>CM077675.1:213674025-214355025 GCA_039707655.1 Elymus sibiricus
TCGAGGCTTTCCTTAAATAACTCTCATATCTCATGGTGTGTTGGTGCGCACTCTCTCACACTGATATGGTGGTGTATATAGGTTGGTGGACACTCTCTCACAGTAATAGTTCGACCGTCGGTGATGGACGCCCCCCTCTTCTCTTCTTGCGCATTATACCGATGAATATATCGCAAAAAAGAGAAGAAGAGGAGGCGCCCGTCACGACAACAGTCAGGATTCCTCCATCAAGAACACGCATGAAAGTCACACGCATTATACCGATAAAATATCACTAATACATTTATAATGAACTCGAATATAATATCACTAATACATCATCTCGAATAATCCAGTTAATGCATCATCAAATATTAACTAATACATCTCGAATATTATCATATAAGATCACTAATACAGATTGAATACTATCGAATAATCTAAGTCACTAGCGGTTCCTGAGTCGCGGGTGGTGGACACCCAAAGATAAGGAACCATCACGGGATCATAACTCGGGTGAGATCCCTGAAGAATCTGCCAGGTATTGTTGAACCTGGCGTCCAACGCCGCCATGTAGCGACGGACGTGCTCGTCCTCCTCCCTGACACGGTGACATACCACCTCCGCGGGGGGCCGCTCCCTCTGCACCGAAAGTGGCCCACGTGACCGCCACCAAAGAAACTCCGGGTCGACGACGAGACCAGGATTCCTCACCAAGCTCCGAGCCCGGGAAGGTAGCACCTCCCAGTGCCAGCCCGGTGGAGCCTAGTCCCGGACATTGCGCCTCTCAAGGATGTCGACGCCGACTCGACGACGACGAGGATGCGGGCCAGGCATCGTCGACGTCGAGACAAATTCCTATGAGAACATTTTCTTATCGTTTAATCACTATTTTTTTTCAAAACCCAAGAATTTTTCAAAACCCAAGAATTTTTCTCTAATCTAACATACACATACTAATTTTTCCTAGGACTCCTAATTAACTAAAACATAAAACAACTAAAACGTAAAAAGCATCATAAACAAAATCATCTAACAATATCAATCTACTACAATTTTCTTAACACATTGTTTAATGAAAAAATGTTGCATACCAACCACAAAAAATTTCATAACACTAAAAAGATGTTCTAACAATTAGAAAATATTTGCACATTTTTAAACAATATGTGTGTGTGTGTGTTTGCGGCACCGGCGGGGCTCCTACGTCGGAGATGGACGGGGCGGCGGGGCTCCTACATACGCCGGAGATGGATGGGGCCGCGGCTCTCGGGCATCTCCGGTGGTGGCTCTAGGTGGGGGATGGGCTCGGGGAGGGGCGGCCATGCATGCATGGCGGCAATGGCGGACGGGGAGGGGCGGCCATGCATGGTGGTAATGGCGGACGGGGAGGGAGGCTTCAGGAGGAGAGGGAGGAGAGGGAGGAGAGTGGCTTACAGCGGTCTCGGCGGCGAGGTCGAGGCGACAACGGGCTCGACGGCGAGGTCGAGGCGACGGCGAGGTCGAGGGAGAAGAGGGGCCGGAGCTAGCGGGTCGGGGATGGCGATCTCCGGCAGGAGGTTGAGGGGCCGGAGCGAGCGGGTCGGGGAGCTCCGGCAGCCTGGCGGCGTCGGGGGGCAGAATGGGAGAGGTTGGGGAAGAAATGACATATATAGAGGGACTCTTTAGTCCCGGGTCGAGGCTCCAACCGGGACTACAGACCTTTAGTCCCGGTTGGTATCACCAACCGAGACTAAAGGTCCTCCCAGGATTCCGCGCAGGAAGGTCTTTTCGGCGGCCCAAATTACGCGCGGGAAGGGACCTTTAGTCCCGGTTGGTAGCACCAACCGGGACTACAACTGTATTTTCTCTTTTTTGTTTTGTTTTGTTTTTCTAATTTCTGTTTTTATATTTGGAATAACTGTTAGAATATTTATAGTTTTTAATGAATCTTTTTGCTTTAGGTCAAAACAATTACAAACTTTCTGTTAGTGCCAGTAGTTTTCAAATTGAAATAGTTTAAATTTGAATTCATTTGAAATTTGTGTGAAACAGTAATTTGTGAATAACTTTAGTTTAAAAATAGATTTTTGATTGATTGTTTTTCCTGTTGTTTAATATTAGTATGTTTTACCATTATGTTAAAGTTGGGAATTTTTAGGATAATTTAAATAGGTGTTTTAATCAAAATCAGATTATGTTTAACTCTTTTAGTTGTATACCTTCATTTGTTTTAATCAAAATCACCCAACTGAACTCTGAAAAGGTTGAAACTTGGCATGGTATCATCATTTCACCCACATAACATGTGCTAAAAAGTTGAGAGCGTTACGGCAAAAACTGGATGCACTTCGTGTACAAAATGGACAATCTCCTTCGAAGTATCGGGGTTTCGGACGAAAACTCGTCTGTTACAAAAGGATTTCAATTTTTTTTAACTTATTTCAACTCCAGACTTTTTGTGCATTCAATATGAACCATTAGAAGCCACATACTAAAATTTCAACCCTATCTAACTTCATTTGCTATTTTTCATGCATTTAATGATTTGTTTTGAGCTAAATGACCCTAAAATTAAAAAGCACCACAACTAAAATCTGAAAAGGTTGAAACTTGGCATGGTATCATCATTTCACCCACATAGCATGTGCTAAAAAGTTGAGAGCGTTACAGCAAAAACTGGATGCACTTCGTGGACAAAATGGACAATCTCCTTCGAAGTATCGGGGTTTCGGACGAAAACTCGTCTGTTACAAAAGGATTTCAATTTTTTTAACTTATTTCAACTCCAGACTTTTTGTGCATTCAATATGAACCATTATAAGCCACATACTAAAATTTCAACCCTATCTGGATGCACTTCATGTACAAACTGAACCATCCCGGCTACTCACTAGAGAAGAAAAGTGATGACGGTGCAGCCAGTCACATCCCAGAGTGGGATCTTGGGGTATAAAACTTTTTCTTCGCGTGTGTCCCTTGATTATTGCGCCGTAACCATGGACAATCTTCATCATTTAACAGGATGCTTGGGTCAGTCTTCACTGCGAAGGGAGGAATTTCATCAAACTTTTCATAATCTTTTGACATGTCTGTCTTGTCCTCCACTCCCACGATGTTTCTTTTCCCAGAAAGAACTATGTGGCGGATGATGTATCCACTTTCTTATCTTTCCTTTTTCTCGGTTTGGTAGACATGTCCTTCACATAGAAAACTTGCGCCACATCATTGGCTAGAACGAATGGTTCGTCTGTGTGCCCAAGATTGTTGAGATCCACTGTTGTCATTCCGTACTGCGGGTCTAACATTTCCCCTCCTCCAGTCAGATTGGCCCATTTGCACCGGAACAAAGGGACCTTCAAATCACCTCCATAGTCAAGTTCCCATATCTCCTCTATGTAACCATAATATGTGTCCTTTTCCTTGGTGTTTGCCGCATCGTCAGAGCGAACACCACTGTTTTGGTTGGTGCTCTTTTTATCTTGGGCGATCGTGTAAATGGTATTCCCATTTATCTCGTACCCTTGGAAAGTCAATATAGTCGAAGATGGTCTCTTGGCCAACAAGTACAAGTCATCTTCAACATTGTCGTCATTCATGAGATGTGTTCGCAACCAACCGCCGAAAGCCTCAATGTGTGTACGTTGAATCCAGGGGTCAGACTTCTCCGGGGTTCTTCGAGCGTATAATATCCATGTGTTCCTCGATATATGGGGTGACCAAGGTAGAATTCTATAGAACTGTGTAGTGTGCTTGCGCCCAAGAATGCCCGTCCGTACATATTATTGATTTTGGTCCAAGCATGCCTTTTCCACACAGTCTCCCCTCATGCCGCGATTGAGGAACACCAATCGGCTTAATGTCAGGAATAAAGTCAACACAAAACTCAATAACCTCCTATGTTTCATGGCCCTTGGAGATGCTTCCTTCTGGCCTAGCACGGTTACGAACATATTTCTTTAAGACTCCCATGAACCTCTCAAAGGGGAACATATTGTGTAGAAATACAGGACCCAGAATGGCAATCTCTTCGACTAGGTGAACTAGGACGTGCGTCATAATATTAAAGAAGGATGGTGGGAACACCAGCTCGAAACTGACAAGACATTGGACCAAATCATTCTGTAAGCTTGGTAGGATTTCCGGATCGATTACCTTCTGAGAAATTGCATTGAGGAATGAACATAGCTTCACAATGGCTAATCGAACATTTTCTGGTAGAAGCCCCCTCAACGCAACCGGAAGCAATTGCGTCATGATCACGTGGCAGTCATGAGACTTTAGGTTCTGGAATTTTTTCTTTGCCATATTTATTATTCCCTTTATATTCGACTAGAAGCCAGATGGGATCTTCATACTGAGTAGGCATTCAAAGAAGATTTCCTTCTCTGCTTTGGTAAGAGCGTAGCTGGCAGGACCTTCATACTGCTCATGCATGCCGTCGTTTTCGTGCACACGTTGCTGGTCCTCCCGTGCCTCCGGTGTATCTTTTGTCTTCCCATACATGCCCAGGAATCCTAGCAGGTTCACGCAAAGATTCTTTGTCACGTGCATCACGTCGATTGCAGAGCGGACCTCTAGGACTTTCCAATATTCTAGCTCCCAAAATATAGATTTCTTCTTCCACATGGGTGCGCGTCCCTCAGCGTCAGTCGGAACAGATTGTCCGCCAGGACCATTTCCAAATATTACTTGTAAATCCTAGACCATATCAAGTATGTCATCACCAGTACGGAGGACGGGCTTCTTCTGGTGATCTGCCTCACCTTTGAAATGCTTGCCTTTCTTTCTTAAGTCATGCTTGGCCGGAAGAAATCGACGATGTCCCAGGTACACATTCTTCTTGCATTTGTCCAAATATATACTTTGGGTATCATCTAAACAATGCGTGCATGCATGGTATCCCTTGTTTGTCTGTCCTGAAAGGTTACTAAGAGCAGGCCAATCATTGATGGTTACAAAGAGAAACGCTCGCAGGTCAAATTCCTGCTGTTTGTGCTCATCCCACACACGTACACCTTTTTTATTCCACAGCTGTAAAAGTTCATCAACTAATGGCCTTAGGTACACATCAATGTCGTTGCCGGGTTGCTTAGGGCCTTGGATGAGCACTGGCATCATAATGAACTTCCGCTTCATGCACAACCAAGGAGGAAGGTTATAGATACATAGAGTCACATGCCATGTGCTATGCTTGCTGCTCTGCTCCCCGAATGGATTAATGCCATCTGCACTTAAACCAAACCATACGTTCCTTGGGTCATCTGCAAAGTCTGGCCACTCTCTCTCGATTTTTCTCCACTGCGACCCATCAGCGGGTACTCTCAACTTCCCATCTTTCTTACGGTCTTCTTTGTGCCATCGCAATGACTTGGCATGCTCTTTGTTTTGGAACAAACGTTTCAACCGTGGTATTATAGGAGCATACCACATCACCTTGGCAGGAATCCTCTTCCCGGGGCGCTCGCCCTGAACATCATCAACAGGGTCATCGCGACCGATCTTATATCGCAATGCATTGCATACCGGGCATGCATCCAAATTCTCGTACTCACTGCGGTAGAGGAAGCAGTCATTAGGGCATGCATGCATCTTCTGCACCTCC
Source organism: Elymus sibiricus (assembly GCA_039707655.1). Classification (NCBI taxonomy): domain Eukaryota; kingdom Viridiplantae; phylum Streptophyta; class Magnoliopsida; order Poales; family Poaceae; genus Elymus; species Elymus sibiricus. The sequence continues at coordinate 213,679,589 of CM077675.1, forward strand.
AATCCTAGAGGGCAGACAACCTTCTTTGCTTCGTATGTACTGTCGGGCAATTCTTTGTCCTTTGGAAGCTTATTCTTCATTATTTTCAGCAACTTTTCAAATGTCTTGTCAGCTACACCATTCTCTGCCTTCCATTGCAGCAATTTGAGTGTGGTACCGAGCTTTGTGTTGTCATCTTCGCAATTTGGGTACAACCCTTTTTTGTGATCCTCTAACATGCGCTGCAACTTCAACTTCTCCTTTTCATTTTCGCAGTTTCTCTTTGCATCAGCAATGGCCCGACCAAGATCATCAGCGGGCTCATCTGATGCCTCAGCTTCTTCTTCTTCATTCTCTTCCCCCATTGTAGTACCATCATATTCAGGACACCCAGGATAGTTGTCGTCATCCTCTTCTTCTTCATTCTCTTCCATTAGAACCCCTCTTTCTCCGTGCTTGGTCCAACAATTATAGCCGGACATGAAACCGGACATAAACAGGTGGACGTGAATCTGTTTTGAGCTAGAGTAAGTCTTATCATTCTTGCAAACACCACATGGACAACACATAAAACCACCCCGCTTGTTTGCCTCAGCCGCACGCAAAAAACTCTGCACGCCATTAATGAACTGGGGAGAGCGTCGGTCAACGTACATCCATTGCCGGTTCATCTTCATTATACAACACCGAGAAGACAAAATTAATACAAGTTCATACATAAAGTTCATACACACTTATTCTCATAAAACAACATAAAAGTATCTAGCTAAAACATTTTAAATGCAACAACAAATGTGATCAAAATCGTAACTAAGGTAAAAATTGATCCAACAGCATAATGATACCAAGCCTCTTTATTAATGGCATATTTTCTAATCTTTCTAATCTTCAAGCGCATTGCATCCATCTTGATCTTGTGATCATTGACGACATCGGCAACGTACAACTCCAATTTCATCTTCTCTTCTTCAACTCTTTTCAATTTTTCTTTCAAATCCTCATTTTCTTTTTCAACTAAATTTAACTTCTCGACAATAGGCTCGGTTGGCATTTCCGGTTCAACTACCTCCTAGATAAAAATATCTATGTCAACTTGATGGGCATCCATTATATAATTGTCATTAACACGAAATGCAACAAATAGTTATAAAAGAGAATATCCCACATCTGAATCGTAAACCGGACGAGGGCCGACGGGCACGGATATCATAACCATGGCACTATATATACCAACAATCATACAAGTAAGAAAACTATGCAAGTAACGATCTAAATCATACAAATACGATTTTATTTATAAAAATGATAAGAACACAAGAAGAGGCTCACCAAGGTGGTGCCGGCGACGGGACGGTGCGGTCGATCGACGGTGGTTAGGACGGGGACGGGAAGGCACACTAAGTAAACCACACCTACACATATGCAAACTAAGGAGTTCATTTGAGCTCAAATTGCATATAAATCAAAAAAGCTATCACATAATTACATCCAAACTAAAACCCACAAATCACTATACTTATAAAGCATTGCACGAGCTGATCTAGCAATAAGAGATGAAAGGACAAAGTTGCTAACCTTTGTGAACACTTGGATGGATTGGGGTGCCTCAAATCTTGACAAATCTTGGCAAAAATGGAGGGAGGAGCTCGAGCTAGGGGAAGAACAGAGAGGGGAATTCGAATGGAGAAAACAGAGAAATGGAGTTGGGTTCGACGAAGGGTTTATATAGGGAAAGCTTTAGTCCCGGTTCGTTATACAAACCGGGACTAAAGGTCCAACTATAGTCCCGGTTTGTATCACAAACCGGGACTAAAAGGGCTCGTGGGGGCCCCTGGCTGACACCAGCCTGCCACCACCCCTTTAGTCCCAGTTTGTAATACAAACCGGGACTATAGGTCTCGAATGAACCGGGACTAATGGGGCCCGTACACCCCAACCGCTCCTAGCCGTTGGAACCGGGACTAATGGACACATTAGTCCCGGTCCAAAGCCAAACTGGGACTAAAGGTTGAAACGGAAGGCCTGTTTTCTACTAGTGATTGGGTTCGTTTTCCCATATGCTATGCTCCGGATCCGATGCAGAATTTCGTCAGTGCCTTCCTGTTGTTCTCCGGGTACACATCCTCTCTGTTTATTGCCGAGATGTGTATCAGGAGAACAGCGGGGAGGTGCTGCAGAAATTCTGCGTCGGGTCGGGAGAAGAGCATGGGAAAACGAACCCAATCTACACATACTCGGGTGGGATTAGGACATATCTTTACCTATTAGCGTGTAGGTTGCATCGGCGTAATAAAATTGACAAACTTAATTAACTGACAAATATATATGATGAATTATATATATACTTCTTGTGTGTTTAGTAGGTAGGCAAGATGAGTGATCGTGCATGGATGTACACCGGTCACACTAGTCAGAAAGACATGACCAATGAATGGTTAACAAAAATCAAGGGGTTTGTGAGAGCCGCATTTGCAAATGGCCAGGAAAAAACCTGGTGCCCCTGTGTCTGGTGCGACAACTTTAAAAAGAGGACAGAGGGTGAAATGGGTAAACACCTGCAGAAGTGGGGTTTTACGCCTAATTATACGGTGTGGACATTTCATGGTGAGTCTGCCCAACGTGGCAGAGCTGAGGTGGTTTGTCGTCGCACCGACGAGCATGGTACCGGGATCGAAGACATGGTGCAAGACTTTGATGATGCTCGGGATTCAGACGATGAGATGGAGGAATCTATAAAGGCCTTCTATGAAATATTGGAGTCTTCAAAACGTCCTCTCCACGAGCACACTGAGCTTTGTCAGCTGGATGCCATCGCGCAAGTAATGGCTCTGAAGGCTCAATTCAACCTGGGCAGAGAATGCTATGACGCGATGATGACAATATTTGGACGCTTTCTACCCAAAGGCCATGTACTGCCTGCAAACCTGTACCAGTCAGACAAAATCCTCCATGTACTTAAGATGCCCTATGAGAAGATAGATGCCTGTGAGAATGGATGTGCCTTATTTAGGCTTGAGTATGCGGACTTGAACTATTGTCCCATTTGCAAGTCTTCCAGGTATGTTGTGGTAGACAACGGTATGGGTGAGAAGATTCAGACCAAAATCCCCGTTAATGTTCTTCGGTATATGCCAATCATACCAAGACTTCAACGTCTTTTCATGGTCGAAGAGACGGCCAGACAGATGACATGGCACAAATTGGGCAAAAGAACCGAACTAGATGCAGATGGGAATCAGATGTTGATACACACTTTAGACGCTTGTGCGTGGAAGCACTTCGATGGATTACATAAGGATAAAGTGGCAGATCCAAGGCATCCTCGAGTCGCCATCAGCACGGATTGGTTCAATGTGTTTGGTATGACGGCAACCCAATACAGTTGTTGGCCTGTATTTGTCATTCCACTCAATCTCCCCCCCCGGACAGATTATGCAAAGAAATAACATTTTCCTGACGTTGATAATTCCAGGGCCCAACTATCCGGGGAAGAACATGAATGTGTACATGCAACCGCTTAAGGATGAATTGCAAGCTTGGGATAATGGGATCAAGACATACGACGCCGCTACAAAACAAAACTTCTCAATGCATGTGTGGTACATGTACTCGATGCATGACTTGCCGGAGTATGCGCTATTCGTTGGTTGGTGTGTGCATGGAAGGTTACTATGCCCCACATGCAAGGCAACTCTTCAGTCCCGTTGGCTGCAGGCGGGTCGCAAGTTTTCTTGCTTCGACTTGCATAGATAGTTCCTGGATCCTCGCCATAAGTTCAGAAAAGACAAGAACAATTTCATCAAAGTTAGAGTTGTCAAAAACTCTGCACCACCTGCGTTGAAAGGCCAACAGACCCTGGATCAGTTAAACGCTCTCGAGCCTGTTCCAGAGCGACCAGGGTATTTCAAAGGGTATAATTCGAAACACGCCTCGACTCACAAGACATGCTTATGGGATCTGCCTTACTTCAAAGACCTCCTTCGCCCACACAACATCGACATGATGCACACTGAAAAGAATATCGCCGAGGCCCTTTTTGGTATATTGTTCGACATAGAGGGGAAGTCAAAGGATAATCCTAAGGCTAGAGTAAATCAGGAGGCTCTATGTGATAGACCGTTACAAAACATGCGACAACCGAAAGGAAAGCAGAATTGGACGAAGAAAAGGTGAAAGGATCGATATGGTTGACTAGAGGGGGGGGGGGGTGAATAGGCAACTACCAGTTTTTAACTTTTCTTTAACAATTTATGCTTAGCAATAAATAGGTTGGCTAGATATGCAACTAGGTGAGCAACCTATATGATGCTAAATACAACAAACAATTCAAGCAAGCAAGATAAACAATGTAAGTAGCTTGCGTGAAGTAAAGGTAAGAAATAACCACAAGAGGAACCGATGGAGACGAGGATGTGTTACCGAAGTTCCTTCCCAGTAAAGGGAAGTACGTCTCCGTTGGAGCGGTGTGGAGGCACAATGCTCCCCAAGAAGCCACTTGGGCCACCGTATTCTCCTCACGCCCTCACACAATGCGAGGTGCCGTGATTCCACTAGTGGTGCACTTTGAGGCGGCAGTCGGACCTTTACAAACAAGGTTGGGGCAATCTCCACAACTGAATTGGAGGCTCCCAACGACACCACGAAGCTTCACCACAATGGACTATGGCTTCGAGGTGACCTCTTCCATCTAGGGTGCTCAAACTCCCAAGAGTAACAAGATCCGCAAGGGATTAGTGGGGGGAATCAAATTTCTCTTGGTGGAAGTGTAGATCGGGGTCCTCTCAACCAAACCCTAGAGTATCAACAAGTTTTGTTGGCTAGGGAGAGAGATCGGGCAAAAATGAGCTTTGGGCAACAATGGAGCTTGGGGAAGGATAAGAGGTCACGCTTCTTGGGGAAGAAAACACCTTATATAGTGGGAGGGGGAATCTGATCGTTACCTCTGTACCAGCCACGGGCAAGCGGTAGTACCGCTGGTTGGGGCGGTACTACCGCCCATCTGTGAACAAGAGCACCAGTAGAAGGGGCGGCGGTAGTACCGCTTAGTACTACCGCCCCTACTACCGCTGCGGCTGGGTGTTGGCGCGGGGCACCAGACACTCCCAGATATGTGTCTGATGCCTCGCGAGAGGTGCCCAGCCCTCCCCTCTTTCCCTCAGCGGTACTACCGCCGGCTGGGGCGGAAGTACCGGCTGCGCGCGGTACTACCGCTTCCCAGAATGGTACTACCGCTGAGAGAAAGAAAGAGAGAGCAGGGCAAGGACAGAGACTCCATGTTACCGGGAAACGAATGGGGGTGCGAGTGTGTACGTGATGATTCCTCCCAACCTTTCCCACTGCGGACCCCCTCTTGATAGTACGGATTTTCCTATGACTTAAGTCCACCGACACGAAATCGTCAAAAAAAACACCGTCTTCTTTTTAGCTTCCTAAGGGGTAAGATAATCGTCTCGTGCCACCTGATATTCTCTGAAAGCTTAATGCACACGATTAGTCTGCAAATGTATTGTCATCAATCTCCAAAACCATTACGGCATAAATATGCCCTTACAAAAGGCATGGTTCAATCTTGGAAGGCCAGCTATGAGGGAAATGATCTTGTGGGTTGGAGAGACCTTGAAACCACAAAAACATGCTTCTCAAAAAGAAAATGCCTCGCTAGACGGGGCGGTGGCCGAGGCCACCTATGTTTGAGTCAATTGGTATGGCACCGCGAAGATTTGAACCTTGGGCCCATTACCAAAACTCGTCTTTGAAGCACAATAACCATCAAGAATGGCGAATGTGAAAGAGTTTGATTACTTTATGCATAATAGGAGGAGGCATAGTTCATTGAGAGAACTAGACTCCCCCTAAATCCATGCCTACATCTAGACAAGACATAATGACGAGTGTGGTGGGGTGTGCACTAAGTCAAGCCACATTGCTCGAATCAATGATATTTAGCTCATGCCTTAACTCGTGAAATCTTGCTTCATCCAATGGCTTCGTGAATATATCAGCAAGCTGTTCTTTGGTATAGAGATGAATAAGATCAATTTCTCCATGCTTGATTAGGTCCCGGATGAAGTGATGAGGAATCTCAATATGCTTCGTCTTGCAGTGTTGAACCGGGTTGTTGGAGATCTTGATCGTGCTTTCATTGTCACAGTAAATAGGCACTTTGTCATAGTTGACACCATAATCCTTTAAGGTTTGCCTCATCCAAAGAATCTGAGCACAGCAGCTTGCGGCGGCTACATACTCGGCCTCGGTGGACGAGAGAGAAACACAGTTATGTTTCTTTGAAGACCAACTTACTAAAGAGCGAGCAAAAAATTGGCAGCCTCTGGAAGTGGACTTCCTTTCCACACGGTCTCCCGCCCAATCCGAGTCAGTATATCCAATTAGATCAAATGAAGCACCTTTGGGGTACCATAAGCCAAAGTTTGGGGTATGAGCCAAATATCGAAAGATTCGCTTGACAGCCACATAGTGACTCTCCTTAGGTGCAGCTTGAAATCTTGCACAAATTCCCACACTCAACATAATATCCGGTCTAGATGCACAAAGGTAAAGCAGAGATCCAATCATGGAGCGATGTACCTTTTGATCCACAGCTTTACCATTGGGATCACTGTCAAGTTGGCATTTGAGCGGCATTGGAGTATGCCTTGGGAGGATTGAGCTCATCCAACTTGAACCTCTTGAGCATGTCTTGAGTGTATTTTGCTTGGTTGATGAAGCTTCCTTGGCTTCGTTGCTTGACTTCGAATCCAAGGAAGAACTTCAACTCTCCCATCATAGACATCTCAAACTATTTGGTCATTAGTGCGGCGAACTCATCATTAAAAGCTTTGTTAGAAGAACCAAAGATAATATCATCTACATATAGTTGGCATACGAACAAGTTCCCATTAACCCTCTTAGTAAAACAAGTGGGATCGATTTTCCCAATTTCAAACCCATGATCTTGCAACAAGTCGGTAAGGTGCTCATACCACGCAAGTGGGGCTTGTTTAAGGCCATAGAGTGCCTTATCGAGAACATATACATGATTGGGGAACTTGGGATCTTCAAACCCTGGGGCTTGCTTGACATATACCAACTCCTTAAGTGGACCATTAAGAAAAGCACTCTTCACATCCATTTGATATAATTTGAAATCATGATGAGAGGCATAAGCAAGCAACATGCGAATAGATTTAAGGCGAGCAACAGGGGCAAAGGTTTCACCATAGTCGATGCTCTCGACTTGTGAGTAGCCTTGAGCCATCAGTCTTGCCTTGTTGCGAATAATAATACCATGTGCATCTTGCTTGTTCTTAAAGATTCATTTGGTTCCAATGGCATTGTGCTTCTCCTTTGGCCTTGGCACCAATCTCCACACTTTGTTGCGCTCGAAGTTGTTGATTTCTTCATGCATGGCTTCAAGCCATTCCTCGTCTTCGAGCGCATCTTGTACCTTGAGGGGTTCAAAGCAAGAAACAAACGCATGATGTACACAAAAGTTTGTTAATTGACGACGTGTAGTTACCCCTCTCTTCAAACTTCCATAAAGATTCTTTAATAGGTGTTGCTTGACTCTTAGTTTGGAAGCGATCTTGGCAGCTCGTCTTTCAAGAATTTCCTCCATGGAAAGTTGAGGCTTGGTAACTTGACAAACTTCGGTACTAGCACCGGCTTGCTCTTGATCTTGAGCATGGTCTTGATCTTTAGCCTGACCTTCATCTTGAGCTTGATCTTGGTCTTGAGCTTCATCTTGATCTTGAGCTTGCACGGGGGTGTGAGCAAGATCTTGAGCATCATGTGATGTAGAATCATCACCATTTAGTTGATCTTGCCCTTGATCTTGATCACGGGGTTGAGGGCCTTCACTTTGTTCTTCGGAAGCATGTGGGTCGTGCGTCGGTGATGGTTCCACTTGAGTGGAACATTGTCCTTCTCCTTATGCCACAAGGGGTTCCTCAACGGGTAGGAAGTATCCCACACCCATTCTTCTTATGGCTTGGGGAGGAATTTCATCACCTACGTCACAAAGACCACTTTGCTCCACTTGGGAGCCATTATTTTCATCAAACTCTATGTTACTCGTCTCCTCAATGAGTCCTGTGGACTTGTTGAGGACACGGTAAGCATGAGAGTTTGCAGCATACCCAACAAATATGCCCTCATGAGCTCTAGATTCGAATTTTGAAAAATGAACACCTTTCTTGAGAAGAAACACTTACAACCGAACACCCGGAAGTACTTGAGGTTGGGCTTGTTCCCGGTAAGAATCTCATACGGAGTCTTGTTCAAGCCTTTCCGGAGATAGAGCCGATTTGATGCATGATACGCGGTGTTGATGGCTTCGGCCCAAAAGTTGTACGGAGATTTAAACTCTGCCATCATGGTTCTTGCCGCATCCATCAAAGTCCGGTTCTTCCTCTCCACGCCACCATTTTGTTGAGGGGTGTAAGGTGTGGAATATTGGTACTTTATCCCCTCATCACTGAGAAACTCATCCAAGGTTTAGTTCTTGAACTCGGTGCCATTGTCACTTCTAATCATCAAGATCTTTGCATCATGTTGCCGTTGGACTTCATTTGCAAAGTTGATGATGGTCTGTTGGGTCTCACTCTTCTTCTTGAAGAAATATACCCATGTGTATCTTGAGTAATCATCCACACTCACCAAGCAATACTTTCTTCCTCTTTGACTAGATTGTAGTAGTAGGACAATGAGATCCATGTGAAGGAGGTCTAAGGTCCTCTTTGAGTAGATTGTAGTATTAGGACAATGAGCCTTTTCATGTAACTTTCCTTCGATACAAGCACTGCAAGCACGATCTTTAGCAAAACTCACATTTGTTAGTCCAAGAATGTGATCCCCTTTGAGGAGACTTTGCAAAGATCTCATATTGACATGGGCTAGTCGGTGATGCCAAAGCCATCCCACATCAACTTTAGCCATTAGACATGTCATAGTCTTAGTGGGTCACTCCGAGAAGTTAATCACATAGAGACCGTTTTCGACATGCCCAACAAAGGCTACTTTAAGAGTCTTGCTCCACAAAAGGGTCACGGTATCAATGCCAAAGAAGGTACTAAAACCCATGAGTGCAAGTTGACAAACGGAAAGTAAATTGTATGCAAGGGTCTCAACAAGCATGACTTTCTCAATGGTTAAGGTCGGAGAGATAACCACCTTGCCAAGACCCAATACCTTTGAGATTGCGTCATCGCCAAAGGAGACTTGGGTGGCCACGGATGCATCGGGTTGAACATCCACCACCAAGTCCTTGCTTCCGGTCATATGATTTGTTGCTCCGCTATCGAACAACCATGAGACTCCCCTGGAAGCAAAGTCCTACAATAGATCAATGCTTGGATTTAGGTACCCATTCTTGAATGGGTCCTTTCATGTTAGTGACAAGGGTCTTAGGAACCCAAATAGACCACTCAATGTACTCATAAGAAGAACCAACATATTTGGCATAAACATGCCCATCACTAGCATGGCACAAAACATAATAGAGGTTAAAATCGCCAGCCCTGTTGGAGGGAGTGATCTTGCCCTTCTTGGCACTATCACTCACAACCTTGTCCTTCTTCTTCTCATGAGTAATGTTCCCCGCTTTGACAAATGTTTCCTTGAGCGAAGGAACCTGCTTGGTCTTCATCTTCTTCTTCTTTTTTGACTTGGGTGCAAACCCAACTCCTTCCTTTGCAACCACTTCCTTTTGATTGCTCAAAAGGTCATTGAGATTCTTCTCACCTTGGATACATGTCACAAGGCCTTTCTCAAGCTGCTCTTTCATCTTGGCATTTTCCTCCACAAGATGTGCATGCTCACAACATGGGTTAGTAGCAGAGGCATTATCAATTAAAGCAAAAGGAGGACACGTAGCAATTTCCTTAGTGAGTTTTACTTGGAGTTGATCATGCGACTCCTTAAGAGAGGCATGAACACTCTTCAATGCCTTGTGAGCATTGTCAAATGTGTCAAACTCATCCTTGAGACGATCATGCCCAATCCCAAGTGCAACCTTTTCAGATTTGAGCACACGGTTAAGAACGATAGCATGATCATAATCTTTACGTAATTTAGCAAGGTAATCATTTTGTGACTCCTCAAGAGTCAAACGAAGACCTTGCTCTTCCTCAAGAGCAATAGAAAGATCTGCTATCTCGTCGGCATAATCACGTCTATGCCCTCTCAACTCCTCAAGATATTCTTCTTGAGAATCAATAGTGTCATTGGCCTCACCAAGTTATTCCAAGAGAGCAACGAAGTGCTTCTTGGATTCTCCCTTAAGTTTACATAAGAACTTGTCAAACTCATTCTCACTCTCTTTTGCCTCCTCATGTTCATCCACACAATCTAAAGACGGAGTGGAAGAAATAGATGTATTAATGTTTGAGGTTTTGGCATTGGAGGTTACCTTGGTGATACCTTTTGCCATGAGGCACCGAGCAATGTGGTTCTCATTGGGGGCATCGAAGAGTGACACCTTTGTTGGGGTAGAAGATGCAATCGCCACAGATGCCATAGCCATTCCTTCACCACTTGTGTCTTCGTCATCTCCGTCATCATCGGAAACATACTCTTCTTGAGCCACCAACACTTTGTGATGAGCCTTCTTGGTGAAGTTGGTCTTGTTGGGGAAAGACTTGGCCTTATCTTTGCGGATGAGCTTGCCACCATTGTCTTCCCTCTTCTCATATGGACAATCCACCACAAAGTGACTCACATTACCACAGTTGTAGCAGGTCCTCACATGTTGCTTGCCCTTTGACCCGCTTGAGTTGTTCTTGGACAAGTTGGGCCTTGTGTTTCTCTTGTTGCCCCAGAATTGCCTAGACGCTAGAGCCATATGCTCATGGTAAGCATATTTGGTGTCCTCGGGGCAACCCTCCTCTTCTTCTTCTTCTTCCTCTTCCTCTTGACTGACCTTGGCCTTCAAAGCAAGGTTGGGAGATGATTTCTTTGACCGTTGCACACGAGTAAGAGCATTGTCTGCGGTCGTGTTCAAGATGTTCATTGCAATAAATTCATCCAACACATCGCTAGAGGACAAGTTGTGAAAGTCCGGTCTTTGGCGCATGACGGCGGACATGGCCTTGTTGAAGGGCATGATGGCCTTCGGAAACTTACGCTTGATCCAGATGTCATCCACATCCTGGCTGCCATGATATCGGAGGGCAACGGCAAGAGTAGTTACCCTCCTATAGAGCTCACGCGGTTCCTCATATTCTATCATTACAAACTCATCTGACTGATCAAGCACGACCTCATAGTTCGACCGTTGAATGCTTGAGCTGCCCTTGTACATGAAGACAATGTGTTCCCAACACTCTTTAGCAACAGTGAAGGGACGCAGGTGAGGTAGGTCTTCGGTAGGAACTGCAGCTTGGAGTATGAACAAGGCGGAGGAATTTAGCTGTTTATCAGCCTCTTCTCTTGGAGTGAGCTTGCGTGGATCACAAGGATAGTATCCTTCTTCAACGACTCTCATGAGTTGAATTGAGCTGTGATCCAAATGAGACTTGATACGAAAAACCCAATTAGCAAAATCATTCTTAACAAGTTTAGGAGGAGGACAGAGATTAACTATATGAGGTGGGTGCACCGGTCCTCCATAGACCAAGGGAGGGGGAACTGAGGAAAAGGTCCCCAACCCATTAATTCCTTGAGAACGAGTGTCCTTATCAGCACTAGCCCCCTCCTTACCGGAGTAGACATCCGATGTCGAGTTAGTGGGATTAGCCACTTGCACCGCATCGGTGGAAAGTTTAAGAGTATCAAGGAATTCTTTAAACATGGATTTGACCTCGGTCGTCATGGAGGATTGAAGTGAGGACATGGCCTCGTTTAAATCCTCACGAGAGACCGTGTTCACACCCATGGCCTCGGGGAGTTCAAACAGCCGGTCCCCGTCGTTAACCATACTCTTCGGGTGGTGAAACCCTTAATAAAGAGACGAGGCTCTGATACCAATTGAAAGGATCGATATGGTTGACTAGAGGGGGGTGAATAGGCAACTACCAGTTTTTAACTTTTCTTCAACAATTTATGCTTAGCAATAAATAGGTTGGCTAGATATGCAAGTAGGTGAGCAACCTATATGATGCTAAACACAACAAACAATTCAAGCAAGCAAGATAAACAATGTAAGTAGCTTGCGTGAAGTAAAGGTAAGAAATAACCACAAGAGGAACCGATGGAGATGAGGATGTGTTACCAAAGTTCCTTCCCAATAAAGGGAAGTACGTCTCCGTTGGAGCGGTGTGGAGGCACAATGCTCCCCAAGAAGCCACTAGGGCCACCGTATTCTCCTCACTCCCTCACACAATGCGAGGTGCCGTGATTCCACTAGTGGTGCACTTGGAGGCGGCAGCCGGACCTTTACAAACAAGGTTGGGGAAATCTCCACAACTGAATTGGAGGCTCCCAACGACACCACGAAGCTTCACCACAATGAACTATGGCTTCGAGGTGACCTCTTCCGTCTAGGGTGCTCAAACACCCAAGAGTAACAAGATCCGCAAGGGATTAGTGGGGGGAATAAAATTTCTCTTGGTGGAAGTGTAGATCGGGGTCCTCTCAACCAAACCCTATAGTATCAACAAGTTTTGTTGGCTAGGGAGAGAGACCGGGCAAAAATGAGCTTTCGGCAACAATGGAGCTTGGGGAAGGATAAGAGGTCAGGCTTCTTGGGGAAGAAGACCCCTTATATAGTGGGTGGGGGAATCTACCCGTTACCTTTGTACCAGCCACGGGCAAGCGGTAGTACCGCTGGTTGGGGCGGTACTACCGCCCATCTGTGAACAAGAGCACCAGTAGAAGGGGCGGCGGTAGTACCGCTTAGTACTACCGCCCCTACTACCGCTCTGGCTGGGTGCTGGCGCGGGGCACCAGACACTCCCAGATATGTGTCTGATGCCTCGCGAGAGGTGCCCAACCCTCCCCTCTTTCCCTCAGCGGTACTACCGCCGGCTGGGGCGGAAGTACCGGCTGCGCGCGGTACTACCGCTTCCCAGAACGGTACTACCACTGAGAGAAAGAAAGAGAGAGCAGGGCAAGGACAGAGACTCCATGTTACCGGGAAACGAATGGGGGTGCGAGTGTGTACGTGATGATTCCTCCCAACCTTTCCCACTGCGGACCCCCTCTTGATAGTACGGATTTTCCTACGACTTAAGTCCACCGACACTAAATCGTCAAAAAAACACCGTCTTCTTTTTAGCTTCCTAAGGGGTAAGATAATCGTCTCGTGCCACCTGATATTCTCTGAAAGCTTAATGCACACGATTAGTCTGCAAATGTATTGTCATCAATCACCAAAACCATTACGACATAAATATGCCCTTACAAAAGGCATGGTTCAATCTTGGAAGGCCAGCTATGAGGGAAATGATCTTGTGGGTGAAAATGTAGTTGATGTTCCCCGATGGGTATGCAGCGAATCTAAAGAGGGGAGCGAGTCTTGACAAATTGAAAATATTTGGTCTCAAGAGTCATGATTGGCACATATGGCTTGAGCGGGTAATGCCGGTGATGTTGCGTGGCTTTATCCCTGTGGATGAATGGCTAATACTGGCAGAGCTGAGCTATTTCTTCCGTTCTCTTTGTGCGAAAGAACTATCGCCTGGCATGCTAGATGAAATGGAAGAGTTGGCATCGGAGTTGATCTGCAAGTTAGAGAAGATCTTTCCACCGGGCTTCTTTAATCCAATGCAGCATTTGATTTTGCATCTCCCGACCGAGGCAAGATTGGGGGGGGGGGGGCGTGCAAAATCGTTGGTGCTACGCAACTAAGAGGATGCAGAAGACGCTTCGAGCAAAATGTAAAAATAAACGTAGAATTGAAGCATCAATGGCCGATGCATTCATTACTGAGGAGGCGACAAACTTCGTGACAACACACTACGAAGCCAAAATTCGTCATTTGCATAATCCGAAGCCTCAGTACAATGCTCGCGACCCTAAAAAAGGTCGATCCAACCTCAGCCTATTCAAAGGGAAGCTCGCACCAGCCGGTGCTTCGAAAGCAATTGCGTTGGATGTCGAAGAATGGTGGACCATTTCGTTGTATATCTTCAACAACCTAACAGAAGTGCGGCCGTACATCGAGTAAGTTCTCGGTACATTGTTTCGCAACTTCTAATTCCTTTGAACTGCTCTTATTCCCGGATATTTGATACAGTCGATACGTCGCCAAATTCTCGGATGGAGCGGTGATCCAAAAGGATTCCATCGAAGAGTATGTGCTTCTGGCAAAGCATGGAGGCGGCTATCCCGGTTTCATCTCTTGGTTCAAACAAACGGTAATTTCCATTAGACCATTTCATTTATTCGTCTAATTTGCGTCTAATGCAGCAATCCTTTCGTATTAAACTTGTAGGCTTATTCAGAGTCTGTGGACGCCGAATTGAGACAAGTCGCTAATGGTTTTGACTATAAGGTCCGTTCATTTGACAAATACGACATCAACGGGTATCGCTTTCGTACCTTTGGCAAAGAGCTATCTATGGCCGACCGAAAGTCTACAAATTGTTGTGTCTCTGCTATCGGCGAAGAAGGTACCGAGTATTATGGAAGAGTTGAAGCAATTTATGAACTTCTATTCTATGGCGAAAACCCACCGAACGTCGTAGTCTTCAAATATTATTGGTTCCAGCCAAAGGAGACTAGAAGGACTCATGAACATATAGGGCTAGTCGAAATCAAACAAAGCACCCATTTAGATGTTCCCGATGTCTATATTATGGCTCAACAGGCGACCCAAGTTTTCTATCTACCGTGGGCCTGCCAAACTGATCCAAATCTGAATGGTTGGGATGTCGTTTATGAAGTGCCGCCACGTTTTAGACCACCTCCCCTCAATGAAGAGGATTATGAACCTAACATTAACCCAGACACATATGAAGGAGAATTCTTCCAAGAAACACGTCTTTCCAAAAAAGTTTCAAAACCGCTCTACTTCACCCCAGAACATTGAAGTAGACAGCGACAGTGAATCCGACTTCACCCCTAAGCCGGAACAAGAAGAGACGGAACAAGAAGAGGTTACTGCTGCGGATGACCTGTCAATGCTTGACCGATTACATAAAGGAGGCCTTCCACATGTTGTTCCCGATAGTGATGATGATGATGCATTTATTGATGATAGTGATGATGATGATGCATTTATTGATCCCAGAGCATATATAGACGATCAAGTTTATTATTGGTTCATGTCAGGTATTCAATTTTTCTTATATACATGATGATGATACACTTAAATTATATACATATTATTATTCATGTCGGTATTCAATTTTTTATGTTGTACTAATTTCGTTTACTCTTTGTCATGGTAGGTGTTGAAAGGGGTGGACGCGGGTCCAGAGCGATCTGTGGCTCCTTCTTCGTTGGCGCGTGGTGGGAGGGGTAATTCCATTCCACCCTATTCTCTGCGGAGAGCGTTGCTCGACAGTTTGCAGACACAGGCGGGCGCTTCTTCGTCGGCGTCGACGCCCATCGGGAGAGGAGGTCGGGGGAAGAAGAGAGGAGGATGTAGAGGTACACGTGCCCGCGGTAGAGGTACGCGGGCTCCTACGCCCTCCTCGCCGCCACCCCCAGCTGATTCACCCGAGCACAGGACTGCTAGGGTGGACCCGTCTGAGGTGGAGGCTACGCGGACTCCTGTCCACGAGCCTCGGGTCAACGAGCCTTCGACCCACGAGACTCTTGTCCCAGACGCTTCGTCCCACGAGACTCTGGAGCAGAGCAGGGATCGGGCTACGTCCCAGGAGACCCCATGGGATACCTGGCCAGATCTGCGTTAGCGGGAGACGAGTGGCCATGCTGATGGTGGCGGGGATCGGTTTTCTGATAGAGAGGACGAGGTGGTTGAGGGGGCCACCATCTACCAGCGTGGTAGTACACGGCTCCCGCCCGTGCCGGCGACCCGCGAGCAGAGGCCGGTGATTAGGCCTTATGGGGAGAAGTAAGTGCATTTACTCTTTTTTAACCTTTTGCCTTCACGTTTCTTCAAATATCTAATGCGTTGGCTTTGTCATACTGCAGGGGTTGGATTCACGCCAAGGATGTCCGCAGGCCCAACACCGTCCTTGGTGTGATTTGCCGGCAAAACTTCCCAGGGTTTGTCACGTTGCCCAGTGAGGGTCAGCTTCCAGAGCTAGGATTGACCTGGGAGCACTACTTGGCTGCCCCGGCCCTTCCGGAGGAGACGATCGACGGTGTCTTGTGCCACACGAGGGCCGACATGGTGATCAGACAGTTTTGGGTAATTTCTCCTTTACACAATTAAAAATCAACAATATCTAGTTATTGTACTAATCAGTGTTGTCTCGTTTGATTGCAGACCTTCTACAAGTGTGAGGAGGGATACGAGGAGGCCGCAGCAAAGGTTATCGATGGAGAGTGCAGGCGCCTACTACAGAACTTACGGCACGAGGTTCGGCCCCAGGCTGTTCGAGACTACTACTCCTCGCATGGTGTTAAGAAGGACAAGTCGTCGTGCCGCAGAAAGTTTCTGCAGAAGGAGCAGTACATGAAGATAATTACCTATTATTAAGGCCTTGTACTTAGTTTCCTTGATTTGATTCGTAGGCGTAGCGCTCAAAATTTCACTTTACTAACTTAGGTGCCCCCGAGATGGTGTGCGGATAATATGGATTTTTGGGAGGCGTTGGTGGATGAGTGGTGCTCAGACGAATGGCTAGCCGTCCACAACAATGCCAAGGAGCGGCGTGCCACACCATCAAGGCAGCGCCAACTTATATCAGTTCGGGTGAAACTGGGTATGTGGTTTGCTTCATGATTCATGCAATTCATTCTTGATTCTAGCTTGAGCCCTTTACTAATACTTTGTTCCTCTCTTTGAGGCGCACTACAATAACACGGAGGTGCCAGAGGTGTACGACCTCTATGCCATGGCCCATACTGCCTCGTACAAGAAGGCCAAGGCATTCTCTGAGTCTGACCTCGATCATCCCGAGAACTTCACCAACACTTCCTCCCACCACAAGCTCGTGACGTACATAGATGAGGGGAAGGCAAGGAAATGGGAGGACTTTAACCCGAGCCAACATCCTATTGATCCCGAGCTGGTGATGATAGCTGGCGGTGGGAGGCCCCATGGCTCGATAGCCATTGGAGATGGACTTATACGGTCTTCTCGCACTCTCCGAGAGATCAAGGCACGCCAAACGAGCTCCTGTCCTGAGATATGGCCTCATCCACGGCCAGTCGAGCTCGCCATCGAGGTTAGTTATACGGACTCAGATATCTTTCCTCCATTACACTGTGTGTGCGAACAAAGATGATTACAATGCTAACGAGGAGTTGTGTTGCAGGCTGCTCTTCAGAAAGAGAGAGAGGCAACCCACCGCCACATTGCAAATGATCTTTGGTGCAGCATAACTCCCGAGCCGCATCGCACGACCCTTCTCCAGGGCATCCTTCTCCAGGTGAAACCGGCCCGAGTAACCCCGGTGCTTCACCTCCGTGATGACGAGGACGGTAAGCCCTAATATGCCACTTACTTGGCTCATTTTACCAAAGAAAGACATGCTTAGCTAATTATCCTCGAAAATGACATAATTTAGCTTATTTACTTAATTTATGACATAATTAGCTAGTTAGGTAAAAAATAGCATAATAACCTTGGTTAGGTCATAAATGTCATATACTTAACTTGTTTTCCTCCAAATTGACATACTAAGCTCAGTTAGCTCAAAATGGCATAATTAGCTTAATAATGACCTAATACTTGCCCTATTTACCTAAGTTAGCTCTTTTTCTTCATCTTCTACTCCTTCTTCTTCTTCTTCTTCTTCTTCTTCTTCTTATTCTTTTTCTAGTCTTCTGCTTCTTCTTCTTCTTCTTCTTCTTCTTCTTCTTCTTATTCTTTTTCTAGTCTTCTGCTTCTTCTTCTTCTTCTTCTTCTTCTTGTAGTCTTCTTGTTCTTCTAGTCTTCTTCTTCCTCTTCTTCTAGTCTTCTTCTTCTTCTAACTGTCTTAATTACTTCTTTTTTTGCAGATTTGATTCACTTGGAAGCTACCATGGATGGACTGCTAGTGTGTACTTTCTATTTTCATTGATGGAAGCATGGATATGTTGCTAGCCTATGTGTTTTGATTCACTTGAAAACTATGTATTTTGCTAGCCTATGTGTTCTCTTGTGAAATATTCCATGATGATGCTGGATTACATGGCCTATGCCTCTTTCATGATGATGTTGGATACATGGCCTATGCCTCTTTCTGAAAATGTATATATATCATATATGAGCTGTGCAAATGCAGGGAATTAACAGAAAACAAACAAAAAAGATGCAATACAGCCACTTTGCCGTCTGCCACCGACGGCAAAGGGTGCTTTGCCATTTGCCACCGACGACAAAGGGTGCTTTTCCGTCTGATACCGACGGCAAAGGTGACACGTGGCAGCAACCTGTGCAACCTGGGAGCACCAGGTCTGAGCCATTTGGTCACTTTGGCGTCGGCTGGCAGACAGCAAAGTATGATATTTTGTCGTCGGCTGGCAGACGGTAAAGTATAGCAGCAGCCCATCTGGCCAGCTCGCCCATCTGGCCACTTTGCCGTCCCTGGCAGACGGCAAAGGAGCTTGACTCTTTACCGTCTGTGGGCGGACGGCAAACGCTGCCGTTAGCCACCTAACGGGGCTAACCTTACTACTATGTCGTCCACTCGCTATACCGTCTGCAGGTCCTACATGGCAGACGGCAAAGATGTTTTCTGTCTGCTGTTATAAAGCAGACGGCAAAGTGCCCCTTTACCGTGGTTTTCTGTGCCGGAAGTGGGGCCGTCTGCTGGCAGACGGCCAAGGATTTTACCGTCCGCGAACCTATCCTTTGCCGTCTGCCATGGCAGACGGCAAAGTACCTGATTCCTGTAGTGTAGGGCCTAGGAGGTGCCGTGCGAGCAGGTGCTTGAGTTGATGGGAGCCGTGCGAGCTGGCCTCCGCTGCGCAGGCTCACCGGGAGGCGTGCGGGCAGTATGCCAGAGGCTCACCGGGAAGCGAGCCCTTCGACCTCCATATCCGCCCGCCTAGCTTCCAACCTGTCCATCAATGGCGCCCAAGCCGCTGTTTAATAGGCGGCTTTACCACCCACTCACTCACCTCTATATATCTTCGCCTCCCATTCCCCTCCATCATTCAGACCTCCACGGTGACCTACGCCATGGTTCAAAAGTATCATATGCCACTAGTCTTCCGGTTTGGTGAAGTCCGCACCGAGCCGGAGGAGATAGAACATAAAGACGAATGGGATGCCATGGACATGGCCCTGAAAGAGCTGCATGCCACAGCGGATGCTGCCCCGACGCACTCGCCAGCAACCATCCCCGCGCCCGCGCCAACAACCATCGCCGTGGCATTGACGGGCTGGTCGCTGAGCATCATCACAATGCTGGAAATCGCGGGCGTCAGGGAGGTCCCCACAGACCCGCGCGAGCTCGTGTACGTGCAAGCGCCAATGCCTCCTCTTGCGCTCGTGCTCGTGCGCGCCCCTACACATGCCGCGCCGGTCCCCGTGCGAGTGCCCGCACTCACGGCGTCCGTCCCCGTGCGCGCGCCTGCACCCACCGCGCCTGTGCCCGTGCGCACACCTGCACCCGTCACAGCCCCCTCAGTGGATTGGGACGCCGCCGTCGATAGCTTCCTCGCAACGCCGCTAGTCATAGCCCCCTAGTACCGCGCCCGTCGATGACGTGATGTGCGGCTCTTTGATTGGGAAGTCCATAACATTCTGGTCTCGTTTGAAGAACTGAACAACTGAGCCCCAGAGTACGACAACGCTGGCATAGGACGCCGCCGCCGCAGCTAGTTTTCTTTATATTGTATCTCGATCGTATGAATGTATAGTCAAAGCTTGACTGAATGAAATCTATGGTTTGATCAACTAAGTATTTATCTCTGAATTCACATAGTAAACAAAAACCATCATTGTTTTCTGTGAATATACACTCATCGCAAATGGTTCAGATTGAATACCCGTTTGCAGATCGACAGCTATCTTTCCTTCGCCCGTAAGCCAAGTGAAAAATTGGCGCGAAGGATTGGTGCAATGCATCATCGCAAACATTTCTCTAACATGACCCGCATGCTAAGTACAGACAACCCGGGAAGACTTGCATCTATCATATTGGGTAGACTGCCATTTGTCAAATCGGAAAAATTGGCATTTGTCGATCTAGTAACATTGACATTTGTCAACATTGTAGCACTGGCATTTGTCAAAATTTGCAGGAACAAAATCACAATTAGGGTGCAATTTTGCAACTGAAATTCACTAAACATAGATTTCATTCATACATTAAGCAGTGGTCTTTGAACAAAATAGTTCAACTCGGCAGCTGAACCGAACAAACTTTTCCCCAATTGTTGCAAACCACGTACTGAAATAGCTAGTTCAACAATATATACTAGCTAATTTAAAGTATGTGGTACAGTTCAACCATATCTATAGTTAGATGAACTGAACAAAATAGCCCCTAAATACTAGTACTACGAAGGGGCTTTCTACTACTTCCAGCAGAATCGAACGTGCTCAGTAAGAGCCAGTGGAGGAGGAGCCTGCCGACGAGTTGGTGGAGTCGTGTCCGTTGCCTGCCAGTGCTACCCTTCGACGCTCAAGACGCCCCTCCTCGAAGCGGCGGTACTCGGCGTAGATATCCGAATTCCTTGCCGTCGTTGCGGCTTCTCCTGCGGCCACGACGTCGGTGAGCTTCTTCGCGTGCACGACCTGGCGCTCCACCTCCTTCTCTAGGAAGTAGATGTAGCTTGCAAGGTTTGCAACGCAGAAGCCCCGCGACAGGCCTTTGGCGGCCTCCACCTCCCGCATTCGGGCCACGGTGGCGGAGCGGGTGATGAACCCGCCGCCTGATAGCGGGGTCGTGGCCAAGATAGACGATGGTATGGTGGTGGCCAAGGCGGCCCCGGTGGCTGCCGGCATGGTGGTGGCCACGGTGGCCACCAGCCGCAGCTGCCTTCGGGCAATGGTGGTTCAGCATCTAGTGGGTGGCGTGTGCACACCCACTAGGGACGCCACGTGCACTGCATGCTTCAGAGGACTATCGCGTCGACGCGGTGAAGCCTCCCAGCAAGAGCTGTCCTCTGGCGGAGTGGCTGAGCGATGACGAACGGCTGGTGCCATTGGCGATTGGGGGAGAAGCATACTAGGTAAGCTACGGGGAGGGAGGGGATGATGGCAATGTGGAGTCGCCGGCTGTGAGGGTTTATATAGCAGGACGACAAGCATTGGGGATTTGGGGATTTCGCCGAGTCGGGCAGGAAGCTAGAGCTGTAGCAAGGTTTTGTGAGTGGGAACCTGCGCGGTTGTGCGTGGGAACGGGGTCATCGAACCGACGCGTGGCCAAAAGCGATGCCGAAGCCTGCACTGGAATCCTCAGACGGCAACACGGTACAAGACGTGAGAGAGGAGGACGGGGTGATGCACATGCAGATGGGTCATAATAATAAAACTTTTGCAATATTAATACAGGCAAACGGCACTTCCCAACGTAGCAACGGTAATGATTTCATCCATCGCTGACAATTGTTTAGTAGCAACCGTCTGCCCACAACACACACAACTTATCAGTATGAATCTTTTGGGTTAATATTGGTCTTCGCACACAAATCTGATGAATGAACTGTTTGCCAGGTATCACACACACCTTGTTATGGTAACTCTTTTGGGTTCTAGCTGGATCAACGCAAACAGTTTGTCCGAGTGAACTATATGCCATACTTCGCACACATATGTATTTTTTGAACCGTTTGTGTTATCCTGTCTAATCGCAAACAGTTCATAAGCACCAATTGTATGCCCTGCATCACACACGCTAGTCTCATCTCAAACGTGCCTGATGGACCAGTCATTGCACATAGGTTTCTTTATTGGCGATGGAGCTATAACTATACTGTTTGCGATGGCTCGATCGCACACAGTTTTGTCGAAGGGTCTCTGATTGATGTGTCGTCTTTGGACCATCCTGCAGTAGTGGATGTATTCAACCAGACTCAGGATGGCGCATAGAGATTGACTTCCGTTCAGAGGGGGCACCTTCAGCATTCGGAGCAGGAGTGGAATTGACATGTTCGTGCATGGTGACTGTAGTTGCGGGAGTCTTGTGAAACTTTATTTTAGTGGATCCTGAGCAAGAATAGGATTCTCAAATCTGGAAAGATAGTGGAGGTGGTGAAGTTGACGTAGTCACTCAGGATGGCATCACCTTCTTCTTTAGGAAGAGGGGGATCATCATCATCAGACTGATTTTCTGACTAAAAATTCTCGACAATTTCTTTCTTCTTCATGGGGGCAGGCTTCTTCTTCGATGAGTCAGACCCATTCTTGTCATGTTTGCGCTTTGAGCATCTTATAGTCATATCAGCAGCCATTTCTTTTTTGAGATCCTCTTTCATGAGCAGGCGGTTTTGTTTTTTGCGGGCAGACTCTTTCTTCCTTCGTTCGTCTTGAATTTCAGCATTGCGTGTGCGCTTGGCCAACTCATCGAAAAAGCAACTCGGCATGAGAAGTGACGAAGCATCAAGATTTGGAGGAGGAGGAGGTCACACTTATGGATCATTTCTCTTTAGCAACAAAATAGCGCGACAATCACCCAATGGTGGAAGGAGCGCAAAGTTCTTGGCATACGGAGGGTAAATGAACTCGTTGTTGAACCATTTCTTGACCCAGTGGCGCCGAATCCATTGAATGCATCTTTTCTATTGGCTATCTTCTCCTTCGACTATGTTATATATGTTATGAGAGATATATTCAGCCATATTGACATATGGCCGACGACCAACCTTTTTCTTCTCCGGAGCATTTTCTTCGTCATTTTGATGTGAAGGTTGATTCTTCCCGTTGTGTTTATACCTTGAGGGGCATACCGTTGGGTCTTGCACATTCGGTGTTTTTGACTCGTCTGCAGCATTCGGTGCTTTTGAATCATCTACAGTACCGAGCACAGTATCATCATCTCCGTCCATTTGACCTGTAAACTGAGCAGAATCTTCAACGGAATTCATTTCCATGTGAATAAAGATAGACGCGAGGGAAAAAATGAGGATAGGGTTACGAATCTGCACAACGAATGTTTTGAAAGAAAATAATTTTTCCCGAAGAGGAAAACTCGGAATTTGAGTCAAGTTTCGGTCGAATGAAAACCATGAGTTTAAAGCCAGTGCATCCGAACAGATTCACTAGGATAAAAGTTACGATTTCCATTCGGTCAAGACACAAACTAAACCCTATACCTAGAGTTCCGATGCGAGGAAAAACTACATACCGCATCCAAAAAAATTATCTAAGGATAACAGATCTGAAAGCACAGTAAAATCACAGGAAATTACCACGGGCAAACTCGAACAGGAACGAGAGAAGCACAAGTTTGGAATGCACATACCATAACTTGGTGACGAGCAGTGACTACGGCGGCGAGGTGAGAGAGATAGACCGTGGTGGCATTGGATGACTCGGGCAACCACTTTCCGGCAACGAAGCGACAAAGTTGGTTAGCTTTGTCGAGCTCGACGTGGAGCTTCAGCTAAGAGGGTTTCGGTGGAGAGATGGAGAGGAGAATCGAGGAAGACATGGGCAGTGTTGCATTTATATGCGAGGGGAAATAACTGTACCCTTGTGAATCTGATCGAATGGTCTCCATCCAAGGACGTTTATGATTCAGTGGCTAGGATAAACGAGTGGTTGTACGAATGCATGATACAATACCAATGTATCTACAATTTTTGATTGTTGAACGCTATTATTTTATCAATCGTGTATGCTTTATACATCATTTTATATCATTTTTGGGAACTACCTATTAACCCAGTGCCAAGTGCCAGTTGGTGTTGTCTGCTTGTTTCTGGTTTTACACAAAATCCATTCCTAACAAAGTTCAAACATGATGAAACTTTTTGACGATTTGTTTCTGGACCAAAATGGACCCTTGAAGCTCCGGGAGGAGTCCAAATGACAGACGACGCGATGATAAGGGCACATGGCACACCCTGGAGGGTAGGCGCGCCCTCCACCATTTTGGGTCCCATGTGGCTCCGTTTGCCCTATTCTCTGGCCTATAAATTCACATGTATTCTTGAACCCTCGAGGGAGCATCTGAAACTATTTACGCTACTGCAACCTCTGTTCTTCTACGATCCCATATGGAGGCCTTTTCCGGTACTCTTCCGAAGGGAGAATCCATCAAGGAGGCCGTCTTCATCAACCTTGATGCCACTCCAATTATGTGTGAGTAGTTCGCACAGACCTATGGGTCCATAGCAGTAGCTAGACCTCTCTCTCTCTCTCTCTCTCTCTCTCTTCGATTGATCTTCAATACAATGATCTCTTTGGAGACCTATTCGATGTAATCTTTGCGGTGTGTTTGTTAGGACCCGATGAATTATGTGTTTATGATCAGATTATTCATTGAATGTAATTGAATCCTCTCTCAGATTTATTATGTGTGATTTTTATAGCTATGTATTCTTTTTGATCTATAAGTTTTCTTTGGCCAAGTTGATGAGTAGATTTTCAGAGGAAGTGGCACATAGTAGTAGCTTCAATCTTGCACTCTCCTCACTCTGTGACAGGAGGAGTAACGAGGCATGTGTTTGCATTGTAACTAGTAAGGGTAAAACAATGGGGTTCTACCATATTAATTGATCTTACTTTGTCTAAATTATGTCATCATGCTCCAAACATTACTCTGTTTGTTATGAACTTAGTACCATAGATGCATGCTGGATAGCGATAGATTGGTGGAGTAATAGTAGTAGATGCAGAATCATTTCGGTCTACTTGTCACAGACGTAATGCCTATATACATCATCATGCCATGAATAACATCATAATTATTCGCCTTTCTATCAATTGCCCAACAGTAAAAAAATTCACCCACTGTTGTTATGTTCTTGAGAGAGATGCCTCTACTAAAAGCTATGGTCCCCGGGTCGATTCACCTATCTCATTTGCTACAAATACAAAAATATACTTGCTGCAATTTATTTACCTTTTATTTTAGTTTTCATTTTACAGACCTATCTCTATCAGATTTAATCCTTGCAATTAACGAGTACAAGGGGATTGATAACCCTCTTGCCCGCATTGGGTGCAAGTATTTTGTTTGTGTGTGTGTGTGCAGGTACTATTGACCTTTGTTGCGGTTGTCTCCTATTGACTCAATAAATCTTGGTTCTTAACTCAGGGAAATACTTTGTGCTACTACACTACATCACCCTTTCTCTCCAGGGCAATCCCAACGCATTCACAAGTAATAGAAGAATTTTTGGCGCCGTTGCCGGAGAGATTATCCAACAAACGTGAGGTACCTGCACACACACACACACATAATTTGCTTGATCTATTTTTGCTATCTTTCATGTTGACTCAATAAATAAAATAAAGCAAGACTTATGGACCCTCATTCACTTGCTAATATTTTCAAACATCCTGCTTGTCGTAAACCAATAGCTAATAATGAAAAGTGATAAAAGTAAATGTTATTGGGATACATTTATTGAGTGAAAACATGATTGCAATGATGTTAATATGAATTCCATGAAAGTCTCATGAAGAATCTACTATTGATAATGAAATTTGCAAAGTATTGAAAATGGGTTTGGAAGAGTGCCAAATTTAGGTAACAAGAATCCCACGTATCCGAAGAGTGTTCAATATTATGATTTTTTTTTCTATAAAGTAGGTTTGGAGAGTTCATGACTTTACTTCATGTTAATCCCACTATCTTGGAAGATTGTAAATTTTTTGCATGTGGATCATGGAGAGAATATTTTATATGATAGATATATTGTTGAATTCGATTATGATCCTACATCTAATTATTCCGAGAGAGGAAACTATGGTTATAGAAATTTTCGTTCTACTAAATTACCTATTTTTGTGTTCAAATTATTAATGGTTCATTATTCGTGCATGCATATGCTAGATATTGCTTGTCTTGATATTTTGTTTTCCTATAATATGCCTATGCATAGGAAGTGGGTTAGACTTAAATGTGATAATTACATGCTATATGATGGTCTCATTGTGCTTCAATTCTTATGTTTTATGTGAGCATCTGAAAGCACAACTTATCCCTAGGTGGTTTTGGTAATTAATAACAACATATATTTCATTGGACTAATGTTTCCACCAAGTATATTTTAGGAAAGTTCAATGAATGGATTGGCAAACGGATTGTGAGGAGATTCCCTAGATGCAAGGAACATCCATTGGCAACAAGCTTGAAGACTCTACATTTTACTTTATGTGAGAAATCACTTTGAGTCCATAGGAAAGCCAATACTATTAAAAGGGGATGAGGTGTCTATGATGATCTGGTTGCTCAAGTGCTTAGAGATTAGCCACCAAAAATATACATGAAATTCTCCCACAAATATTCTGTACAAAACCAAATATCCAAAATCGGTGCCACCAACTATTTCCATTTGGCCCTACCGAGTATTGCCTCAGACAGATCATAAGCCAAACCCTAGCATCTCAATATGAAGCACTCAGAACATACCTACACTTGCCCTATCCATTTTTCTGAGAGAGAGCCACCTGCTCATGTGTTGAGATCAAGACCTTCCTCTCCAACCATATGAATCTTGATTTCTAGCATCCCCAAGTTTCTTTCCACCCAATCAATCTCTTCTACCAAGCCAAATCTGTGAGAGAGTGATTGTGTGTTGAGGAGACTATCTTTTGAAGCACAAGAGCAAGGAGTTCATCATTGTTACCACATCTATTACCTTTTGGAGGGTGGTGCCTCCTAGATTGGTTAGGTGTCGCTTGGGTGCCTCCTTCTTCGTGTTGTGGAGTTCAACCAAGAAGTTTGTACGGGCAAGGAGATGGCCTACTTCGTGAAGATCTACCCATAGTGAGGCTAGTCCTTCATGGACGGAAGCCGTGATGGAATAGACGATGTTGCTACTTTGTGGACCCTAACGGGTGGAGCCCTCTGTGGACTCTCGCGGCCGCTACCCTCCGTGGGTTGAAGTCTCCATCAGCGTGGACGTACGATAGCACCACCTATCGGAACCACGGGAAAAATCTACGTGTCCTCAATTGCGTTTGATTCTCCTCTCCCTACCTTTACTTTCATGTGCATGTCTTTACTTTTCGCTGCTATACTCTTAGACTTGCATCTGTAGGGTGTACTTGACTTGCTACAATTGCTAAAACTTGCCAACATTTAAAATTGGGAAAAGGCTAGGTTTTTAATTGGTCAAGTAGTCTAATCACCCCCCCCTCTAGACATACTTCGAATCCTACAACATCATTAAAATATCGAAGTCTATCTTAACGGCTTTAAATAAAGAGCTTGTTGGGAGACAACCCAATAGTTATCCTTTACATTTTTGTGTGTCAACATTATGATTGCTACTGTAATGATTATGTATGTATCTTTTCTTTTGTGTTTTGTGCCAAGTAAACCCATTAGGATGATATTTGAATTTATATGGTGTAGAAACATAAAATTTTACTCACAGTATTTGAATTTACATTTATTTACTAGAACGTGATAATTGCTTTAAAAATAAACAGTATTGAGATACAATTTTCCCATGTTGTACTATTTTTTTAGAATTTCATGAGTTACGGAAGTATGGTTTTAGTCCTGATCATTACGAACTGTTCGGTTCTACATAGATTCCATTTTCATTGCATAGTGTGCTTATTTTGATGATTCTATGGAGTATATCGGGGGGGGGGGGTATAAGTCATGGGGAAGTTAAAATACAATAGGCATTATGCAAGGGCTGTTGAAAATATGCCCTAGAGGCAACAATAAATTGGTTATTATCATATTTCCTTGTTCATGATAATCATCTATTATCCATACTAGAATTGTATTAACGGGAAACTCAAATACATGTGTGGATACATAGACAACACCGTGTCCCTAGTGAGCCTCTACTAGACTAGCTCATTGATCAAAGATGGTTATGGTTTTTGAACCATGGACATGGGTTGTCATTTGATAATGGGATCACATCATTAGGTGTGTATGGAGCAAAGAAGTCATGAGTGATACCAACTGTATCAAGATAGGTATCCAGGCCTATGTTCTTGAATTCTGTGCCATTGTCACTCCTGATGTGCTTGATCTTGATGTTGTTGTTCATACACCTATTGGCAAAGCGCGTGAAGACATCCTGCACTTCAGTTTTATAGAGTATGATATGTACCTAGGTGATCGAGAATAGTCATCAACAATAATGAAGCCATATAGATTTGCAGTGGAAGAGAAGGTGGAATAGTGAGTAGGGCCGAATAAGTCCATATGTAGCAGCTCGAAGGGACGAGTGGTCGTCATAATTGTCTTCGAGGGATGTTTGGCCCTAGTCATCTTTCCGGCTTCACAGGCACCACAAAGGTGGTCCTTCTTGAACTTGACACCCTTGACGCCAATGATGAGCTTCTTCTTGGCGTGTGTGTGCAAGTTCCTCATCCCAGCATGTCCTAGCCTTCTATGCCATAACAAGCATTCCGAAGCCTTTGCCAGAAGACATGAGGCAACATGTCGTCCTGCAGAGAAGTCTACCATGTACAGATCACCTCTTCGAAAACCTTCGAAGACTTTAGTTTTGTCATAGGCCATTAGCACAACACATCGAAATTTGCAAAATATCACAAGCATATCTAAGTCACAGAGCATTGAGACAGACATTCAGTTGTAACCAAGGGATTCGACAAGCATGACATTTTCCATGTGCCGGTCCCTTGAGATAGAAACTCTACCTAGTCCCAATACTTTGCTGCTGCTCTTGTCAACAAAGACGATGTGGTCTTTTGTTGGAGGTCGAAGAGTTTGCTCCATCAATAGGCTTCGATCACCAGTCATATGACTGGTGCATCCACTATCCATAATCCATTCATTGGCATTGGATTTGTCTTCCTGCATTAAGAATTAGTCGAGTTCACCAACGCATGCAACTGTAAAATGCATTGATGAAGATATTGCAGTGCACAATTGTAAGTAACATTTGGACGATCTAAATGGTAACACATGTTCAGCTCTTCCCTACGAAACATATGTGTTAGAATGATCATATGAAGACTTTGGTCCATATGAAGACTTTGGTCTGGGGTTTGTGTTCTTCCTTCGTGATGTCATTACATTGTCAGGAAGCTTCTCGAGAAGACATTTGGGAACCCAGATGCTCTTCATAGGTGTACCATTCCTGCAGTTAGTTCCAATGTACCTGGCAAACACTTCACCATTCATAGATTTGAACAACTTGTAGTTAGAGTCAAATGACTCGTCAATGATGACGGGATTAGCATAGTTAAAGCCAGATAACGTGGATGGATCCACTGAAGGGCCTTTTGCAGCAACCCATGTAGTTTTGGGATACTGCTCAGGCGTCCAGTAAGAGACATCAACATTGATGTTTCTTTCAAAAGCCACACCCTCTTTCCTAGGGTTCTTGTTCAAGATAGTCTTCTTCAGGACATCACAGAGAATTTGATGTCCCTTCAGACTCTTGTACATGCCTGTTTCAAGCAATGTCTTCAACCTGGCATTGTCTTTAGTAATAGCAGTGGTTTCCTCAGATGAGGGATTAGTCACCACAGATATAGTTGAAGATATTGCATTTTCAGAATCTTTTGAACATTCATCAGTTGAATCATTAGCTTCACGAGCAAGACATTTTAAGCATGGAGCATTAAATTCATCCTGAGCGGTACTGATTTGTTCTGCTAGGAGTGAGTCGTTTTCCTTCCGTAGGTCATCATGAGCTTCTCTCAATTTCTCAAGATCAATCTTTCTTTGAAGATATTCGAGAGAAAGGTTCTCATGTTTAGTTGAGAGGGCATCATGACAACTTTGGAGATCCTCAAACCTTGAACGAAGACTACGCATGTCTTCAGCCATAGTCTCGTTCAGACTCATCTCTTTAGGTAACAGGTCATCGCTTTTCTCTAGAGTAGTTTGCATCTTCTCCATGGCACTTTGTTGCTTGGTGGCAATTTTTACAAGTTTAGCATAGCTAGGTTTCGTGTCATCATCAGATTCAGCTTCAGATTCAGAGTCACAATGTGAGGATTTTAAGGATACCTTGGAGGCTTTTGCCATGAAGCAGTAGGCTAGAGTAGCATCATCATCACTGGCTTCGGTGTTGAAGAAGGAGCCATTATCTTCGGGTTCGAAGACAGATGTGGAGACGAATGCTGAAGCCATAGCCAGACCAGCAACTTCAGCGTCAGATTCCTCCTCGGATTCTTTTTCAGCCTCAGAACTAGATTCAGACTGTGAATCCATCTCATTTCCGATAAAGGCATGTGCTTTGCCAGATGAGCTCTTCTTGTGTGATGAAGACTTTGCATACTTCTTCTTCTGCTTGTCATATGAGTCATAGTCCTTGCTCTTCTTCTTGGATTCCTTTTCCCATCGAGGACAATCAGCAATGAAGTGGCCAACTTTCTTGCACTTGTGACAGGTTTGCTTCTTGCTGTCTCGTGAAGACATTTCACCAGATCTCTTGGAATCACGCTTTGAAGACTTTGCATAGCGTTTTGATTCGGCAAAATTCCGGAATTTCCTGACAAGCAGAGCAAGTTCTTTTCCAAAGTCTTTAGCACCATCAGAACTGCAGTCAGAGCCGTCTTTAGATGAGGACATAGCCTTGGCCTTCAAGGCACGAGAGCGACTATAACTAGGACCGTAGATATTCCTCTTCTCGGCTTGTTGGAATTCATGTGTGTTCAACCTATCGAGGATATCAGCGGGATCCAAACTCTTGAAGTCAGGGCGTTCTTGGATCATGAGTGCGAGAGTGTCAACGGAACTATCAAGTGATCTGAGTAGCTTCTTCACGACTTCATGTTTGGTGATATCAGTGGCGCCAATTGCATTCAACTCATTTGAGATGTCGGTGAGTCGATCGAACGTGAGCTGGACATTTTCGTTATCAAGTCTCTTGAAGCGGTTCAACAGATTGCGAAGCACATCAACATGAGAGTCTCTCTGAGATGAGACACCTTCATTCACTTTGGACAGCCATTCCCAGATTTGGTTTGCAGTGTTCAGTGCACTCACACAGCCATACTGTCCTTTGGTCAGGTGACCACAGATGATGTTCTTAGCAGTGGAGTCCAGTTGTGCAAACCTCTTCACATCAGAAGCAGTAACACCTTCGCCAACTTCGGGAATGTCTGCCATGACGACATACCATAGGTCGTTGTCAATGGCTTCGAGATGCATGCGCATCTTGTTCTTCCAGTAAGGGTAGTCGGTTTCATCGAAGACAGGGCACGCAACGGAGACCTTGATAATCCATGCGGTCAACATAGCTAAAACTCCAGGCGGTTAAACCAAAACACAGAACAAGGGAGTACCTTGCTCTGATACCAATTGAAAGTGCTAGTTATCGACTGGAGGGGGGTGAATATGCGATTTTTATGAAAGGCTTCGAAACAATGAATGTATTCGAAATATGCGGAAGCAGAACAGGATCAGGTAGGGATAGATATCAAGGATCTAGGTAGTGCATGCAATACAATGAAGACATGCAAGCAAGTTGAGCATTATCATCGTACACACTAAGATGAGTCGAACACAAACTTAGACAGTGTGAAGATAGCTATGAATATCTTTGGGGTATGTCTTCAAACAGTAGTATTCAAGCAATGGCTTCACAGTTCAGAACAGAATGTAAAAGAGTGAAGGATAGAACCAGTAGATCGATGAAGACACAGGATTTGTTGGACCAGTTCCAATTGCTGTGACAACTGTACGTCTGGTTAGGAAGGTTGAGATTCAACTCATAAGACCTCGTCTTCACCTTGTTCCCCTTGAGCCGAAGTCACTTAGACAGTGCCCAATCACTCAGGTAAGTCTTCAGGGGAGACTTCTGAAACCCGTACAAACTTGGTCACCCGGCAATCCACAATGACTCTTGGATGCTCTAGACCCAGACGCCTAACCGCCTGGAAGATCACAGTCTTCAAGTGTAATAAGTCTTCAGTTCACTCAGCACACAACGACTTTTGTGATGCTCCTACACACCAGCTCTAGGTGTTTAGGTTTATCCTCGCAGGATATTTCTCTCTCTCAATGTCTTCGAGGTGGGTTGCTCCAAAACGACAACAGCCGTATCTCTCTCTGAGCAGCCACCTACTTATGGTGGAGGGGGAGCTATTTATAGCCAACAGGCAACCCAACCTGATATGAACAAAATGACACTGGGTCAATGGCCAACCGACACGTGTCACAATGGTCGGATTTCAAGCACACGTGGCAACTTTACTTGGGCTACAAGTAAAGCTCACTCAACCAACCCTGGAAGAGATTTCCTCTCATTGTCTTCACTAGAAGACATAGGTATGGGTTGAGAATCACGTCAGCATCTGACTTCGATCACATCGACCCCACTTAACAGTATGGTGGTTCCTATGACTCAGGAAAGAAGAAACAAAACTACCAAAATACTTCGTCTTCGCATTTCATTATCTTCAAGCGATTATCTTCGTGTACCACCAATGGCTTTGGCCATCATCAATGTCTTCGGACATTTTTAGGGGTCATCTTCTTATGACCCACAAGTATAGGGGATCAATCATAGTCCTTTCGATAAGTAAGAGTGTCGAACCCAACGAGGAGCAGAAGGAAATGACAAGCGGTTTTTAGCAAGGTAATTTCTGCAAGCACTAAAATTGTTGATAACAGGTATTTTGATAGCAAGATAATTTGTAACGAGCAAGTAACGATAACAGTAAATAAAGTGCAGCAAGGTAGCCCAATCCTTTTGTGGCAAAGGACGGGCCAAAACGGTCTCTTATAATAAGCAAAGAGTTCTTGAGGGCACACGGGAATTTCATCTAGCCACATTCATCATGTTGGTTTGATTCGCGTTCGCTACTTTGATAATTTGATATGTGGGTGGACCGGTGCTTGGGTGCTGTTCTTAGTTGAACAAACCTCACACTTATGATTAACCCCCTCACAAGCATCCGCAACTACGAGAAAAGTATTAAGATAAAATCTATCCATAGCATTAAACATTTGGATCGAAATCAGCCCCTTACGAAATAGCGCATAAACTAGGGTTTAAGCTTCTGTCACTCTAGCAACCCATCATCTAATAACTACTCCACAATGCATTCCCTCAGGACAAAAGATGGTGAAGTGCCATGTAGTCAACGTTCCAATGGCACCACTAAGGGAACCACAACATACTTATCGTCAAAATATCGAACACATATCAAATTCACATGATTACTTGCAACATGACTTCTCCCGTGGCCTCAAGAACAAAGGTAACTACTCACAAACGATATTCATGCTCATGATCAGAGGGGTATTAAATAGCATAATGGATCTGAACATATAATCTTCCACCAAATAAACCATATAGTAATCAACTACAAGATGTAATCAACACTACTAGTCACCCACAGGTACCAATCTGAGGTTCCGGTACAAAGATTGAACACAAGAGATGAACTAGGGTTTGAGAGGAGATGGTGCTGTTGAAGATGTTGATGAAGATTGGCCTCCCAAATGTGAGAGGGTTGTTGGTGATGACGATGGCTTCGATTGTTGGGTTCTACCATAGGTGCATCGCATGCGAATTAAAATTTTCCCACGCGCAGAACATCCAAGAACTTGCTACGGAGATGGATCACAGTTCGTTAGCACTAGACACACAGTGCCGTGCAATGGAAGTAGAGTTGGGGCAGCGCGTTCGCGTGGTCCGTCTCCTCCTCGTCCGATCTCCCTCGAACAGCCGATCCGATCTCCCTCGAACAGTCGGTCGCCGGATCCCACGTACCGGTTCGCCGGAGCGGCGCAGGTGCACCGCCTCTAATGGTATCCGCGCATGCAGGAGGAACACCGTGCGGCGGACTGCTAGGTCCGATCACACAGTCGGCGGTGGCAAGTGGAGGTGGCTAGTTGCAACACATGCAAAGCCCTAATGACGGCGCCGAAGCGATCAACCGGATGGGTGTGCCGCACCTCCACTATATATAGGCATCCGGCGCGGGCTCAACTCTTGGGCCTCGCACGGATCCTAAAGCCCACGTGTTCCTTTCCTTAAGCGTGCGACCCCTTAGGTTCTCGTTCACTTGGTCGCAAGTCAGATCACATCCGGCTCGACCAGTCAGTAGCGGCCTCTAGCAAGACGTGCCGACTCCAAGTGTCTGATGAAGCTGGTTAGGCGAACCTGTACATCACACTTCCGTTCCCTTTGCCACACGATATATGTTGTCGTGCTCAAGGCGACATGGTCATCCTTGTTGCAGCACGACCTCTTTCTCGTTCCGATGAATCCGACCAACACTTCGGATTATCTCATAATCCTCATCGCATGGCCATGCTTATCCAGGTCGGATCACCCGAGGGGCCCAAAGTATATCTCTCCTGGTAGGAGGGGCAAATCCCATCTTGCTTGACCATGTCTCGCAGCATGGGTCTGGACAAGCCCGAAACCTACCTTTGTAACTACCCAGTCACGGAGTAGCATTTGGTCGGCCCAAAGCAAGTCTGTCACCATCTCGAGTACATGCGCCAGCTCAGGTCTTAGGACATAGAACGTATGTTGTACTAGAGACTCACAGATGACCTATCGTTGCGTCTCATAGTTGGGTCTGTCCAACTCAGACCTTATTTCGACTCGAATCCGACTATGTCGAATCCGACCAGATCTTTCTGAGTCCATATTATTCGGCTAGCATCCAATGCTACATGGTCAGTGAGACCGAACCATCCACCGTGTCATATGCTAGTCTAACTGGCTGAGCGTCCACACAGCTCTTTCGACTAGGGACCATTTAGGACAGTCATCATACAATGTATAGTCTCACAAACAAGTCACATACTTGTTAATACACATCAATGATAATGTCCAAGGACTCTTTATTCATAAACACATAGGAAATATCATCATACATGATTGCCTCTAGGGCATATCTCCAACATCGATTTCCCCCTCCGGGAGGGAAGTTCACCCGGCGGAATCGCTCCGCCGGAGGGCAAAAGTGCTCCTTCAGAAGTTCCGCCTCGAGACGGTGGCGTTCCGTCCTGAAAGTCCCCCCTTGATTTTTTCTATGTCAAAATACCTTAAGTACCAGAAGATGGGCACCGGAGGTGGGCTGGGCTGGCCACAACCCACCAGAGCGCACCTGGGGGGCCTGGCGCGCCCTGGTGTCTTGTGGTCACCAGGTGGCCCCCCTCCGGTAGTTATTTGCTCCAGTATTTTTTTATATTCAAAAATAATTCTCCATGAAGTTCCAGCTTATTTGGAGATGTGCAGAATAGGTGTCTCTGATATGCTTTTTTCAGGTCCAGAATTCTAGCTGCCTGCATTCTCCCTCTTTGTGCAAACCTTGCATATTATGAGAGAAACGGCATTAGAATTACTCCATAAAGCATTATTATGCATAAAAACATTATAAATAACAGTCGGAAATCATGATGCAAAATGGACGTATCAATTCCCCCAATCTTAGACCTCGCTTGTCCTCAAGCGAAAGCCGATATCGAAAAACATGTCCACGTGGTTTGAGAGAGAGGTGTCGATAAAAACAAAATACGGACATAGTAGCATCATGCTTATTATCATAGCAGCAACAAACTTTGTTATAGGACTTTTTCATATAACTTTTATTATATAACTTCATCATATAACTTCTCATGAACAAGTAACAATTCATCACAACATAGAAGTATAAAGCATAAACCTTATTGAAAACCAACAAACTATGTTCTGAGTCAACTTTTTGAACTACAATTCATCATATTTCCAGGAAGGGTCTCATGTCGGAGCCTTTTGGCAAGTCCACATACTAAACCATCATTTAATCTTGTATGATTGCTAACACTCACAGCATACCCATGAGCAAAAAGTTTCAATCGGACACATAGAAAGACAGGGGCTTATAGTTTCGCCTCCCAATGTATTCACCTCAAGGGTGATGTCAACAATAATAACTCATGCTCACTCATATCCAATTGGATATATGTTCCTAGATGTTTCTTCACCACATGATGCTTGCAAAAAGAAAAAGTAAAAAGGAATAGGGAAGAATACTTTAACTCTTGCATAGAAGTAAATACATAAAAGTAAAAGATAGGCCCTTCGCAGAGGGAAGCAGAGGTTGTCATGCGCTTTTTGGTTTGTATGCCAAATCCCTTAATGCAAAAGAATGTCATGTTATATTGCCCCTTATGATAGCAACCTTTATTATGCAGTCCGTCGGTTTTATTACTTTGCTATCACAAGTTCGTACAACGCTCAATTTTCACTTACACTAATTGATCAAACACATTTAGAAGCAATTTTTATTGCCTTAATGCACCGATGACAACTTACTTGAAGGATCTTACTCAATCCATAGGTAGTTATGGTGGACTCTCAAAAAAAAAGTTTGGGTTTAGGGTTTTTGGATGCACAGGTAGTATCTCTACTTAGTGCGGAATTTTTGGTAGCAAAGATATTGAGCAAGCACCACATGTTGAAGGATCTATGACAATATAACTTCTATGTGAATATGAACAACATAAATCATTATGTTGTCTTCCTTGTCCAACGTCAACAATTTTAGCATATAATATTTAAGGGGGCTCACAATCATAAAAGATGTCCAAGATAGTGTATTTGCATGTGAATCTTCTCTTCCCTTGTTAATTCTTTCATGAATTGCATCATTGACCAATGCTATGTTTGTCAATCTCCAATAAATTTTACCACTTATACTTTTGCTTATGTGATGTCATTACTTACCATGAGATTAGCATATGATCCTTTTCATTTATTTCATTTTTTTTGATTGCCACAAGGAAGTAAAGAAGCAAAAGCTCAAACTAAACTTTATTATATAACTCTCACTCGATTACATAGATAGATAGATCACAAAACTAGCACTCGAAAATAGATCATACTAAACTTTTATTCAACTAAATCACGAAATAGGTAAGGATCGAAATAAAATAAGTAAAGGTAATAAAAGTGATGGTGATACGATACCGGACATCTCCCCCAAGCTTGGCACAAGCCAAGGGGAGTGCCCATACCCGTGTACTCAAGTCTCCTTTGGTGGTGAAGATGACGAAGGTGGTGGTGATGGAGTGGCCTTCTTCTTCAGCTTACACTTGAGCATATTTTTTCTCTCCCTTAGATCCTCATTCTCTAACTCGAGATTTGATATCTTTTTGCATAATGTCGCCTTGCTCTCCTACAGAAAACGAGATGGAATAAATTCAACCTTAGGTTCGTATACTTTCGGGAGGCTTGACTTCTTGAATTCCACATGCATGTCTCCAGGCTGAGGTAGTGGGTCATCCTCTTCTTCAGAGCTATCATCCTTTCTTTCCTTCATGTTGGCGTCTTCCTCCTCATCCGTGGTCCATCCATAATGATCCACTTCTCCATAGACCTTAGGGTTTGCAATATAGTCAGCAACATAGCTCTCCCCCTCTGAATCTTGAGACGACATATTTTCAGACCTGTCAGGAAAACAGCACAAAACAAGAACAGGTGATTTTTCTGTGATGCGGTGGTCAAAACAATCGGGGGTATATATAACGATTTTTTTTATCTTGGGAAGAAAGAATATGGAAGGAAAACGGAGTCGGGAAGGTGCCCGAGGGGGCACAACCCACCAGGGCGTGCCAGGGAGGTCAGGCACGCCCTAATGTATCGTGCTCACCTCGGTTGCTTTCCTGTTTTTTTCGTATTTTCCTAATTTTTGTAATATTCCAAAACTAACAGAAAATATTTTTGCGGATTTTTCAGAGTCCGTTTACTTACCGTATCACGTAGCTCCTCTTTTTAAGGATTCTGGAGTGTTCCGGAAGGTTTCTTTTATGAGTTCCTCCGGTGTCATGGTTTGGATAATATTGCTTTCAACATTAATAGGCGTACCTGAGATATGGTGTTTAATTCTTTGTCCATTGACCACCTTCGAGTTAGTACCTTCGGCATTATTAATCTTGATAGCTCCAGAGCGATAAACCTCTTCAATAACATATGGTCCTTCCCATTTGGATAGAAGTTTTCCTGCAAAAAATCTAAAACGAGAGTTGTACAAAAGAACATATTCTCCAACTTTGAATTCCCGCTTTTGGATTCTTTTGTCATGCCATCTTTTAACTTTTTCTTTGAACAATTTGGCATTTTCATAAGCTTGAGTTCTCCATTCATCTAGTGAGCTAATTTCAAATAACCTCTTTTCACCGGCAAGTTTGAAATCATAATTGAGTTCTTTAATTGCCCAAAATGCTTTATGTTCTAACTCTAGAGGCAAATGACAAGCTTTTCCATATACCATTTTGTATGGAGACATACCCATAGGATTTTATAAGCTGTTCTATAGGCCCAAAGAGCATCATGTAGTTTCTTAGACCAATTCTTTCGGGACCTATTGACAGTTTTTTGTAATATTAATTTTATTTCTCTATTGCTAAGTTCAACTTGACCACTAGATTGAGGATGATAGGGTGATGCAATTCTATGGTTAACATCATATTTAGCAAGCATTTTACGAAAAGCACCATGAATAAAGTGTGAACCACCATCAGTCATTAAATATCTAGGGACTCCAAACCTCGGGAAAATAACTTCTTTAAGCATTTTAATGGAGGTGTTATGATCAGCACTACTAGTTGGAATAGCTTCTACCCACTTAGTAACATAATCAACAGCAACCAAAATATGAGTATACCCATTAGAGGAAGGAAGAGGTCCCATATAGTCAAAACCCCAAACATCAAATGGTTCAACAACAAGTGAATAATTCATAGGTATTTCTTGACGCTTACCGATATTACCAATTCTTTGACATTCATCACAAGACAAGACAAACTTACGGGCATCTTTGAAGAGAGTAGGCCAATAAAAACCAGATTGCAATACCTTGTGAGCAGTTCTATCTCCCACATGATGTCCTCCATAGGCTTCGGAATGACATTTCCGTAGGATTTTTTCCTGTTCATGCTCAGGTACACAACGTCTAATAATACCATCTACCCCTTATTTATAAACATGTGGGTCATCCCGAAAGTATTGTCTTAAATCATAGAAGAATTTTTTCTTTTGTTTGTATGTGAAACTAGGTGGTATATATTTAGCAACAATGTAGTTAGCATAATCAGCATACCAAGGGGTGTTTTGAGAAACATTTATTGCAGCTAACTGTTCATCAGGAAAACTATCATCAATAGCTAGTGGGTCATCAAGAATATTTTCTAACCTAGACAAGTTATCAGCTACGGGGTTCTCAGCTCCTTTCCTATCAATGATATGTAAATCAAATTCTTGAAGCAAGAGAACCCACCTAATGAGTCTAGGTTTAGCATCTTTATTTTTCATAAGATATTTTATAGTGGCATGATCAATGTAAACAATAACTTTGGAATCAATAAAGTAAGATCTAAATTTATCACAAGCAAACACATTTGCTAAAAATTCTTTTTCAGTAGTAGCATAATTTCTTTGGGCACTGTCTAGAGTTTTGCTAGCATAATGGATAACATTTAATTTCTTATCAACTCTTTATCCCAGAACAGCACCAACAGCATAATCACTAGCATCACACATAATTTCAAAAGGCAAGTTCCAAACAGGAGGTTGAACAATAGGTGCAGAAGTTAAGGCTTTCTTGAGTGTTTCAAAGGCTTCTACACAATCATCATAAAAAACAAATGGAATA
This sequence comes from Elymus sibiricus, assembly GCA_039707655.1. NCBI lineage: Eukaryota > Viridiplantae > Streptophyta > Magnoliopsida > Poales > Poaceae > Elymus > Elymus sibiricus. The sequence goes on from CM077675.1 coordinate 213,719,232, forward strand.
TCCTTTTGTAAAAGATTAGTAAGAGGCCCAGAAATTTTAGAGAAGTCTTTAATAAACCTCCTATAGAAACCAGCATGACCAAGGAAACTCCGAATACCTTTAATATCTTTAGGACATGGCATTCTCTCAATTGCATCAACTTTAGCTTTATCCACCTCAATACCTCGTTCAGATATTTTATGCCCCAAGACAATACCTTCATTAAACATAAAGTGGAACTTCTCCCAATTTAAGACGAGATTAGTTTGTCCACATCTCTGCAAAACTCGATCAAGGTTGCTTAAGCAATCATCAAAAGAAGTTCCGTAAATGGAAAAATCATCCATGAAAACCACCACAATCTTTTCAGAAAAATCAGAGAATATAGCAGTCATACATCTTTGAAAGGTAGCAGGTGGATTGCATAAACCAAAAGGCATACGTCTATAAGCATAAGTTCCAAAAGAACAAGTAAAGGTGGTTTTCTCTTGATTAGGTTGTGATACAGGTATTGGAGAGAAACCCGAATATCCATCCAGAAAACAAAAGTGTGTGTGCTTAGATAATATTTCTAGTATTTGAACAATGAAAGGCACTGGGTAATGATCTTTTCTAGTAGCTTTATTTAATTTTCTGAAATCAATTACCATTCTATAGCCAGTGACAATTCTCTGTGGGATAAGGTCATTTTTATCATTAGGAACAACAATAATACCTCCCTTCTTAGGGACACAATGAATGGGTCTTACCCATCTACTATCAGCTATGGGATAAATTATACCTGCTTACAGAAGCTTTAATATTTTAGTTCTTACCACTTCTTTCATCTTAGGATTCAATCGTCGTTGGTGATCAACAACGGGTTTAGCATCAGGTTCCATATGTTGGAAATATGCCCTAGAGGCAATAATAAATTGGTTATTATTATATTTCCTTGTTCATGATAATCGTTTATTATCCATGCTATAATTGTATTGATTGGAAACTCAAATACATGTGTGGGTACATAGACAACACTGTGTCCCTAGTATGCCTCTAGTTAACTAGCTCGTTGATCAAAGATGGTTAAGGTTTCCTAGCCATAGACATGAGATGTCATTTGATAACGGGATCACATCATTAGGAGAATGATTTGATGGACAAGACCCAAACTACGAACATAGCATATGATCGTGTCAGTTTATTGCTATTGTTTTCTGCATGTCAAGTATTTGTTCCTATGACCATGAGATCATGCAACTCACTGACACCAGACGAAGCCAAAGTTGTCGTTTCTTAAAGTTTGGGGATGTGATGCTTATGTCAAAAAGCTTTAGCCTGAAAAGCTGGAACCCAAAGTGGAGAAATGCGTCTTCATAGGATACCCAAAAGAGACAGTTGGGTATACCTTCTACCTCAGATCCGAAGGCAAAGTGTTTGTCGCTAAAAACGGAACATTTCTTGAGAAAGAGTTTCTCTCGAAAGAATTGAGTGGGAGGAAGATAGAACTTGATGAGGTTATTGAACCTTTACTTCAACCTGAGAGTAGCACAGTACAGAAAGATGTTTCTGTAGAGCCTGCATCAGTTGAAGAGGAAGTTAATGATGATGATCATGAACCTTCGAACCAAGTTGCTATCGAACCTCGTAGGTCGACAAGGACGCGTACTGCTCCTGAGTGGTACAGCAACCCTGTCTTAGAAGTCATGTTGTTAGACAACGATGAACCTACAAGCTATGGAGAAGCGGTGATGGGCCCGGATTCTGAGAAGTTGTTAGAGGCCATGAAATCCGAGATGGGATCCATGTATGAAAACAAAGTATGGACTTTGGAAGTATTACCGGAAGGGCGTAAGGCCATTCAGAACAAATGGATCTTTAAGAGGAAGACGGACGCAGACGGTAATGCCACCATCTATAAAGCTCGACTTGTGGCAAAAGGTTTTTCACAAGTTCAAGGAGTTGACTACGATGAGACCTTCTCACCCGTAGCGATGCTTAAGTCCGTCAGAATCATGTTAGCAATAGCTGCCTTTTTCGATTATGAAATTTGGCAGATGGATGTCAAAACAGCGTTCCTTAACGGTTTCCTTAAGGAAGAGTTGTATATGATGCAACCAGAAGGTTTTGTCGATCCAGAGAATGCTGACAAAGTTTGCAAACTCCAGCAATCCATTTATGGACTGGTGCAAGCATCTCGGAGTTGGAATATTCGCTTTGATGAGGTGATCAAAGCGTTCGAGTTTATACAAGTTTACGGAGAAGCTTGTATTTACAAGAAAGTGAGTGGGAGCTCTATAGCGTTTCTAATATTATATGTGGATGACATATTACTGATTGGAAACAATATAGAAATGTTGGAAAGCGTGAAGGAATATTTGAACAAGAGTTTTTCAATGAAGGACCTAGGAGAAGCTGCTTTCATATTAGGCATCAAGATCTATAGAGATAGATCAAGACGTTTAATAGGACTTTCACAAAGCACATACCTTGATAAGATTTTGAAGAAGTTCAAAATGGATCAGTCCAAGAAGGGGTTCTTGCCTGTTTTGCAAGGTGTGAAGTTGAGTAAGACTCAATGCCCAGTGACTGCAGGAGATAGAGAAAAGATGAGTGTCATCCCCTATGCTTCAGCCATAGGCTCTATCATGTATGCAATGCTGTGCACAAGACCCGATGTCAGCCTTGCCATAAGTATGGTCAGAAGGTTTCAAAGTGATCTAGGAATGGAACACTGGACGGCGGTCAAGAATATCCTGAAGTACCTAAAAAGGACTAAGGACATGTTTCTCGTTTATGGAGGTGATCAAGAGCTCGTCGTAAAGGGTTACGTCGATGCAAGCTTTGACACTGATTCGGATGACTCTAAGTCACAAACCGGATACGTATTTATTCTTAATGGGGGTGCGGTTAGCTGGTGCAGTTCCAAGCAAAGCGTGGTAGCTAATTCTACATGCGAAGCGGAGTACATCGCTGCCTCGGAGGCGGCGAAGGAAGGTGTCTGGATGAAGGAGTTCATGACAGATCTTGGAGTAGTGCCTAGTGCGCTTAACCCAATGACTCTGTTTTGTGATAATACTGGTGCCATTGATCTAGCCAAGGAACCAAGATTTCACAAGAGGACCAGACACATAAAGCGACGTTTCAATTCCATCCACGATTACATCAAGGAGGACGACATAAATATTTGCAAAGTACACACGGATCTGAATGTTGCAGATCCGATGACTAAACCTCTTCCAAGGGCTAAACATGAACAACACCAGAACTGCATGGGTGTTCGATTCATTACAATGTAAATCACATAGTGATGTGAACTAGATTATCGACTCTAGTGCAAGTGGGAGACTGTTGGAAATATGCCCTAGAGGCAATAATAAATTGGTTATTATTATATTTCCTTGTTCATGATAATCGTTTATTATCCATGCTATAATTGTATTGATTGGAAACTCAAATACATGTGTGGGTACATAGACAACACTGTGTCCCTAGTATGCCTCTAGTTAACTAGCTCGTTGATCAAAGATGGTTAAGGTTTCCTAGCCATAGACATGAGATGTCATTTGATAACGGGATCACATCATTAGGAGAATGGTGTGATGGACAAGACCCAAACTACGAACATAGCATATGATCGTGTCAGTTTATTGTTATTGTTTTCTGCATGTCAACTATCTGTTCATATGACCATGAGATCATGCAACTCACTGACACCGGAGGAATACCTTGTGTGTATCAAACGTCACAATGTAACTGGGTGACTATAAAGGTGCTCTACAGGTATCTCCGAGGGTGTCTGTTGGGTTGGCATGGATCAAGACTGGGATTTGTTACTCCGTGTGACGGAGAGGTATCTCAGGGCCCACTCGGTAATACAACATCACAATGAGCCTTGCAAGCAAAGTGACTAAAGAGTTAGCCACAGGATCTTGTATTACGGAACGAGTAAAGAGACTTGCTGGTAACGAGATTGAACTAGGTATAGAGATACCGACGATCGAATCTCGGGCAAGTAACATACCGAAGAACAAAGGGAACAGTATACGGGATTAACTGAATCCTTGACATAGAGTTTCAACCGATGAAGATCTTCGTAGAATATGTAGGAACCAATATGGGCATCCCGGTCCCGCTATTGGTTATTGACCGTAGAGGTGTCTCGGTCATGTCTACATAGTTCTCGAACCCGCAGGGTCTACACACTTAACGTTTGGTGACGATTAGTATAGTTGAGTTATTGTGTTGGTGACCGAAGGTTGTTCGGAGTCCCGGATAAGATCCCGGACATGACAAGGATCTCCGGAAGAGTTCGGAGGTAAAGATTGATATATGTGATAATAGTGTTTTGATCTCCGGAAGGGTTCCGGAATTCACCGGAAGGGGTTCCGGGTGTTTACCGAAGTGTTCGCGTGCAGCAACACTTTATATGGGCCAAAGGGGTAAAGCCCACGAGGTATTGGAAAGTGCAAAAGGAAGTTTTGTTGCTGCCTTAAGCGGTACTACCGCTGGTAAGGCAGTACTACCACGTAAGCGGTACTACCGCTTGTGTGAAGCGGTACTACCGCTCGTGAGCGGTACTACCGCTTGTACGCGGTACTGCTGGAATCCGAGTGGGACTCTTTCCGTGCGGGCCAAACCGACCTTGTGCGGGCAAAACCGACCTTGTGGAGGCTTTCTCTCCAAGTTTAGACCCCAGGGCTCAACATATAAATGGAGGGGCAGGGCTAGCACACGGGACTCATCAAGATTTCCCCAAGCCGTGTGCCGACAACCCTAACCCTCTAGTTCCTCCCGTCACAATCTCCGTAGTGCTTGGCGAAGCCCTGCAGAGATTGTTCCTCACCACCATCACCACGCCGTCGTGCTGCCGGAACTCATCCACTACTTCACCATCGCTCGCTGGATCGAGGAGGTGAAGGCGTCATCAAGCCGTACGTGTGTTGAACGCGGAGGTGCCGTCCGTTCGGCGCTAGATCATGTTTGGATCGAGGGATGACTTGCGATTTGGATCGCGAAGACGTTCGACTACATCAACCGCGTTTCTTAACGCTTCCGCTTAGCGATCTACAAGGGTATGTAGATTCACTCTCCCTCTCGTAGATGCTCATCACCATGGATAGATCTTGCGTGTGCGTAGGAAAATTTTTGTTTCCCATGCGACGTTCCCCAACACCATATTGATCTTGTGCTGACAGAGAGTGGGACTAATGGCCTTTAGATCATCAAGAGTATATCCAATAGCAGCCCGGTGCTTCCTCTGAATTTTTAATAATCTTTCTTCTTCATGTTTTGAAAGGTTAGCACTAATAATAACAGGATATATCTTTTTCTCATCAAGATAAGCATACTTCAAAGTGTCAGGCAATTGTTTTAATTCATACACAGGATCACCTTTAGGTGGAGGAGGACCTCTAAGAGTTTCAATAGGCAAATTGTGTTTTAGGAGAGGTGGTTGTTCAAAGAAATTCTTATCTATTTCATTTCTTTCACGCAAGTGCATATCATTTTCATGGTCAAGCAAATATTGTTCTAGTGGATCGGTAGGAGGTACGATAATAGAATCAAGACCAGTTATTTCATCCTTACTAGATAATTCTTTATTACGTGGTTGTCTACTAAACTTGGAAAAGTTAAACTCATGAGACACATCACCAAAACTAACACCGACAGTTTTTTTTGACAATCTATCTTAGCAATAACAGTGTTTAAGAAAGGTCTACCAAAGATAATGGGACAAAAGTCATCTTGTGGGGAACCAAGAACTGGAAAATCAGTAGGATATTGTATTTTCCCACACAAGACTTCAACATCTCTAAAAATCCCAAGTAGTATGGTGGTGTCTCTATTAGCAAGTTTAATAGTAACATCAATGTCTTCTATTTCTACGGGTGCTATATCATTCATAATTTCTTGGTATAAGGTAAAAGGAATAGCACTCACACTAGCACCCACATCACATAAACCATGATAGCAATGATCTCCTATTTTAACCGAGACAACAGGCATGCCAACAACGGGTCTATGTTTATCTTATTCATCGGGTTTGGCAATTCTAGCAGCTTCATCACAGAAGTAAATAACATGAACATCAATATTTTCTACCAAGAGATCTTTAACCATAGCAACACTAGGTTCTACTTTAATTTTTTCCAGAGGGCTTAGGTGCTTTAATATTACTTTTGTGAACCACGGTTGATACCTTAGCATGTTCCTTTATCCTAACAGGGAAAGGTGGTTTTTTAATATAAGCACTAGGCACAACTGGATCAACATTGTAATGATGGTTTCATCTTTATCTATGACCGGTTCTTTAATTTCTTCTTTAAAAGGGGGATGATATTTAAACCACTTCTCCTTAGGGAGGTCAACATGAGTAGCAATTGATTCACAGAAAGAGGCTACTATCTCAGAGTCAACTCCATAGTTAGTGCTAAAATTGTGAAAAGCATCGGTATTCGTAAAAGATTTAACACAATCCAACTTAAGCTTAATACCTGACTCACTACCTTCGTCGAGTTCGCAATCTTCAGAGTTGCGTTTAATTCTTTCTACGAGATCCCACTTGAATTCAATAGCCTTCTTCATAAAAGAACCGGTACAAGAAGTATCGAGCATGGATCGATCATTATGAGAAAGCCGAGCATAAAAATTCTGAATAATAATTTCTCTCGAGAGCTCATGATTGGGCATGAATATAACATTGAATTAAGCCTCCCCAAGCTAGAGCAATGCTTTCTCCTTCACGAGGCCAAAAATTATATATATAATTCCGATCATGATGAACTAGATGCATATGATAAAACTTTTGGTGGAATTCTAATTGCAATCGATTCTAGCTCCATGATCCAATATCATCACCTAGCGTATACCATGTCAATGCTTTTCCCTTCAAATATAAAGGGAAAACCTTCTTCTTAACTTCATCTCTGGGTCACCCGGCAATCCACAATGACTCTTGGATGCTCTAGACCCAGACGCCTTACCGTTTGGAAGATCACAGTCTTCAAGGGTAATAATTCTTCAGTTCACTTAGGACAGAACGACTTCTGTGATGCTCAAACACACTAGCTCTAGGTGTTTAGGTTTATCCTCGCAGGATATTTCTCTCTCTCAATGTCTTCGAGGTGGGTTGCTCCAAAACGACAACAGCTGTATCTCTCTCTGAGCAGCCACCTACTTATGGTGGAGGGGGGAGCTATTTATAGCCAATAGGCAACCCGACCTGATATGACCAAAATGACACTAGGTCAATGGCCAACCGACATGTGTCACAATGGTCGGATTTCAAACACACGCGGCAACTTTACTTGGGCTACAAGTAAAGCTGACTCAACCAACTCTGGAAGAGATTTCCTCTCATTGTCTTCACTCGAAGACATAGGTATGGGTTGAGCATCACGTCAGCATCTGACTTCGATCACATTGACCCCACTTAACAGTACGGTGGTTCCATTGACTAAGGAAAGAAGAAACAAAACTACCAGAAGACTTCGTCTTTGTGTTTCATTATCTACAAGTGATTATCTTCGTGTACCACCAATGGCTTTGGCCATCATCAATGTCTTCGGACATTTTTAGGGGTCGTCTTCTGATGACCCACAAGTATAGGGGATCAATCGTAGTCCTTTCGATAAGTAAGAGTGTCGAACCCAACGAGGAGCAGAAGGAAATGACAAGCGGTTTTCAGCAAGGTAATTTCTGCAAGCACTGAAATTGTTGGTAACATGTAGTTTGATAGCAAGATAATTTGTAACGAGCAAGTAACGATAACGGTAAATAAAGTGCAGCAAGGTAGCCCAATCATTTTGTGGCAAAGGACAGGCCAAAACGGTCTCTTATAATAAGCGAAGCGTTCTTGAGGGCACACGGGAATTTCATCTAGCCACTTTCGTCATGTTGGTTTGATTCGCGTTCGCTACTTTGATAATTTGATATGTGGGTGGACCGGTGCTTGGGTGCTGTTCTTACTTGAACAAACCTCCCACTTATGATTAACCCCTTCACAAGCATCCACAACTACGAGAAAAGTATTAAGATAAAATCTAACCATAGCATTAAACATTTGGATCCAAATCAGTCCCTTACGAAATAGCGCATAAACTAGGGTTTAAGCTTCTGTCACTCTAGCAACCCATCATCTAATAACTACTCCACAATGCATTCCCTTAGGCCCAAACATGGTGAAGTGCCATGTAGTCGACGTTCACAGGGCACTACTATGGGAACCACAACATACATATCATCAAAATATCGAACACATATCAAATTCACATGATTACTTGCAACATGACTTCTCCCGTGGCCTCAAGAACAAAGGTTACTACTCACAAATTATATTCATGCTCAAGATTAGTGGGGTATTAAATAGCATAATAGATCTGAACATATAATCTTCCACCAAATAAACCATATAGTAATCTACTACAAGATGTAATCAACACTACTAGTCACCCATAGGTACCAATCTGAGGTTCCGGTACAAAGATCGAACACAAGAGATGAACTAGCGTTTGAGAGGAGATGGTGTTGTTGAAGATGTTGATGAAGATTGGCCTCCCAAATATGAGAGGGTTGTTGGTGATGATGATGGCTTCGATTTTCCCCTCCGGGAGGGAAGTTCCCCTGGCGGAATCGCTTCGCCGGAGGGCAAAAGTGCTCCTGCCCAAGTTCCGCCTCGAGACGGTGGCGTTCCGTCTCGAAAGTCCCCCCTGATTTTTTTCTAGGTCAAAAGACCTTAAGTACCAGAAGATGGGCACCGGAGGTGGGCTGGCCTGGCCTCAACCCACCAGGGCGCGCCTCGGGGGCCTGGCGCGCCCTGGTGTCTTGTGGTCACCAGGTGGCCCCCCTCCGGTAGTTATTTGCTCCAGTATTTTTTTTATTCCAAAATAATTCTCCATGAAGTTTCAGCTTATTTGGAGATGTGCAGAATAGGTGTCTCTGGTATGCTTTTTTTAGGTCCAGAATTCCAGTTGTCGGCATTCTCCCTCTTTGTGCAAACCTTGCATATTATGAGAGAAAAGGCATTAGAATTACTCCATAAAGCATTATTATGCATAAAAACATTATAAATAAAAGTAGGAAATCATGATGCAAAATGGACGTATCAACTCCCCCAAGCCGATATCGAAAATATGTCCACATGGTTTGAGAGAGAGGTGCCGATAAAAACAAAATACGGACATCGTAGCATCATGCTTATTATCATAGTAGCAACAAACTTTGTCATAGGACTTTTTCATATAACTTTTAATATATAACTTTATCATATAACTTCTCATGAACAAGTAACAATTCATCACAACATAGAAGTATAAAGCATAAACCTTATTGAAAACCAACAAACTATGTTCTCAGTCAACTTTTGCAACTACAATTCATCATATTTTTAGGAAGGGTCTCATGTCGGAGCCTTTCATCACTGAAGGGAAGTGGAAATATGAGAAAGCCCGCAAGATTAAGAAGGCTCAGTACAGGAAAGAGCACTATGTGAAGAACAACATCCTCAGCTTGACACCCGAGCAACTGATTGCTATGCAGGCTGAGATCAAAGGCCTAAGTGACAAATATGACTGGTAATATGCTGACTGGAAAGGAGCCAAGGTCAGGTTCATCAACAAGGCAAAGGCTGTCATAAAGGACCACAACTGAAGAGTTGCAGCAAGGTCAGAACCACAAATTCCTCAGGCAAGCTCATCTGCATCGCTTCCTGAAGAACCTACCAGGGCAGCTGAAGACATTGCTGCTCCCGAAGAAATTGCCAGGGCGACTCCCAATGTTGCGCCTGAAGAACCTGCCAGGTAAGCTGACGAATCTGTTATGCCTGAAGAATCTAAAATCAACACGGCAACATCTCAGGTTGCGCCTGAAGAAACTGCCAGGGCGACTGTATCAGTCGAGCTTGAAGAAACTACACCTCCTTGATCCTCTACTTCAACTGCAAAATCTTCAAAGATGAAGCACTTCACACTTCCTTCTACATGAGAAGTGAAGAAAACCAAGGCAGCGGGAAAAGAGGTTGCAAAGAAAAGGAAGGCATCAGACTCTGCAGAAGCCTCATCTACGAAGAAAATTGAGGATTATTCCAATTTCCTCAACAGAACCAATTGATGCACCTTCACTCACTTTTGTGCCTATGTTTGAACTTGTTCCATTTGGAGAGGAATATGTCATTCCAAGTGAAGAGTTTGAAGAAACACACTCTGTTGCTTCCTCAGAGCAGGTGGATGAAGAAATTGAGCTTGAAGCAAATGCTTCACCTCGTCAGGTAACATCGCCCCAGCCTCGGTTGGATGCTGAAGAGGCTAGAGTTGAAGAAATTGAAGAGGATGTGGATATTGGCTCAACCACTCCACTAATTCATGATGAATTTTGGGAAGCAGCACACCCAAATTCACCTATCACCACTCCTCTCACACAAATTCCTTAGTCCCTAGCACTGACCGAAGAAGTAATAACTTGGTCTAAAGAGCATCCCACTCCCCTCAAGACAGTTCCTAAAGAAATTCCAGCCGCATCAGCTAGAGGAGTATCAACTCAGGCTGCTGTTGAAGAACTTGTTCAAATTCCTCAGCCTGAAGGGTCTGTTCAGTCCACTGATACTGAAATTGTGCCAACTGCTACTGCTGAAGAAATGGCCAAATTTGATGCCATTACAGACATAAATGATTCAAACTGGCTCTCCTCGGCCTATTCTTGATGTGAGACCCCATAAATTAAATCTTCAACCAAAGCCCTCGCTTCCATTCAAAGGCAAGCTAGCCCGGAGACCCAAGTTCAACAATGCAGATGTCTTCACTAAGAGACTTTTCTTCTCTGGCAAATTGCCATATGACTCAGCAAGAATTAGGCGCAAGCGGTTCTAGACGTCCAACCAAATCAACTTCTATTCCTCAGTGTTGTTCGAGAAGAAAAAAGTCTTCCAGCATCGTCACATTCCTCATGTGGATATGGAGTCCATTCCCTGCTTCACACCTGTGTTAGTTGTTCTTCATGATGCAGGGCTCCTTGGATTCTTTACAGACATCTGCGACTGGAATGAGGAGCTTATTCTTTAGTTCTTTGCTACTTTGTATATCTCTGGTGAAGCTAAAGACATCAATACTGGAATGAGGACACTCATAACAAAGCTCCAGTCAGTGAATTACTTCGAGCTCTCCCGGTTAATCCACCTCAGGAAAATGCAAAACGAGTATATGAGGAACCTGAGCTCCCAGATCACATGATGCAAGTCCTGATGAAGCCATCGGCAAAAAGAGAAGTTCCAAGAACCACCTTCCTAGTGAAGGCAAAGCTGTCATTGGTGAAGGCAAGCGCTCACTGGACGGTCAATTTTGTCAAGCTGCTTCTCAGTCCACCAATGATGATTCCACTTCATAAGACACTACGACAAAGACCTCAGATAAAAATCCTCAAGGTTCTACCCTCGTGTGATGGCTGATCGCGAATTACTCATCAGTCATCATCAGAAAGTCGATCGTAATCACAAGTGGGTCAAGTGTTAGTTTGCTGCAATTCTTCAAAATATGACTGTGACACAGAACTCTGTGAGGAAAAATCACTACTATTCCCATGAAACTTTTTACCGCACTTGGGCCATTCTCTCACATCTCAAGACTGATGCGGAACTTGTTGAAATGGAGTTCCAACAAAACTTTGATTGGTCCTGGCCAGCGCAGAAGAAGTTCAAGAAAGTTACAAGCTCACATTCTTCATCGCGCAAGACAGATGAGCTGAGGACCTTGATGACACTGTTGTTGGCCCCGACAACGACGTTGGCACTCCTCCACCACCTTCAACATGAAAATCTTCATGGGCGTAAGTCCTCAGTTTTCATCCCTTTTGGTCATCTGATGACAAAGGGGGATAAATTTGAGTTAGTCTTCAAGAGGGTCTACGTATATGGGTTGTTTTTGTTTAAGTTACAACACTCTTCTGAGGTTTATGTTGTTCGAGTCGTAAACTTAAGTCCGATGGTGGTCTGGCTCTTTGAACTGCTTTCTGCATGCTTATACCTCAAATTTTATTTATGCATGCATGCTGAACTTCGTCGGACACCATTATCCATCATGCATTCAAATTCTTCTTATTATATGTAAAATGTGTGAATGGATTCCAAGATATAGGGGGAGATCTCCAAGATTTCATCATGCGATGTGCATTTGCAGTCTAAAGCAAATTCCTCAATATCCACATCTTCAGGGGGAGTTCATCTATATCTTGCAATCAAATTCCTCAAACACTGTACTTACACTTCATATGTTTATCCCCGTTGAAAACTTAACCTATTTGTCATCAATCACAAAAAAGATGGAGATTGTAACTGTATCTAATGTCCCCTTAGTAATTTTGGAATATTGACGACAAATGGGTTAAGGGACTAATGTGTTTGTGAGTGTACACAGGTGATATAGTCCCTGAGGAGTTTGGTTTAACCGACGAAAGATGACCCCTACAAATGTATTTCTTCAAATGAAAACTTTGATGTTCTTCTTGAGGAAAACTAAGTGAAGATTTCCGTATGACTGTAAAGATATTGAAGCGAGGAAATTGAAGCATGAAGACTTTGTTTTCATTGTTATTTTTCCCTTTCTTGAGTCATAGGAAAATCTGTATTGTTAAAGGGGGTCGAGGTAATACTAAGGAAAGTTTCCAAGTGATGCTTGATACGTCTCCAACGTATCTATAATTTCTTATTGTTCCATGCTGATATATTATCATTCTAGGATACTTTTTGGGTCTTTGTTTACCAATTTAGAATATTTTTGAGCACTAACCTATTGACCCAGTGCCCAGTGCCGGTTACTGTTTTCTGCATGTTTTTTACTTTTCAGGTTTACAGTACCAAACGAAGTCCAATTGCCACGAAACTTTTCGATGATTTTTTATGGACCAAAATAATACCTGCAAGCTTCGGGAGGAGTCAGGAGGCCGCACGAGGGCACCAGCACACAACAGGGCATGCCCTGGGGGGCGTGCCCTGTTATGTGCTGGCCCCCCTCGGGCGCCTCCTGATGCCCCTCTCCGGCCTATAAATTCTCTAATATTCCAAAAACCCTAGAGGCAGTCCTGAAACTCTTTTTTCGCTGCCGCAAGTCTTTGTTCTGTCGCGAGGCCATCTGGAGCTCTGTTCCGGCACCCTGCCGAAGGGGGGATCGATCACGGAGGGCCTCTACATCAACCTTGCTTCCCCCACGATGATGTGTGAGTAGTTCACTACAGACCTACGGGTCCATAGCTAGTACCTAGATGGCAATCTCTCTATCTCTTGATCTTCAATACAATGGTCATCGCATCTTCGCTTTGATATATCTGATGTAATCCTATTGTGTTGTGTGTTTGTTGGGATCCGATGAATTGTGGGTTTATGTTCAGATTATTCATGAAAGTATTTGAGTAACCTCTGAATATTAAGATTCTTATTTGCATGATCATTATAGCTTCGTAATGCTCTCCGATTTATTGATGTGCTTTGGCCAAGTAGATTGATATATCTTTAGTGGGAGTGGTGCGTTGTGGTAGGTTCAACCGGACGAGTTTCTATATCCCAGTAACAAAGTAGGGGACAAGATGCGTCTTTATGTTGTTGCTACTAAGGATAACACAATGGGGTTTATTCATATTGCTTGAGTTTACTTTGTCTACATCAGGTCATCGTTCTCCATGCATTACTCTGTTTGTCATGAACTTAATATGTAGAGAGGCAAGCATAGAAGCGCTCTTGAAGTGGAGTAATGGTAATAGGTGCAGGCAGGAGTCAGCCTATTTGTTTATGTACGTGATGCCTATATACACATGATCATTGCCGTGAAAGTCGCATAACTATCCGCTTTTCTATCAATTGCCCAACAGTAATTTGTTACTCACCGTATGCTGCCTACATGAGAGATGCCGCTAGGGAAAACTATGGCCCCCGGGTCTATTCACTTATAAATTTACAAATGCTACTATTACCTTGCTGCCTTTATTTACTTTTTATTTTATTTTGCAATTTACAATTATCTACACACCTCATTTGCTTGCAAATAATGAGATCAAGGGGATTAACAACCCTCCTGCCCGCGTTGGGTGCAAGTTGTTTGTTCTTTTGTGTGCAGCTGCTGAAGACGTTTAATTATTGATATTCCAATTGGTTCGATAAACCTTGGTTTCATAACTGAGGAAAATACTTACCACTTTGTGCTGCAATAACACGTTCCTCTTCACGGAAAACCCAACGTAGATCACAAGTATCAGGAAGGATTTCTGGCGCCGTTGCTGGGGAGTATCATCATCAACTACCAAGTAACTTCACATAAATTTTCATTCACTTTTTTATCTTATTATTTGCTATTATTTTTAGTTTGTCTCATAAAAAACAAAAAAACAAAAAATATTTATCTTTTCTTGTTACCAGTTTACTTCTTCGCTTGCTAGTTTACTTGTCCTGCTTGTTACTTTGCTGGTTCGGTCACCATGTCTCAAGATACTACTAAGTTGTGTGACTTCTCAAATACTAATAACAATGATTTTATTAGTACACCTATACCGTCTGCCACTAGTGCGGAAGCTTTTGATATTAATGCTGCATTGCTAAATCTTGTCATGAAAGATCATTTTTCGGGATGTCCTAATGAGGATCCCACCTCACATCTTAATACATTTGTTAAATTATGTTACATGCAAAAGAAAAAGGATATGGATAATGATATTGTGAAATTGAAATTATTTCCTTTTTCACTAAGAGATAAATCTAAGGCTTGGTTTTCATCTTTACCTCGTAATAGTATTGGAACATGGGATAAGTGTAAAGATGATTTTGTTGCCAAGTATTTTCCTCCTGTTAAGATCATCTCCCTTAGAAATAAAATAATGACTTATAAACAGCAAGATCAAGAGCATGTTGCACAAGCTTGGGATAGAATGAAATTGATGATAAGAAATTGTCCAACTCATGGTTTAAATTTGTGGATGATTATCCAAAACTTCTATGTTGGACTAAACTTTGTGTCTAGAAATCTTCTAGATTCTGCCGCAGGTGGTACCTTTATGGATGTGACCTTAAGAGAGTCCACAAAACTTCTGGAGAACATTATGACAAATTATTCTCAATGGCATACTGAAAGAGCTCCAACCATTAAGAAGGTAAATTCTGTTGAAGAAATCGCTACTTTGAGTGAAAAAGTGGATGCTCTTATGAATATGGTTGCTAGTAAAAATTCTCATGTTGATCCCAATGATATGCCCTTGTCTACTTTGATTGAGAAAAATAATGATGCTATTGATGTGAACTTTGACTCGCGAAATAATTTCAACAACAATGCTTATAGAGGAAACTTCAATTCTAGACCTTATCCCGATAATTCCTCTAACAACTATGGAAATTCTTATGGAAATTCTTCTACAAATTCTAATAGGATATACTCTGATCTTGAGAACACAATTAAAGAATTTATTAATTCTCAAAAGGTTTTCAACACTATGGTAGAAGAAAAATTGCACGTAGTTGATGCTTTGGCTAAAAACATGGATAGAATTGCTCTTGATGTAGAAACTCTTAAAAGTAAAGCTTTGCCACCCAAGCATGATTTTAATGAGGCTATTAAATCTATCCAAATATCTATTAATGAAAGTAAGGAGAGGACCGTTATGTTGAAAGCTAAGCGGGAATTCTTAGAAAAAGCTCTTCCACCCTGTTTTTACCGGAATCATGATGAAGATCCTAAAATGATTGGAACTTCTCCTATTGAATCTTTATTTACTTATATGAATATAAATGATAAAGGGACTGGAGATGAGTCAACTCTAGTTGATAAGCGTCCCGTTGGCTTGGAGGGTGATAATTTTGATGCTAAAACTGGAAAATGTGGGTTTGGAGAGGTCAAAACTTTAACTAGTGATGTGCCCATTATTTTTTATTACAAGAACTTTAATTATCATAATAACTCTTTATTAGAATGTATTTCCTTGTTGCAAACCATTATTAGCTCACCCAATTCTTATGAACAAAACATAGCTTTTACCGAACATATAGTAGAAGCTATGATAAAAGCTTATGATGAGAAACTTGAGCTTGAAGTTTCTATTCCTAGAAAATTGGATGATCAGTGGGAACCTACTATCAAAATAAGGATAAATAAATATGAATGCAATGCCTTGTGTGACATTGGTGCTAGTGTTTCAACTATTCCTAAATCTCTTTGTGATGTGTTTGGTCTCACTAATATTGAAGATTGTTCCCTTAACTTGCATCTTGCGGATTCTACCATTAAGAAACCTTTAGGTAGAATTAATGATGTGCTTATTATTGCAAACAAAATTTATGTGGCTGTAGATTTTATTGTGCTTGATATTGATTGCAATCCTACTTGTCCCATAATACTTGGAAGACCTTTCCTACGAACTATAGGTGCAATATTGACATGAAAGAGGGAAACATAAGGTTCCAATTCCCATTAAAGAAAGGGATGGAACACTTCCCTAGAAAAATAATTAAACCACCTTATGAATCAATCATGAGAGCTACTTATGGGTGGAGTGTCAAAGATGACAATACTTGAAACTATGCATTATGCCTAGCTAGGGGCATAAAACAATAGCGCTTGTTGGGAGGCAACCCAATAGTTATCTTATCTTTATTTTTGCTTTTTTACTTTCTGTTTGTTTTTTATAACATGATTATTGAATCTGTAATGATTATGTTTTTGTGTTTAAATTAATGATTGTGCCAAGTAGAGCCTTTGGGATGACTCACAAGATGAGTAGAATCGATGCTGAAACAAAACAGAAACTTTTGACTCCAGTACAGGAATTTTCATTTTTTACTGGAGAATTATAATGATCTGAATTTTTTACAAAGTATTTATATACAAATTTTTGAGGTTTTACTATTTTTTCAGAATTTTCAGAGTTACATAATTATAGGTCCTCTACAGATTGCTACAGACTGTTCTGTTTTAGACAGATTCTGTTTTTGCTTCCATAGTTGCTTGTTTTTATTATGCTATGGATTCTATCGGGGGTAATAAGCCATCGTGAAGTTAGAATACAGTACCTATTATGCATTTATTAAATAAGAATCAATTTATAACAGTACCTAAAGTATTCAATATGTTGCTTATACTAACGGATCTCATGAAGTTTTGTTGAGTTTTGTGTGATTGAAGTTTTCAAGTTTTGGGTGTTATCACGATAGACAAAGGAATAAGAAGCGGCAAGAGCCTAAACTTGGGGATGCCCAAGGCACCCAAAGGTAATATTTTAAGGAACACTCAACCGTCTAAGCTTGGGGATGCCCCGGAAGGCATCCCCTCTTTCGTCTCAATCCATCGGTATGTCACTTGAAGCTATATTTTTATTCATCACATGATATGAGTTTAGCTTGGAGCGTCATTTGTTTTTGTTTGCTTTTACTTTTCAGGTTTATAGTACCAAACGAACTCCAATTGCCACGAAACTTTTTGATGATTTTTATGGACCAGAAGAATACCTGGAAGCTTCGGGAGGAGTCAGGAGGCCGCACGAGGGCACCAGCACACAACAGGGCGCGCCATGTTATGTGCTGGCCCCCTCGGGTGCCTCCCGATGCCCCTCTCTGGCCAATAAATTCTCTAATATTCCAAAACCCTAGAGGCAGTCCCGAAACTCTTTTCACGCCGCCGCAATTCTCTGTTCCATCGCGACGCCATCTGGAGCTCTGTTCTGGCACCCTGCCGGAGGGGCGATCGATCACGGAGGGCCTCTACATCAACCTTGCTGCCCTCATGATGATGTGTGAGTAGTTCACCACAGACCTAAGGGTCCATAGCTAGTACCTAGATGGAAATCTCTCTATCTCTTGATCTTCAATACAATGGTCATCGCATCTTCGCTTTGGTCTATCCGATGTAATCCTATTGTGCGGTGTGTTTGTTGGGATCTGATGAATTGTGGGTTTATGTTCAGATTATTCATGAAAAGTATTTGAGTCACCTCTGAATATTAAGATTATTATTTGCATGATCATTATAGCTTTGTAACGCTCTCCGATTTATTGATGTGCTTTGGCCAAGTAGATTGATCTATCTTCAGTGGGAGTGGTGCGTTGTGGTAGGTTCAACCTGACGAGTTTCTATATCGCAGTGACAAAGTAGGGGACACGATGCGTCTTTGTATTGTTGCTACTAAGGATAACACGATGGGGTTTATTCATATTGCTTGAGTTTACTTTGTCTACATCAGGTCATCTTTCTCCATGCATTACTTTGTTTGTCATGAACTTAATACGTAGAGAGGCAAGCATAGAAGCGCTCATGAAGTGGAGTAATAGTAATAGGTGCAGGCAGGAGTCTGCCTATTTGTTTATGGACGTGATGCCTATATACACATGATCATTGCCGTGAAAATCTCATAACTATATGCTTTTCTATCAATTGCCCAACAGTAATTTGTTACCCACCGTATGTTGCCTACATGAGAGATGCCGCTAGGGAAAACTATGCCCCCTGGGTCTATTCACTTATAAGTTTACAAACACTACTATTACCTTGCTGCCTTTATTTACTTTTTATTTTATTTTTCAATTTAAAATTATCTTCAATTATCTACACACCTCATTTGCTTGCAAATAGCGAGATCAAGGGGATTGACAACCCTCTTGCCCGCGTTGGATGCAAGTTGTTTGTTCTTTTGTGTGCAGCCACTGAAGATGGATGAGGATTGATACTCCTATTGGTTCGATAAACCTTGGTTTCATAACTGAGGGAAATACTTACCCACTTTGTGCTGCAATAACCCGTTCCTCTTCACGGAAAACCCAACGCAGATCACAAGTATCAATGCTCATCCCAAAACATACACATACCCAATCCTTCGAGTGAAGCATTTGGAAATCTCTTACAGTACAGTCAAATTCTTCAGTGAAAGAGACAAAGTTGTTATGGTCTCCGAGGAATTTGTTCTGACTAAGGAGTTAGTATTTCGCCAGTGCAAATTGCCTACCGTGATGAAATTGACAGCCCTGAGGAATTTGAGAGTTCGAATTTTCGACCGTTGATGTGATTAGCACCAGCTATTCTAAGCGTCTTATCCGGATAACGGTCATATCATTAGGGACATTTATGTCTTATCATGTCGGGTTGCACCCTGGCTATAAATAGCCACCCCCTACAACCACTGGTTGGTTGGCTGCTCCAGGATAGATTGACCAGTGTCATTTAGAGCAACCCATCCTCCGAAAATTTTGAGAGAATCCTAAGTGAGTAAAAACCCTAAACACCAAAAAACCAAAAGTGATTGAGCATCACTGAAGAGATTGTCATGTGTGGAACTGACGCTTTTTACATTTGAAGACCGTGCATCTTCCAGACGTTTAGCCGTCATGGTCTAGAGCATCCAAGAAGAAATTGTGGGTCTCCAGGTGACCTAGTTTGTGAAGGTTTGGAAGTCTACCTTGATGACTTACCACGAGTGATTAGGCGAAGTCTGTGTGACTCTTGCTCAAGGATAATACGGTAAGGACTGTGTGTCCTAGGACTGTGTGTCCTCTGGTTTAAATACCAAGCCGCTCCAACCAGACATACGACTCTCACAGTAGTTGGAACTGTTCTACAAAATCATTGTCTTCACCGAGCACCTGGTTCTATTTCTTCAACCCTTTCGTTTCCTCAGTTACTTGTTGATGAAATTGATCGTTAATGTTTGAAGACTTTCTATATCTCATCTCTCTATTCCTTCAGCCACGCAACCTACTATACCTGCTTATCCTGATCGCTTGTTACCATGTACTCCATATGCCTTTACATCATGATGACTATGTTGTTCCCATGATTTTAATGTTTCTTATTACTTTATCCGCTGCATGATTTTTGTCTTTTAGCAATTTCTTCGCCTAGAAATTCCTCGGTGACGAATTTGTAAAAATCGCCCAATCACCCCCCTCTGGTTGATATAACGCATTTTCAGTTAGTCACGGGATCTTGTATTATGGAACAAGTAAAGAGACTTGCCGGTAATGAGATTGAACTAGGTATGGAGATACCGACGATCGAATCTCGGGCAAGTAACATACCGATAGACAAAGGGAACTGCATACAAGATTGACTGAATCCTTGACATCGTGGTTCGAACGATAATGATCTTCATGGAGTATGTACGAACCAATATGGGCATCCAGGTCCCGCTATTGGTTATTGATCTGAGAGGTGTCTCGGTCATGTCTACATGATTCTCGAACCCGTAGGGTCTGCACGCTTAACGTTTAATGATGCTAGAGTAGTATTGGGATATGTACGTTGGTGAACGAAAGTTGTTCGGAGTCCCGGATGATATCCCTACGTCACGAGGAGCTCCAAAATGGTCCGGAGGTAAAGATTTATATATGGGAAGCCATATTTTGGCTACCGAAAAAGTTTTGGGTTTTACCGGTATTGTACCCAGATGCTTACAGAAGGTTCCGGAGGATTCCATAGGGGTACGAAATCCATGGAGGGTTCCACCATGCCCCTTAGGAAAGAATGGGCTATAGGAGGATGCCCTAGCATTATTGGGCCAGCCCCCAAGGTCCCATGCGGCTAGGGGTTAGAAACCTTGACGGGCAAGGCACCTCGGAGGTGCCTTGGCGAGGGAGGACTCGTCCCTCCTGACCGCCACCCTCTCCCTTGGAGGAGGGGTCAAGGCTGCGCCCCCTCCTCCCCTTGCCTCCTATAAATACTGAAGGGGCGAAGGGCTGAACACAACAAGTCCTCCCACCTCTCCCGTTCTTCCTCGTTCACAGTTCCGGAGCCGCTTGGCAAAGCCCTGCTGGCACTGCTCCACCACCATCTCCACCATGCCATCGTCCTGGTCGAGATCCCATATAATTCTCCATCCTCGCTTTCTGGATAAAGGAAGTGTAGACGTCATCGAGCCGCGCATGTGCTGAACGCGGAGGTGCCGTCCGTTCGGCGCTAGATCGGATCGGATCGTGATTGGATTGTGAAGAGTACGACTACATCAACCGCGTTATAAAAGCTTCGGCTTAACGGTCTACAAGGGTACGTAGACACACTCTCCCTTTTTTGCTATGCATATCCATAGATAGATCTTGGGTGTTCGTAAGAAATTTTTTGTTTTCCATACTTCGTTCCCCAACAGCCCCACCTAAGCGATTATGTGCGGTAAGTAAACAAAATCTTAGTCCACCGGAGACATAAAACGATACTAAGGTATGAGGTTGAGGTTAGCAACCCAAAAACCAAAGCTTAATGGGAGGCAACCCATATCTAAATTAAGTTTTTCTAGTCTGTATTTGCTCTCATGAATAGTTTGATGAAGAATGCTGGAAAACGTTTGTTTTTTACTATGTATCATAGGAGAAAAATCGAAGAAAGAAGATAGAAGGAGGAGAATCAGATAGAAGAAAGCAGAGATAGATGGCGTATCATATGGGCGCAAGCGCTCGTATGGCCGGTCGTATGGAAAATATGAAGGAATTTTCAAAGAAATCAGATCCAATGACGGCCAACTAAAAGATCGCACAACGCCCGTTTGAGCGGTCGCATGAAGTCCATAGCGAATGCGTCGACGAGTCCTGCTTCAAAGACGGTGTTCCAAATGAGCGCAAGCACTCGTATGGGTAGTCGTTTAAGATCCTAACAAAAGCATCAAGAATATACAGGTTTAAAAGACGGCCTTCGAAACGAGCAGCAGTGACCTTTCGGGCGGTTGTATGGAGTTCTGCGTTGCGCAAGTTTTCACTTCCAAGTTGTAAGATGGCCTTTCATACGAGCGGGTGCGCTCGTATGGGTGGTCGTCCCAGGTACAAAACCCTAGATCATCTGATTTTGAACATGAGACGGTGTTCGATACGAGTGGTAACGCTTGTATGGCGTGAATTTCTACATATTAACGCCACCGGCGCAAGGGGAGCCTCTTCTTCCTCCTCCTTGCGCCTCCAACTCCTGTCTTTCTCTCTCAAACCCTCACTAAAATCCTTCAAATCTTCCGATTCTTCGCGGATTTTGTTTGTTTGATATGTGCATCTTCATCAACGATGAGTTTCTCCCCCGATCCATGGTTTATTTGCAAGTTTCCACGGTGATTTCATCCTTGTTCATACCCTAGATGTGATGCAAATATTTTCGTTTTTTGTTCGATTTACACGTTAGGATTCAAAGTAATTGGTTAGAATCGATCTTAGGTAGTGTTAGAACTCCATCCCACGTAAAACTTATGGTTTTCTGTTTTATTCCGTTTTTGGGTAGGAAATGATGAGGTCGGCGATAGCCACGGAGAAGAAGGCATTGGGATTGTGTTCTAAGTGTGCCCGGAATGAGGGAGATGACCTGCATGCCGCTGTGAACAAGGACTTTGCACGGGTCAACACTCGGGGGATCACGCCGTTGAGGTGGAAGTACGATGCATTCTTGGAGTCTCAAACTAGACAATGTTACTATCCTTTACCACACTTGTGCCTCAAAGTGGCACCATGTTCTTCGTATAGAGAGTCTCTTGTTCTGTCACTTTCATATACTCCCTCCGTTCCTTTATATAAGGTGTATTTGTTTTTTCAAAAGTCAAACGAGTGCATGTTTGACCGAGGTTTTAGAAAAATATATCAATAACCACAATACAAAATTTATATCATTTGATCCATCATGAAAGGTAGTTTCATATTTTATCTATTAGGTATTGTAGATGTTGTTATGTTATTCTATAATCTTGGTCAAACATTCAAATGGTTGACTTGCATGGAAATCAATACACCATATATTCTGGAATGGAGGGAGTATATACTAGTGGGAATTTTTCATTATAGAACTTGGCTTGTATATTCTGATGACGGGCTTCCTCAAATGAACGAGGTCTTCATGAGCAAGCAAGTTGGATGCACGCCCACTTAGTTTCATTTCTGCTTTCATACACGTATAGCTCTAGTGCATCTGTTGCATAGCAATTCCTACTCCTCGCAATGATATCAATTGATGGGCATCTCCATAGTCCTTTTGACTCCTTTGATCTCTACCACCATATCCTATTCCACCCATATGCTATATCCATGGCTCGTGCTCATATATTGCGTGAAGTTGAAAATGTTGAAGCGCGTTAGAAGTATGATCCAGTTGCATGGTTTGATACTGGGGTGCTCATGATTTATACTTATGCGGTGAAGACGGAATCATGCCATGCTTAATATGATAAAATGAGTAGGGATACCATTCTTTAATGATCGTATATTTTGAAACAGGAATGATTATGCTTCTTATGTTCATGGGTATTATTATGTTTATATCAATTAATTCATCATTTCTCAATATCTATACATAAAAGAGATTGCATGTTGGGTGATGACCCACAAGTATAGGGGATCAATCGTAGTCCTTTCGATAAGTAAGAGTGTCGAACCCAACGAGGAGCAGAAGGAAATGACAAGCGGTTTTTAGCAAGGTAATTTCTGCAAGCACTGAAATTGTAGGTAACAAATAGTTTGATAGAAAGATAATTGGTAACAAGCAAGTAACGGTAATGGTAGATAGGGTGCAGCAAGGTAGCCCAATCCTTTTGTGGCAAAGGACAAGCCAGAACAGTCTCTAATAATAGGCAAGGTGTTCTTGAGGGTACACGGGAATTTCATCTAGTCACTTTTATCATGTTGGTTTGATTCGTGTTCGCTACTTTGATAATTTGATATGTGGGTGGACCGGTGCTTGGGTGCTGTTCTTACTTGAACAACCTCCCACTAATGATTAACCCCCTCACAAGCATCCGCAACTACGAGAAAAGTATTAAGATAAAATCTAACCATAGCATTAAACGTTTGGATCCAAATCAGCCCCTTACGAAGTAGCGCATAAACTAGGGTTTAAGCTTCTGTCACTCTAGCAACCCATCATTTAATAACTACTCCACAATGCATTCCCTTAGGCCCATTAATGGTGAAGTGTCATGTAGTCGACGTTCACATGAAACCACTAAGGGAATCACAACATACATATCATCAAAATATAGAACACATATCAAATTCACATGATTACTCGCAACATGACTTCTCCCGTGACCTCAAGAACAAAGGTAACTACTCACAAATAATAATCATGCTCAAGATCAGAGGGGTATTAAATAGCATAATGGATCTGAAGATATAATCTTCCACCAAATAAACCATATAGTAATCAACTACGCAAGGTAATCAACACTACTAGTCACCCAGATGTACCAATCTGAGGTTCCGGTACAAAGATTGAACACAAGAGATGAACTAGGGTTTGAGAGGAGATGGTGCTGTTGAAGATGTTGATGAAGATTGGCCTCCCAAAGATGAGAGGGGTGTTGGTGATGACGATGGGTTCGATTTCCCCCTCCGGGAGGGAAGTTCCCCCGGCGGAATCGCTCCGCCGGAGGGCAAAAGTGCTCCTGCCCAAGTTCCTCCTCGAGGCGGCGGCGCTTCATCCCGAAAGTCCTCCTCTAATTTTTCTAGGTCAAGTGTGACCATATACCAGAAGATGGGCACCGGAGGTGGGCCGAGGTGGCCACAACCCATCTGGGCGTGCCCAGGGGGGCCTGGCGCGCCCTGGTGGGTTGTGCCCACCTGGCAGGCCCCCTCCGGTAGTTTTCTGCTCTAGTATTTTTTATTAAATGCAAAAATAATCTCCGTAAAATTTAAGCTTCATTGGAGTTGGTAGAATAGGTATCTCTGATGTGCTTTTCTTAGGTCCAGAATTCCAGCTGCCGGTATTCTCCCTCTTTGTGTAAACCTTGCATATTATGAGAGAAAAGGCGTTAGAATCACTCCCCAAAGCATTATTATTCAACAAAACAAAGTAAATAATAGTAGGAAATCATGATGTGAAATGGACGTATCAACTCCCCCAAGCTTAGACCTCGCTTGTCCTCAAGCGAAAGCCGATATTGAAAAGCGTGTCCACATGGTTTGAGAGAGAGGTGTCGATAAGAACAAAATACGGACATAGAAGCATCATGCTTATTGGTATAACAGCAAAAAACTCTATCATAAAAACTTATTTCAATACATTTTTATCATATAGCTTCTCATGAACAAGTAACAATTCATCACAACATAGAAGTATGAAGCACAAACCTTATTGGGAACCAACAAACTATGTTCTCAGTCAACTTTGCAACTACAATTCATCATATTTTCAGGAAGGGTCTCATGTCGGAGCCTTTTGGCAAGTCCACATACTCAACCATCATTTAGTCTTCTATGATTGCTAACACTCACGGCATACCCATGAACAAAAAGTTTGAACCGGACACATAGGAAGATAGGGGCTTATAGTTTCGCCTCCCAACTTACTCACCTCAAGGGTGATGTCAACAATAATAACTCATGCCCAACCATATCCAGCTGGATATATGTGCCTAGATCTTTCTTCACCACATGATGCTTACAAAAGAAAAAAGAAAAAAGGAATAGGGAAGAATACTTTGACTCTTGCATAAAAGTAAATACATAAAAGTAAATGATAGGCCCTTCGCAGAGGGCAGCAGAGGTTGTCATGCGCTTATTGGTTTGTATGCCCAATCCCTTAATGTAAAAGAACGTCATGCTACATTGCCCCCTATGATAGCAACCATTATTATGCAGTCCGTCGCTTTCATTACTTTGCCATCATAAGTTCGTGTAGCGCTCAATTTTCTCTTACACTAATTGATCAAAACACTTTTAGAAGCAATTTTTATTGCATTATTGCACCGATGACAACATACTTGAAGGATATTTCTCGATCCATAGGTAGGTATGGTGGACACTCAAATAAGGAATTTGGTTTTGGGTTTTTGGATGCACAAGTAGTATCTCTACTTAGTGCGGAATTTTGTCTAGCAAAGTTATTGAGCAAGCACCACATGTTAAACGATCTATGACAATATAACTTCTATGTGGATATTAACAGGCATAAATCATTACGTTGTCTTCCTTGTCCAACGTCAACAATTTTGACATATAATATTTGATGGGGGCTCACAATCATAAAAGATGTCCAAGATAGTGTATTTGCATGTGAATCTTCTCTTCCCTTATTAATTCTTTCATGAATTTCATCATTGACCAATGTTATGTTTGTCAATCTCCAATAAATTTTACTACTTATACTTTTCCTTATGCGATGTCATTACTCACCATAAAATTAGCATATGATTCTTTTCATTTATTTCTTCTTTTCTTTATTTTGATTGCAACAAGAAAATAGAGAGGCAAAAACTCAAACTAAACTTTATTATATAACTCTCACTCGATTACATAGATAGATAGGCCATGAAACTAACACACGAAAATAGATCATACTAAACTTTTATTCAACTAAAGAAAAGGAAAACTAAAGATCGAACTAAAATAGGTAAAGGGGAATAAAAGTGGTGGTGATAAGATACCAGGGCACCTCCCCCTGGCTTGGCTCAAGCCAAGGGGAGTGCCCATACCCGTGTGCTCAAGCCTCCTTTGGTGGTGGTGATGAAGAAGGTGGTGGTGATGAAGAAACCTTCTTCTTCAACTTATATTTAAGCATAAAGTTTTCCTCCCTTAGATCATCATTCTCCAACTCAAGCTTTAATATCCTTTTGTATAATGCCTCCTTGCTTTCCTGCAGAAAACTAGACGGGATAAATTGGACCTTAGTTTGTATTTTCTAGGGAGGCTTGACTTCTTAAATTCCACATGCATGTCTCCGGGTTGAGGCAATGGATCATCCTCTTCCTCGGAGCTGTCATCTTTTATTTCCTTCATGGTAGCATCTTGTTCCTCCTCCGAGGTCCATAGATAGGGGTAAATTTCCCTAAAGATCTTTGGGTCTGAGACATAGGGATCAACATGGCTCTCCCCCTCCGAATCTTGAGGCGACATATTTTCAGATCAGCCAGGGAAACAGCACGAAACAAGAACAGTGGATTTTTCTACGATGCGGTCGTCAAAACAGTCGGGGGTATATATAGAGAATTTTATTCTTGGGAAACAAGCATATGGAAGGAAAACGGAGTCGGGAATACATCCGAGGAGGGCACAACCCACCAGGGCGCACCAGGCACCCTGGCGCGCCCTGGTGTATCGTGCTCACCTCGATCACCTTCCGGTTTATTTTTTTTATTTCAAAATTTTAAAATATTCCAAAATTGACAAAAAATATTTTTGCGGATTTTTCGGAGTCCGTTTACTTACCGTGTCACGTACCTTCTATTTTTAAGAATTATGGAGTGTTCCGGAAGGTTTCTTTTATGTGTTCCTCTGGTGATATGGTTTGTGTAACATTGCTTTCAACGTTAATAGGCGTACCTGAGATATAGTGCTTAATTCTTTATCCATTGACCACCTTCGGGTTAGTACGTTCGGCGTTATTAATCTTGATAGCTCCAGAACGATAATCCTCTTCGATAATATATGGTCCTTCCCATTTGGAGAGAAGCTTACCTGCAAAAAATCTTAAACGAGAGTTGAACACAAGAACATAATCTCCTATTTTGAATTCCCGCTTTTGGATTCTTTTGTCATGCCATCTTTTTACTTTTTCTTTGAATAGCTTGGCATTTTCATAGGCTTGGGTTCTCCATTCATCTAGTGAGCTAATGTCAAATAGCCTCTTCTCACCGGCAAGTTTGAAATCATAGTTAAGTTCTTTAATTGCCCAAAATGCTTTGTGTTCTAATTCTAGAGGAAAATGACAAGTTTTCCCATTTACCATTTTATATGGAGACATACCCATAGGATTTTTATAAGCTGTTCTATAGGCCCAAAGTGCATCATCCAATTTCTTAGACCTATTGACAGTTTTTTGTAATACTAATTTTATTTCTCTATTGCTAAGTTCAACTTGACCACTGGATTGAGGATGATAGGGTGATGCAATTCTATGGTTAACATCATACTTAGCAAGCATTTTACGGAAAGCGCCATGGATAAAGCGTGAACCACCATCGGTCATTAAATATCTAGGACTCCAAACCTCGGGAAGATAACCTCTTTAAGCATTTTGATGGGGGTGTGGTGATCAGCACTACTAGTTGGAATAGCTTCTACCCACTTAGTGACATAATCAACAACAACCAAAATATGAGTGTACCCGTTGGAGGAAGGAAAAGGCCCCATATAATCAAAACCCCAAATGTCAACTGGTTCAACAACAAGTGAATAATTCATAGGCATTTCCTGACGCTTATCGATATTACCAACTCTTTGACATTCATCACAAGACAAGACAAACTTACGGGCATCCTTGAAGAGTGTAGGCCAATAAAAATCATATTGCAATACCTTGTGAGCAGTTCTATCTCCCGCATGATGTCCTCCATAAGCTTCGGAATGACATTTCCGTAGGATTTGTTCCTGTTCAAGCTCAGGTACACAACGTCTAATAATACCATCTACTCCTTCTTTATAAAGATGTGGGTCATCCCAAAAGTAATGTCTCGAGTCATAGAATTTTTTTCTCTTTTGTTGGTAAGTGAAGTTAGGTGGTATATATTTAGCGACAATGTAATTAGCATAATCAGAATACCAAGGTGTGTTTTGTGAAACACTTATTGCAGCTAACTGTTCGTCAGGAAAACTATCATCAATAGGTAGTGGGTCATCAAGAATATTTTCTAACCTAGAAAAGTTATCAGCTACGAGGTTCTCAGCTCCCTTCCTATCAACAATGTGTAAGTCAAATTCTTGAAGCAAGAGAACCCACCTAATGAGTCTAGGTTTAGCATCTTTCTTTCCATAAGATATTTTATAGCAGCATGATCGGTGTGAACAATAACTTTGGAATCAACGATATAGGATCTAAATTTATCACAAGCAAACACAACTGCTAAAAATTCTTTTTCAGTGGTAGCATAGTTTCGTTGGGCACTGACTAGAGTTTTACTAGCATAATGGATAACATTCAATTTCTTATCAATTCTCTGTCGAACAGCACCAACAACATAATCACTAGCATCACACATAATTTCAAAAGGCAAGTTCCAATCAGGTGGTTGAACGATAGGTGCAGAGGTTAAGGCTTTCTTGAGTGTTTCAAAGGCTTCCACACAATCATCATCAAAAACAAAAGGAATATCCTTTTGCAAAACATTAGTAAGAAGCCTAGAAATTTTAGAGAAATCTTTAATGAACCTCCTATAAAAACCAGCATGACCAAGGAAACTTCGAATACCTTTAATATCTTTAGGACATGTCATTTTCTCAATTGCATCAACTTTACCTTTATCCACCTCAATACCTCGTTTAGATATTTTATGACCCAAAACAATGCTTTCATTAACCATAAAGTGGCACTTCTCCCAATTCAAGACGAGATTAGTTTGTTCACATCTCTGCAAAACTCGATCAAGGTTGCTTAAGCAATCATAAAAAGAACTTCCGTAAACGGAAAAATCATCCATGAAAACCTCCACAATCTTTTCACAAAAACCGAATATAGCAGTTATACATCTTTGAAAGGTAGCGGGTGCATTGCATAAACCAAAAGGCATACATCTATAAGCATAGGTTCCAAAAGGGCAAGTAAAGGTAGTTTTCTCTTGATCGGATTGTGACACAGGTATTTGAGAGAAACCAGAATATCCATCTAGGAAACAAAAGTGTGTGTGCTTAGATAGTGTTTCTAGCATTTGATCAATGAACGGCACAGGGTAATGGTCCTTCCTAGTAGCTTTATTTAATTTTCTAAAATCAATTACCATTCTATAGCCAGTGACAACTCTTTGTGGAATGAGTTCATTCTTATCATTGGGAACAACGGTAATACCTCCTTTCTTAGGGACACAATGAACGGGACTTATGTAGGATCGAAAGTATGTCTAGAGGGGGGGCTGATTAGACTACTTGAGCAAATAAAAATTATACCTTTTCCCAATTTTAAGTGTTGGCAGATTTTACTAATTATAGAAATTCAAGTACACCCTACACATGCATGTCTAAGAGTATACCAGCGGAAAGTAAAAACAAGCATATGAAGTAGAGGGTAGGGAGGAAGATCAAACGCAATTTGGAGACACGAAGATTTTTCCCATGGTTCCGATAGGTGGTGCTATCGTATGTCCACGTTTATGGAGTCTTCAACCCACTGTGGGTAATGGTCGCGAGAGCCCACGGAGGGCTCCACCCATAAGGGTCCACGAAGTAGCAACCTTGACTATTCCATAACGGCTTCCGTCCACGAAGGTCTAGCCTCACTATGGGTAGATCTTCACGAAGTAGGCAATCTCCTTGCCTGTACAAACTTCTTGGTTCAAATCCACAACACGAAGTAGGAGGCTCCCAAGTGACACCTAACCAATCTAGGAGGCACCACCCTCCAAAAGGTAATAGGCTCGGTAATGTCGATGAACTCCTTGCTCTTGTGCTTCAAGATGATAGACTTTGGCTTTGGCTTTGGTGGAATAGATTGAATTGGTGGAAAGCAACTTGGGGAGGCTAGAGATCAAGATTCATATGGATGCAGTGGAATGGCTTGATCCCAACACATGAGTAGGTGGCTCTCTCTCAGAAAATTGGATGGGGCAAGTATGGAATAGTTCTGAGTGCTTCTCTTTCGAGTGCGTGGTGGTGAAGGGGTATATATAGGCATGCCCAAAAATCCAACCATTACACCTAAAGTGACCAACTCGGTGATACCGAAGTATAAAACTCGGTGGTACCGAGTTGCTCCAAAGGTAGCAACTTTTGAATCTCGGTGAGACCGATACAAAGATCTCGGTGGTACCGATTAGGTGACCAACGGTCAGTTTCCAAAACTCGGTGACGCCGATCCAAAATCTTGGAAATTCCGATTTTAAGAATCGAGGTAACAGAAAGTTGGCAAGCTGAACTCGGTGGCACCGAAGCAGAATCGGTTGCACCGAAAAGCTAGGGTTTGGCATGGGTCTGTCTGAGGTGGAATCGGTGGGACCAAGTGGAAAAAGTTGGTTACACCGATTTTTATGACAGGCTTGGACAGACTTTTATGGAAGAGCTTGTGGGTGTTTTTGGTGACTATCACTTGTGCACATGGAGCATCTTGTTCACCAATAGTCCCTGACTCCCTTTTAAGGGTGTGTTTGGTTGAGGAACCAACTGTCATGGAATGGAATGGTTCCATTCCAGAGGAACGGGTCGGTTCCCTTCCTGTGTTTGGTAGGTGCAAAAAAGTAGAACGGGTTGGTTCCGTTTCAGTGTTTGGTTTGGGAGAATGGGATGAAAATGTTATAACATAAATTCAAAATTTCGACAACACTTTGTTTGTATTTTGACAGCACTTTGTTTGTATTTTGAAGAAAAACAACATAACAACATAGCCATCCTTTTTGTTTTGTTCATCTTGACCATCTACAATGATACATAATATCAAAAATATGTCTATCAATTACTTCTAACCATGGATCTAGACAACAATATATGGAATAAATTGAGGATGAACTGTATCCATAGAAAAATAAATCTGCCCATCAATCCAATGTGAGCATCAGCATGAACTGCATCCACAGAAAAACAAATTTGCCCATCAATCCAGTGTGAGCATCAGCATGTATATACAGAGAAGGGAATGGATCCATACCTTGCCTCCGTTGCTAGCCGCCCAGCTGGTTCGTCGCCGCTGCCTGCTATGTCGCCACCGCCGCTGCCTGCTAGGACGCTGCTGCCGCTGCCTTTCGCCGCCGCCGCCACTGCCTGCTAGTTCGCTAGTGCCGCTGCCGGTCGCCGCCGCGCATGCCTGCTAGGACGCCGCCGCCGCTACCTGCTAAGTCGCCGTTGCCGCTGCCGGTCGCTGCCGCCGCTACCTGCTAGGTCACTGTTGCCGCTGTCGGTCGCCGCCGCACCATCACAGGGGAGAGATAACGGGGAGGAGAGGGAAGCCGGCGCCGGAGAGGTGCGTGAGGGTGGCGGCGCTGAGAGACGTGCCGGTGGGTGACAGATCGAGAGGGAGGGAGAGATGCGGGGAGAGATCGAGAGGAAGTGAGACAGGAGAGGATAGGGCTCGGGTCGTGCGAAGGGAACGAGGGTCGTTCCCTGTCGTCCGCTCGAATCGGAGGTATGCCTCCGTTCCGCATATAGACCGAATATTCCCTTTTCTAGGACCGGTATGTTCTGGTTCCTTCTACTAACTAAACATGGGAATGGGCTCTCGGGACGGGTCCGACCCATGACATTCCATGTGGTGACAGCAACCAAACACACCCTAATAGTATTGGCTTTCCTATGGACTCAAGGTGATTTCTCACAAAGTAAAATGTAGAGTCCTCTTGCTTGAAGCTTTGCCAATCCATTTCCTTGCATCTAGGGGTCTCTCCACAATCCTTTTGCTAACCCATCATTGAACTTTTCCTGAAATATACTTAGTGGAAACATTAGTTCAATGACATATATGTTGTTATTAATTACCAAAACCACCAAGGGAGCAAATGCACTTTCAATCGCCCCCTTTTTGGTAATTGATGACAACATATAGATCAAAGCTTCGACATATGATATAATCAATGAATATAATCGTCGCTTTGAGAAGTATGTGATAAGCAAGAGCTCCCCCTAAATTTGTGCATTATTTTGAATTTGCGTTTGAATGCAAATGCACAATCGATTAGGTACATGGGGCACTCTTTCATGTCACATAAAACTTGGTGGTGTGCGAGAATAATATGAATGAATATCATAGCACAACACAATCAAGCAAAGGTGAATGATCATCTCATAAGCATCACAAGGATAGAAAATAGTAGCAATACACATCAAGTGTATGATCAAACACCAACAAAGTTTAACACAAGCAAACCAACCAAAAGATATCAATGTTTTGAAAAGCGATAAAAAGACAACGCTCTCTCTCTCTCGAAGCCCTAATGATCTATACATCTTCTCCCCCTTTGGCAACAAGTTACCAAAAAGTTCAAAGGTATAGAGCTAAGCGCTCTTCTGGGGCTGATCTCCTCTGGTAGCTGATGAAGGAGTTGAGAGAACAGCATCAGCGAAGACTTCTGCAGACGTCATGGACGGAGTCGGAGTAGCAATTGGAGGTGCTGGAGGAGCTGAAGGAGCTGAAGCAGGTGCTGATGAAGAAGGTCTAGACTCTGGAACTGGCACTGTGGCAGATCTGGGCTGAGTCCTGAACTGAGTGGCTGTCCTGAGAGGTGGACTATCCTCCTCATCATCATCTGTAGTGTGGGGACTGGGCATGCCATCAACTTCCTTCTTGAGCTCATTCACAGTCACTGTGAGCTCATCCACCTTGTTGTTGAGAATATGAAACTTGGTATTAACAATCCTCGAGAGGGTCTCCTGGTTCTTCAAGATGTTCCCGGTGTCCTTCTGCATACTGAGCATAGAGCTAAGGAGAAGATCCATCTGCTAACTCCTAGTCTTTGGCACCTGAGAACTAGTGTATCTGGCTGCCTGTGCATGTGCCTGTGCTGTAGCTGAGGTGGGATGATCTGGGTCCATCACCACAACATTGTCTTCTAGCTCTGGCAAGAGTGGCAAATGTGGTCGATCAAGTGCATATATATGCTTCTCCAACTTGGAGTTGATAAGCATCTGAATATATGGAGCGTATCCACATGACCTCTTCTGATCTGCTGCAGTCCTCTTCACTGTTTCAACTATCAAGTCCATCACTCTGAATCTGGTGTGTTGATCAAGATGGAGCAGCATGTTGACAGAATGTCCTCTTATCATCTTCTCATCTCCAGACTTAGGCATCAAGGTATGCCTCAAGATAGTGTTGATCGTGCGTAGACCAGCCTGGAGAAAGTAAATGGATCCAAGCTTGTGAGATTGCAAGTTTGCAGCAGGGATCTTATTGTACATGTTCTTCATAGCATTATGATTTGCCTTGGACTCGAAGTACACACCTAGGTTACCGTCTTCCACCTGTGGAGCTCCTAAGATGGAAGCCACTCCTCAACTATGGATTCATACTGGTGCCGTCTGTCATCCATACAATCCTACCATCTCCATAGAAATGTGCAGTGGAGTAGAATTGCATGATCATCTCGTTGTTCCAAGCTGCGAACTCCTTACCAACAAACTCATCAAGACCTATGCAGTGGAAGTTATCATGCACACTTGGGAAGTAGTCTTCATTGTCCTTGATGTGCTTCCAATCCACATATCTCATGTCACTCACTGCGGGGCTCTTGTCAGGCAAAACTGTTTCATAGAAATCTTGTTGTTCCTTTGTGTAGAATCTGCAGTCTACAGCTGTCCTTCTCCTCTGAGAGTAAGGATCAATAGCTCTCCACTCTCTCAGTCCTGAGTCCTTCCTCTTCTTCATGTCTTCAGCAACTGGATGGCTGGCATTATGCTCTGGAAGGTGTGGTCTTAGCTTCATCAAAACAAACTGTGTATCATCCTCAGCTTCTCTGAAAGTAGAAGTATTGTTCTTGGTAGCAGCTGGGATGTCCCTGGAAAACCTCTTGGGTTTTGGAGTAGCAGCAGCCTTCTTAGGGGCAGTCTTGGTGCCTTTGGATGATGTATCCTTGGGCATAGCATCAGCCATTAGCTTCTTCTTCTTCTTCTTAGGAGGAGCCTTGGAAGCTGGCTCTTCCTCCTCCTCTTCAGCAACATCTGCTTCTGGGTCCTCAAACATGGAGGTTTGTCTGCCAACAACATGTATGATCCTCTTCCTAGACTTCTTCTTTTCTCCTGCCTTCTTAGGCATAGACTTCTTTGAGGGCTCAGCAGTCAATGTTGCCCTAGCACTCTCTGGTGCTCTTACTGACCCTGAGCTAGCATATTCTTTCCTTATTGCCTTCTTCTTGGATGAAGTGGCAGTAGTAGTGCTCTTGGCAGTTGCATCTTTCTTGGGTAGCTCCTCAGGTACAAAATCTTCATCCTCCACATCTGAGTTGAGCTTCCTTCTAGCCCTAGTTGCAGCTTTGGGAAGATCTGGTGAGCTAGGTACATCATCATAACTCCCTTCAGGACTAGTGCCTGAGCTCATGTCAACATTCTTCTCTCCGAAGTCATTCTGGCTATCATCAGAACCTGACATCTCTGACCCTGTGAAATAGAGTATAGAAGAGTAGAAGGGTTGAGTCATCACAAAATGCAGAGATTTTTCAAAAGGTTGAATCAAAGAAATTCTTAGATATAGCTTTCAGCAAAAAGGGATTTCGGTGTCACTGAGTCAAAAATTTCGGTACCACCGAGATGCACAGAACTCTTTATAGAAACATGGCATCAATTTTGGTCGCACCGAAAATTGCCACTCGGTTTCACCGAGACTGTCCTTAGCAGTCCAAAACAAAATCGGTAGAGCCGGTTTTTCTGACTCGGTGTCACCGAGATTCGGTTTTGCGGACGGCTAGATCTAGAAATCTTTCATTCGCTAAGCTAAAGAGATTTCTAGAGGATTTAGAGGATTGCAATCAGTGGATTATTGATAAAAGTTACTCTAATGTGCCTGAATCGGAAGGGGGGCGCAAAGAGGGCCGAATCCATACCCTAACTCGGTGAAGGATCCGCTAAGGCGACGACGGCGGTGAAGATTCCGTTGGCGGTGGCAATTCCCAATGACAGAGGCACACGGGGAGGCAAGGGCGAAGACCAAGGGGTCCGGAGAGGCAACTTAGGGTTGGAGGAAACAGACTTTTGGGGTTGAATTTCAAAAGTCGGGTCTGCCAGGTAATATACCCTTTGCTGTCGGTGACACCGGTTCAAAATTGTCGGTGCCACCGAGTTTCTCAACTGTCAGTTGACAGGGAAACTCGGTGTAATCGAGAATAAGGAATCGGTGTTACCGAGAATAAAAACCAGATCAACCCTAGGCATCGGTGAGACTGAGATTTTTGTGTTGGTTCCACCGAGATGCACTTGGGAGGTTTTAATGGTCAGTCCTTGTCGATACGGGACTCCGAGTGCTCCTCACACAGAGAGATCAATAAGTCCTTGTTCAAATTTTGTGATGCAGCAGGAATGGAATATGAGACGAGAAATCATAGATAGCTAGAGAGGGGTCCTAGGCATTCTTGTCCATCCAATTGGCAAAAGAAAATCAAAATCCAAATAGCAACAATTGGATGTCCTCGAATGGATGAATAAATGTGGACCAACATGCTCACACAATAAGATGTCAAATGAAATCATGGCAAACATGCACATACATACTAGCATCTACCAAGCATTTTGGCGATGACGGAGTCATCTATATATGAGTATATTGACGTAGGAGCCAAGCAAGAATACTTGATCATAGGTCATACACATTATTTAAGCACAAGTGGGGTTACCACTTTTACATAAAGCATTTAATGTTCTCACATTCTAAGAGATGCTTTAACTCAAGTCTTAGAGTAAAGCTCCCCCTTGATGTGACATCCCCCCATAGGAGGGATAAACTAACCTTGGGTTTGTCGTAGAAGACTTTATGTGGGTGATGTAGTGGTGGATGCTCAAGGTTGATGAAGATCACCAAGAGTTGGGAGCATCCTTGTTGTTTCCTTACTCTCCTCACCTACATGGGTTAGTCCCAACACACAAGAGACAAATACAAGGATATCTATGGACATGGAGTGCAAGGCATACATGATGATGTCCATGGATTTGTTGATTACCTTGTCTCTTGCTTACCTTTGAGGGAATGTGTGACTCCTTGAACTATTGCATGATGTTGACGTTGTTTGCAACTAGTTCTTGCCAATAATGAATGTGAGTGAATTTCATTGGCGGAGTCACCCCTCAAGAACTTCTCTAGTTCTTCTTCTTGGGGACCCACATCAACTTGATGGGGATCCTTGGTGTTGAAGTGGCACTTGTAGAAGTTGAGCTTGAAGTAGCCTTAGGAACCCGCTCCACCAAAGCTTGGGATTCATCTTCATATGAGTCAATGTCCTCTTGAAGCTTGTCCTTGCCCTTGAGCTTGTGGTCTTGTGGTGGAAGGTCATTTTGAGTGTTTCTTCCCTTGGGAAGAGTATGTTCATACTTCTCCCTTTGAGGAACAAACTTGGGCTTGGGGTATTGACCTTCTTCCCATTCAACTCCATTTGCGTTGAAGTAGCCAATGCCATGGTTCTTCTGGTATCCTCCGTGCTTGCGTGCAATTTCCTCAAATTGCTTAAACCCGGTAAGACTCTTGTAGATACCTTTCTCTATAATTCCTTTCAATAAATTGTTTTCTTGCTCAAGTGTAACTTGGCTAAGAGAATCATCATTAGTGGAATCAATAGAACTACTAGAAGCAACATCATTAGATTTAGCATTTTTATTGTTGCTACTAGATGAAGAACCTTTCTTGCCTTTGTTACTAGTTTGTCTAGGTTTAACTTGTGGCATGAATGTAGACAAGAGTAATTGTTTGGCTAGATAAGATGAAGTCTTCTTTCGGAGATCATCATTGATAGCTTTAAGAAACTCATGTTCTTGCTCCAAGGTGAGCTTCTCGAAGCGTAGATTCTCATGAGTCCTTACAAGATCTCTATGATCTTCTAGAGTAGATTCATGGGCTAACTTAAGAGTGTTTAATTCTTTAGTTAGTTGTTCTATTTTCATCTTGTCATCATCAACCGACTTATCTTGACTAGCATGAAAATTATCAAGTTCATGTTGACTAACCTCACTAGCTTTATCAAAGAGCAAGTCATCATCTCCAAGTAAATCATCTTCATCACTATTGAAATCAAGATACTCGGGGTGTGATACCTTGGGGCCTTTAGCCCTGAAGCAACTTCCACTCCCTTCATTTGGTGAATCAAATAGATCATAGGAGTTGGTAGTCACTAGTGCAAGTCCGGCAACACCTTCATCTTGTCTATAGTCAGAGTTGGAGTGATAGCTTCTCTTGGAGTGGTTGTCGGATTCGGAGCCGGAAACACATTCACCAACATGAGCTTGATGTCTTCTTCTTGAGTAGTTCTTGGTGTACTTGTCCTTCGTCTCCGAGTCCCTAATTCTCCTTGAGGGTCTTCATTCAGAACGATTATCTCTACTCCTTTTCTCTCTTTGAGGTGATTCATTTCTTGAGCTTCGTCTTCTAGGTGACTCTTCCCTTCGTTTGTAGGGAGCCGTGCACTCATTGGAGTAGTGTCCAGGCTTCCCACAATTGTAGCAGTTTCAGTCACGACTTGACGAATGCTTCTCTTCGTATCTTGAGTTGGAGCTTCCTTCTTTGCCTCTATTCTTGTAGAACTTGTTGAATTTCTTGACCATGAGGCTTATCTCTTCATTGGTGACAAGGTTGTCGCTTGAAGTTGCGGGAGCATCACTTGTGGCTTTGTAAGCAGCGCTAGACTTGTTGTGAAGGTCTTCTTTGTCTTTGAGTGTCATCTCATGAGCAACAATCCTTCCAATGACTTCCGTAGGCTTGAGATCTTTGTAGTTGGGCATCATTTGGATCAATGTGCACACGGTGTCGTATCTCTCATCCAAAGCTCTAAGTATCTTCTTGATGATGAATTTGTCGGTCATTTCCTCGCTTCCTAAGCCGGCAATCTCATTGGTGATGAGAGCTAACCTAGAGTACATCTCAGTGACTCCTTCACCATCCTTCATCTTGAACTTGTCAAGCTGAATTTGAAGAACGTCCAACTTGGATTCTGTCACAGATTCGGTACCTTCATGCATATCAACCAAAGTATCCCAAATTTCCTTGGCATTCTCAAGACGGCTGATTTTGTTGAATTCTTCGGGCATAGGCAGTTGATGAGAATGTCACATGCTTGAGCGTTGTATTGCAACATCTTCAATTCATCCGCGGTCGCTTCACGATCCGGTACCTTTCCATCACCAAAGAATTCACCTTGCAAGCCAACACGAACAACATCCCAAACGGCAGGGTTATGACCAAGAATATGCATTTTCATTTTGTGCTTCCAACTAGCAAAATTTGTGTCATCAAAGTACGGACCTCTACGGTGATAATTTCCCTCACTAGACGCCATACTCTCCTAGGTTGTGAGACCAATGCAATGGAGACCAAAGCTCTGATACCACTTGTAGGATCGAAAGTATGTCTAGAGGGGGGGGGTGATTAGACTACTTGAGCAAATAAAAATTCTATCTTTTCCCAATTTTAAGTGTTTGCAGATTTTAGCAATTATAGCAATTCAAGTACACCCTACACATGCATGTCTAAGAGTACAGTAGCGGAAAGTAAAGACAAGCATATGAAGTAGAGGGTAGCGAGGAAGATCAAACGCAATTTGGAGACACGAAGATTTTTCCCATGGTTCCGATAGGTGGTGCTATCGTACGTCCATGTTTACGGAGTCTTCAACCCACGGAGGGTAACGGTCGCGAGAGTCCACAGAGGGCTCCACCCATAAGGGTCCACGAAGTAGCAACCTTGACTATTCCATAACGGCTTCCATCCATGAAGGACTAGCCTCACTATGGATAGATCTTCACGAAGTAGGCGGTCTCCTTGCCCGTACAAACTTCTTGGTTCAACTCCACAACACGAATTAGGAGGCTCCCAAGCGACAAGTAACCAATCTCGGAGGCACCACCCTCCAAAAGGTAATAGGCTCGGTATTGTCGATGAACTCCTTGCTCTTGTGCTTCAAGATGATAGACTCCTCAACACACAATCACTTTCTCTCAAATTTGGCTTTGGTGGAAGAGATTGAATTGGTGGAAAGCAACTTGGGGAGGCTATAGATCAAGATTCATATGGATGGAGTGGAATGGCTTGATCTCAACACATGAGTAGGTGGATCTCTCTCAGAAAATTGGATGGGGCAAGTATGGAATAGTTTTGAGTGCTTCTTTTTCGAGTGGGTGGTGGTGAAGGGGTATATATAGGCATCCCCAAAAATCCAACCGTTACACCTAAAGTGACCAACTCGGTGACACCGAAGTATAAAACTCGGTGGTACCGAGTTGCTCCAAAGGTAGCAACTTTTGAATCTCGGTGAGACCGATACAAAGATCTCGGTGGTACCGATTAGGTGACCAACGGTTAGTTTCCAAAACAAGGTGACGACGATCCAAAATCTCGGAAATTGCGATTTTAAGAATCGAGGTAACAGAAAGTTGGCAAGCTGAACTCGGTGGCACAGAAGCAGAATCGGTTGCACCGAAAAGCTAGGGTTTGGCATGGGTCTATCTGAGGTGGGAATCGGTGGGACCGAGTGGAAAAATATGGTTACACCGATTTTTATGACAGGCTTGGACAGACTTTTGTGGAAGAGCTTGTGGGTGTTTTTGGTGACTATCACATGTGCACGTGGAGCATCTTGTTCACCAACAGTACCTTACCCCCTTTTAATAGTATTGGCTTTCCTATGGACTCAAGGTGATTTCTCACAAAGTAAAATGTAGAGTCCTCTTGCTTGAAGCTTTGCCAATCCATTTCCTAAAATCTAGGGGTCTCTCCACAATCCTTTTGCTAACCCATCATTGAACTTTTCCTAAAATATACTTAGTGGAAACATTAGTTCAATGACATATATGTTGTTATTAATTACCAAAACCACCAAGGGAGCAAATGCACTTTCAACTTACCCTTCTACTGTCAGCAATGGGATAGATTATACCTGCTTCCAGAAGCTTTAGTATTTCAGTTATTACCACTTCCTTCATCTTAGGATTCAAACGCCGTTGGTGATCAACAACGGGTTTAGCATCAGGTTCCATATTAATCTTGTGCTGACATAGAGTGGGACTAATGCCCTTAAGATCATCAAGAGTATATCCAATAGAAGCCCGGTGCTTCCTCAGAACTTTCAATAATCTCTCTTCTTCATGTTCTGAAAGGTTAGCACTAATAATAACAGGATATATCTTTTTCTCATCAAGATAAGCATACTTCAAAGTGTCAGGCAATTGTTTCAATTCAAACACATGATCACCTTTAGGTGGAGGAGGACCTCCAAGAGTTTCAATAGGCAAATTGTGTTTCAGGAGAGGTTGTTGTTCAAAGAAAATTTTATCTATTTCATTTCTTTCACGCAAATGCATATCATTTTCATGGTGAAGCAAATATTGTTCTAATGGATCGGTAGGAGGCACAACAATAGAAGCAAGACCAATTATTTCATCCTTACTAGATAACGCTTTATCACGAGGTTGTCTGCTAAACTTGGAAAAGTTAAACTCATGAGACACATTACCAAAACTGACACCAACAGTTTGTTTTTCACAATCTATCTTAGCATTGACGGTGCTCAAGAAAGGTCTACCAAAGATAATGGGACAAAAGTCATCTTGTGGGGAACCAAGAACTAGAAAATCTGTAGGGTATTTTACTTTCCCACACAAGACTTCAACATCTCTAACAATCCCAAGTGGTGTGATAGTGTCTATTAGCAAGTTTAACAGTAACGTCAATGTCTTCCATTTCAGCAGGTGCTATTTCATCCATAATTTCTTGGTATAGAGTAAAAGGGATAGCACTCACACTAGCACCCAAATCACATAAACCATGATAGCAATGATCTCCTATTTTGACTGAGACAATAGGCATGCCTTCTATGGGTCTATGTTTATCTTTTTAATCGGGTTTAGCAATTCTAGCAGCTTCATCACAGAAGTAGATAACATGCCCATCAATATTTTCTACCAAGAGATCTTTAACCATAGCAACACTAGGTTCTACTTTAATTTGCTCAGGGGGCTTAGATGCTCTTATATTACTCTTACGAACCACAATTGATACCTTAGCATGTTCCTTTATCCTAACAGGGAAAGGTGGTTTTCCAATATAAGCGGTAGGCACAACTGGATCAACATTGTAAAAGATGGTTTGTTCTTTAGCTATGACCAGTTCTTTAATTTCTTCTTTAATAGGGGATGATATTTAAACCACTTCTCCTTATGGAGGTCAACGTGAGTAGCAAATGCTTCACAGAAAGAGGCTACTGTCTCACAATCAAGTCCATATTTAGAGCTAAACTTGTGAAAAGTATCGGTATTCATAAAAGATTTAACACAATCGAATTCAAGCTTTATACCCAACTCATTACCATCGTTGAGCTCCCAATCTTCAGAGTTGCGTTTAATTCTTTCTAAGAGATCCCACTTGAATTCAATAGTCTTCTTCATATAAGAACCAGCACAAGAAGTATCGAGCATGGATTGATCATTATGAGAAAGCCGAGCATAAAAATTCTGAATGATAACTTCTCTCGGAATGTCATGATTGGGGCATGAATATAACATTTACTTAAGCCTCCCCCAAGCTAGAGTGATACTTTCTCCTTCACGAGGCCAAAAATTATATATGTAGTTCCGATCACGATGAACTAGATGCATCGGATAATTTTTTTGGTGAAATTCCAATTGCAAACGATTCCAGTTCCACGATCCAAGATCATCACATAGCCTATACCATGTTAATGATTTTCCCTCCAAAGATAAAGGGAAAACCTTCTTCTTAACTTCATCTCCGGGTAAACCTGCAAGCTTAAATAATCCACAAATTTCGTTCACATATAAGAGGTGCATATCAGGATGTCCAGTTCCATCTCCTGCATAAGGTTTAGCAAGCAGTTGTTCTAACATACCCGAAGGAATTTCATAAGTAACATTTTTCGTAGGTGCTGTAGGTTGAGGGACAACTAATTTTGGTTCCGGTCGAGGTGAAGATACCCCGAACAAACCCCTCAAAGGATTGTTTTCCATAGTAGCAAGTAGCAATAAATTTTAGCACGTAGTATAAATTTTTCCTTACCGATTTCCACTTACCAAGAGCGCTTCACTTCCCGGCAACGGCACCAAAAAAGATTCTTGATGACCCACAAGTATAGGGGATCAATCGTAGTCCTTTCGATAAGTAAGAGTGTTGAACCCAACGAGCAGCAGAAGGAAATGACAAGCGCTTTTCAGCAAGGTAATTTATGCAAGCACTGAAATTGTAGGTAACAAATAGTTTGATAGCAAGATAATTGGTAACAAGCAAGTAATGGTAATGGTAGACAAGGTGCAGCAAGGTAGACCAATCCTTTTGTGGCAAAGGACAAGCCAGAACAGTCTCTAATAATAGGCAAGGTGTTCCTGAGGGTACAGGGAACTTCATCTAGTCACTTTTATCATGTTGGTTCCGGTACAAAGATTGAACACAAGAGATGAACTAGGTTTTGAGAGGATATGGTGTTGTTGAAGATGTTGATGAATATTGGCCTCCCAAAGATGAGAGGGGTGTTGGTGATGACGATGGCTTCGATTTCCCCCCTCCGGGAGGGAAGTTCCCCCTGCGGAATCGCTCCGCCGGAGGGCAAAAGTGCTCCTGCCCAAGTTCCGCCTCGAGGCGGCGGCGCTTCTTCCCGAAAGTCCTCCTCTAATTTTTTATAGGTCAAGTGTGACCATATACCAGAAGATGGGCACCGGAGGTGTGCCAAGATGGCCACAACCCATCAGGGCGCGCCCAGGGGGGTCTGGCGCGCCCTGGTGGGTTGTGCCCACCTGGCAGGCCCCCTCCGGTAGTTTTCTGCTCTAGTATTTTTTATTAAATGCAAAAATAATCTCCGTAAGATTTTATCTTCATTGGAGTTGTGCAGAATAGGTATCTCTGATGTGCTTTTCTTAGGTCCAGAATTCCAGCTGCCGGTATTCTCCCTCTTTGTGTAAACCTTGCATATTATGAGAGAAAAGGCATTAGAATCACTCCCCAAAGCATTATTATTCAACAAAACAAAGTAAATAACAGTAGGAAATCATGATGCAAAATGGACGTATCATTGGGTAGCATGCCACATTAAAAATTCTTTTATCATTTACCTACTCAAGGACGAGCAGGAATTAAGCTCGGGGATGTTGATACGTCTCCAACGTATCTATAATTTTTGATTATTTCATGCTATTATATTATGAATCTTGGATACTTTATGTGCAATCATATGCTATCTTATGTCATTTTTTGGGACTAACCTATTAACCCAGTGCCTAGTGTTAGTTCCT
The DNA here is from genome assembly GCA_039707655.1 of Elymus sibiricus. Classification (NCBI taxonomy): domain Eukaryota; kingdom Viridiplantae; phylum Streptophyta; class Magnoliopsida; order Poales; family Poaceae; genus Elymus; species Elymus sibiricus. The sequence continues at coordinate 213,762,928 of CM077675.1, forward strand.
GTTCTGTGCTTGTTTTTGGACTTTTCCGAAAATCAATATCAAACGGAGTCCAAATTGGATGAAAATTTATGGGAATTATGTTTGGACATAAAGAGACCCTAGAAGCTTCGAATGGAGGCAAGAAGACCCATGAGGGCCCCACGAGCCCGGAGGGCGCGCCTTGGGGGGTAGGGCGTGCCCCCCGAGCTCGTAGCACCTCCTGACCTGATTCCACTTCTATATATCTTATATTCCCCAAAACCAACAGAGAGAAACCCGAAACACTTTTTCCGCCGCCGCAAGCCTTTGTTCTTCCGCGATCCCATCTAGAGACTTTTTTCGATATTCTGCTGGAGGGGGAATCGATTCATACGTCCATTTTGCATCATGATTTCCTACTGTTATTTATTATGTTTTGATGAATAATAATGCTTGAGGGAGTGATTTTAATGCTTTTTCTCTCATAATATGCAAGGTTTACACAAAGAGGGAGAATACCGGTAGCTGGAATTCTGGACCTGAAAAAGCACATCAGAGATACCTATTCTGCACATCTTCAAATAAGCTGAAACTTTACGGAGAATTATTTTGGATTATATAAAAAAATAATGGAGCAAATAACTACCGGATGGGGCCACCCTTGTGAGCACAACCCACCAGGGCGCGCCAGGCCCCCCAGGCGCGCCCTGGTGGGTTCTGCCCAGCACGGCCCACCTCCGGTGCCCATCTTCTGGTATATAAGGTATTTTGACCTAGAAAAAATAAGGAGAGGACTTTCGGGACGGAACGCCGCCGTCTCGAGGCGGAACTTGGGCAGGAGCACTTTTGCCCTCCGGCGGAGCGATTCCGCCGGGGAACTTCCCTCCCGGAGGGGGAAATCGAAGCCATCGTCATCACCAACAACCATCTCATCTTTGGGAGGCCAATCTTCATCAACATCTTCAACAGCACCATCTCCTCTCAAACCCTAGTTCATCTCTTGTGTTCAATCTTTGTACCGGAACCCCAGATTGGTACCTGTGGGTGACTAGTAGTGTTGATTACATCTTGTAGTTGATTACTATATGGTTTATTTGGTGGAATGTTATATGTTCAGATCCATTATGATATTCAATACCCCTCTGATGTTGAGCATGAATATTATTTGTGAGCAGTTACCTTTGTTCTTGAGGTCACGGGAGAAGTCATGTTGCGAGTAATCATGTGAATTTGATATGTGTTCGATATTTTGATGATATGTATGTTATGATTCCCATAGTGGTGTCATGTTGTCGGTGCACTAATACAGGGGTACCCAGTGCCCCTGACTTATGCATAGGCGGTAGTAGCCGAGCCCTTGAACGCTTATTCAATCCCAGCAAATGATCAAGACCAGACTCCGACAAGCCCGACGCGGCAGCCCAAGTCTGGACTGCAGCGCGCCAAGCACGTCCTTGTCGCTTGCCGGGGACCAAGACATGCGCCCTTTTGAAGACCCGGCAAGCCATTTCCCGGCAGGCGTGAGCTAACCAGCCACCGCATCGCTACGTCAGTCACTTATCAATGCGGTGTCGAGCCCTCAAGCGGCTAATCAGCTCTCACTAAGCACGTGGCGACGCACCGGAAGACAAGTTACACCCATTTGACACCCGCCCTGCAGCGTGTCAAGACCATAAGCAACGACCGACCAAGCGGTGGCAAGAGCTTGCCGGGGATGCACCCCCTAGCGCCACCTAGGCTGCTAATCATGGTATTTTGTCCTAAATGCCAGAGTTAGGTATGATAGCTCTGCTAAACTATCTAATCGATAGATAATGACTGCTTTGCCATTGTGGTAACCCCTTGTACTATAAAAGGAGGCCCAATGCTACATAGCTAAGGATTCAGACCCTCGAACATTTGTACTCACCTAGCAGCTCTTTCCCCGAAGGCAACCCTTGCTGGGATAGAGCGCGAGGCACCACATGTGTTCTTCCGATCAAATCCACCAAAAGCAGGAGTAGGGTTTTACGCTTAGCAGCGGCCCGAACCTGGGTAAAAATGCTCGTGTCCTGATCGTCACGCCGTCTCACGCTCTCTGCTCTTCGTGCAACGTGACCCCCCTGCCAAACCACAAGGGGCCTCTGGTCCCATAGGTGACCGCGAGCATCTGTGCCCCGACATCTTTGGCACGCCAGGTAGGGGTGGCGTGCATCATGTGCGCGAACCCGAGTTTGTGAACGGCGAACCAGTCTCCATCATCATCTTCTTCGACAATGGCTCCCAAGAAGAAATCCGGTGCGGCCACGCATCCTTCCACTTCAAAAGCCCCTTCACACGCGGCTGTCGGTGCCGTCGATGCCATGGCGGCTGCGGGTGAGGCGGGCGCCATGGATGACGCGGCCGGCGCAGGCGGCGCCCCGTACAGTCTTTCACGGCCGGGGATGGAGCAGTAGGCGTCGGAGGGGAACGACTACAACAACAACTTGGCGAGCCTGGCCCCGACGCCACGGGCGAGAGAAACAACCGTTCATCACCTCCCCGTCACTCAGACAGCCACGGCCGCCTCGGCGATGTCCGGTCCGGTGCGAGTCGTGACCCTCCGGCCGCACCCGCCGCTGACAAGGTTGCTGGGCATGCACCTCGTGCGGAACGAGACGGAGCGCCGAGCGGAGCCACAGCTCCGCAGGATCGGCCCCCTGCATGCCAGACAGCCCCAGTGAGTGGCGCACGGCATCAAGAACGCGGCGGCGTTTCTCTTGGTCATACCAGGAGTCGAACGACGTCACGATCCGCCTCTTTCGCCATGCCGGGCACCGCAGAGGAAGCCATGGCACGGGTCCAGATGCTGCTCAACTTCATGCCAGCGGCTGATAAGATGGATGAATGGAGAGCCACCATCCAGAGTTTGGTTTCCTTCGTTGAAGCCAACAAGCCACGGCATGCAGAGCCATCGCAACGTCCGCGAACAGCGGCAGCAGCCCGGGGCAACGAGCGCATTGAAGGGGCCATCCCAACGGTGCAATCCCCTCCGCGACAACAGGCCCAGAGGCAGCCACGGCAAACTTCGCATGCTGATGAGCACGACGAGGCGTCCATAGTCTCGTCTGGCCCACGCGACCACCGGGATCAACGGCGCGTCCTTGAAGACCGGCGAAAATAAGACGGGCGCATCACCATCGAGCGATGCCGGGAAGCACACCGTCAATTCGACAGGCGCAACGGTCCAGACGTCGGTGACTCCGCGCCCAGTGCTGGCGGGTACCTTCCTTACGAGGTTGGTTGCCTTGCCTTCACTAGCGAGTTGCGACGGGTCCGCTGGCCGTCGACCCGAGCTTTCAAACCTGAGCTGCCTGAGAAATACGACGGGAAGCTGAACCCGGCAGAGTTCTTGGGCATATACACGATAGCTGTTCAAGCTACCGGAGGAAGAGATGAAAAGGTGATCGCCAACTATTTCCCTTTGGCACTTAAGCCAAACGTGAGATCGTGGCTGATGCATCTGCCAGAAAATTCAATTTCATCTTGGGCTGATCTGTGCAACGAGTTCGTTGGCGCCTTCATCGGTGGTCATCAAGAACCAGGCCAGCCCGGCGATCTTCAAGTCCTCCCGCAAAAGGAGGGTGAAACCCTGAGGAAGTACATCCAGAGATTCAGCCGAGTGCACCGTAACATCCCAGAGATCCATCCCGCAGCTATGATTGCTGCGTTCCACTCGAACGTGCGCAACAGGAGGATGCGAGCCAAGATGAATGTCAAGCTCCCCAAGACTGTTAATGAGCTTTACACCTTGGCGGATAAATGTGCTCGAGCTGAAGAAGGAAGGCGACTTCCCGGGGAGGAGGCCGGCGTCAAAGTGGATTCCGATGATGATGACGCCGCCCCCGACCCGAAGGGAAGAAGCAGGAAGCGCAACAAGAAGCGTAAGGGAAAGGCAGTATTGGCTGTCGAGAGCTCCGTGCAAGCAAAAAGGAGCTGCCTCAGTGCAAGCAAAAAGGCAAAAGCAAAAAGCCGAAAGCCGAAACCCCCGGCAAGGGAGCTGCCTCATGCGCTGATTGCCAGGAGGCTGCTGCCGCTGAGAAGACCGAGAAGTCCGATGGGCCGTACTGCAAAATTCACCGCACCAAGGGCCATGATCTCCAGGAATGCCGACAGGTCAAACAACTTGTTGAGAAGCAGAGGGCCGAGTACGAGAAGCGCGACAAGGAAAAAGGCCAGGATGGTGCTGCCGGGAAAGGCCGTGGCGGCAGAGGGGGTCGCCGCGGCAAAACCCCGCAGCAAAAGGAAAAACCCGCCAGAGGCCAAGAGAAGAAGGAAACATACGATATGAGGGAGGATGAGGATGATGATGAGGATTCCAGCGATAAGGAGTTTTAGAAAGCAACCGAAGCCATGCGCGTTGATGATGTCTACTACGCAACCTTCTTCTTGTAGACTCGTGTTGGGCCTCCAAGCGTAGAGTTTTGTAGGACAGTAGCAAATTTCCCTCAAGTGGATGACCTAAGGTTTATCAATCCGTGGGAGGCGTAGGATGAAGATGGTCTCTCTCAAACAACCCTGCAACCAAATAACAAAGAGTCTCTTGTGTCCTCGACACACCCAATACAATGGTAAATTGTATAGGTGCACTAGTTCGGCGAAGAGATGGTGATACAAGTGTAATATGGATAGTAGATATAGGTTTTTGTAATCTGAAAATATAAAAACAGCAAGGTAGCAAGTAACAAAAGTGAGCAAAAACGGTATTGCAATGCTTAGAAACAAGGCCTAGGGTTCATACTTTCACTAGTGCAAGTTCTCTCAACAATACTTACATAGTTGAATCATATGTAAATCCCTCACGTGCGACAAAGAGTTCACTCCAAAGTCACAAATAGCGGAGAACAAACGAAGAAATTATTGTAGGGTGCGAAACCACCTCAAAGTTATCTTTTCTGATCAATCTTATGAGCTATCCCTATAAGTGTCACGAACAGCCCTAGAGTTCGTACTAAAATAACACATTAAGATACACATCAACCAAAACCCTAATGTCACCTAGATACTCCAATGTCACCACGAGTACCCATGGGCTTGATTATACAATATGCATCACACAATTTCAGATTCATCATGTTCAATCCAACACAAAGAACTTCAAAGAGTGCCCCAAAGTTTCTACCGGAGAGTCAAGACGAAAACATGTGCCAACCCCTATGCATAGATTCCCAAGGTCACGGAACCCGCAAGTTGATCACCAAAACATACATCAAGTGGATCAATAGAACATCCCATTGTCACCACGGATATCCTATCGCAAGACATACATCAAGTGTTCTCAAATCCTTAAAGATTCAATCCGATAAGAAAACTTCAAAGGGAAAACTCAATTCATCACAAGAAGATAGAGAGGGGAAAACTCCATATGATTCAACTATATTAATAAAGCTCGCGGTACATCAAGATAGTGTCATCTCAAGAACACAAGAGAGAGAGATCAAACACATAGCTACTGGTACATACCCTCAGCCCCGAGGGTGAACTACTCCCACCTCGTCATGGAGACCGCCGGGATGATGAAGATGGCCTCCGGTGATGGTTTCCCCCTCCGGCAGGGTGCCGGAACGGGCTCCCGATTGGTTTTTCGTGGCTATAGAGGCTTGCGGCGGCGGAACTCCCAATCAAGGTTTCTTTCTGGGGGTTTCTTGATTTATAGGAGTACTTGGCGTTGGATTCACGTCAGGGGGGTGCTCAAGGGACCCACAAGCCAGGGGGGCGCCCTAGGGGGGGCGCGCCCCCTAGGCTTGTGGCCTCCTCGGGACTCCTCTCCGGTATTTTTTTGGTCCAGTATTTTTTTATATTTTCCAAAAATATTCTCCGTAAATTTTCAGCTCATTCCGAGAACTTTTATTTCTGCACAAAAACAACACCACGGTAGCTCTGCTGAAAACAGCGTTAGTCCGGGTTAGTTCTAATCAAATCATACCAAAATCATATAGAATTATTGTAAACATCGCATGAATACTTCATAAATTATAGATACGTTGTAGACGTATCAGCATCCCCAAGCTTAATTCCTGCTCGTCCTCGAGTAGGTAAATGATAAGAGAAATAATTTATGAAGTGTGAATGCTAGCAAGTGCACAAGTTTGATCAATGATAATTCCAATCACTTTTTCTAGCATCAATATAAACCATAAACAGTAGCTCAACTCATAAAACTTCTCATGATCAAGTAACAAGTTATTCACATGTTAAAGTATAGACCAGAAAGTTTCTTGAAAACTAACAAACCATATTCCTAGTCATCGAACAATTGCAATTCATCTTATTTTCAGTAAGGGTCTATGTAAGAGCTTTGATTTAGCAAATTCCACATACTCAACTATGATATAGTCTTCCATGATTATTGACACTCAAAGTATATTTTTAGAGCAAACAGCATCCATCGAACACAGAGGAAGATACGGGCTTAATGTTTCGCCTCCCAACTTATTTATCATATAGATAATTGTCAACAATAATAATTCATGATCAAATATATTTGTGTGGATATATATGTATAGATCATTCCCCAACACATGACGCTTGCCAAGAGAAAAAGGTGAAATATAGGAAGTGGTGAAGATCACCATGACTCTTGCATAAAGGTAAGTACTAGAAAGTAAAAGATAGGCCCTTCGCAGAGGGAAGCATTGATTTGCAAAGGTGCTAGAGCTTGAGCTTTTAAAACAGAGATGAATAATAATTTTGAGCGGTATGCTTTCATTGTCAACATAACAACCGAGAGATCTCGGTATCTTCCATGCTAGATACATGATAGGCGGTTACCAAACAGAATGGTAAAGTTTTTACTCCCCCTCCACCAATCAATCACACTCCACGGCGAGCCGAATCTACGGGTACCGTCCATACAAACAACAATCTTGGGGGAGTTTTGTTTCATTATATTTTGATTTGATTTTTGAGCATGGAACTGGGCATCCCGAATACTAGCCACTTTCTCGTGAATGATAGTGAATCAACACATATCGTGAGAATAACCCACCTAGCATGGAAGATACTGACAGCCCCTAGTCACTATATGAGCGATTCGGGCATACAGAACAGAATATTATTTGAAGGTTTAGAGTTTGGCACATGCAAATTTACTTGGAACGGCAGGTAAATACCGCATTTAGGTAGGTATGGTGGACTCATATGGAACAAATTTGGGTTTAAGGGTGTTTGGATGGACAAGTAGTATTTCTACTTGGTGCGGAAGTTTTGGCTAGTATGAGGTGGAAGCAAGCACCACATGTTGGAGGATCCATAACAATATAACTTCTATACAAATATACCCAAACATAACTCATTAAGTTGTCTTCCTTATCCAATTTTAACTAATTTGCTCGAGTTTGAAAATAATTAATGAGCTCACAATCATAGAAGATGTCCAAGATAGTATATTTATATGTGGAATCTCTCTTCCTTCAATATTCTTTCATTAATTGTTCAAGTGACCAATGCGGTGTTTGCTAACTTTCAATAAATCTTACCACCTATACTTATTATGTGTGAAGTCATTACTCCCCATGGGATAAGTATATGAAGCATATTTAATTTCAGATTTATAATATTCAATTCATTTAACCATTTACTCATAGGATATAAGTGAAGCACGAGAGTGAATGACAAACTACTACAAAAAGATATAAGTGAAGATCAATGCGTAGTCAACAATTAAATAACTATGTGAAGACTCTCTCATCTAAGAATTTCAGATCTTAAGTATTTTATTAAACAGCAAGCAAAAGAAAAATAGCACTCCAAGAATAGCACGCATCATGTGAATGAATAAAAATTTAGGCTCAACATAGGCTAACCGATAATTGTTGATGAAGAGAGGTGGGATGCGTAGCATCCCCAAGCTTAGATGCTTGAGACTTCTTGAAATATTTACTTGGGGTGCCTTGGGCATCCCCAAGCTTGAGCTTTTGTATCTCGTTCAATCCTCTCATATCATGGTTTCACCTATTCTCAAAAACATCTTCCACACAAAACTTGAAAAGAACGCGTGAGATAGGTTAGTACACAGAATAATAAATCAACTCTTTATGTATTGCCAAGACAAGTTGCATAATAATTTTCAAACATTAGGTACTGTATACTATCATTTCCACAATTTATATCTACCAATATAGGCTATGGAAACTATAGGATAAGTAGATAACGAAACTATGACAGCAATCTGTCCAAACAGAACAGTCTATAGAAATTTATGGAAACAGTGTACTTCTGTAACTCCAAAAAATATGAAAATTTAGGAAAAGCTAACTAATTTATATGGCAACACTATGTAAAAATTTCAGAAACTTTCCACGTTCCAGTAAAATATGAAAATTCCAACACTACAGCAAAAGTTTCTGTTTTTACACAGCACACATCAAAACATGCAATGCAAGCATCCTAAGGCAATTCTTGGAACTTTTTATTGAAAAACAAGATTATAAATAACACCTAACAGAAAAAAAGAAAATAAAATGACTCTCCAAGCAGAACTCATATTATGTGACGAATAAAAATATAGCTCTAAGTAAGATATACCGATAATGTTGAAGACGAAAGAGGGGATGCCTTCCGGGGCATCCCCAAGCTTAGGCGCTTGAGTCTTCCTTGGATATTACCTTGGGGGTGCCTTGGGAATCCCCAAGATTAGGTTCTTGTCACTCCTTATTCTCCTCATATCGGTGTCTCACCCAAAACTTGAAAACTTCAATCACACAAAACTTAACGGAACTTCGTGAGAAGGGTTAGTGTAATAAAGATAAATCATTCACTTAGGTACTGTTAAGACAAGATTCATAATTGTTCCCACATGATACCTACTGTATTCTATTATTCCCATAATTTATACCACTAAATGTAAGCTATGGAAACACTAAAACAAGCAAACTATGCATGCAAAACAGAATCTGTCAAAAACATAACAGTCTGTTAAGATCTGTAATGTAACCATACTTCCCTGTCTGTAAAAATGCTGAAAAATTAGGAAAGCCTGAAGAATTTGTATATAAAGACTGTGTAAAAATTTCAGATTATTATCACGCTCCGGTAAAAAATAAAAATTCCTGTACTGGAGTCAAAAGTTTCTGTTTTGGTTCAGCATCAATTCTACTCATCTTGTGAGTCATCCCAAAGGCTTTACTTGGCACTTTATTGAAATAAAATATACAAAACATGATTACTACAGTAGCTTAATCATGTGAACACAGCAAAACAGAAGGTAAAAATGTTGGGTTGTCTCCCAACAAGCGATTTTCTTTAAAGCCTTTTAGCTAGGCATGATGATTTCAATGATGCTCACATAGGAATAATAATTGAAACATGCAAAAGAGCATCATGAATCTCATGACAAGCACATTTAAGTCTAACCCACTTCCTATGCAAAGGGATTTTGTGAGCAAACAATTTATGGGAGCAAGAATCAACTAGCATAGGAAGGCAAAACAAGCATAACTTCAAAACTTTGAACACATAGAGAGGAAACTTGATATTATTGCAATTCCTACAAGCATATGTTCCTCCCTCATAATAATTTTCAGTAGCATTATGAAGGAATTTCACAATATAACCAGCACATAAAGCATTCTTTTCATGATCCACAAGCATAGAAATTTTACTACTCACCACATAAGAAAATTTATTCTCATCAATAGTAGTGGGAGCAAACTCAAAAAAATAACTATCATGTGAAACATAATCCAAATGAAAATTAAAATCATGATGACAAGTTTCATGGTTATCATTATTATTTATAGCATACATGTCATCACAATAATCATCATAAATAGGAGGCATGCTTTCATCATAATAAATTTGCTCATCAAAACTTGGGGGACTAAAAATATCATCTTCATAAAACATAGCATCCCCAAGCTTGTGGCTTTGCATATCATTAGCATCATGGATATTCAGAGAATTCATGCAAGCAACATTGCAATCATGCTCATCATTCAAAGAATTCTCATTAAGTATTTTCATAATTTCTTCGTCTACCAATTGAGCACAATTTTCGGAATCCTTATTTTCAAGAAAGACATTATAAAGACGAAACAAATGATGCAACCTAAACTCCATTTTTTTAGTTTTCTTTTATAAAACCAAACTAGTGATAAAACAAGAAACTAAAAGATTCAGTTGCAAGATCTAAAGATATACCTTCAAGCACTCACCTCCCCAGCAACGGCGCCAGAAAAGAGCTTGATGTCTACTACGCAACCTTCTTCTTGTAAACTCGTGTTGGGCCTCCAAGCGCAGAGTTTTGTAGGACAGTAGCAAATTTCCCTCAAGTGGACGACCTAAGGTTTATCAATCCATGGGAGGCGTAGGATGAAGATGGTCTCTCTCAAACAACCCTGCAACCAAATAACAAAGAGTCTCTTGTGTCCCCAACACACCCAATACAATGGTAAATTGTATAGGTGCACTAGTTCGGCGAAGAGATGGTGATACAAGTGTAATATGGATAGTAGATATAGGTTTTTGTAATCTGAAAATATAAAAACAGCAAGGTAGCAAGTAACAAAAGTGAGCAAAAACGGTATTGCAATGCTTAGAAACAAGGCCTAGGGTTCATACTTTCACTAGTGCAAGTTCTCTCAACAATACTGACATAGTTGAATCATATGTAAATCCCTCATGTGCGACAAAGAGTTCACTCCAAAGTCACAAATAGCGGAGAACAAACGAAGAAATTATTGTAGGGTACGAAACCACCTCAAAGTTATCTTTTCCGATCAATCTTATGAGCTATCCCTATAAGTGTCACGAACAGCCCTAGAGTTCGTACTAAAATAACACCTTAAGATACACATCAACCAAAACCCTAATGTCACCTAGATATTCCAATGTCACCACGAGTACCCATGGGCTTGATTATACGATATGCATCACACAATTTCAGATTCATCATGTTCAATCCAACACAAAGAACTTCAAAGAGTGCCCCAAAGTTTCTACCGGAGAGTCAAGACGAAAACATGTGCCAACCCCTATGCATAGATTCCCAAGGTCACGGAACCCGCAAGTTGATCACCAAAACATACATCAAGTGGATCAATAGAACATCCCATTGTCACCACGGATATCCTATCGCAAGACATACATCAAGTGTTCTCAAATCCTTAAAGATTCAATCCGATAAGAAAACTTCAAAGGAAAAACTCAATTCATCACAAGAAGTAGAGAGGGGGAAACTCCATATGATTCATCTATATTAATAAAGCTCGCGGTACATCAAGATCGTGTCATCTCAAGAACACAAGAGAGAGAGATCAAACACATAGCTACTGGTACATACCCTCAGCCCCAAGGGTGAACTACTCCCTCCTCGTCATGAGATCGTCGGGATGATGAAGATGGCCTCCGGTGATGGTTTCCCCCTCCGGCAGGGTGCCGGAACGGGCTCCCGATTGGTTTTTCGTGGCTACAGAGGCTTGCGGCAGCGGAACTCCCGATCTAGGTTTCTTTTTGGGAGTTTCTTGATTTATAGGAGCACTTGGCGTTGGAATCACGTCAGGGGGGTGCTCGAGGGACCCACAAGCCAGGGGGCGCGCCCTAGGGGGTGCGCGCCCCTAGGCTTGTGGCCTCCTCGGGACTCCTCTCCGGTATCTTTTTGCTCCAGTATTTTTTTATATTTTCCAAAAATATTCTCCGTAAATTTTCAGCTCATTCCGAGAACTTTTATTTCTGCACAAAAACAACACCACGGTAGCTCTGCTGAAAACAGCGTCAGTCCGGATTAGTTCTAATAAAATCATTCCAAAATCATATAGAATTATTGTAAACATGGCATGAATACTTCATAAATTATAGATACGTTGGAGACATATCAGTTGACGGGGGTGCATCCTTGCATTCCTCTGATCGCCACCTCAAGCAGTGGGAACGCGAGGTCAATGCTGTGGAACCAACTGCAAAATATAGGAAGCCACTCAAATCGTCCTGCACGCCTATCATCTTCGACGAAGAGGACCATCCTGACCGTACCACTATAGTCGGATGTTTGCCATTGTTGGTTTCTCTGACAATCTGCAACCTCAAGGTGTCCAAGATGTTAGTTGACGGCGGGGCGGGATTGAACTTAATCTACCCTAAAGTGGTTAAGAAACTGCAGAACCTTGATGAAGAGCTCGAAGCCACGGGTACATTCCAAGGAATTAACCCCGGCAGGAGCCGTCCCAAGGGAAAGATCACTCTGTCGGTGACGTTTGGCGAAGAACTGATCTTCCGGACAGAGAGGATAGTGTTTGACGTCGCCGAGATCCCGCTACCCTACAACGGAATCCTCGGTCGCCCAGCTCTGGCAAAGTTCATGGCGGCATCCCACTATGCCTACAACACCTTGAAGATGCCAGGGCCCATTGGGGTCATTTCCATCCCATCCGACAAGAAGAACACAGTTATCTGCGTGGACCAGATGTACCGTGACGCGGTGGCAGCTGAAGCCACAGAAATCCCAGCTCCCGCCAAGGACACAGAGAAATTGAAGAAAACTAGCAGGAACCCCGGCAAGGACTTCGGGAAGCGCGCCTCTTCGGAGTGCGCTGCACCCAACGATGACCTGCCAGGGAGTTCCGCTAGCAAGAAGACCAGGGTCACCTATCTTAAGACAAAGAAAATCCTGGCAAGGCTGGACGGCACTGGTGGTACGTTCACCATTAGTGCTACCCTTACTGACAAATAGGAAAGCTTGCTCGTTACCTTCCTGCGGGAGAATGTCGATGTGTTTGCCTGGCAACCATCTGACATCCCCGGTGTTCCGAGGGAGGTAATTGAGCACCACCTTGATGTTTGTCCTCATGACCGGCCCGTCAAACAAAAGGTTAGGAAGCAAGCCCTGGAGCGGTAGCAGTTCATTGCCGAGGAAATCAAGAAGCTTGAAGAAGCTGGTTTGGTCAGAGGGGTGCTGCATCCAACTTGGCTGGCAAATCTGGTGGTGGTACGTAAGGCAAATGGGAAATGGAGGCTTTTCATAGACTTCACTGACTTGAACAAAGCTTGCCCGAAGGACCCTTTCCCCTTACCACGCATAGATCAGATTGTTGATTCCACCTCCGGATGTGACTTGCTCTCATTTTTGGATGCCTACTCTGGATACCACCAGATATTTATGACTAAAGAAGATGAGGAGAAGACCGCATTCATAACCCCCTGTGGCACGTATTGTTTCATGCGTATGCCCTTCGGGTTAAAGAGTGCTGGTTCAACCTTCGCCAGGGCTGTTTAGATTGGTTTTGGACCTCCGCTGCATAGAAATGTGGAAGCCAACATGCATGACATCGTGGTCAAGACCAAGGATGAAGCCACTCTCATACAAGATCTGGAAGAAACTTTTGCGAACTTGCGCAAGATCAACCTGAAGCTCAACCCTAAAAAGTGCGTGTTCGGTGTCCCATCCGGCAAGCTGCTTGGGTTCTTTGTATCTCAGCGAGGAATTGAAGCCAATCCCGACAAGATCAAGGCGATTGAATAGATACAGGCACCCAAAACTATCAAGGATATCAGACGCTTGACCGGATGTGCTGCTGCGTTGAGTAGGTTCATCTCCAAGTCTGCTAAGCGCGCCTTGTCGTTCTTCAAGATCTTGAAGAAGGCCGGCCCGATGAAGTGGACCCCGGAGGCAGATGTAGCGCTACAAGACCTGAAGAATTACCTATCCTCTGCTCCCACCTTGGTCGCTCCTAAACCGCAAGAGTCGTTGCTGTTGTATTTGGCAGCAACGAATCAAGTGGTTAGTGCAGCGTTGGTGGCGCAGCGGGAAGTGGATGGAAATTCAGCAGCTGCTGCTGATGCTACCGGGAATGAGAAAGAAACATCCATGGCAAGACTCGATGCAGAGCAAGGGGGACCTCAGCAAATGATTGACAGCGGATCCAAGGAGGTGGCAAAGAAGAAAATGGTGCAGCGGCCCGTGTACTTTGTCAGTTCCCTGCTGCAGGGGGCTAGGTCAAGATACTCCGGGGTACAAAAACTGATCTTCGGCCTCATCATGGCCTCGAGGAAGCTACGCCACTACTTCCAAGCCCATGAGATAACAGTTATCACCCGTTTCCCGTTGCAACGCATATTGAGGAACCCCGAAGCCACTGGCAGGAAAGTTGAGTGGGCATTAGAATTGTCGAGTTTCAGATTGAAGTATGAGAGCACTTCCACCATTCAGAGCAGGGCGTTGGAGGAGTTTATTGCAGAATGAACACCCACACCAGATGATGAACCTCTAGAGACAATCCTCCCCGGCAAGGAAGCACCCAAGGATTGGATCATGTACTTTGACGGTGCTTTCTCACTCCAGGGCGCAGGAGCATTCATGCTCCTCATTGCCCCCACTGAACAGCACCTCAAGTACGTCGTCCAAATGTACTTTCCTCGGGAGGAAGCCATCAACAATACCGCTGAGTATGAGGGGCTCCTTGCCGGATTCAGAATCGCGGTAGAGTTGGGAATAAAAAGGCTGATCGTCCGAGGAGATTCTCAGCTTGTGGTGAAGCAAGTCAACAAGGATTACCAGAGCCCGCTGATGGAAGCATACGTGGAAGAAGTGAGGAAGTTGGAGGAGCACTTTGATGGACTGCAAACAAAGCACGTGCCATGAGCAGAAAACTGCATTGCCGACCATCTGTCAAAGTGCACTGTGCAGAAGCTTCCTATGGAACCAGGGACTTTTGTTCTCCGCCTCACTCAACCATCAGTATCCCCATCAGCGATATCCAAGAAGAGAAGGAAGCTGAACTCCAGCAAGCATTTCCCTGCAGAGCTTTCTGAAGCCGCTGGTAGAGAAGCTGCTGGGGAAAACCTCATTCCAGTTGACGAGCAGCTCCCTCCCACAGGACCTCAGGTTCTCACGGTTGAGGCAAGCCCAGAGATGAAGAGATGCCTTTAGTCCTTGTTGTCGAGCCAATGGCTCCAACCTGGGCACAACACATTGTCCATTTCCTTCAAACAGGAGAACTCCCCGAAGAGCAAGAGGAAGTCGAAAGAGTAGCCCGTCGTTCAAGTATGTACCAGTTTGTCGATGACACCCTGTACAGAAGACGACCGAACGGTGTGAAATTAAGGTGTATTTGTCGGGAGGATGGACTGAAGCTATTGGCAGAGATTCATGGAGGAGTATGTGGTTCCCACATTGGATCAAGGGCCCTTGCCGGGAAAGCTTTCCGACAGGGTTTCTATTGGCCCACTGCTCTCCAGGACGCTACTGAACTGGTCACCACGTGTGAGCCTACCAGTTCCATTCCAAGAACATCCATCAACTAGCACAAGCCCTGCAAACAATCCCTCTATCCTGGCCATTCTCGGTCTGGGGGCTCAATATCCTAGGCCCCTTCCCCCGCGCTGTCGGGGGGCTTTGAGTTCTTGTTCGTGGCAACCGACAAGTTCACAAAGTGGCCTGAGGTGGAACCAGTGAGAAAGGTGACCGCGCAGTCAGCTATCAAGTTCATGAAAGGACCGGTGTGCCGCTTTGGAGTGCCTAACAGAGTGATCACCGACAACGACACCCAGTTCACGAGCCGCACCTTCATGCAATATATCCAAAGCCTTTGAATCAAGGTCTCCTTCACCTCTGTTGCTCACCCAAGAAGCAATGGGAAAGTCGAGAGGATGAATGCTGAAGTGCTGCGAGGGCTCAAGACAAGAACTTTCGATAAGCCGCTGAAGAGCGGCAGGCGCTGGATAGATGAGCTACCGGTGGTTCTTTGGTCCCTCAGGACGACACCAAATCGAGCTACCGGCCAGACGCCCTTCTCCCTGGTGTGTGGGGCGGAAGCAGTACTCCCCACGGAAGTCATATACGGGTCACCTTGAGTTCTTGCCTACGATGAAGTAGAGCAACAGCAGCTACGGCATGCCGATGCGACGCTCCTCGAGGAAGACCGTCTCCAGGCTGCGGTGCGTGCTGCACGCTACCAGCAAGCCTTGCGCCGCTACCATAGCCGCAGGGTCCATACCCGGAGCCTTGAGGAAGGCGACCTTGTCCTTAGGCGTGTTCAGTCCGCCAAGGGTGCAAACAAGTTGACGCCGAAGTGGGAAGGCCCTTATCGGGTAGTACGAGTCACCAGACCTGGCGCAGTCCGTCTGGAGACTGAAGATGGCACCAAGGTGCAGAACTCATGGAACATTGAGCATCTTCGTAAGTTCTACCCGTAAGGCGCGGCTGCCAGGCTCAGTCCCCGGCAGCCACCTTTTGTACAAGCCTTGCCGATGTTGCATGTAACCCTTTGTACAAAGTCAGGCGTAGACCCTGTGCAACAATAATAAAGCTAGGCATTGCATCATATCATCATCCTTACATGCTCATTACGCATTTTTTATGACTGCAATGTTATCGCTTTTAAGTTATAAAGATTTGCTAGAATGCTTGATGAACCCGTTGTCTTCGTTACTGTTCTCACCCTACATGTTTTACCATCGAGAAAACAGGGAAGGGGAACAAAGAAACAAGCATGGCGGCCCATCACACTCAAAAAGAAGATACTGCTTGGAAAAGATAAATATATCGCATATCTCCAGTTCAGTACTTCTCGATTTCTTAAGGAAACCCTTAGTATCTTCCTTACTGCGGGTTGTGGAGTCATCCACGTGGTGAAAACCCTTGTCGGGACGAGCCATCCCCCTGTCTTTGTTTACAGGAGTGGCAGCGCCGATACCGCCAAGGAGCTCTGCCGGGGAACAACGCCAACCTCTTGCCGGGGGCTCGTTCCCCCACTTTGGCACTCGTGGTTTGAATGATGACCCGGCAAGTAGCTCCGTGCAGCAAAGACAAAACATACTGATGCGGTATAAATAAGGAAAGGAAAGGGATAGTACTTGCAAAAGAAAGACAACACTTTTTCTCATTCATTTTCGATACAAAGAGGATAAGAAAGTACATGCTGATCAGCTAAAATTTGGCAAACGCCTACATTTTTGGCTTACAAAAAGATAAATGCCCCGTAATGCCTTTCTTGTCCCTCTCCTCTTAGGGATTAGGTGAAGAAGGGACAGAGCGCAAAAGGAGCGCCTGGCCGGGATTCGACGCTTCCCAGCGAGGACCAGAGGGACGCGACCGGCGAGCAGAAGGGCCCTGTCCCCAGGCAGGGCGGACGAAGCCAACGGAGCGGACAAGACCGGCAAGGGGAAAGAAGGTGGAGGGCAGGCGCAGATGGTGGCGCTACCGGAGCCCAGCTGGTGATGATTATGCTGCCGGGGAGCGCGACGCGTCGGAGACCTCACCTGTGCTCCTGTTGCGTCGTAGGTCCCCAACTGCCATCGTCTTCCTCATCGCCACCGCTCGAGAGAACGCCCCCGCCGTCACCCAAGCTCCAGGCGTGGCGACCCGGGGACCCCATAGAGAGCAAGGTCGTCCCCGGTGGCTAAAGACGGGGAATTCCATCCCCCGCCTTAGAAGAATGCGCGTGGATGAAGGGCTCCCTTCCGTACGCTCCATCCACAACGCTGCGGAAGGAGAGCTTCACCGCGATAAGTGACGGCTCACGGCTGCAACCGTGGGCACGCCCATGGCGGCCGAGCGAGCAGTTTTTCTCCATCACCTTGAAGAAGGAATACTGGAACCGCAGGCCGCCAGGACGCTGCACCTCCAATATGGATCCCGGCGCGATGTCGACCACATGGCGCCCCGTCAAAACTAACGAAGCGGGCAGCGCGGCGGCAGGCGTGCCGCCGCAGTCATCTCCAACACGGCCACCGTGCTGCCCACTCCTCCATCCAATACTCCCCTGACCAGCCTTCGGCCCAGAGTCGCCTATCCATGGCGGAGACCGGGCATGGGACCAAGGGGGAGGCCTTGCAAGCACGTTCGCTGAGCCCCTTCCCCCGAGCATCGGGAGGGGGAGCGCAGCTCAAGACAAGGAAGCAGAAGGGCAAGCTCTGTGGATTCGCACTCAAGGAGGAAGAAATGATGGATGAGCATCGCCCCTCGTGACCCCCAATTTATAGGGGAGGGCGCGGGGGTTGGCTCTCCTCCACTCCAATGGTCGCCGCCCATCTCCACCAATTCCATTGCTCACGATCACGGGTGAACAGGTAACCGCCCCATTGCTCCAATCCATGGCGTTGCGGTTTCTGCCATGATCAGGACTTTAAATCACACGCGCCCATCGCTAACTCTCCGCTATGCATGCGGCGCGCATGGCGGAAACGGCCTGAAGTGGTGGGTCAGTGTTGAACAATAAATTGGCAGTTACTCCCTCCCATTGCGCGCCTGTGCATAGATTTTGGGCTTGACCCAACGGCACTTGGCGAGCACGTGTGGGCCAGACCCGGGGGCTCCTGTCGGTGCACTAATACAGGGGTACCCAGTGCCCCTGACTTATGCACAGGTGGTAGTAGCCGAGCCCTTCAACGCTTATTCAATCCCAGCAAATGAGCAAGACCAGACTCCGATAAGTCCGACGTTGCAGCCCAAGTCTAGACTGCAGCGCGCCAAGCACGTCCCCGGCGCTTGTCGGGGACCAAGACATGCGCGCCCTTTTGAAGACCCGGCAAGCCATTTCCCGATAGGCGTGAGCTAACCAGCCACCGCTCCACCGCATCGCTATGTCGGTCACTTATCAATGCAGTGTCGAGCCCTCAAGCGGCTAATCAGCTCTCGCTAAGCACGTGGCGACACGCCGGAAGACAAGTTACACCCAGTTTACACCCGGCCTGCAGCGTGTCAAGACCATAAGCAACGACCGACCAAGCGGTGGCTAGAGCTTGCCGGGGATGCACCCCCCGAGCGCCACCTAGGCTGGTAATCATGGTATTTTGCCCTAAATGTAAGAGTTAGGTATGATAGCTCTGCTAAGCTATCTAATCGATAGATAATGACTGTTTTGCCATTGTGGTAACCCCTTGCACTATAAAAGGAGTCCCAAGGCTACATAGCTAAGGATTCGGACCCTCGGACATTTGTACTCACCTAGCAGCTCTTTACCCGAAGGCAACCCTTGTCGGGATAGAGCGCGAGACACCACCTGTGTTCTTCCGATCAAATCCACCAAAAGCAGGAGTAGGGTTTTACGCTAAGCAGCGGCCTGAACCTGGGTAAAAATGCTCGTGTCCTGATCGTCACGCCATCTCATGCTCTCCGCTCTTCGTGCAATGTGACCCCCCTGCCGAACCACAAGGGGCCTCTGGTCCCATAGGTGATCGCGAGCATCCGTGCCCCGACACATGTGAACGTCGACTACATGACAGTTCACCATCCTTGGGCCTAAGGGAATGCATTGTGGAGTAGTTATTAGATGATGGGTTGCTAGAGTGACAGAAGCTTAAACCCTAGTTTATGCGCTACTTCGTAAGGGGCTGATTTGGATCCAAACGTTTAATGCTATGGTTAGATTTTATCTTAATACTTTTCTCGTAGTTGCAGATGCTTGCAAGGGGGTTAATCATAAGTGGGAGGTTGTTCAAGTAAGAACAGCACCCAATCACCGGTCCACCCACATATCAAATTATCAAAGTAGCGAACACAAATCAAACCAACATGATAAAAGTGACTTGATGAAATTCCTGTGTACCCTCAAGAACACTTTGCCTATTATAAGAGATTGTTCTGGCCTATCCTTTGCCACAAAAGGATTGGGCTACCTTGCTGCACTTTATTTACCATTACCATTACCTGCTTGTTACCAACTATCTTACTATCAAACTTGCTGAAAACCGCTTGTCATTTCCTTCTGCTCCTCGTTGGGTTCGACACTCTTACTTATCGAAAGGACTATGATTGATACCCTATACTTGTGAGTCATCAAGACTCTTTTCTGGCGCCGTTTCCGGGGAGTGAAGCGCTCTTGGTAAGTGGAAATAGGTAAGAAAAAAACTTATACTACATGCTGAAATTTATTGTCACTTGCTACTATGGAAAATAATCCTTTGAGGGGTTTGTTCGGGGTATCTTCACCTTGACCGGAACCACAATTAGTTGCCCCTCAACCTACTGCACCTACTGAAAATATTGGCTATGAAATTCCTTTGCGTATGGTAGAATAACTGCTTGCCAAACCTTATGTAGGAGATGGAACTGAACATCCTGATATGCACCTATTATATGTGAATGAAATTTGTGGATTATTTAAACTTGCAGGTTTATCAGGAGATGAAGTTAAGAAGAAGGTTTTCCCTTTATCTTTGAAGGAAAAAGCATTGACATGGTATAGGCTATGTGATGATATTGGATCATGGAACTGGAATCGATTGCAATTGGAATTCCATCAAAAGTTTTATCCCATGCATCTAGTTCATCGTGATCGGAATTATATATATAATGTTTGGCCTCGTGAAGGAGAAAGCATCGCTCTAGCTTGGGGGAGGCTTAAGTCAATGTTATACTCATGCCCCAATCATGACATCCTGAGAGAAGTTATTATTCAGAATTTTTATGCTCGGCTTTCTCATAATGATCAATTCATGCTCGATACTTCTTGTACTGGTTCTTTTATGAAGAACACTATTGAATTCAAGTGGGGTCTCTTAGAAAGAATTAAACGCAACTCTGAAGATTAGGAACTCGACGAAGGTAATGAGTCAGGTATAAAGCTTAAGTTTGATTGTGTTAAATCTTTTTTGAATACCGATGATTTTCACAAGTTTAGCACTAAATACGGCCATGACTCTGAGATAGTAGCCTCTTTCTGTGAATCATTTGCTACTCATGTTGATCTCCCTAAGGAGAAGTGGTTTAAATATCATCCCCTGTTAAAGAGGAAACTAACGAACCGGTCATAGCTAAAGATGAAACCATTATTTACAATGTTGATCCAGTTGTGCCTACTGCTTATATTGAAAAACTGCCTTTCCCTGTTAGGATAAAGGAACATGCTAAGGTATCAACTGTGGTTCGCAAGAGTAATATTAGAGCACCTAAGCCCTCTGAGCAAATTCAGGTAGAACCTAGTGTTGCTATGGTTAAAGATCTCTTGACAGAAGATATTGATGGGCTTGTTATTTACTTACTGCGATGAATCGTATGAGCTATCCCTATAAGTGTCATGAACAGCCCTAGAGTTCGTACTAAAATAACACCTTAAGATACACATCAACCAAAACCCTAATGTCACCTAAATACTCCAATGTCACCACGAGTACCCATGGGCTTGATTATACGATATGCATCACACAATTTCAGATTCATCATGTTCAATCCAACACAAAGAACTTCAAAGAGTGCCCCAAAGTTTCTACCGGAGAGTCAAGACGAAAACATGTGCCAACCCCTATGCATAGATTCCCAAGGTCACGGAACCCGCAAGTTGATCACCAAAACATACATCAAGTGGATCAATAGAACATCCCATTGTCACCACGGATATCCCATCGCAAGACATACATCAAGTGTTCTCAAATCCTTTAAAGACTCAATCCGATAAGAAAACTTCAAAGGGAAAACTCAATTCATCACAAGAAGATAGAGAGGGGAAAACTCCATATGATTCATCTATATCAATAAAGCTCGCGATACTCAAGATCGTGTCATCTCAAGAACACGAGAGAGAGAGAGATCAAACACATAGCTACTGGTACATACCCTCAGCCCCGAGGGTGAACTACTCCCTCCTCGTCATGGAGACCGCCGGGATGATGAAGATGGCCTCCGGTGATGGTTTCCCCCTCCGGCAGGGTGCCGGCACGGGCTCCTGATTGGTTTTTCGTGGCTACAGAGGCTTGCGGCAGCGGAACTCCCGATCTAGGTTTCTTTCCGGTGGTTTCTTGATTTATAGGAGTACTTGGCGTTGGAATCACGTCAGGGGGGGTGCTCGAGGGACCCACAAGCCAGGGGGCGCGCCCTAGGGGGGGGGTGCGCCCCCTAGGCTTGTGGCCTCCTCGGGACTCCTCTCCGGTATCTTTTTGCTCCAGTATTTTTTATATTTTCAAAAAATATTCTCCGTAAATTTTCAGCTCATTCCGAGAACTTTTATTTCTGCACAAAAAAAACACCACGGTAGCTCTGCTGAAAACAGCGTCGGTCCGGGTTAGTTCTAATCAAATCATACCAAAATCATATAGAATTATTGTAAACATGGCATGTATACTACATAAATTATAGATACGTTGGAGACGTATCAGCATTCCCAAGCTTAATTCCTGCTCGTCCTCGAGTAGGTAAATGATAAAAGAAATAATTTATGAAGTGTGAATGCTAGCAAGTGCACAAGTTTGATCAATCATAATTCCAATCACTTTTTCTAGCATCAATATAAACCATAAAAAGTAGCTCATCTCATAAAACTTCTCATGATCAAGTAACAAGCTATTCACATGTTAAAGTATAGACCAGAAAGTTTCTTGAAAACTAACAAACCATATTCCTAGTCATCGAACAATTGCAATTCATCTTATTTTCAGGAAGGATCTATGTAAGAGCTTTGATTTAGCAAATTCCACATACTCAACTATCATATAGTCTTCCATGATTATTGACACTCAAAGTATATTTTTAGAACAAATAGCATCCATCGAACACAGAGGAAGATAGGGGCTTAATGTTTTGCCTCCCAACTTATTTATCATATAGATAATTGTCAACAATAATAATTCATGATCAAATATATTTGTGTGGATATATATGTCTAGATCATTCCCCAACACATGACGCTTGCCAAGAGAAAAAGGCGAAATATAGGAAGTGGTGAAGACCACCATGACTCTTGCATAAAGGTAAGTACTAGAAAGTAAAAGATAGGCCCTTCGCAGAGGGAAGCATTGATTTGCAAAGGTGCTAGAGCTCGAGCTTTTAAAATAGAGATGAATAATAACTTTGAGCGGTATGCTTTCATTGTCAACATAACAACCGAGAGATCTCGGTATCTTCCATGCTAGATACATGATAGGCGGTTACCAAACAGAATGGTAAAGTTTTTACTCCCCCTCCACCAATCAATCACACTCCACGGCGATCCGAATCCACGGGTACCGTCCATACAAACAACAATCTTGGGGGAGTTTTGTTTCATTATATTTTGATTTGATTTTTGAGCATGGAACTGGGCATCCCGAATACCAGCCACTTTCTCGTGAATGATAGTGAATCAACACATATCATGAGAATAACCCACCTAGCATGGAAGATACTGACAGCCCCTAGTCACTATATGAGCGATTCGGGCATACAAAACAGAATATTATTTGAAGGTTTAGAGTTTGGCACATGCAAATTTACTTGGAATGGCAGGTAAATACCGCATATAGGTAGGTATGGTGGACTCATATGAACAACTTTGGGTTTAAGGGTGTTTGGATGCACAAGTAGTATTTCTACTTGGTGCGGAAGTTTTGGCTAGTATGAGGTGGAAGCAAGCACCACATGTTGGAGGATCCATAACAATATAACTTCTACACAAATATACCCAAACATAACTCATTAAGTTGTCTTCCTTGTCCAATTTTAACTAATTTGCTTGAGTTTTAAAATAATTAATGAGCTCACAATCATAGAAGATGTCCAAGATAGTATATTTATATGTGGAGTCTCTCTTCCTTCAATATTCTTTCATGAATTGTTCAAGTGACCAATGCGGTGTTTGCTAACTTTCAATAAATTTTACCACCTATACTTATTATGTGTGAAGTCATTACTCCCCATGGGATAAGTATATGAAGCATATTTAATTTCATATTTATGATATTCAATACATTCAACCATTTACTCATAGGATATAAGTGAAGCGCGAGAGTGAATGACAAACTACTACAAAAAGATATAAGTGAAGATCAATGCGTAGTCAACAATTAAATAACTATGTGAAGACTCTCTCATCTAAGAATTTCAGATCTTAAGTATTTTATTAAACAGCAAGCAAAAGAAAAATAGCACTCCAAGAATAGCACACATCATGTGAACGAATAAAAATTTAGGCTCAACATAGGCTAACCGATAATTGTTGATGAAGAGAGGTGGGATGCGTAGCATCCCCAAGCTTAGATGCTTGAGACTTCTTGAAATATTTACTTGGGGTGCCTTGGGCATCCCCAAGCTTGAGCTTTTGTATCTCTTTCAATCCTCTCATATCATGGTTTCCCCTATTCTCAAAAACATCTTCCACACAAAACTTGAAAAGAACTCGTGAGATAGGTTAGCACACATAATAATAAATCAACTCTCTATATACTGCAAAGACAAGTTGCACAATAATTTTCAAACATCATCTACTGTTTACTATCATCTCCACAATTTATATCTACCAATATAGGCTATGGAAACTATAGGATAAGTAGATAGCAAAACTATGACAGCAATCTGTCCAAACAGAACAGTTTGTAGCAATTTATGAAAATAGTGTACTTCTGTAACTCAAAAAATTATCAAAATTTAGGACATGCTAAAACATTTATATGAAAACACTATGTAAAAATTTCAGAAACTTTCCACGTTCCAGTAAAATATGAAAATTCAAACACTACAGAAAAAGTTTCTGTTTTTTACACAGCACACATCAAACATGCAATGCAAGCATCCTAAGGCAATTCTTGAAATTTTTATTGAAAAACAAGATTATAAATAACACCTAAGAGAGAACAACAAAATAAAATGATGCTCCAAGCAAAACTCATATTATGTGACGAATAAAAATATAGCTCCAAGTAAGATATACCGATAGTGTTGAAGATGAAAGAGGGGATGCCTTCCGGGGCATCCCCAAGCTTAAGCGCTTGAGTATTACTTGGATATTACCTTGGGGGTGCCTTGGGCATCCCCAAGATTAGGTTCTTGTCATTCCTTATTCTCCTCATATCGGTGTCTCACCCAAAATTTGAAAACTTCAATCACACAAAACTTAACGGAACTTCGTGAGATGGGTTAGTATATTAAAGATAGATCATTCACCTAGGTACTGTCAAGACAAGATTCATAATTGTTCCCACGTCATACCTACTGTATTCTATCATTCCCATAATTTATATCACTCAATATAAGCTATAGAAACACTAAAACAAGCAAACTATGCATGCAAAACAGAATCTGTCAAAAACAGAACAGTCTGTAAAGATCTGTAGTGTAACCATACTTCCCTGTCTCTAAAAATTCTGAAAAATTAGGACAATCTAGGAAATTTGTATATAAATCATGTGTCAAATTTTCAGATCAAAAGCACGTTCCAGTGAATTTAAAAAATTCCTGGACTGAGAGAAAAAGTTTCTGTTTTGGTTCAGCATCAATTCAACCCATCTTGTGAGTCATCCCAAAGGCTTTACTTGGCACTTTATTGAAATAAAAGATACAAAACATGATTAATACAGTATCTTAATCATGTGAACACACCAAAACAGAAGGTAAAAGTGTTGGGTTATCTCCCAACAAACGCTTTTCTTGAATGCATTTTAGCTAGGCATGATGATTTCAATGATGCTCACATAGGAATAGTATTTGAAACATGTAAGAGAGCATCATGAATCTCATGACAAGCATATTTAAGTCTAACCCACTTCCTATGCATAGGGATTTTGTGAGCGAACAGTTTATGGGAACAAGAATCATCTAGCATAGGAAGGCAAAACAAGTGCAACTTCAAAACTTTGAACACATAGAGAGGAAACTTGATATTATTGCAATATGTAGAAGCATAAGATCCTCTCTCATAATAATTTTCAGTAGCATCATGAAGGAATTTCACAACATAACTATCACATAAAGCATTATCTTCATGATCCACAAGCATAGAAAATTTGTCACTCTCTACATAAGCAATTTTCTTCTCATTCATAATAGTGGGAGCAAACTCAACAAAATAACTATCATGAGATACTTGATTGACATAACCACTTTGAATATTAAAATCATGATGACAAGTTTCATGGTTATCATTATTCTTTATAGCATACATGTCATCACAATAATCATCATAAATAGGAGGCATGCTTTCATCATAAAAAATTTGCTCATCAAAACTTGGGGGACTAAACATATCATCTTAATCAAACATAGCATCCCCAAGCTTGTGGCTTTGCATATCATTAGCATCATGAATATTCAGAGAATTCATACTAACAATATTTCTATCATGCTCATCATTCAAAGATTTAGTGCCAAACATTTTAATAACTTCTTCTTCTAACACTTGAGCACAATTTTCCTTTCCATCATTTTCACGAAAGACATTAAAAAGATGAAGCATATGAGGCAACCTCAATTCCATATTTTTTTTGTAGTTTTGTTTTATGAAACCAAACTAGTGATAAAACAAGAAACTAAAAGATTCAATTGCAATATCTAAAGATATACCTTCAAGCACTCACCTCCCCGGCAACGGCGCTAGAAAAGAGCTTGATGTCTACTACGCAACCTTTTTCTTGTAGACTCGTGTTGGGCCTCCAAGCGCAGAGTTTTGTAGGACAGTAGCAAATTTCCCTCAGGTGGATGACCTAAGGTTTATCAATTATAGAATCATAGAATTATTGTAAACATGGCATGAATACTTCATAAATTATAGATACGTTGGAGACGTACCAGTGGACACGCCAGAGCGCGTCAAAAGCTCTGGCATGCCGGCCAGAGTCGCGCTCTGGAGTGCGCAGCTGCGCTCCAGAGAGTTGACCTCCCTCTCCTGCCCATACCCAACCACCTCGAGCCTCCCCCTCGCGCCAGTCGAGGTGCCTCGACGTCCGCAACACGCCACGCCTCTGTCCCCCTCCTCTCTCTCCCTGCAACGGCCTCCCCAGCGTGTGCCCGACGCCGCCCCTCTCGACTAATCCCCTCCATCGCACGCGCGCGCTCTACTCTCTCCCCTCTCTCTCCCCTTGGTCCTGGACCAACCCCAGGAGCACCCCAGATGCACCCGTGTCTCCTCCCATGCCCTCTGACCTCGGCCCCGAGCTCGCCGGCGCACCTGCGTTCGGTGGACTCGTGCCTGCCTATAAAAGGCCACCCCGAGCCCCTCTCCCCCCTCTGTTGGCTCTCTCTCCTCCCCAATCGACCAACCACACCTCCTACTCCACCCCTCAGAGCCTCAGTGCTAGGAATCGAGCTCGACGCCGCCGGCTCAGGGCCGTCATCGATCTCACGGTAGGGCATCGCCCCGGCCCTCTTTATTCTTCCCATGGCCCTACCTTGCTCCTCTGATGCGACCCCTCCTCTCTCCCGTTCATTTTGCAGCTCGAGACGACGAATTGGAGCTCGCCCGAAACTCCTCCGCAGCGGCCTCTTCGTCGCCGGCGACTCCGATCACCCCGGCCTCTCCCTCGACCTCCACCCGAACGGCGACCACCTCCTGGACCCATTCCCGCTCCTAGCCGCCCTTGTCGTGGCCCCAGTCGTCGCCGGTGAGCTCTGCCTCCCTTTGTCTAGAGGTAGACGACGGTCCCGACAAAGGGACCCCACCTGTCGGCCTCTACTTTGCTCTCTCTCCTCCTCTCAGTCGCTGGAAGCTAGGCCCCGCTTGTCGGGTTTGAACTTCGCGGGCGCGCGCGCCTGGCTCGCCTGGGCTGGCTGGCCGAATCTAGCCCAGGGCACTGTGGCCCTTTTCCTTTTTCTATTTTCTTTCTGTCTTCCAAAAAATTCACGGATCTAAATAATAATCAAAATCCAAAAATTCTTCCACCATAAATCTTGAAATATTCTGTAGAATTTAATGATGCCACTTGTGAATTTTTTCGAAAATGTTTTATGTAGTGGTTTTATTTAAAACCTAGTTTTGATTATTTTAAACCTCTGTTCAAATAGTTTTCAAAACCTTTTTCACTTCAAAACCAGACACAAATATTTTTAGTATTGAATGTAGTATTTTACAGAGTAGGGTAACATTTTAGAAGTGGATTATTTTCTCTGTTTTTGTTGTGTTCTTTTTTTTGCCCGTTAATATTGCGACGATAGATTGCGTTATTGACGAGGGAGTTGGATCAGAAGACTTTGAAGACCCCGAAGACTTTGTTGAGCCAGGCAAGCAACCCTTTGACCATGTTTAAGAAACCACTTTATTGCATGGCATACATCACTTCATTTTGTTATGATGATCATGATGATGTGGTGACCACTTTGGTGGATGCCTCTGTTACTTTTCCGTTGATACTTGCATCGTGCATGACCCTACCTTCCTATGAGGGTTGTGCGGGTGGTTAGTAGTTAGGATGTTAAGTAGTTGTTATGCAAAATGTGACGGGAATATGCATGGTGTCGGAAAGGAAATGCTTTCAAAGACTTTGTGAAAACACCGTCGGGTGCCACTAATGCCCGAGGGTGATGATGATGAGCTGGGTAACCACTTGATAAAGAAGTGGTGTACCGGAGCAAGTGAGTGTGTTGGTTTTTCAAAAATGGATTGGTGTAAGTTGCGACCGTTATTCCAACCTTACATGTACAACCACGATACCCCTTATGGGACGGGGCTTTGTTACTTTGGTGAGTACTAGCACTGAGCCCGCATTACTAGTGGCGGGAGTAGCGTGGTCACTCTCGATACGGGGTCGTACCGGAATGGACGATCATGGGTTGTTTTCACACACACCGGGTACACCGTTCCATGCCCTCATGGATGATACGTGTGATGTATATCTTGAGGGATGGCACCAACGAGTGGACTCTTTGTTAAGTATTGTCGGGGGAAAGGCAATGTTCGGGTACTTACCTCGGGTATGAACAATACTGCGAGTCGTGGCTTGGCACGGAAGTTTCCCGAGTCTCGTGGGTAAAGTGTGCAACCTCTGTAGACAGTTGGATGACCGCTCTTGGGCTACGTCCGCTGTTTTTAACAAACTTGGCGTAAGTGTGTGTGTGGGAGAAGATGGAGTACTCGAGTTAAGTCAGATGACTTGACATGACGATTGAACATGAGATGTTCAGACCTTGATTATATTGATATCTGTAACCTGTTCACATGGATTCTTGTATTCATTTGATGCATGCTTACAAGTTGATAAGACATGCCATTGCACTCAAAAATTAGCTTTCTGCAAAACTTACCTACTTAGTGCTATATAATGCATTGGTATACCTTGTTCCAAAACATGGGTTGCTTGCGAGTACATTCAAAGTACTCATTGGCTTGCCACTGGTTATTTAATTGGCCAGGCATGGAAGAGCAGGAATATGGTGAAGAATTCATTGGAACGAACATGCGAACTAGGACGCTTCCCAGTCAGAATGCCTGTAGGGTTAAGGCAGATGGCATGGGTTCACACTTTTGTTCAAGATTTCCGCTGCTAGTTATGTTTGGTGTTTGGCCTTCATGGCCTTATCTATGTAAGACTTGACCTCAATGGTCTTTATTTGTGTAAGACGGTATGTATGGATGTAAGACTCTTGTTACTCAGCTTCTGTGTGTCCAGTGAGCATTGATCTCTGGGATCACTGTACACGTGCATTCGGTGACCACGACTTATGATTCGGGGCCCCCACATATATATACATGATCATTGCCATGAATAACATCATAACTATGCGCTTTTCTATCAATTGCCCAACAGTAATTTGTTTACCCACCGTATGCTATGCGTTTGAGAGAGAAGCCTCTAGTGAATACTATGGCCCTCGGGTCTATTTAAACCATATTGCTAAAACCCTAAATACCTTTCTGCAATTATTTAACTTTTATTTCTTTTTACTTTTTATATATCAATCACTATCATAAGTAATACTTGCAAGTAACGAGTTCAAAGGGCTTGACAATCCTCTTGCCCGCGTTGGGTGCAAGTGTTTGGTTTTGTGTGTGTAGGTGCTGACGACGAGAGTTTGCCTTGATTCTCCTACTAGTTTGATAACCTTGGTTCTCACTGAGGGAAATACTTATCGCTACTATATCGCTTCACACTTCCTCTTCGGGGAAAAACCCAATGCAGCTCACAAGTAGCACTGGCAAAAGCTACAACTTTTTCGGTAGCCCAAATATGACTTCCCACATATAAATCTTTACCTTCGGACCATTCCGGAGCTCCTCGTGACATCCGGGATCTCATCTGGGACTCTGAACAACATTCGGTCACCAATGTACATATCTCAATACTACTCTAGCGTCATCGAATGTTAAGCGTGCGGACCCTACGGGTTCGAGAATCATTTAGACATGACCGAGACTCCTCTTCGGTCAATAACAAATAGCGGGACATGGATGCCCATATTGGCTCCTACATATTCCATGAAGATGGTTATCGGTTGAACCACGATGTCAAGGATTCAGCTAATCCTGTATGCAATTTCCTTTGTCCAGCGATATGTTCCTTGCCCAAGATTCGATCGTTGGTATCTCCATACCTAGTTCAATCTTGTTACCGGCAAGTCTCTTTACTCGTTCCGTAATACAACATTCCATGAACAAACTCATTATTCACATGCTTGCAACCTTCTTGTGATGTTGTAGTACCGAGAGGGCCCAAAGATATCTCTCCGTCATATGGAGTGACAAAATCCCAGTCTCGATCCATGCCAACCCAACAAACATCATCGGAGATACCTGAATAGCACCTTTATGATCACCCTGTTATGAAGTGATGTTTGATAGCTCACAAGGTATTCCTCCGGAGTGAGGGAGTTGCATGATCTCATGGTCTAAGGAATAGATACTTGACATGAAGAAAGCTATAGCAGTTAACCTTTAAGGGTCTTTAACATTTGTGTCCCTAACTCTAACCCACTACTTAGATTTGCCCCTAATTTCGAAGCATGCTTAAATTTGCCCCTCCACTATTAGGTGAACTTATAGAAATGCCCTTCCGTGCTGTTTTCATTAGGTTAAAGGGCTTTGACCATTTTCCTCACGTTTGCTGGACATTTTGCCCCTAACTCCATGTGACACTTACGTGTGGGACCCACTCTAAGAACAATAAAAAGGAAACCTAGGCCAGCTTAGCTCTCCCATGGGTCATCCACTTACATATGGACCCCACAAACATTACAAAATAAAAAACTATCTCCCTCTCTCATAACCCCCCTCTCTCCTTAACATGTGGGCCATGGGACCCACTTTGTCATGGTCAACACTCGGTTCACACATTCTCGGTCGTCACCGGCTACGCTCACCGGCCGCTCGCTGAAGGGGAGCGGATGACCGCGGGAGGAGGGAGCTAGCCATGCGATCTGCGCGAGGTGCAAGCTCACTGGGCACAACAGGGTGTAGATGGGCGCTCGCCAACGCCACTGATATGTCTCCAATGTATCTATAATTTTGTATTGTTCCATGCTGATATATTATCATTCTAGGATACTTTTTGGGTCTTTATTTACCAATTTATAATATTTTTGAGCACTAACCTATTGACCCAGTGCCAGTTGTTGTTTTCTGCATGTTTTTTTTACGTTTCAGGTTTACAGTACCAAACGAAGTCCAATTGCCACGAAACTTTTTGATGATTTTTATGGACCAAAAGAATACTTGGAAGCTTCGAGAGGAGTCAGGAGGTCGCACGAGGGCACCAGCACACAACAGGGCGCGCCCTGGGGGGCGCGCACTGTTATGTGCTGGCCCCCTCGGGCGCCTCCCGATGCCCCTCTCTGGCCTATAAATTCTCTAATATTCCAAAAACCCTAGAGGCGGTCCCGAAACTCTTTTTACGCCGCCATAAGTCACTGTTCCGTCACGAGGCCATCTGGAGCTCCGTTCCGACACCTTGCCGGAGGGGGGATCGATCACGGAGGGCCTCTACATCAACCTTGCTGCCCTCATGATGATGTGTGAGTAGTTCACCATAGACCTATGGGTACATAGCTAGTACCTAGATGGCAATCTCTCTATCTCTTGATCTTCAATACAATGATCATCGCATCTTCGCTTTGATCTATCCGATGTAATCCTATTGTGCGGTGTGTTTGTTGGGATGCGATGAATTGTGGGTTTATGTTTAGATTATTCATGAAAAGTATTTGAGTCACCTCTGAATATTAAGATTCTTATTTGCATGATCATTATAGCTTCGTAATGCTCTCCGATTTATTGATGTGCTTTTGGCCAAGTAGATTGATCTATCTTCAGTGGGAGTGGTGCGTTGTGGTAGGTTCAACCTGACGAGTTTCTATATCCCAGTGACAAAGTAGGGGACAAGATGCGTCTTTGTATTGTTGCTACTAAGGATAACACGATGGGGTTTATTCACATTGCTTGAGTTTACTTTGTCTACATCATGTCATCGTTCTCCATGCATTACTCTGTTTGTCATGAACTTAATACGTAGAGAGGCAAGCATAGAAGCGCTCTTGAAGTGGAGTAATAGTAATAGGTGCAGGCAGGAGTCAGCCTATTTGTTTATGGACGTGATGCCTATATACACATGATCATTGCCGTGAAAATCGCATAATTATCCGCTTTTCTATCAGTTGCCCAACAGTAATTTGTTACCCACCGTATGCTGCCTACATGAGAGATGCCGCTAGGGAAAACTATGGCCCCCGGGTGTATTCACTTATAAATTTACAAACGCTACTATTATCTTGCTGCCTTTATTTACTTTTTATTTTATTTTGCAATTTACAATTATCTACACAACTCATTTGCTTGCAAATAACGAGACCAAAACATGTTATACAAAGGCTTGATGCTATTGAAAAGAAAATGATCACCAATAAACCAATTGAGGAGTTGGATAAAAAACTTCATAATTATATTACTCAACTTGGGTCAAGGGTAGGAATGACTTTGAAAGCTTTAAAACAAAAGGACACTATTATTAATGAGAGGATAGAACAAGGTTTGAATAGAATTGATTAAATGGAAGAGGTCATTGACAAAGTAGGTTCCGCTTTCACACCTTCTAAAACTAATGCTAGTACCTCTCAAAACAAAAGCCCCAAGTTCATATTTATTCCTAAGAGCATTAGTACACCTCATACCCAAAGAAACGAGGATCTAAAGATGATTAGTGTTCATACCAACTTTATAAATTTGATAAAAGATCCTATTGCTAAGCCTCCTTTTGCCCCTATTATCCATGGTTGTGTTATTGAGGAGCTTGATGTCAAAGATGACAACACTTGAAAACTATGCATTATGCCTAGCTAGGGGCATAAAACAATAGCGCTTTTTGGGAGGCAACCCAATAGTTATCTTTATTTTTGCTTTTTACTTTCTGTTTGTTTTTTATAACATGATTATTGCCTCTGTAATGATTATGTTTTTGTGTTTAAATTAGCGTTTGTGTCAAGTAAAGCCTTTGGTATGACTCACAAGATGAGTAGAATCGATGCTGAAACAAAACAGAAACTTTTGACTCCAGTACATGAATTTCCATTTTTTACTGGAGCGTGATAATGATCTGATTTTTTAGACAGATTCTATTTTTGCTTGCATAGTTGCTTGTATCGGGGGGTCTAAGCCATGGAGAAGTTATAATAAAGTACCTATTATGCAATTATGAAATAAGAATAAATTTATAACAGTACCTAAAGTATTCAATATGTTGCTTATACTAACGGATCTCACGGAGTTTTGTTGAGTTTTGTGTGATTGAAGTTTTCAAGTTTTGGGTGTTATCACGATGGACAAAGGAATAAGGAGCGGCAAGAGCCTAAGCTTGGGGATTCCCAAGGCACCCCAAGGTAATATTTTAAGGAAGACTCAAGCATCTAAGTTTGGGGATGCCCCGGAAGGCATCCCCTCTTTCGTCTCAATCCATCAGTATGTCACTTGAAGCTATATTTTTATTCATCACATGATATGAGTTTTTCTTGGAGCGTCGTTTGTTTTTGTTTGCTTTTACTTTCAGTTTACCACAATCATTGTTTGTTGAACACACCTATTTAAGAGAGACACACCTTCATCATAATTTGTTAGAATACTCTATGTGCTTCACTTATATCTTTTGAGCTTAGCAGTTTCTCTAGTACTTCACTTATATCTTTTTTAGCACGGTGGCGTGTAGATTTTATAGAAATGATTTCACTCTCATTCTTCACTTATATTTGTTTGAGACTTAATAAATAGTGACGGTAATTTGCATGGGTCATAAGACTAGTCCAAAAATATTAGGTATTCAATGAGGGATAATCAAAACCATCATGTAGCACATATAGAGAAATTGTGCGTTAATTATACTGATGTGGTAATATGAAAAAGGTGTGAGTTCATAATTGTTGATTCGTAGAAGTGTCGATATTAAGAGAGGTTAACTTCTTGTTCGTCTAAAAATTAAAGAGGCATGGTGATGATGTGTGAGCATTTCTATTCCTCGATGAAATCCAAGAGTTGTTTCGGGTCGGAAGCGCGCGATGGTTAACTGTAGGGGAACGGAGCATGAATTTCAAAAAAATTCCTATGCTCACGCAAGATCTATCCATGGAGATGCATCGCTACGAGAGGGGAGAGTGTGTCTACGTACCCTCATAGACCGTTTAGCGGAAGCGTCTCACAACGCGGTTGATGTAGTCGAACAATCCTTCGAGCTCCACCGATCGAGTACCGAACGTACGGCACCTCCGAGTTCTACACACGTGCAGCTCGGTGACGTTCCTTGCCTTCTTGATCCAGCAAGACGTCGAGGTAGTAGATGAGTTCCGTCAGCACGACAGCGTGGCGACGGTGACGGTGAAGTGATTCCGGCAGGGCTTCGCCTAAGCTCTCCGAAAATATGACCGAGGTGGAAAACGGAGATCGGGGCACCGCACACGGCTATGGGACAATTGTGTGTCTCCAAGGGGTGCCCCTCCTCCGTATATAAAGGAGGGAGGGAGGAGGCCGGCCCCCTAGGGGTGTGCCAAGTGTGGGGAGTCCTACTAGGACTCCTTAGTCCTAGTAGGATTCCACCTCCCATACGGAGTAGGAAAGGGGGAAGGGAGAGGGAAAGGAAAGAGGGGGTTGCGCCCCCTCCCCTAGTCCAATTCGGTTTGGGCAAGGGGGGGCGCGCGCCTCCTCACGTGGCCCGCCTGTCCTTTTCCTGTATGGCCCAAAAAGGCCCATTACTTCTCCCGGTGAATTCCCGTAACTCCCCGGTACTCCGAAAAATACCCGAATCACTCGGAACCTTTCCGACGTCCGAATATAGCCTTCCAATATATGAATCTTTACCTCTCGACCATTTCGAGACTCCTCGTCATGTCCGTGATCTCATCCGGGACTCCGAACAAACTTCGGCCACCAATCACATAACTCATATAATACTAAATCGTCATCGAACCTTAAGTGTGCGGACCCTACGGGTTCGGGAATGATGTAGACATGACCGAGACGACTCTCCGGTCAATAACCAACAGCGGAACCTGGATGCTCATATTGGTTCCTACATATTCCACGAAGATCTTTATCGGTGAACCTCATATGTCAACATACGTTGTTCCCTTTGTCTGGCGGTATGTTACTTGCCCGAAATTCGATCGTCGGTATCTAATACCTAGTTCAATCTCGTTACCGGCAAGTCTCTTTACTCGTTCCGTAATACATCATCTTGCAACTAACTCTTTAGTCATGGTGCTTGCAAGGCTTCTGTGATGCTGTATTACCGAGAGGGCCCAGAGATACCTCTCCGATAGTCGGAGTGACAAATCCCAATCTCGATCCATGCCAACTCAACAAACACTTTCGGAGATACCTGTAGTGCACCTTTATAATCACCTAGTAACGTTGTGACGTTTGATACACCCAAAGTATTCCTACGGTATCCGGGAGTTGCATGATCTCATGGTCAGAGGAACGTGTATTTGACATAGTGAAAGCAATAGCAATAAACTGAACGATCATTTGCTATACTAACGGTTGGGTCATGTCCATCACATCATTCTCCTAATGATGTGATCCCATTATCAAATGACAACTCATGTCCATGGTCAGGAAACCTTGACCATCTTTTGATCAACGAGCTAGTCTAGTAGAGGCATACTAGGGACATAGTATTTGTCTATTATCCACACATGTATTTAGTTTCCGGTCAATACAATTCTAGCATGAATAATAAACTATTATCATGAACGGGGAAATATGATAATAACTAATTTATTATTGCCTCTAGGGCATATTTCCAACATTAACTCCTACCAACCTCTTCCCTCGGGGCATGCGAGTAGTACTTTGATTTGTGATAAAACTAATAAAACTTTGCAATATATGAGTTCTTTATGACTAATGTGAAACCATGGACATACGCAATCTCACCTTCTCATATTTGCTAGCCTCTTCGGTACCGTGCATAGCCCATTCTCACCTTGAGGATCGGTGCAACTTTCGCGGTGCATCCAAACCCCGTGACTTGATACGCTCTGCTGCACATAAGCCTCATTATATGTTCCTCAAAATAGCCACCATATCTACCTATCATGGCAAATTCCATCGTCACTTCACATGACTAGTCCGTTCATCATCATATTGCTTTGCATGATCATATAGAGCTGACATAGTATTTGTGGCAAAGCCACCGTTCATCATATTTTTGATACGTGTCATGCTAGATCATTGCACATCCTGGTACACTGCCAGAGGCATTCATATAGAGTCATATCATCATATCAGTTCTTCATATCGAGTTGTAAATAAATAAAATTGTGATGATCATCATTGTTAGAGCATTGTCCCAGTGAGGAAATAAAGATGGGGGAGGCCAAATGAGCCCACCATTCTAAATAAAAAAATGAGAGAAAATGAGAGAAGGGACTTTGCTACTATCCTTTACCACACTTGTGCCTCAAAGTGGCACCTTGTTCCTCATATAGAGAGTATCATGATATGTCATTTTCATATGCTAGTGGGAATTACTTTTTCATTATTACAAACTTGGCTCATATATTCCTATGACGGGCTTCCTCAAATGCCCGAGGTCATCATGAGCAAGCAAGTTGGATGCACACCCCACTTAGCTTCATTTGAGTTTTCATACACTTGTAGCTCTAGTGCATCATTTGCATGGCAATCTCTACTCCTTGCATTGACATCTATTGATGGGCATCTCCATAGCCCGTTGGTACGCCTAGTTGATGTGAGACTATCTTCTCCACTTTTTGCCCCTTTGATATCTACCACCATATTCTATTCCACCTAAATGTTATGTCCAATGGCCCACGCTCATGTATTGCATGAAGAATAAAAGGTTGATGCATATTGAAAAGTACGATCCAATTGCTTGACTTGGACACCGTGGTGCTTGACATTTGTATTAATGTGGTGAAGACGGAGCCATGCCTTGCTAACATAATAAGATGAATGGGGGGTAAACATTCTTTGAGGATCGTTTACTTTGAAAGATTGATGATTTTGTTTCTTATACTTATAAGTATTGCTATGTTAATATTTGTTGATTCATCGTTTCTCAATGAGCATACATGCATAATATTACATAATGGATAGCATGTCACATCAAAAATTCTGTTTTTATCATTTACCTACTCGAGGACGAGCAGGAATTAAGCTTGGGGATGCTTGATACGTCTCCAACGTATCTATAATTTTTGATTGTTCCATGCTGATATATTATCATTCTAGGATACTTTTTGGGTCATTATTTACCAATTTATAATATTTTTGAGCACTAACCTATTGACCCAGTGTCCAGTGCCAGTTGTTGTTTTCTGCATGTTTTTTACTTTTTAGGTTTACAGTACCAAACGAAGTCCAATTGCCACGAAACTTTTTGATGATTTTTTATGGACCAAAAGAATACCTGGAAGCTTCGGGAGGAGTCCGGAGGCCGCACGAGGGCACCAGCACACAACAGGGCACGCCCTGGGGGCGCCCTATTATGTGTTGGCCCCCTCGGGCGCCTCCCTATGCCCCTCTCTGGCCTATAAATTCTCTAATATTCCAAAAACCCTACAGTTAGTCCCAGAACTCTTTTTACGCCGCCGCAAGTCTCTGTTCCGTCGCAAGGCCATCTGGAGCTCCGTTCCGGCACCCTGCTGGAGGGGGGGTTGATCACGCCTCTACATCAACCTTGCTGCCCTCATGATGATGTGTGAGTAGTTGACCACAGACCTACGGGTCCATAGCTAGTACCTAGATGGCAATCTCTCTTTCTCTTGATCTTCAATACAATGGTCATCGCATCTTTGCTTTGATCTATCTAATGTAATCCTATTGTGTGGTGTGTTTGTTGGGATCCGATGAATTGTGGGTTTATGTTCATATTATTCATGAAAAGTATTTGAGTCACCAGAATATTAAGATTCTTATTTGCATGATCATTATAGCTTCGTAATGCTCTCCGATTTATTGATGTGTGATACGTCCATTTTGCATCATGATTTCCTGCTGTTATTTACTTTGTTTTGTTGAATAATAATGCTTTGGGGAGTGATTATAATGCCTTTTCTCTCATAATATGCAAGGTTTACACCAAGAGGGAGAATACCGGCAGCTGGAATTCTGGACCGAGGAAAAGCACGTCAGAGATACCTATTCTGCACAACTCCAATGAAGCTGAAAATTTACGGAGATTATTTTTGCATTTAATAAAAAATATTGAGCTGAAAACTATCGGGGGAGGCCCACCAGGTGGGCACAACCCACCAGGGCGCGCCAGGCACCCTTGGCCGCGCCCAGATGGGTTGTGCTCACCCAGGCCCACCTCTGGTGCCCATCTTCTGGTATAAATTCCCAAAAAAACTATAAAAAATAAGAGGAGGACTTTCGGGATGAAGCGCCGCCGCCTCAAGGCGGAACTTGGGCAGGAGCACTTTTGCCCTCCGGCGGAGCGATTCCGCCGGGGGAACTTCCCTCCCGGAGGGGGAAATCGAAGCTATCGTCATCACCAACACCCCTCTCATCTTTGGGAGGCTAATCTTCATCAACATCTTCAACAGCACCATCTCCTCTCAAACCCTAGTTCATCTCTTGTGTTCAATCTTTGTACCGGAACCTCAGATTGGTACCTGTGGGTGACTAGTAGTGTTGATTACCTTGCGTAGTTGATTGCTATATGGTTTTGGTGGATGATTATATGTTCAGATCCAATATGCTATTCAATAACTCTCTGATCTTGAGCATGTTTATTATTTGTGAGTAGTTACCTTTGTTCTTGAGGTCACGGGAGAAGTCATGTTGTGAGTAATCATGTGAATTTGATATGTGTTCGATATTTTGATGATATGTATGTTGTGATTCCCTTAGTGGTGTCATGTGAACGTCGACTACATGACACTTCACCATTCATGGGCCTAAGGGGAGGTATTGTGGAGTAGTTATTAGATGATGGGTTGCTAGAGTGACAGAAGCTTAAACCCTACTTTATGCGCTACTTCGTAAGGGGCTGATTTGGATCCACACGTTTAAGGCTATGGTTAGACTTTGTCTTAATACTTTTCTTGTAGTTGTGGATGCTTGCGAGGGGGTTAATCATAAGTAGGTTGTTAGTTCAAGTAATAACAGCACCTTAGCACCGGTCCACCCACATATCAAATTATCAATGTAGCGAACACGAATCAAACCAACATGATAAAAGTGACTAGACAAAATTCCCGTGTACCCTCAAGAACACTTTGCCTATTACTAGTGATTGTTCTGGCCTGTCCTTTGCCTCAAAAGTATTGGGCTAGCTTGCTGCACCTTGTTTACTGTTACCGGTACTTGCTCGTTACAAATTATCTTGCTATCAAACTATCTGTTACCTACAATTTCAGTGCTTGCAGAAATTACCTTGCTGAAAACCGTTTGTCCTTTCCTTCTGCTCCTCGTTGGATTCGACACTCTTACTTATCGAAAGGACTACGATTGATCCCCTATACTTGTGGGTCATCAATGTGCTTTGGACAAGTAGATTGATCTATCTTCAGTGGGAGTGGTGTGTTGTGGTAGGTTCAACCTGACGAGTTTCTATATCCTAGTGACAAAGTAGGGGACAGGATGTGTCTTTGTGTTGTTGCTACTAAGGATAACACGATGGGGTTTATTCATATTGCTTGAGTTTACTTTGTATACATCATGTCATCGTTCTCCATGCATTACTCTGTTTGTCATGAACTTAATACGTAGAGAGGCAAGCATAGAAGCGCTCTTGAAGTGGAGTAATAGTAATAGGTGCAGGTAGGAGTCGTCCTATTTGTTTATGGACGTGATGCCTATATACACATGATCATTGCCGTGAAAATCGCATAACTATCCGCTTTTCTATCAATTGCCCAATAGTAATTTGTTACCCACCTTATGCTGCCTACATGAGAGATGCCGCTAGGGAAAACTATGGCCCCCGGGTGTATTCACTTATAAATTTACAAACGCTACTATTACCTTGCTGCCTTTATTTACTTTTTATTTTATTTTGCAATTTACAATTATCTACACAACTCATTTGCTTGCAAATAATGATATCAATGGGATTGACAACCCTCTTGTCAGCGTTGGGTGCAAGTTGTTTGTTCTTTTGTGTGCAGCCGCTGAACATGGTTGAGGATTGATATTCCTATTGGTTCAATAAACCTTGGTTTCATAACTGAGGGAAATACTTACCCACTTTGTGCTGCAATTACCCGTTCCTCTTCAGGGAAATCCGACGCAGATCACAAGTATCAGCCACGCACGGCCGAACTAGCCGAGGTCAGTCATGGCGGCCGGCTTCGGGCAGGGGGCTTGGGCACGGAATCGGACAGGGGAAGATGGGAGTAGGGGGCAAGTTTTCCTCGATGACACCACAGAGGTCGGGTAGGTCAAGAATGGCTCAGGGCGGCCGAATTTAGGACGGGAAGAGGGACGGCCGTGGCGGAGTTCGATGTCCCGGGCATCGTCTACGGTGGTCCAAGGCCTGACTGTCCGGGGAAGAAGAGTGGCACCCGACGGAGCTCATGGACATGCTCGTACGGCTGGATTTGGACTCTGGCCGCGGTGGGTAACAACGGCGTCGTCGACCGAAGCTCTCAGGCGCTTTTAGGCGATTGCTCCAATGATAGCTGTGGGCGGCGGCTCCACCCCCACCGTCGGACCACCCCGAGCCTACCATTGTGGCCCTCACACGGAGGCGCACTGCCCCTCGCCGGCGATGACCACCGGCCAAGCCGCCAAACCTCGCCATGACCATGTGTGGTTGAGCGTTCACCCTGACAGTGGGTCCAATGGCCCGCATGTCAGGGAAAGAGAGAGAGGGGTTATGAGTGTGGGAGAGAGTTTTTTGTGTAATATTGTTGGGGTCCACGTGTAAGTCAGAGAGGGGATGAGAGAGAGAGAGTGAGTTTTTTTGTTTGGGACATTTACATTTGTGCCCCTAACTGGAACCCACTACTCAGATTTGCCCCTAATTTCCAAGCATGCTCAAATTTGCACCTGTTCTGTTAAGTGCGCTTATAGAAATGCCCTTCAGTACATTTTCCGTCCAGTCAAAGGCCTTTGACCGTTAGATTTTTCTATAAGCACACTTAACGGTTAAAGGCCTTTGACTGGACGAAAAATGTACAGAAGGGCCTTTCTATAAGCTCACTTAACGGAAGAGGGCAAATTTCAGCATTCTTGGAAATTAGGGGCAAATCTGAATAGTGGGTTTGAGTTAGGGGCACAAATGTAGATGTCCCTTTTTTTCATAGGTAGGTCCCACATGTAAGTGGCATGTGCATAGATGGGCAAAAATGTGCAACAAACGTGAGGAAAACATCCAAAGCCCTTTGACCTAACGGAAACGGCACGAAGGACATTTCTATAAGGTCACCTAACAATGGAGGGGAAATTTTGAGCATGCTTCTAAATTAGGGGCAAATCTGAGTAGTGGGTTTGATTTAGGGACACAAATGTAAAAGACCCAAACTTTAATGACACGATCATATGCTAAGCTTACAGTTGGGTCTTGTCCGTCACATATTTCTCCTAATGATGTGAACCCGTTATCAAATGACAACTCATGTCTATCGTTAGGAAACCTTAACCATCTTTGATCAATGAGATAGTCTGGTAGAGGCTCACTAGGGACACGGTGTTGTTCATATATCCACACATATATTTAAGTTTCCGGTCAATGCAATTCTAGCATGAATAATAAACACTTATCATGAACAAGGAAGTATGGTAATAACCAATTTATTATTGCATCTAGGGCATATTTCCAACAGTCTCCCACTTGCACTAGAGTCAATAAGCTAGTTTACATCGCAATGTATTTAACACACAACGAGTTAGGGCTGATCATGTTTCGCTCGTGAGAGATGTTTTAGTTAACGGGTATTGAACATTCAGATCCATGTGTACTTTGCAAATTTCTACGTCTCATGTAGATGCTGCTACCACGCTCCACTGAAGCTACTCCAAATAACTGCTCCACTATACGTATCCGGTTTGAGACTCAGAGTCATTTGGATGGGTGTCAAAGCTTGCATCAGCGTAAGCTTTTACGATGAACTCTTTATCACATCCATAAACGAGAAACAATCCCTTAGTCCTCTTTCGGTATTTAAGGATATTTTTTTACTGTTGTCTAGTGATCTACTCCTGGATCGCTCTGGTACCCCCTTGCCAGACACATGGCAAGGCACACATGAGGTATGGTACACAGCATGGCATACATTATAGAGCATGTGGCTGAGGCATAGGGGACGACATTCATCCTTTCTCTTTCTTTTGCTGTGGTCGAGCTTTGAGTCTTACTCAACTACACACCTTCCAACGCAGGAAAGAACCCCTTCTTTGACTGATCCACTTTGAATTCCTTCAAAATCTTGTCAAGGTATGTGCTTTATGAAAGCCTTATCAGTCGTCTTGATCTACTATAGATCTTGATGCCCAATATGTAAGCAACTTCACCCAGCTCTTCCATTGAAAAACTCCTTTCAAATGACCCTTTATGATTTCCACAAATTCTATACCATTTCCAATCAATAATATGTCATACATATATAGTATTAGAAATGCTACAGAGCTCCCACTCACTTTCTTGTAAATACAAGCTTCTCCATAAACTTGTATAAACCCAAAAGCTATGATCACCTCATCAAAGTGTATATTCCAACTCCGAGATGCTTGCACCAGTCCATAGATGGATCACTGGAGCCTGCATACCTTTTAACGTCCTTAGGATCGACAAAATCTTCCGGTTGCATCACATACAACTCTTCATTAAGGAAACCGTTAAGGAACGTTGTCTTGACGCCCATCTGCCAGATTTCATAATCGAAAAATGCAGTAATTGCTAACATAATCCCAACAGACTTTAGCATCGTTGTGGGTGAGAAAGTCTCATCGTAGTCAACTCCTTGAACTTGTCGAAAACCCTTTGCTACAAGTCAAGCTTTATACACGGTAACATTACCATCAGCATATGTCTTCTTCTTAAAGATCCATATGTTCTCAATGGCCTGACGGTCATCGGGTAAGTCTTCCAAAGTCTATACTTGGTTTTCATACATGGATCCTATCTCGGGTTTCATGGCCTATAGTCATTTGTTGGAATCTAGGCCCATCATCGCTTCCTCATAGTTCGCAGGCTCACCATTGTCTAACAACTTGACTTCCAAGACAGGATTACCGTACAACTCAGGGGCAGTACGTGTCCTAGTCGACCTGCAAAGTTCGGTAGTAACTTCATCCAAAGTTTCATGATCATCATCATTAGCTTCCACTTCAATTGGTGTAGGCATCACAGGAACATTGTTCTGCGCTACGCCACTCTCTGAAGGTTCAATAACTTCATCAAGTTCTACCTTCCTCCCACTCACTTCTTTTGGGAGAAACTCCTTCTCTAGAAAGGATCCATTCTTGGCAACAAAGATTTTGCCTTCGGATCTATGATAGAAGGTATACCCAATTTTTTTCCTTAGGGTATCCTATGAAGACTCACTTATCCACTTTGGGTTCGAGCTTATCATGTTGAAGCCTATTGACATAAGCGTCGCATCCCCAAACTTTAATAAACGACAGCTTAGGTTTCCTGCCAAACCATAATTCATACGGTGTCGTCTCAACGGATTTGGATGGTGCCCTATTTAAAGTGAATGCAACTATTGTAGGACCGAAAGTATGTCTAGAGGGGGGGTGATTAGACTACTTGACCAAATAAAAATCTACTTTTTCCCAATTTTAAGTGTTGGCAGATTTTAGCAATGATAGCAAGTCAAGTACACCCTACACATGCATGTCTAAGAGCATAGCAGCGGAAAGTAACAAGCATGAGTAGAAAAGGAAGGGTAGGAAGATCAAACGCAATTTGTAGACACGATGATTTTTCCCGTGGTTCCGATAGGTGGTGCTATCGTACGTCCACGTTTATGGAGTCTTCAACCCATGGAGGGTAACGGTCGCGAGAGTCCATGGAGGGCTCCACCCATAAGGGTCCACGAAGTAGCAACCTTGACTATTCCATAACGGCTTCCGTCCACGAAGGACTAGCCTCACTATGGGTAGATCTTCACGAAGTAGGCGATCTCCTTGCCCTTACAAACTTCTTGGTTCAACTCCACAACACGAAGTAGGAGGCGCCCAAGCGACACCTAACCAATCTAGGAGGCACCACCCTCCAAAAGGTAATAGGCTCGGCAATGTCGGTGAACTCCTTGCTCTTGTGCTTCAAGGAGATAGACTCCTCAACACACAATCACTCTCTCACAGATTTGGCTATGGTGAAAGAGATTGATTTGGTGGAAAGCAACTTGGGGAGGCTAGAGATCAAGATTCATATGGTTGGAGTGGAATGGCATGATCTCAACACATGAGTAGGTGGCTCTCTCTCAGAAAACTGGATGGGGCAAGTATGGAATAG
Organism: Elymus sibiricus; assembly: GCA_039707655.1. Lineage (NCBI taxonomy): Eukaryota > Viridiplantae > Streptophyta > Magnoliopsida > Poales > Poaceae > Elymus > Elymus sibiricus. Next base: position 213,807,361 of record CM077675.1, read on the forward strand.
TTCTGAGTGCTTCTCTTTTGAGTGGGTGGTGGTGAAGGGGTATATATAGGCATCTCCAAAAATCCAACCGTTACACCTAAAGTGACCAACTCGGTGACACCGATATGTGAATCTCGGCGGTACTGAGTTGCTCAAAGGTAGCAACTTTTGAATCTCGGTGAGACCGATATATAAATCTCGGTTGCACCGATTAGGTGACCAACGGTCAGATTGCCCAATCTCGGTGACGCCGATTCAACAAACTCGGTGGTACCGATTTTGTGAATCGAGGTAACAGAAAGTTGGCAACCCAAACTCGGTGGCACCGAAGTGGAATTGGTTGCACCGATGTGCTAGGGTTTGGCATGGGTCTGTCTGAGTTTGGGAATCGGTGGCACCGAGTGGAAAGTGTTGGTTACACCAATTTTGGATATTTGACTTTGGACAGACTTTTGTGGAAGAGCTTGTGGGTGTTTTTGGTGACTATCACTTGTGCGCGTATGAGCATTTTGTTCACCAACAGTACCTTACCCCCTTTTAATAGTATTGGCTTTCCTATGGACTCAAAGTGATTTCTCACAAAGTAAAATGTAGAATCCTCTAGCTTGAAGCTTTGCCAATCCATTTTCTTGCATCTTGGGGTATCTCCACAATCCTTTTTGCCATCCCTATCATTGAACTTTTCCTGAAATATACTTAGTGGAAACATTAGTTCAATGACATATATGTTGTTATTGATTACCAAAACCACCAAGGGAGCAAATGTGCTTTCAATCTCCCCCTTTTTGGTAATTGATGACAGCATATAGATCAAAGCTTCGACATATGATATAAGCAATGAATATAATCGTCGCTTTGAGAAGTATGTGATAAGCAAGAGCTCCCCCTAAATTTGTGCATTATTTTAGAATTTGTGTTTGAATGCAAATGCACAATCGATTAGGTACATAGGGCACTCTTTCATGTCACATACAACTTGGTGGTGTGCGAGAATAATAAGAATGAACATCATAGCACAACACAATCAAGCAAAGGTGAATGATCATCTCATAAGCATCATAATGATAGGAAATAGTAGCAACACACATTAAGCATATGATCAAACACCACAAAAGTTTAACACAAGCAACCAAAAGATCAAATGTTTTGTAAAGCGATAAAAAACAAACGCTCTCTCACTCGAAGCCTAAAGATCTATATACACTTCTCCCCCTTTGGCAACAAGTTACCAAAAAGTTCAAAGAGATATAGCTAATCGTTCTTGGGTTGATCTCCTCCGGTTGTTGATGAAGGAGTCGAGAGAACTGCGTCGGCGAAGATCTCAGCTGATGTCCTGGATGGAGTTGGAGTAGCAACTGGAGGCACTGGAGGAGCTGATGGAGCTGAAGTAACTGTAGCGGGTGCTAATGAAGAAGGCCTCAAATCTGGAGGTGGCACTATGGCTGATCTGGCCTGGGTAGAGAAGTGAGTGCCTGGCCTGAGAGGAGAGTCATCCTCATCATCTGTAGAGTGAGGAAGAGGCATAGAGTCAACTTCCTTCTTGAGCTCATTCACGGTCTTGGTCAGCCCATCCACCTTGTCATTTAGGGTCTTGATCCTGTTCTCAAAGATCCTCACAAGACTGTTCTGGTTCTCCAGTATGTCCTTGATGTCCTTCTGCATGCCTTGAACGGTTGAGATCAAAAGATCCATTTGCTCGTTCCTAGATCTGGGGACCTGAGCACTAGTGGCTCTAGCTGCCTCTGCCTCTGCCTGTGCTTGAGCTGCAGCTGATGTGGGATGTTCTGGGTCCATCACCACAATGTTGTCCTCTAAATCTGGCTGTAGGGGCAAATGGGGTCTGTCCAGAGCAAAGATGTGCTTCTCCAGCTTGGAGTTGATGAGCATCTGAATGTAGGGTGCGTAGCAGCATGAGCGCTTCTGATCAGTAGCAACCCTCTTCACTGTCTCCACAATCAGATCCATCACTCTGAATATCTGATGCTGGTCAATATGAAGCAGCAGGTTGATGGAGTAGCCTCGAATCATCTTCTCGTCTCCTGACTTAGGCATCAAAGTGTGCCCCAGAATGGTGTTAGTGGTACGGAGACCTGCCTGGAGGTAATAGATAGATCCTAGCTTGTGGGACTGGAGATGTGCAGCAGGAATAGCATTGTACATGTCCTTCATGGCATTGTGGCTGGCCTTGGACTCTGAGTACACACAGATATCTCCATCCTGTACCTCTGGGACTCCTAAGATGGCAGCCCATTCATCAATAGTGGACTCATATCTTGCTCCTTCTGTCATCCATACAATCCTACCGTCTCCATAGAAGTGAGCAGTGGAGTAGAATTGCATGATCATCTCATCATTCCATGCAGTGAATTCTTTGCCAACAAACTCATCTAGACCAATGCAGTGGAAGTTGTCTTGCACACATGGGAAGTAGTCTTCATTCTCCTTGATATACTTCCAATCGACATATCTCATGTCACTCACAGCTGGACTCTTGTCAAGCAGCACAGTCTCATAGAAGTCCTGTTGCTCCTTGGTGCAGAACCTGTAGTCCACAGCTGTTTTCTTCCTCTGAGAGTAAGGATCAATAGCTCTCCACTCTCTCAAACCTGCATCCTTCTTCTTCTTCATATCTGCAGCAAGTGGATGGCTGGCATTGTGCTCTGGAAGGTGAGGTCTGAGCTTCATCAATGGAGACATGGCATCCTCATCCATATCTCTGGAGGTAGTTCCCTTGTTCTTCTCAGAAGCTGGAATCTGTCTGGATGACCTCTTGGACTTTTCAGCAGCAGCCTTCTTGGGGGTAGACTTGGTGCTCTTGGAGGGACCTTGCTTTGGCATAGCATCTGCCAAAAGCTTCTTTTGCTGCTTCTTGGGAGGGGCCTTGGCAACTTGCTCTTCCTCCTCCTCCTCAGCAGTAGCAGCAGCCTCCTCTGGGTCCTCATACATGGATGTAGCCCTGCTAGTGACATAGACAATCCTCTTTCTGGCATGCTTCTTCTCTCCTGCCTTCTTCGGCAATGACCTCCTTGGGGGCTCAATGGTCATGGTAGCCCTAGCACTCTCAGGTGCTCTCATAGCCTCTGGAGGGGCATATGTCTTGCTGATAGTTCTCCTGGAACAGGTGGCTTCATTTGCAGACTTCCTGGCAGCTTTGTCTTGCTTCTTGGCAAGAACTTACTCTGGAACAAAATCAGAATCCTCCTCATCTGAATTCAGCTTCTTCCTGGCCCTAGTAGCAGCCTTGGGCAACCCATGAGAACTGGGGGTGCCTGGATCTGAAGAGGAACTAGACTCGGGACTAGTGCCTGAACTCATGACAATATTCTCCTCTCTGAAATTGTTCTCACTGTCCTCAGCCTCTGACATATCTGACCCTGTGAATAGAGTGTAGAAGAGTAGAAGAAGATAAGTCATCACAAAATGCATCTATTTTTGAAAGTTTGAACAGAAAATTTTTAGATGTAGTTCACAGTAAAAAGGAATTTCGGTGTCACCGAGTCAAAAAAATTGGTGCTGCCGAGACTCACAATACTCTTAACAGAAACTTGGCAGCAGTTTCGGTCGGACCGAAAACTGCTACTCGGTTTCACCGAGTACTGTCCTCGGTAGCACAAAAATAAAATCGGTGGAGCCGATTTTTCTGACTCGGTATCACCGAGATGCAATTTTGCTGGCAACTAAACCTAAAAATTTTGGTTCGCTAATCTAATGAGATTTCCAGTGGATGCAGAGGTTTGCAAACGGTGGATTATCGATGGAATAAGCTTCAATGTGCAAGATTCGGACGGGGAGCAAAAAGAAGGGCCGGATCCATACCCTAACTTGGCGACGATCCGCTACGACGGCGACGGGGGTGATGATTCCGTCGTCGGTGGCGATTCCCAGCGGCGGAGACGCACGGGGAAGCAAAGGCGACGACCAGGGGTCACGAATCGGCAGTGTAGGGTTTTGGAGGGGGAGACGGTTTGAAGGAATTTTCAAAGGTCGGGTCCGCCTCTTATATACCCTCGGCTGTCGGTGACACCGATTCTAAATTTTCGGTGTCACCGAGTTCCTCAACTGTCAGCTGACAGGGAAACTCGGTGTAACCGAGAATATGGAATCGGTGGTACCGAGATTGAAAACCAGATCAACCCTAGGCATTCGGTGAGACCGAGATTTTTGGGTTGGTTCCACCGAGATGCACTTGGGAGGTTTTAATGGTCATTCCTTTGTCGATACGGAACTCCGAGTGCTCCTCACACAGAGGGATCGAAAAGTACTTGCTCAAATTTTGTGATGCAGCATGAATAGAATATGAGGTGAGAAAGCATAGATAGCTAGAGAGTGGTCCTAGGCATTCTTGTCCATCCAATTGGCAAAAGAGAAAACAAAAGCCAAATAGCAACAATTGGATGTCCTCGAATGGATAAATAAATGCAGACCAACATGCTCACACAATAAGATGTCAAATGAAATCATGGAAAACATGCACATACATACTAGCATCTATCAAGTATTTTGGCGATGACGGAGTCATCTATATATGAGTATATTGACTTAGGAGCCAAGTAAGAATACTTGATCATAGGTCATACTCATCGTTTAAGCACAAGTGGGGTTACCACTTTTACATAAAGCATTTAATGTTGTCACATACTATGAGATGCTTTAACTCAAGTCTTAGAGTAAAGCTCCCCCTTGATGTGACATCCCCCCATAGGAGGGATAAACTAACCTTGGGTTTTGTCGTAGAAGACTTCATGTTGGTGAGGTAGTGGTGGATGCTCAAAGTTGATGAAGATCACCAAGAGTTGGGAGCATCCTTGTTGTTTCCTTACTCTTCTCACCTACATGGGTTAGTCCCAACACACAAGAGACAAATACAAGGATATCTATGGACATGGAGTGCAAAGCATGTGTGATGATGTCCATTGATTTGTTGATTACCTTGTCCCTTGCTTACCTTTGAGGGAATGTGTGACTCCTTGAACTATTGCATAGAGTTGGTGTTGATTGCAACTAGTTCTTGCCAATAATGAATGTGAGTGAATTTCATTGGCGGAGTCACCCCTCAAGAACTTCTCTAGTTCTTCTTCTTGGGGACCCACATCAACTTGATGGGATCCTTGGTGTTGAAGTAGCCCTTGTTGAAGTTGAGCTTGGAGTAGCCTTGGGAACCCACTCCACCAAAGCTTGGGATTCATCTTCATATGAGTCAATGTCCTCTTGAAGCTTGTTCTTGCCCTTGAGCTTGTGGTCTTGTGGTGGAAGGTCACCTTGAGTGTTTGTTCCCTTGGGAGGAGTATTTTCATACTTCTCCTTTTGAGGAACAAATTTGGGCTTGGGGTATTGACCTTCTTCCCATTCAACTCCATTAGCGTTGAAGTAGCCAATGCCATGGTTCTTCCGGTATCCTCCGTGCTTGCGTACAATTTCCTCAAATTGCTTACACCCGGCAAGACACTTGTAGATACCTTTCTCTATAATTCCTTTCAATAAATCATTTTCTTGCTCAAGTGTAACTTGGCTAAGAGAATCATCATTAGTGGAATCAATAGAACTACTAGAAGCAACATCATTAGGTTTGACATTTTTATTGTTGCTACTAGATGAGGAACCTTTCTTGCCTTTGTTACTAGCTTGTTTAGATTTAACTTGTGGCATGAATGTAGACAAGAGTAATCATTTGGCTAGATAAGATGAAGTCTTCTTTCGGAGATCGTCATTGATAGCTTTAAGGAACTCATGCTCTTGCTCCAAGTTGAGCTTCTCGAAGCGTAGCTTCTCATGAGTCCTTACAAGCTCTCTATGATCTTCGAGAGTAGATTCATGGGCTAACTTAAGAGTGTTTAATTCTTTAGTTAGTTGTTCTATTTTCATCTTATCATCATCAAATGACTTATCTTGACTAGCATGAGAATTATCAAGTTCATTTTGACTAACATCACTAGTTTCATCAAAGTACAAGTTATCATCACCAAGTAAATCATCTTCATCACTATTGAAATCAAGATACTCGGGGTGTGATACCTTGGGGCCTTTAGCCATGAAGCAACTTCCACTCCCTTCATTTGGTGAGTCAAATAGATCATAGGAGTTGGTAGTCACTAGTGCAAGTCTGGCAACACCTTCATCTTGACTATAGTCGGAGTTGGAATGATAGCTTCTCTCGGAGTTGTTGTCGGAGTCGGAGCCGGAAACCCATTCACCAACATGAGCTTGATGTCTTCTTCTTGTGTAGCTCTTGGTGTACTTGTCCTTCTTCTCCGAATCCCTACTTCTCCTTGAGGGCCTTCGTTCATAACGATCATCTCTACTCCTTCTCTCTCTTTGAGGTGATTCATTCCTTGAGCTTCATCTTCTAGGTGACTCTTCTCTTCGTTTGTGAGGAGCCGTGCACTCATTGGAGTAGTGTCCGGGCTTCCCACAATTGTAGCAATTGCGGTCATGACTTGACGAACGCTTCTCTTCATATCTTGAGTTGGAGCTTCGTTCTTTGCCTCTATTCTTGTAGAACTTTTTGAATTTCTTGACCATGAGGCTTATCTCTTCATTGGTGATAAGGTTGTCGCTTGAGGTTGCGGGAGCATCACTTGTGGCTTTGTAAGCACCGCTAGACTTGTTGTGAAGCTCTTCTTTGTCTTTGAGTGTCATCTCATGAGCAACAATCCTTCCAATGACTTCCGTAGGCTTGAGATCTTTGTAGTTGGGCATCATTTGGATCAATGTGCACACGGTGTCGTATCTCTCATCCAAAGCTCTAAGTATCTTGTTGATGATGAATTTGTCGGTCATTTCTTCGCTTCCTAAGCCGGCAATCTCATTGGTGATGAGAGCTAGCCTAGAGTACATCTTCGCGACTCCTTCACCATCCTTCATCTTGAACTTGTCAAGCTGACTTTGAAGAACATCCAACTTGGATTCTCTCATGGACTCGGTTCCTTCGTGCATATCAACCAAAGTATCCCAAATCTCTTTTGCATTCTCAAGACGGCTGATTTTGTTGAATTCTTCGGGGCATAGGCAGTTGAAGAGAATGTCGCATGCTTGAGAGTTGTATTGCAACATCTTCAATTCATCCGCGGTCGCTTCACGATCCGGTTCCTTTCCATCACCAAAGAATTCACCTTGCAAGCCAACACGAACAACAGCCCATACGGCGGGGTTATGACCAAGAATATGCATTTTCATTTTGTGCTTCCAACTAGCAAAATTAGTGCAATCAAAGTATGGACCTCTACGATGATAATTTCCCTCACTAGATGCCATACTCTCCTAGGTTGTGAGACCAATGCAATGGAGACCAAAGCTCTGATACCACTTGTAGGACCGAAAGTATGTCTAGAGGGGGGGCGATTAGACTATTTGACCAAATAAAAATCTACTTTTTCCCAATTTTAAGTGTTGGCAGATTTTAGCAATGATAGCAAGTCAAGTACACCCTACACATGCATGTCTAAGAGTATAGCAGCGGAAAGTAACAAGAATGAGTAGAAAAGGAAGGGTAGGAAGATCAAACGCAATTTGTAGACACGATGATTTTTCCCGTGGATCCGATAGGTGGTGCTATCGTACGTCCACGTTTGTGGAGTCTTCAACCCACGGAGGGTAACGGTCGCGAGAGTCCACGGAGGGCTCCACCCATAAGGGTCCACGAAGCAGCAACCTTGACTATTCCATAACGGCTTCCGTCCACGAAGGACTAGCCTCACTATGGGTAGATCTTCACGAAGTAGGCGATCTCCTTCCCCTTACAAACTTCTTGGTTCAACTCCACAACACGAAGTAGGAGGCTCCCAAGCGACACCTAACCAATCTAGGAGGCACCACCCTCCAAAAGGTAATAGGCTCGGCAATGTCGATGAACTCCTTGCTCTTGTGCTTCAAGATGATAGACTCCTCAACACACAATCACTCTCTCACAGATTTGGCTATGGTGGAAGAGATAGATTTGGTGGAAAGCAACTTGAGGAGGCTAGAGATCACGATTCATATGGTTGGAGTGGAATGGCATGATCTCAACACATGAGTAGGTGGCTCTCTCTCAGAAAACTGGATGGGGCAAGTATGGAATAGTTCTGAGTGCTTCTCTTTCGAGTGGGTGGTGGTGAAGGGGTATATATAGGCATCTCCAAAAATCCAACCGTTACACCTAAAGTGACCAACTCGGTGACACCGATATGTGAATCTCGGTGGTACCGAGTTGCTCCAAAGGTAGCAACTTTTGAATCTCGGTGAGACCGATATATAAATCTCGGTTGCACCGATTAGGTGACCAACGATCAGATTGCCCAATCTCGGTGACGCCGATTCAACAAACTCGGTGGTACCGATTTTGTGAATCGAGGTAACAGAAAGTTGGCAACCCAAACTCGGTGGCACCGAAGTGGAATCGGTTGCACCGATGTGATAGGGTTTGGCATGGGTCTTTCTGAGTTTGGGAATCGATGGCACCGAGTGGAAAGTGTTGGTTACACCGATTTTGGATATTTGACTTTGGACAGACTTTTGTGGAAGAGCTTGTGGGTGTTTTTGGTGACTATCACTTGTGCACGTATGAGCATTTTGTTCACCAATAGTACCTTACCCCCTTTTAATAGTATTGGCTTTCCTATGGACTCAAAGTGATTTCTCACAAAGTAAAATGTAGAATCCTCTTGCTTGAAGCTTTGCCAATCCATTTTCTTGCATCTTGGGGTATCTCCACAATCCTTTTTGCCATCCCTATCATTGAACTTTTCCTGAAATATGCTTAGTGGAAACATTAGTTCAATGACATATATGTTGTTATTGATTACCAAAACCACCAAGGGAGCAAATGTGCTTTCAACTATCTCTAATGCATAACCCCAAAATGATAGTGGCAAATCGGCAAGAGATATCATAGAACACACCATATCCAATAGAGTACAATTATGACGTTCGGACACACCACTACACTGTGGTGTTCCAGGTGGCATGAGTTGTGAAACTATTCCAAATTGTCTTCAATGTGTGCCGAACTCGTAACTCAGATATACACCACCACGATCAGATCGTGCAAATTTTATCTTCTTGTTACGATGATTTTTAACTTCACTGTGAAATTGCTTGAACTTTTCAAAAGTTTCAGACTTGTGTTTCATTAAGTAAATATACCCATATCTACTCAAATCACTCATGAAGGTGAGAAAATAACGATATCCATCGCGCGCTTCAACACTTATTGGACTGCATACATCAGTATGCATTATTTCCAACAAGTCACTTGCCCACTCCATTGTACCAAAAACGGGGTCTTATTCATCTTGCCCATGAGGCACGGTTCACATGTCTCAAGCAATTCAAAATCGAGTGATTCCAAAAGTCCATCAGCATAGAGTTTCTTCAGCTCTTTACACCAATATGACCTAAGCGGTAGTGCCACAAGTATGTGGTACAATCATCATTAACTTTGCATCTTTTGGCATCAATATTATGAACATGTGTGTCACTATGATCGAGGTTCAATAAGAATAAACCATTCACATTGGATGCATGACCACAAACTATATTATTCATATAAGCAGAACAACCATTATTCTCTGACTAAAATGAATAATTGTCTCACAATAAACAAGATTCAGATATAATGTTCATGCTCAATGCAGGCACCAAATAACCATTATTTAGGTTTAAAACTAATCCCGGAGGTAGAGGGAGCCTGCCGATGGCGATCATATCAACCTTGGAGACACTTCCAACGTGCATCGGCACCTCGCCCTTATCTAGTCTCCGTTTATTCCGCAGCTCCTGTTTCGAGTTACAAATATCAGCAACTGAACCAGTATCAAATACCTAGGTGCTACTACGAGCACTAGTAAGGTACACATCAATAACATGTATATCAAATATACCTTTGTTGACGTTACCAACCTTCTTATATGCCAAGTACTTGGGGCAATTACGCTCCCAGTGACCATTTCCATTGCAATAGAAGCACTCAGTCTCGGGTTTTGGGTCCAACCTTGGGTTTCTTCTCGGGAGCGGCAACTGGCTTGCCATTCTTCTTGAAGTTCCCCTTCTTTCCCTTGCCCTTCTTGAAACTAGTGGTCATTTTAACCATCAACATTTGGTGTTCCTTCTTGATTTCTACCGCCGCGGCCTTAAGCATCCCGAATAGCTCAGGGATCGAATTCTCCGTCCCTTGCATGTTATAGTTCATCACAAAGCTCTTGAAGCACATGCTCACTGACTGAGCTATTCTCCTCCATCTTGCAAGCAAAGAACTTGTCGAAGGTCTCATACCTCACAACATGGGCATGAGCCTGAAATACCAATTTCAGCTCTTCCATCATCTCATATGCCTCATGGTTCTCCAAATGTTTTTGGATCCCAGGTTCTAAGTCGTAAAGCATGGCGCACTGAACTATCGAGTAGTCATCAGAATGTGTTTGCCAAACATTCATAGCATCCGTATTTTCAGGGTACGGTGCTTCACCAAGCGGTGCATCAAGGACATAAGCCTTCTATGCAGTAGTGAGTATAACCCTCAGATTATGGACCTAGTCTGCATAATTGCTTTCATCATCTTTCAACTCAGTTTTCTCTAGGAACGCATTAAAATTCAGGGGAACTACATCGCGAGCCATTGATCTACAACACAATTTTGCAAAGACAGTTTAGACCATATTAATTTAGTCTAGTTAATCAATTACTAATGAGCCCCCACTTAAATCAACATCCCTCAAGTTGTCTAAGTGATACATGATCCAAATTCACCAACCCACGTCTGATCATCACGTGAGATGGGGTGGTTCCAATGGTGAACATGTCCATGTTGATCATATCTACTATATGACTCATGTTCGACCTTTCGGTCCTTCGTGTTCCGAGGCCATGTCTGTGCATTCTAGGCTCGTCAAGTTTAAACCAAATATTATGCATGTGTAAAACTGGCTTAAACCCGTTGTATGCGAACGAAGAGTCTATCATACCCGGTCATCATGAGGTGCTTCGAAATGACGAACTTTCGCAATGGTGCATACTTAGGGAGAACACCTTTTATCTTGAAATTAAGTGAAGGGTCATCCTATAATGCTATCATCGTCCTAAGCAAAATAAGATGCATAAAAAGATAAATATTACATGCAATCAATATATGTGACATGATATGGTCATCATCATCTTGTTCTTTTGATCTCCAACTCCAAAGCACCGGCATGATCTCCATCGTCACCGACATGACACCATGATCTCCATCATCATGATCTCCATCATTGTGCCTTCATGTGGTTGCCTCCACCAACTTTTGCTTCTAGAACTATTGCTAATGCATAGCATAAAGTAAAGCAACTACATGGCGTTTAATGATTGACACGCAGGTCGTACAATAATTTAAAGACAACCCTATGGCTCATACCGGTTGTCGTACTCATCGACATGCAAGTCGTGAAAACTACTACAAAACATGATCATCTCATACATCAATTATATATCAAATCATGTCTTGGCCATATCACATCACAACATGTCGTGCAAAAACAAGTTAGACATCCTTTACTTTGTTGTTGCAAATTTTATGTGGCTTGTTGGGAAACTAGAAAGAACCGTTCTTACCTACGCATAGCCACAATGATGATATTCAAGTTGACTTTTAACCTTAAGGACCGCTAATGTCAAATCGAATTCAACTAAAGTAGGAGATATAGACACCCGCCATCCACCTTATGCAATACAAGTTGCATGTCTGTCGGTGGAACCGGTCTCTTGTGTGAGGACAAGTAAGGTTGTCCGGGCCGCTTCATCCCACAATATCGACGGATCCAAATAAGAAAAACAGAGGTAAGCAATCTAAACATCAACGCCTACAACTTCTTTATGTTCTACTCGTGCATATCATCTACGCATAGACCTAGCTCATGATGCCATTGTTGGGAACGAAGCATGGAAAACAAAAAAATCCTACTCACACCCAAGATCTATCTATCGAGATGCATAGAAATGGGAGGGGAGTGTTCTACATGCCCTTGTAGACCATTAAGCGGAAGCATATATAACGCGGTTGATGTAGTCGTACTCTTCACGATCCGATCACGATCCAATCCGATCTAGCGCCAAAAGGACGACACCTCCGCATTCAGCACACGTGCGGCTCGGTGACGTCTCCTCCTCCTTAATCTAGCAAGCGAGGTTAGAGAAGTAGATGGGATCACGACCAGCACAACGGTGTGGTGGTGATGGTGGTGGTGCAGCACCAGTAGGGCTTCGCCAAGCACCTCCGGAACAACGGACGAGGGAGAATGGGAGAGATGGGAGAGAGAGAGGGTTGCGCCAAGGGGAGGGTTTGGTGTGTCCTTCACCCCTCCCACCCCACCACTATTTAAAGTGGTAGGATGGAGGGGCTCCTGCCCATCTAGCCCCTCCTCCAAGGAGGGGGCGATGGCCAAGGGGGTTCCTTGACCCTCAAGGCAAGGGGGGGCACCCCCCTTAGGGTTCCCCAAACCCTAGGGCGCATGGGCCCTTGGGGGAGTGGCGGCCAGCCCACTAGGGGCTGGTGCGCCCCCTCTACAGCCCATTTGCCCCCCGGGGCAGGTGGACCTTCGAAACCCTTACGGCACTCCCGACACTTTGTCGGTAAAATCCGAATTTTTTTTGGTAGCCCAAATATGACTTCCCTTATATAAATCTTTACCTCCTGGCCATTCCAGAGCTCCTCATGACATCCGTGATCTCATCCGGGACTCCGAACAACATGTGGTCACCAATGTACATATCCCATTACTACTCTAGCGTCATCGAACGTTAAGCGTGCGGACCCTATGGGTTCGAGAATCATGTAGACATGAGCGAGACTCCTCTCCCGTCAATAAACAATAGCGGGACCTGGATGACCATATTGGTTCCTACATATTCCACGAAGATTTTTATCGGTTGATCCACGATGTCGAGGATTCAGCTAATCCCGTATGTAATTCCCTTTGTCCAACGATATGTTACTTGCCCGAGATTCGATCGTCGATATCTCCATACCTAGTTCAATCTCATTACCGGCAAGTCTCTTTACTCGTTCCATAATACAAGATCACGTGGCCAAACTCATTAGTCACATGCTTGCAAGCTTCTTGTGATGTTGTATTACCGAGAGGGCCCAGAGATATCTATATGTCACATGGAGTGACAAAATCCCAATCTCAATCCATGCCAACCCAACAGACACCTTCGGAGATACCTGAATAGAACTTTTATGATCACCCTGTTACGATTTGATAGCTCACAAGGTATTCCTCCGGTGTCAGGGTGTTGCATGATCTCATGGTCTAAGGAACAGATACTTGACATGAAGAAAGCTATAGCAATTAAACTTTAATGGCACGATCATATGTTAAGCTTACAGTTGGGTATTGTCCATCACATCATTCTCCTAATGATGTGATCCCGTTATCAAATGACAACTCATGTCTATGGTTAGGAAATCTTAACCATCTTTGATCAACGAGCTAGCCTGGTAGAGGCTCACTAGGGACACAGTGTTGTTTATATATCCACACATGCATTTAAGTTTCCGATCAATACAATTCTAGCATGAATAATAAATGCTCATCATGAACAAGGAATATGATAACAACCAATTTATTATTGCCTCCAGGGCATATTTCCAACACTAGAGATTTTGCAGCTCTCAAGAGTAATAAGTGGAGCCTACTAGACTTAGATTCTAGTGATGCTAAACCACTATCTAATTTTTTGGCTCTGGAGTTTTCTTATGGTGGATCTTAAACTCAAATCACTCGGAGAGGGGTGCTCACACAATCTTCTTGGAATCATACGGAGCAGCCAACGGTGCATGTTGGACAGGGTGGGCTATTTATAGCCGCGGTCTTTCCGATGGGAAAAGACCATTTTGGACATGACCACTCAGCCAATGTTCAACCGGCACGTATATAACAGTCTGATTTTTAAGCACAACGGTAACTTTACTTGCGGACCAACTAATGTTAACTCCTCGGTCCGAATAAAATATCTCGCAATGAAGAAGAACTGCATCTCTTGCTGGCAAGTATTTATTCGAAACACAAAGAGATTTTTCTCAACTCTCATAGGATTTGATTTAGCATCAGAGAACCATAAGTTTCGAACACTATACCCCTCTTAATAGTACGGTGGTCCTATGACTCAAGAAAGAGAAAGAAGAAGAACGAAACAAATGCTACGTCTTCACTTCGTCTTCAACTTCACGGCCGTAGTCAATTTCTTCAGACAGTCACCAAACGGATTGCTTTGCGTCAACAATTTTGGGGGGTCACTTTCGATAGTCATAATCTTCGGTGATAATTCTCGCTATCTCGTAGGAGATTATCTTTGGAGTTTGTTCCAAACTCCACGTGACATCTGAGACTTATCGCTTTGTGTGAATGCGAACATATTAGTCCCACACTGTTTATGACAATAATCTTCAAAACACAAGGAGGCAAATTATTGCACCAACACTCCCCCTCATGCAGTCGCAGTTCCGGCCTATGCCCGACTTCCTTTTCTCCGACTCGTGCTCCGATAGCTTGGGATCGCTCGGAATCTGGGCAGCGAAATGCATGCATCCTATTTTGGCAGCGGTGGCACCCGCGGATGTCGTCCCCTTCTTGGAGGCCCTACAATGGCCGTTATCTGCCCCACTTCGAGCATCAGAGGAAAGCCTTGGTCCGGCTATCCGGATCAGACGACGACGGTGTCTTGGCATTGTTCTCCTTCTTGAAGGCATTGTCTTGTTTGCTCGTGGCGTCCTCGGTGCCGGTTTTGGAGATGTTGATCGTCTAGTTGTTGGTTAGGCTGCTTCTTTGGACGGCGAGTTCAACTGTGTTTTTCTATGTTTGGGTCGAGCATCTTTCGTCCGTGCCAGATGTTGTACCATTTCTTGTACTCGCTCTAACTTCTTCTGTCAATAGAATATTCGAAACAGGCTTTCGTCCCACTTTATAGATAAAGCACCGAACCACAGTACACGGCCGAATGATACAATATGGTGGGGAGGCCCCCTTACAGAACAGATCCAAGAAATACAACAAAAGCCTAGAGCAAGCCTAACACCTCGCCGGAGCCCGAACAAAGCCCCCTGAGCTCACTGACAACGCCCTCAGCAGGGTGACGGCGCGAGGATGACTTCTGTCAATAGAATGATATGCAAGTTTTGCGTATTCACGGAAAAAAAAAGTCATGTACCCTTACAGAGAAATTAAGAAACAATGAAAAGAAGTAAAAAGAATATGAAAATATCACACTAGTAGCAAACTTATTTCAGTCGGCCAAGCTCACCTTAAATGTTGCCCATGCAAGGATTGACTTGTTGTACTGATCACTAGGAGTATTCGTGATGTATCTTGGGCGTGGATAGCTACAGGTGCAAAAGGCCGGCCGGTGATTAATTGAGACATGTTAGGCGAGCATGGCTCGCTGATGGAGTGTCGTCTCTCATGGCAGCAATTTGCAGAGGGATCACGCTGCCTGGTCCGATGCCTCGTACGTCTTAACACATCAGCCATCTTTTTTTTTTTGTTACTGGACATGAGCCATCCTTTGAGAGGGCAAGATTGTATGGTATCATTTTATCTCTCTTTTTTGCGGGGTTGGTCTCCTCTTCTCTTGCGAGTGAGCAATTGTCCTGTTTGTCACCACCAACAAAGACTGACATCACCCCCCGTGTTGTACATCCCAGTGCCATTAGTCATCTATATAGTCGACACGCCACGCCACGAAGCTTATTTAGTGACACGGAGAAGCTAGAGATGGATCACACCGCAAGACTTTCAAAGGATACAAGAGACAACGGCATTAAGTACAAAAGACATCAGCTATCTATGCATGCTCTACTGGATGTTTCCTCCGTCGTCTCCGGATGACATGTACATACATATACATACACAAGAGAGAGATGGCATCTGTTTCTGCCTTTGTACCCACATGCACGCATGCGCATACCCGGAGTCAGTGTACGTTGATCCATGAGTAATTCATTGAAGGTAGAACCTAGCTAAAAAAAAAAAACTACCACTTCCTCCGTCCACAAATATATGATGTTATTTTAGTATGTACTACACGCGGACTGAAATGAATGAACAAACACACTGGAACGTGCCAATATACATTCGATTCACAAAAGAGTTAGAACATCTTATATTTATGAACGGAGGGGGTAAGTACATCGCATTAGCGAAGAAACGGGTCCGAATACATTAAAACATTGCTGCGAGGAGCTTGTCCTTGGCGGACTACGTACACTACTGAAGTGGTGATGCATTGAAGATTCAGAGCCAGTGACATGCATGCTACTGTACAGTATAACCTTAGCTAGAGTGGCATTCATGCACCGGCGCCGGCATGGCCGTGAGCACCACATGCGCGCAGTTATCGCTTAACCGTCAAAAGATAAGGTTAAAATATATCTGTATATTTCTTTTTTGCGCACTCCTACTTGATCCGTAATTACCATTTGAATACGCCTGCCTAAATGGCAGTATAACGGACCGCACATAGTGCTAGTACGTATGTTTATCTCCTGCACCATAGATTATTTGAAATGACCGTACAAATTGAAGATATAACTGAATCGATCAGAGCCTGTCCAAGAAAAGAAAAAAAGGAAGAAGGTGTCCTAGAAATTAAATGGGATATGCATGTAGTAATGGCTGGAGTGGCGTTGGGCCGTAGAACTCCGCTATATATACGACTGCGAGAAGGGCAGTACCAACACCTTTAAACGCAAGGCCAATATATCTTCCCTTGCTTCTTCTATATACTATCTCGTTTCGTTCCGGTACAAGCAGCTATATGCCCATGTGTGTGCGCGCCCATTCACCCGCCGTCTAGTCTAGCACAAGCTAGCAGCCACCACCGCCGCCGTTGCTCGCGCGCCGAACGAACGAGAGGGGGAGGATGGAGCACAGCTGGGAGGCCGAGCAGGCGCCGCCGGCGATGAGGGTGAGGCCGCCGCCGCCGCTCACCCATGAGGACAACCGCGGCTTCCTCCAGATGCTCCGGGAGAAGAAGGAAAGGTACGTACGTATGCATGATGCAGCGATCTGTACGTACGTGTGTGCCTGGCTTCTCGATCATGCGGGTCGCATGCAGGATCGGCCGCTTTTGTCGGGCGATCAGTTCGCGGGCTGAGAGTTTCCCAGACGAAACCACAAATAAATGCAAGAGGAGATTGTGATGTCCCCTTGATTGCAGATTCCGGCCGGCAGCAGCATAAATTAGTTAGTTAATGATGAGTGTAAACCGGTGCATGCATGCAGGCTGGGGGTCGACGCCGCGAAGGTGGAGGTGCGGTTCGAGGAGCTCACCGTGGAGGCCGACGTGCGCGTGGGCCGCCGCGCGCTGCCGACGCTGCTCAACTGCGCCGTCAACGCCGCCCAGGTATGTATGCATATACTGTAGTATATAAATATATATCCTCATGCTGTTATTTGCAAAAGAGAAAAGCGCCTGGATATAATAGTAGTTGGATGCATGCATGGGATATGCATTGCAGCCCAAGGGAGATCTGGTGAGACACGTACAAGGGGTTGTGAGATCAGGCAGTGCTTTTTTTATATATATAAACCAAGTGACATCAAGCAGTGCTTGGATCAGCTAAGCTAGCAGCAGTTGTTTGTTTGTTCGCTGAGAAAAACACCTGGCTTTTCTTCTTTGAAAAATAAATACCAGTTTGTTAGTAGATGCGACTGCCGGTTACTTTTTTTCATTTCACAAAACCTTCCTGTCCCTAGCTTGCTGCTAATCGATCAATAGATTTTTTGCCGAACAGGAGGTTGAAAACCCTGACCTCTACATACATACAAGGATGAACGCAACCATCAAATCGATCAATAGATAAGTTGCTATGTGGAAACCCTCCATCCGGCATCTGCATTTGGCAGTTAAGAGAAACGGTAGAAATGGAACGGAAATCATCCAGTGCATGCTCTGGGTGGCACTAGCCCACTACACCATCTACCGAACGTTCATCCAGTGTTCACTAGTTAGTAGTAACGCCTTAAGACAGCTAAACACTTACAGCCGCAGTACCATGGCAATTAACATTGGTAGCCGCAATACCATGCATGGTACTTCCTCCGTTCCTAAATATAAGACCTTTTAAAGATTTTACTATAGACTACATACAGAACAAAATGAGTGAATCTATACTCTAAAATATGTCTATATTCATCCGTATATAATCCATAGTGAAATCTCTAAAAGGTCTTATATTTAGAAACGGAGGGAGTAGATAGCACGTTATAATTTTTCAGTTTTTCAGCCTAATTTTGAAAATTGGCTGCCAACTCTTTTCACAGCGCGCACCCACATGCCAATGTTTCATGCATCCCAACTACCAACATCCATTTGGCCCACGTTGGCATGAAATCATCAAAGTACTCCCTCCAGTCATGTTGATATTTTTTTCTATAAAGTTAACCAAACTTTACGAAGTTTGACTTCAGACAAATCTTTTATATGCGAAGTAAAAAAAAGCCCGGAGAGGTACATGGTTGCACAAATGTTTACCCTAACCTCCCAGGAAACATGCAAAGACTAACTACCATACCACCTTATCCTCACCAAAAAAAAAAAAAATCCACCTAGGATGGAAATCTAACGGTGAGAAACAAGGGAGCACCAAATCCAGACATACTCCTGTTTCTTTCGTAGATCCGCGGCTGAATTGATGGATAGGTAAGGCCCACCAAAGAAAGAAACACATCCAAGTATTCTCTCTCCAATAAGGCCATTGTTTTTTAAGGAATAAATGAAGCCGTTGTTTGTTGTAGTACTAATTCAACGCGACGATTAATACGGATTAAACATGGCGCTATGTCCATCAAAAACAAAAACATGGCCATATGTTTACACAAACACTCCCTACATCCACAAATATAAGATGTTTCTAATATTTCAATATGGACTACATATGGACTGTGAGTGAACAAACACACTAAAACATGTCTATATACATCCGATTCAGAAAATGGTTAGAATATCTTATACTTCCTTCGTTTCTAAATATAAGACCTTCTAGAGATTCCACTAGGAACTACATACGGATGTATATAGACATATTTTAGAGTGTAGATTTACTCATTTTGCTCCGTATGTAGTGCATAGTGAAATCTCTAAAAGATCTTATATTTAGGAACGGAGGGAGTAGTATTTGTGAACGGAGCGAGCAGTTGCTAAAATAGATGTTGGTACGAATAGGTTTGCCCCAACTAAGCCTACCTTAAAACAGAACTGTATTGCTGGACTGTAGGCAGGGTCTTCTGGACAGCACTGCCATCATAGCACAGATCTAACTTGTGGGAATTTTCCATTTTGGTACCGGGTCTTCACATTTTTCATGAACGTAGCCAGGTAGCCTGGCTGGTCCTGAGGTAGCATTCGGTATAGAAGACGACAGCAGCGACGAGGATGACGGCAATGGCTTTAATGCAATCTTGTTCCTTTGCCATGACAAGGAAAGAAAAAAGGAAGAAGCAGATCAAACGCTGGTCATCCTCCAGATGCAGAGGCCGGGGTCATCCTCCTTTTCAAAAAGATCAAACGCTGGTCCCATACGTTTCAGTGATCACATCACATCACTCAAAGAAAGAAATTAAAAAATATAAACTCCTAAGTAAGGCCAAAAGCATCAAAATTAATGGCCGTGTTGCTACAGCAGTACAGCTAAATAGCTATTGTAGGCAGTTGACTGAAGAGTTATCGCTACATGCCTACTCTAGTTAACCAACTTTCTTGGTGCTACATCTATTAAGAACAACAATATAAATAGAACAGCATTGATCAACTAAGCATAAGTAGAATTGCCGTTGCTTTTAGTGGTTGGCGGATTCAAATATAAATAAATAAATATGGATTGTATCCCTTGGGGGTACGAATATTGATTATGCGCTGGCAGTATTCTACACATTTTTGTGGAAACTCTGAAAAGTGTTCCACGAGCAGTTTAGCCAAGGTTCGTTTTGACAGCATCTGATAACCTAAGCAGATTTTTACCTTGCTAGTAGTTGATTTCTCATGAGATGTACAGAAAGTACAGCATGCGTCAACATTTCCTACACAGTAGAGCCTGAGAACGCCCCTAACACAGCCAAAGCAATCCACGATTACCTGCACAAAAGGTTGGAAACTGTAACACAAAACGGCAAGTGGAAAGATTACTTTGCAAGTCACAGTACCCCATAGAAAGGAAAACAATCAGGTATGCCTGGCAATAGATAAGAGAAAGTAAAGAGAGTGCAGCAATAGTTCTGGGGCTAGCAAGTTGAGATTGTGTACATCAACCTAGTATAAAATTGACCAAAACAATCTAACAAAAAATGGAGATCAAAGCACATCTCCGAACCCTGCATCCCAGAACAATGTTCGTAGGTTTGTTTCAACCAAAACAACAGTGCATGTTTTAATGTAGTTTAACATCTGTATAGTACTCCCTCCATTTCTAAATATAAAACCTTTTAGACATTTCAATACGGATTACATACGGATGTATATAGACGCATTTTAGAGTATAGATTCACTCATTTTTCTTCGTATGTAGTCTCTATTGGAATCTCTAAAATGTCTTATATTTAGGAACGGATGGAGTATCACATATGTATGTTTAAATCCAGAAGTTTCATTTAATACGGATACTATTGGGCAAGTCGCATTCAAAACCATAGTTCTAAATTTGTTTGTTGGTGCAGGAATTGGCAACATCTTCACACATGTGTACCACAAGGAAAAAATCCATCAAAATTATAAATGGAGCAAGCGGGACGATTCGTCCATCACGGTAAGCATCTGTCTACTTTTTACTAAATCGACAATGATTATCTTTTGATACTGTTTATCTCAGAAAGTCTTCCACTGAAAAACATGTAACACTCCATATCAAGAGTTCATCATTCATTAATTTACTCACCTGACATGTTCAAATTTTGTGATCCCATTACATAATCAGGATGACACTTCTTCTAGGAGCACCTGGTTCTGGCAAAACTACTTTTTTAAATGCACTGGCAGGAAAGTTGGATTCTTCTTTGAAGGTAGACTGAGTTGTCTACTTACCACCGAAACCACTTGCTAACAAGACAATCATTGATTAACCAGCATTGCTTTTTTTCTTGATATCACATATTTTAATAGCTCAAAGGAAAGGTCATGTACAATGGAGAAGAAGTGAATTCCTCAACACCTCAATACCTGCATGCCTACATTAGCCAGTATGATCTTCATCATGCTGAGATGACCGTCAGAGAGACGATTGATTTCTCTTCCAAGATGTTGGGAACCAATAATGAATTTGGTGAGACACCCTCTTGGGTATGGGATTATATGAATGAGCTAATTTATAACCAAACCCAGACAGTGCTAATCAAGAAGCACTCTTTCAAGGTATCTTTTTCCTTTGCATGACATAAATACTAATGCAAAATTCATGTTTGAAACGGTCGCCTTAGAGATGCTGGGAGAAGCAATAAGAAGGAAAAAGGGTGTCATCAACAAAGTGGACCAAGATCTTGACTCATTTATTAAGGTTACTAATTTTATTTTCCGCTAATTTTCATAAAACTGGAATCGAGTTCCCCAATTACTTAAATCTGTTTTCTGCAGGCTACCACCTTCGGAGAAGGAAGCAACCTTACAACAAACTATATTATCAAGGTAAATTCGTAACTTTTCAATTTATACATTTGTCTTCATAACATAATCACAAACTTTGTGTAAATGCAGATACTTGGTTTGTCCGAGTGTGCAGATACCATGGTGGGGGATGAGCTCAGAAGAGGCATATCAGGAGGACAAAAAAAGAGAGCCACGATTGGTAAGCATTCTATAATTTTTACTATGTATCTTGCTCCTCTTATCACCCTCTTTTTCCACTTTATAGAGTGCAATATCTGATCCCACCTTATCTTATAGTAAAAAAAAATATAGGGTCTATGTTATAGTCCTTAGCACAATTAAATTTCTATCACCTCAACAACTTATATTTTGTACAATATTACTTGATGAACAAAGATCCTAGTTAAACCCACCATGAAAAGATTGTTAAGTAACAAATGTCAAAATAAAACCATAATTTCTTGACATGTTTGATTAAATGGACCATGAAAACAGTATATGTGTGCTTTTGTAGTGAGCCAGTCACGATACTATAGAATGCTCTCTTCCTGCTGAACTCTGCATTGTTCCACAGAAAAAATAATTTCAGGTCTGATATTTATTCTACTGAATAAGGGCAACTCTGAATATGTCAGATGTAACTAGAAATTACGTAGATGCTGCATTTATAATATATTTTTTCCATAGCCTATTCTGCTTACGAAAATGCCAGTTATACAGAAGATGGTGCCAGTACCAAAGTTAGCAACTATAAATATTGACGATGTAATCAACATTGGTTTTATTTTATCAATTTATCATTGTTGCTATATTTTAAGATGAATTCATTAATGCAGGAGAGATGCTAGTTGGTCTAGCAAGATGCTTCTTTATGGATGACATATCAACAGGTCTAGATAGCTCCACCACATACGAGATCGTAAAATTTCTCCAACAAATGGCTCATCTGATGGATCTCACTGTGGTTATATCCTTGCTTCAACCACCTCCTGAGACATTGGAATTATTTGACGACATGATCCTTTTATGCGAGGGGCAAATTGTATATCATGGTCCTCGAGAAAATGCTACCAATTTTTTTGAAATTATGGGATTCAAATGCCCCAGCAGGAAGAATGTAGCTGATTTTCTTCAAGAGGTATTAGATTATAAACTCTAATAAGAGGGAACTACTGAATAAATCTATATTGCTAACTTGAGGGCAACCAGTGCATAAATATAACAAAGTAAACAATGCAGCATGCGGTACATGAGTTGCAATTTCATCCACAAAATTCACTATTATGTTATGTGTATGTGTTCGTGCATAATAATGCAAGTAACTGACAGCATCTTTTCTTCATTTGACCAGGTGACCTCGAAGATGGATCAAAAGCAATACTGGATTGGGGATGAAAATAAGTATCAATACCGGCCAATCGAAAAATTTGCAGAATCTTTCCGTTCATCTTATCTCCCTCGACTTGCGAAAGATGATTTCTGCAGGACAAACAATACAGGAAAGAGCAAGGAGATTATAACAAGTGCAACTCGCAGGATCTCCAGATGGAATATTTTCAAGGCATGCTTTTCAAGGGAAGTACTGCTTCTTAAAAGAAACTCCCCACTTCATATATTCAAGACTGTACAGATAATTGTTATGGCTTTGGTGATCTCAACGGTTTTCCTTCGAACAAATATGAACCATAAAACTGTACTCGATGCCAATAAGTACATGGGATCACTCTTTATGGCTGTTGTGATAGTAAACTTCAATGGCATGACTGAAATTGCAATGACAATAAAGCGACTCCCCACTTTCTACAAGCAAAGAGAGTTACTAGCATTGCCAGGATGGGCACTTCTTTGTTCGGTATTCCTTATCAGCCTCCCAATGTCACTTCTAGAGACAGGTCTGTGGACCAGCTTAACCTACTATGTGATTGGCTACGCACCTTCCTTTCTCAGGTACCCCTCGTAGTCAATTCAATATCTAATGATCAAAATACTTGAATAAGCTGGAATAACAAAGAGAGTTACCTTGATTCTTGCAGATTCATCCAGCAGTTTTTGGTACTTTTTGCCATGCATCAAATGTCAATGGGCCTCTATCGTTTCTTAGCAGCAATAGGAAGGACGCAAGTAATGGCCAACATGCTAGGCACCGCAGCTCTCATAGCAATCTACATATTTGGAGGCTTCGTCATATCAAAAGGTTAGATGTCTTAGCTCAGAATAACATAAGATGTATGAGGACTTGTGTGCAAAGAAGATGCTTACCAGTTTTGTACATCAAAACAGATAACCTCCAACCATGGTTGCAGTGGGGATACTGGACATCCCCATTCACCTATGCACAGAATGCCGTTGCCCTAAATGAGTTCCTTGACGAAAGATGGGCTACTGTAAGCAATCGTTTCAACTAACATTCTTGATCCAATGTACATCACTCGTGCAATTAGTTATGACCTGATGGTGATTGTTCATGCTGACAGGAATTTTACTATGCAAATGCTAAAACAGTTGGTGAAGCTATCCTGAAGATCAGGGGGTTGCTCACAGAGTGGCATTGGTATTGGATTTGTGTCGGCATTTTATTTGGATTCTCGCTGGTCTTCAACATCCTCACTATATTCGCACTAGAGTTCATGAAATGTATGTATTACCAAAGCTATCAAAATCCTCATAAGTATTGAAACATAAATGCAAACAAAATCCTTCATGTTTGTTCATAATTTGCAGCTCCACACAAGCATCAAGTTAATATCGATTCCACGAAGACAAAAACGGAGTGCAAGAAACGGAAAGTTGGAACTGGCAATGCATCAACTGGTCAAGTTGTCCTCCCGTTTCAGCCTCTTTCCCTTGTATTTGATCATATCAATTATTTTGTTGACATGCCTAAGGTATGATCTTGAGCACATAGTGCCTTACTGAATACTTGCATCCATTCCATTTCCAGTCACATGTTGACCAAACATATGCATATGTTCCACCAGGAAATGATGAAGTATGGAGTAACAGAGAAAAAGCTTCAACTTTTGCAAGATGTCAGTGGTGTTTTCAGGCCAGGGGTGTTAACAGCTCTGATGGGGATCACTGGTGCTGGAAAGACAACATTGCTCGACGTTTTGGCTGGAAGAAAAACTGGAGGATATATTGAAGGTACTATTAGGATAGCAGGATACCCAAAGAAGCAGGACACATTCTCAAGGATCTCGGGCTACTGTGAACAGAGTGACATTCACTCCCCTAACCTCACTGTGCATGAGTCACTACAGTTCTCGGCATGGCTTCGACTGCCTTCGAACGTTAACTCTCACCAAAGAGATGTATAAGCATTGACCTTATGCAATCTTTATCATCTTTGAAGCTAATATATAACAATAGATATAACAAGATTTCTCTTCAAACATGTTGCAGATGTTTATAGATGAAGTAATGGACCTAGTTGAATTGACTGGACTGAAGAATGCCATGGTGGGAATAGCAGGAGCAACTGGCCTGTCAGCTGAGCAGCGAAAAAGGCTAACAATAGCAGTGGAGCTGGTAGCTAGTCCTTCCATTATATTCATGGACGAGCCAACCACTGGCTTGGATTGCCGTGCTGCAGCAATTGTGATGAGAACAGTAAGAAAGACAGTAGACACTGGACGAACTGTAGTCTGCACAATTCATCAACCAAGCATTGGGATATTTGAATCTTTTGATGAGGTATGATTAAATCAAAATTTTAAATATATCCAAAAAAAGCATGGTCATGTGGTGTCAAGACCAAGAGACCGAAAAGAGTATTGAACTACTCACTACACAAAACCAAACCAGCATATTTTTTTCATAAATAAAGCATCAAATACATTTAGCCTTTACCCCCTGGGTTCCCTTTTGTTAATAGCTCACAAATAATTACTAATGATAATCAATTAGCCTTTTATATGATTATGTGCAAGTAATACAGAATTAACTTTCTAAACTTGAGTTCAATTTGACTAAATGCAGCTTTTGCTTATGAAAAGAGGTGGTCAGATCATATACAGTGGTCCATTAGGTCCGCTATCTAGCAACATGATCAAGTATTTCGAGGTAAGATTGTTTGATATTCAACATCTGTACACAAGATGGAGACGAAAATACTAAAATTGCTTTGTCACAGGCTATACCTGGTGTTCCTAAAATAAAAGAGGGACAAAACCCAGCAGCATGGGTGTTGGATATAAGTTCACACATAACAGAATATGAGATTGGAGTGGACTATGCAGAAATTTACCGGAGCTCCTCCCTATACAGGTAAGCCAGATAAGATCATAAAGCTACAGCAATTGTACTGTTAAACTGGTTTGAGCAATAGGGGAAAAGATAAAACACAATGAATATTTACCTTGTTTCTGCAGGGAAAACATGCTTCTAATTGATGAGCTGGGGCAACCAGCGCCAAACACCGAGGATCTACATTTTCCCCCGGGATATTGGCAGAACTTTAGGGCGCAGTGCATGGCTTGCCTGTGGAAACAAAGATGTGCATACTGGAAAAACTCAGAACACAATGTTGTTCGGTTCCTAAACACGTTTGCTGTATCAATTATGTTTGGAATTGTATTCTGGAAAATTGGCTCAACCATGTAAGCAGGAATGACGACAAGCGAGATAATTTTGTTTCATGCAAACTTATCATGCCTCAATTAGCTCATAACTTTGTATTCCTATGCAACAGAGAACGAGAGCAAGATGTATTCAACGTACTAGGGGTTGTATATGGATCAGCACTGTTTCTGGGCTTCATGAATTGCAGCATCTTACAGCCAGTTGTGACAATGGAGAGAGTTGTTCTTTACCGAGAAAAGGCAGCAGGCATGTACTGTACCTTGGCCTACGCCATAGCTCAGGTAATACTACTTTATCATTCTCTTCAAAAGTAAAACAAATAATCTGGACCTAAAATGATTGGCACATGTTTTCTAAACTCCAATGCTGGATTTCTGTTTGCAGATGGCAATTGAATTGCCTTACATGCTTGTCCAAGTGCTCATCTTCGCATCAATCGTATACCCAATGATTGGGTTCGAGATGACAGCCGTCAAGTTCTTTTGGTTTGTCCTTTACATGGTGCTAAGCTTCATGTACTACACACTCTACGGGATGATGACAGTCGCACTAACACCTAACCTTGAGATAGCTGCCGGATTGTCCTTCCTTATCTTCATCTTTTGGAACGTCTTCTCCGGCTTCATCATTGGAAGAGAGGTACTAGTCTCACTCTGTCAATTAACCAACCTTTTTCACTTTAATTACAACTCTAAATAGAGAGAACATAGGCAAATTAGGCATCAGTTAATTCCTATATAAACCACCCATAGGTTGCATATTTAACCAGATTTGGACTTTTCCTGAAAGATAACAATCAATAAAAAAAAAGAGTATAGGTGTGCATGCCTAACCTAATGAACAACAACAATGTGGCAACGTGGATGCAGCTGATCCCGATATGGTGGAGGTGGGTGTACTGGGCTAACCCAGCAGCATGGACAGTGTACGGGCTCATGTTCTCACAGCTGGGCGACCGGACAGAGATGATCCGTGTGCCGGGGCAGCCGGACCAGACGGTCCGTGAGTTCCTCGAGGGCTACCTTGGCCTCGAGAATCGCTATTTCAACCTTGTCACCTGCCTGCACCTGGCCATCATCGCCCTGTTCGCCTTCCTCTTCTTCGTCTTCATCAAGCACCTAAAGTTCCAGCGGAGGTAGCATGGACAGATTGAACTGCGAACTGCAAATACACTAATCAGTACATTACTTATAATTGTATACAGCTAAGAGAAGAGAAACACCCAATCAAAAATAAGCACAAGACCACAAGGATTTTGCTGCTGCAAGATGAAGTGTGTAAATAACCACATGATTTGTGTGAGAATTTGTATATGTACTACTAGTGCAGCCTTACAGGATTGATGTTATAGCCACATGTTGATCAAAAGATCAAATTGCAATATGTACATGTGATTAGAATGTGTAAAAGCGTGTCAAGAAGTTTATTCTGAGTGGCAGATACATCATCTTGCAATGCAAATGGGAATAGTAATGCAGCATATCGAATGCTTAACGAATAGTGATCTTTGGCTTCCAACATTGCCCAGTTTGGATGAAACTCAGCGATCTAATGACAGGATTGTTTTTAGGGGGTTTGTCTATGCAACAAGAACAAGAACATTTAACATACTGAAATCAGACAGTAAACTTGGGGGACACCAGACTCGCCGACAACTCCATGTTCCACTTGGCCCAGAGGCTCTAGAAGGGAGAATTGATTATCACCCCCCCCTGTTCGTGCACCACCACAACTTAAGCCCCCTTCTTTGCCTGGCTCCCTTTTTGCCCCCCAGTTGTGCTAACGATGTTGCTAATGGCCCCCTTTGAGTTTATTATCTAGTCATTAAGCAAATAATAGCATGTACTAGTCTAATTATTTTCTGAAATGCCAAAACTGCCCTCATCTATTTTATAAGTCCCACGAGCTGGGGGGGTGGGGGGCAGAAGCTGCTCGTGCTTTCTGCTCGCTCCCGTCCTGACCTAGCCGCCACCAGAGCTCCCCCCGGCCGCTGCATCTCCGGTGCTGCTCCAAGGTAAGGCAAGCCTCTCCCCTTCCATTATTTCTTGGATTCTGCTTCCTTCCTTTGGTATAGTTGGGTTTCAGCAAGCTATTTGTTGCTCTCAAACCTTGCATAGATGGGTTTCGGAATGGATGTAGGCCATATATTAGCATAGATTCAACTCACTTAAATGGCAAATGGAATGGTCAGTTAGCTGTAGTCACTGCTTTAGATGGTCATAATTGGATGTTTCCGGTGGCGTATGGTTTTATTGAGTCTGAAAATGGAGAGAATTGGGATTGGTTCATGAATCAAGTGAAGAAGGCAATAGGGGACCCTCCTGTATTGGCTGTTTGTACTGATGCTTGCAAAGGTCTTGAAAATGCTGTTAAAAGTGTCTTTCCTCAAGCTGAGCAGCGCGAGTGCTTTAGGCATATGTGGCATAATTTTCAGAAATATTTCCATGGTGATGTGTTTGGACGGTTGTGGCCTGCTGCTAGAGCATATAGGCAGGAGGAATATCAACATCACATGGCAAAGGTGTTTGACGCATCTGAGAAAGTATATCCTTACCTTAGGGACTACCATAATTTGCTATGGATGAGGTGCTTGTTCAACCCTGCCATCAAGTGTGACTACATAAATAACAATCTTGCTGAGTGCTTCAATGCATGGGTGCGAGACATCAAGGACTGGTAGTCCTGGACCTGTTACAAGGAGCCAAGCTGCATCGCAAGCTGCCACAACTGGTAGTCCTGGACCTGTTACAAGGAGCCAAGCTACATCCCAAGCTGCTGCTACACCAACAAAGTCTCCAGCAAAAGGAAAGAAGAAGAAGATGACTCCAAAGAAGAAGAAATTAAGTGAACTGTGAACTCGTTTGTGGCTGTCATGAACTACTTTATTTGCTGTGCGTGAGAGACAAAAACTCACTTTCATTTGATGTGTACGTGAGGTGCAAACTCACTGTTATTTTGCTGTCATGAATTAATTTCGAACCTTGTGAACCTTGTTCAATTTATCCTTGTGAGTTTGCTGTCAGATTTGTGAGTTTGTGAAACCATGCATTTTGCTGTCAGTTTTATAAGTTTCTGTGAATGTTCACATTGCGGCCAAATTATAGCATTTTTTTTGTTTGAAACAAGCACGTATCATCACAATTTATTTGGCCAGCATATTGAGGGGTAGTTTTGTCTATTCATGTACCCATTTGTTATTTATCCATTGACAAATCTGTTAAACATTGCAAAGGGGGGCATCAGCTACAGCATGGTAAAAACTGGGGGTTGAAAGGGAGCCAGGCAAAGAAGGGGGCTTAAGTTGTGGTGGCGCACGAACAGGGGGGGTGATAATCAATTCTCCCCACTCTAGAAGGATCAGACGCATCGACAGTACTTGATACTGCTACTGCTACTGGAGTGGTGGAAGGTCGATGATGTAGGCGAGCATGCCGCCATAGACGTTCAGCAGGAACTAAGACCATGACGAAGCCCCCGTTGTAAGCCAGCAACGGCATGCCCTCCGCTTCGTGTATGTCCTAGCGCCGATGTCCTGGTTGCTGTCGCCGCGCGCCGGCACGTGGCTGCTGCTGCTCCTGCTGCTGCCGCGGCTGCTCAAACTTTGTGGAGAGGAGAGGAACCTGCACTAAAGACGTGAAATTGAACCCCTGATTTGAACGGAAATGCGAGATGCGTGGCAGATTATTACCTTTGGAAGCTTGCATTGGAAGGAAGGGGGGGTGGGGAGGGGCTTTTCCGGGAGATTTTGGTTGGAAGAGGAGGGACTGGGGCGCGGCACCGCATCGAGGGGGAGCTTGTGAGTGTACGACAAATCCAACCAACCGACCGATCCATTTCATCCGCTCGTGTCCGTTTGGGTCGCGGCGGACACAACAGTCGACCCAACGCGCCGATCCAAACGGACGCCCGTCCGTTTTTATCCGTCCGTGACCCATTCCAGGCTCAAATTTGAGTCGGATTTGTGTCCGCGCGGACATGGGATGGACTCACGCGACGCCCGCGAGACGCCCGCCCTTGCCCTTCCCCTGCTCGCCCGTCGGTGGCACACCGCCACCATTTCCCCCAAAATTTCACAAAAACCTCCCACCCATCCTCCCCGCGTGCGCCATGGACGACGACGCGACGATCCTCGACGCTGCCGGCGGCCTCACCTCCCTCTCCTCCGCCGGTCGTCGCGGCGGGTGAAAAGGGCCGGCGGCACCCAAGAAAAAGAAGGTGCTGACACCCATGAAGCGCGCCGACCAATCGTTGAGGAGGAAGAACCGCCGGCACCAGCAAGAAGCCAGGAACGAGGCCGCGGCCGCGTCCAACCTCGCTGCCGCCTTAGAGCAAGAGGCCAACGCCGCGAAGACCAGCCAGCTCATCCGCGAGGCCACGAGGCAGATCCTGCTGATACTAGGGTTAAACCCTGGCTAGCACGGGCTCGTCGCTGCCGCCGTGGCCGCGGCCAGCACCGGTTCATAGCCCCTTCGTCACCCACTTCCGGAGTCGCCGCGCATGTCCTCCACACCGGCGGCGCATGGCTTCCAGAGGCACCACCCGCAGACCTCCCGTCTGTCCTACTCTACGGGCTCCGGTTCACCGGAGGTGAGTGTGGTCGCTCTTGGCACTCCGGCGCCCGCGGACATCGACCTCAACGCGGTACCTGCGGGCGGTGGATCGTCCTTCGGGGGTGCGCGCAAGCGGCCTCGCGAGCTCCAAGCCGACGCCATGGGGAGCGCCCGCAACCTGTTCGACAAAATGTCGGCTGCGGAAGAGGAGGCCAGCCGCCTCTTCATGGAGGGCCTCATCTACGAAGGGGGTGGCGGTGGCGCTACCTTCGATCCCGATGAGACGCAAAGCCAAGATGGCCGCAACCCCTTCATGGTCGGGCACGACGGCATTGGGTACACGTTTGGTGATGACAGTGGAGGCATGGCCGACCCCGTCATGGAGGACCAAGTCGGCTTGGGAGGCTCTTTTCCGCTAGATCACGAGTTCCCGGAAGACTATGGCCTAGATGAAGAGGATGATGAAGTGGACATCGAGGGAGAGCCATTGTTCGAGGAACCGCTCCCCTCCCAAGCCAATGCAAAGAAGAAGTGGAAGAGCAAGCGGACCAAAGCATACACACAAGATGAGGACAAACTTCTTTGTGAATGTTGGAGAGACATTGGCCAAGACCCCAAGATAGGCTTCGAGCAAAAGGCTTCGGCATTTTGGCAAAGAGTGCATCGCGAGTTCCACGAGCGCAAGAAGTTTAAACCATACCAAATGGAGAGAAAGCATGGGTGGGTCTCTCTCAGCAAGCGTTGGAGGGTGATACAACAAGAGTGCAACAAGTTTTGTTCCACTCTTGAGGGCATCGAGGCCCGTCCCGTGAGCGGCATCGACATGAAAGACATGGTATGCCGACATGCCTGCTTTATATTGATTGTCTTGTACCTTGCTTATTTTGGTATGCCGGCATGCTTGCTCATTTGTAGGTCTTCCAAGCTTTGGAAGCATTTAAGGTCCACTATGAGGGCAAGTCTTTCAACCTCACTCATTGTTGGATGATCATCAATGGAGAAGAGAAGTTCAAAGCGCAATACGCTGCCATCAAGGCGTGTGGAGGGAAGGAAGCTATTGAAGAGCATGGTGAGAGCGAGAAGCCGCGGCCGTGGGGGAAGACCAACTCCAAGAAAGAGGACAAGCGCGAGGCGGCGTCCCTTGCCTTGCAAGCTACTTTGCAAGGAATGATCGCCAACAAAGACTCAAGAGAGGAGAATCGCCGGCAAGACAAGGAGGAGCAAATTAGGGCCTTCATGGAGATACAAAACAAGAATCTCGCGTTGGAGGCGGAGAAGCAGGCGAAGATGCTAGAGATCGAGGCCACCAAAGCAGCCACCAAAGCAAGAGAAGTCCGGCTTGCTTGCATGATGAAGGGGGTCGAGATCATGAAGGTGGACTTGAGCACGATCTCTACAAGGAAGCAGTCTTGGTTCGAGAAGATGTGGGCCGACATGTTGAGCTTCAAAGACGATTGATCCATGCCGCGGTGTGCGGGCATGACCACGGCCGAGATGGCGTGGACGAACTACATTCTCATTTTGTGTGCTGGCATGTGTGCCGGCCCGCTGGCAAGTGCGCCCGGCTTGAAAACTGTGCATCCTTTTTGTAGGCCGGCATATGTATGCCGGCCGCTGGCATATCGCCGGCGTGAACTCTTGACGTTGGCATGGTAGATGGCATGATGTGTGGCCGCGGGCCATTTTAGCATTAAAAATTGTTTGTGCGCGGACGCAAAATGGGTCGGCGCGTTGGGCGCACGGCCGACCCATTTGCAAAAGGGGGCGGACACACCGACCCAAATGAACAAAAGGCGGACAAAGCGCGCGTCCATTTGGGTCGCACAGTTGGAGGCGCTTTGTCCATTTGGGTGGCGTGTCCGCCCCCTTTTGCAAATGGGTCGGCCGTGCGCCCAACGGGATTTCGCTACGGCGTCTCTCTGGGCTCGAGGCTTGGCTCGTTCGAACCGGTGGAGCGAACCGCGTCCAATGGTGGTGGTGGCCGAGCCAGGGGTGGCCAGAAACGGCGCCGGCAACAATGTGGAGCGGCGGCGACGGCTTTCGGGTGAGGACGGGCCCGTGGCTACGGGGCACAGCAAGAAGCGCGGAGGGGCTCGCTGGCCTCCTGGGGAGCCCAGGAGCACGTTGTCGTGCGCGGGCGAGGGTTACGACAGATGCGGCCGCGGCGGCGAAGCAAGGCAATGGCAGCGAGCTTCGGTTACAGCGGCGAAGCAAGGCAATGGCAGCGAGCTTCGGTTACGGCGGCGCGGCGAGCTACGCTACACAGAGGGACAGGGGAGAGAGGGAGGAGAAGCGTGGCCTCACCACGGTCCTACAGCTGTGCAAACACGGGCACGGGGGAGGCCTGGTGGAGCGAATCGGCGGCGAGGTGCGGCGGCGCCCGAGGAGGAAGAAGGGTCGGGGACGACACTGCAGTGGCCTCCTGCTCCCGCTGGTGGATGCGATGGACGAGGACGAGGTCGGCGGAGCTCGGGGGCACGCTGGCGCGATGCGGTGGGCGGGGGACGGCGGCGGCGGCTACGCGACGGCCATGGACACTGTGGTGCTAGGGCGCGTCCAGGTTGGGACGAGGGAGCGAGGGGAGGGGCGAATGGGGGGTTAGGGTTTCGGGGGAGGCCGCGGCGGGGCCTTGTAGGCGCCGGTGGCGCGGTGGATGGCCACCACGGCGACGGACGTGGCCGTGGCGCGCATCAGCGGTGGCCACGAGCCCCCTGGTGAACAGGAGGTAGGGGTGACCCCTTAGGTGGGCTGGGCCTATCCCTGTGGCCTAAGGCCCAGGGGCAGGGGGCTTTTTTTTTAGTTTTCTATTTCTTTCTTTTTTGCATGTATTTTCAAACCATTTGACTTTTGTAAATTATGTAACTTGGCCCATTAATTACATTACAATTTTCAGCAGTTCCACAAAAAGTTTGGGAGTCATTTGAAAAAGTTTGGTATTTCCATAATTTAGAAAGGAATTTAAATTATTGTTTGGCCTATGTTTTAATTGTTTTAGGGATTTTAACCACTTCATAAAAAGTTGGTTTCACCTTGACAAATATCCAAAGAATATTTGCAACACTAGGAACATTTTAGTTTTCATGTTGGTGAATTTCTTTATTTCACTTATTATTTGAATTTTAATTTAAAGTGGAATTTGAAATGAGATATGATTTCAATGATGATCAAGCACCGTTTAACAAAATGATTAGCTTAATCACAGAGGGTTACTGCAGCTTGATTACAGGGGCGTTACAACTCTCCTCCTCTAAAAGAAATTCTCGTCCCGAGAATTAAGAGGTAAAAGGGAAAAGATCGGGATATTCCGCACGCAGATTATCTTCGCGTTCCCAAGTGGCTTCATCTTCAGTATGATTCGACCACTGCACCTTGAGGAACTTGGTAACCTTCTGGCGGGTTCGACGTTCAACTTCTTCAAGAATGCGGATCGGATTCTCTTTATAATTGAGATCATCTTGCACTTCGATCAATTCCGGATCTACCTCATGTTCCGGGTCCTTGAAGCAACGACAAAGTTGCGACACATGGAAGACGTCATGGACGTGAGAGAATTGCGGTGGCAACTCTAATTGATAAGCCACAAGCCCTCGACGGGCGAGAATGCGGAAAGGACCAATATAGCGAGGAGCTAACTTGCCCTTGACTCCGAACTGATGAGTGCCTCTCAAAGGAGTGACACACAGATAAGCTTGCTCACCGGGTTGATAGGTTGAAACCTAGTGTTTACGATCATAATTGCTCTTCTGGCAGGACTGGGCCGCCTTGAGGTTATCCAGGACAATGCGGACTTGCTCTTCAGCTTGTTGGATAATGTTTGGACCAATGAGCGCCCGTTTCCCAGTTTTTGACCAATTCAGAGGGGTTCGACACTTACGTCCATATAGCACTTCAAAGGATGCCATCTTCAAGCTGGCTTGATAGCTGTTGTTATAAGAGAATTCAACATAAGGAAGAGATTCTTCCCATTTCTTGCCGAAAGAGATAACACGAGCCCGAAGCATGTCTTCAAGAATTTGATTGACTCGCTCGACTTGGCCTTGGGATTGGGGATGATAAGCAGTGCTCCAGGTTATATGAATTCCCATTGCCTCTTGGAAACTATCCCAGAACTTAGAAGTGAAAATACTGCCACGGTCTGAACTGATTTCCTTCGGAATGCCGTGGAGTGATACAATTCTGGAGATATATAAGTTTGCTAATTGACTAACAGTGATTGTCTCCTTGACTGGCAGAAAGTGTGCGACTTTCGAGAATTGGTCGATGACAACAAAAATAGCATTGTTACCTTTCTGTGACTTGGGAAGGCTAGTGACGAAGTCCATCTGAATCTTATCCCATTTCCATTCAGGAATAGGGAGTGGTTGCAGAAGTCCAGCCGGTTTCTGATGTTCTGCTTTGACGCGACGGCAAATGTCACATTCTTCGATATATCGAGCAATGTCTTGCTTCATCTTAGACCACCAGTACTTCTGACGGATGTCCAGATACATCTTGGTACTTCTCGGATGGATAGAGAGAGAGGTGTCTGTGCTTCTTTCATCACCTTCTCTGTCATAAGCTCAAATCGGGGTACCACAATGCGATCCCTGAAGTACAAGGTTCCATCTTCATCAAGCGAGAAATCCCTGGATTTCTCTAAGGCAAGATCCGTTTTCATCTGATCAACATGATCATTTTTTGCTTGTGCGGACTTAATAGCTCTCAGAAGAGTTGGTTCCAAGACAAGGTCATTCAGAGAACCCTGTGGAACTATTTGAAGGTTCAATTTGCAAAGTTCTTCATGAAGGCGGGGTTGAGCTTTCTGAACCATGTGGTTGTTGCAATAAGCTTTACGACTCAAGGCATCGGCCATGACATTAGCCTTGCCAGGGGTATAAGAAATACCGCAGTCATAGTCTGTAATTGCCTCCATCCATCGCCTCTGACGGAAATTCAGATCTGGCTGAGTAAACAGATACTTCGGACTTTGATGGTTGGTGTAGATCTCACAATGATTACTGAGAAGGTAATGTCGCCATAACAACAGTGCATAGATAACCGCAACAAGTTCGAGGTCATGAACTAGATAGTTCTCTTCATGAGGGCGCAACTGTCGAGAAGCATAAGCAATCACCCTGCGCTCTTGCATTAGGACACAGCCTAATCCTTGACGGGATGCATCGCAATAGATAACAAAGTCCTTACGAGAATCTGGAGGAGCAAGCACTGGAGTAGAGTCAGTTTAAACTTGAGTGCCTGGAAATTTTCCTGACATTTTTCTGTCCACTTAAACATAACGCCTTTGTGAAGCAGATTAGTTAAAGGTTTGGCAATCTTGGAGAAGTTCTCGACAAAACGGCGGCAATAGCTGGCGAGTCCGAGAAAACTTCTGACTTGCTTGACATTCTTCGGGGGAGTCCAGTCTAGAATAGCCTGAACTCGTTCTGGGTTGACCGCAATACCATCCTTGGAGATCACATGACCAAGGTAGGTCACTTCGTACAAGCAGAACTCACACTTGGAGTATTTGGCATATAGTTGATGCTCTCGAAGCTTTTCCAGTACAAGACGAAGATGTTCATCATGCTCTTCTTTATTCTTGGAGAACACCAGGATATCATCCAAATAAACCACGACGAACTTGTCGAGGTACTTGATACTTGTGATCTGCATTGGGTTTTCCGTGAAGAGGAACGGGTAATTGTAGCACAAAGTGGGTAAGTATTTCCCTCAGTTATGAAACCAAGGTTTATCGAAGCAATAGGAATATCAATCCTCAACCGTCTTCAGCGACTGCACACAAATGAACAAACAACTTGCACCCAACGCGGGCAAGAGGGTTATCAATCCCCTTGATCTCGTTATTTGTTAGCAAATGAGTTGTGTAGATAATTGTTGATAATTTTAAATTGCAAAACAAATTAAAAAGTAAATAAAGGCAGCAAGGTAATAGTAGCTTTTTTAAATCTATAAGTGAATAGACCCGGGGGGCATAGTTTTCCCTAGCAGCATCTCTCATGTAGGCAGCATACGGTGGGTAACAAATTACTGTTGGGGAATTGATAGAAAAGCGGATAGCCATGCGATTTTCATGGCAATGATCATGTATATATAGGCATCACGTCCATAAACAAATAGGCTGACTCCTGCCTGCACCTATTACTATTACTCCACTCATCGACCGCTATCCAGCATGCATCTAGAGTATTAAGTAAAATAGAGTAATGCTTGGAGAACGATGACATGATGTAGACAAAGTAAACTCAAGCAATATGAATAAACCCCATCATGTTATCCTTAGTAGAAACAACACAAAGACGCATCTTGTCCCCTACTTTGTCACTGGGATATAGAAACTCAGGTTGAACCTACCACAACGCACCACTCCCACCGATGAAATATCAATTTACTTGGCCAAAGAACATCAATAAATCAGAGAGCATTACGAAGCTATAATGGTCATGCAATTAAGAGATAATACATATCAGAGGTATCTCAAATACTTTTCATGAATAATCAGAACATAAACCCACAATTCATCGAATCGCAACAAACACACCGCACAATAAGATTACATCGGATAGATCAAAGCGAAGATGCGATGACCATTGTATTGAAGATCAAGAGATAGAGAGATTGCCATCTAGGTACTAGTTATTGACCCGTAGGTCTATGGTGAACTACTCACACATCATCATGAGGGCAGCAAGGTTGATGTAGACCCTCCGTGATCGATCCCCCCTCCTGCAGGGTGCCGGAACGGAGCTCCAGATGGCCTCGCGACGGAACAGAGACTTGCGGCGGCGAAAAAAGGGTTTCGGGACTGCCTATGGTGTTTTTAGGGTAGATGAGAATTTATAAGCCAGAGAGGGACGTCGGGAGACGCCCGAGGGAGGCACAAGCCATCAGGGCGCGCCCTGTTGGCTTGTGCGGCCCTCATGCGGCCCCCGGCCTCCCTCCGAAGCTTCCAGGTCTTCTTTTGGTCCAGAAAAAATCATTAAAAACTTTCGTGGCAATTGGACTTCGTTTGGTAATATAAACCTGAAAAGCAAAAAAACACGCAGAAAACAACAGCTGGCACTGGGCACTGGGTCAATAGGTTAGTACTCAAAAATATTATAAATTGGTAAATAAAGACCCAAAAAGTATCCTAGAATGATAATATATCAGCATGTAACAATCAAATATTATAGATACGTTGGAGACGTATCAAGCATCCCCAAGCTTAATTCCTGCTCGTCCTCGAGTAGACAATTGATAAAAATAGAATTTTTGATGTGACATGCTATCCATTATGTAATCTTATGCATGTACGCTCATTGAGAAACGATGAATCAACAAATATTAACATAGCAATATTTAAAGTGTAAGAAACAAAATCATTAATCTTTCAAAGTATACGATCCTTAAAGAATGTTTACCCCCCCCCCCCCATTCATCTTATTATATTAGCAAGGCATGGCTCCATCTTCACCACATTAATACAAATGTCAAGCACCACGGTGTCCAAGTCAGGCAATTGGATCGTACTTTTCAATATGCATCAACTTTTTATTATTCACACAATACATGAGCGTGAGCCATTGGACATAGCATTTAGGTGGAATAGAGTATGGTGGTAGATATCAAGGGGGTAAAAAGTGGAGAAGATAGTCTCACATAAACTAGGCGTACCAACGGGCTATGGAGATGCCCATCGATAGATGTCAATGTAAGGAGTAGGGATTGGCATGCAAATGATGCACTAGAGCTATAAGTGTATGAAAGCTCAAATGAAGCTAAGTGGGGTGTGCATCCAACTTGCTTTCTCATGAAGACCTTGGGCATTTGAGGAAGCCCGACATAGGAATATACAAGCCAAGTTTGTAATAATGAATAGGTAATTCCCACTAGCATATTAAAATGATATATCATGAGACTCTCTACATGAGGAGCATGGTGCCACTTTGAGGCACAAGTGTGGAAAAAGATAGTAGCAAAGTCCCTTCTCTCATTTTCTCTTTCTTTTTTGAATGGTGGGCTCATTTGGCCTCTCCCATCTTTTTTTTTTCGTCCGGAGTCTCATCTCGACTTGTGGGAGAATCATCATCATCATCCTTTCCTCACTGGGACAATGCTCTAATAATGATGATCATCACACTTTTATTTACTTACAACTCGATATGGAGAACTAAAATGAAGATATGACTCTGTATGAATGCCTCTGGCAGTGTACCAAGATGTGCAATGATCTAGCGTGACATGTATCAAAAATATGATGAACAGTGGCTTTGCCACAAATACTATGTCAGCTCTATATGATCATGCAAAGCAATATGATGATGAACGAACTAGTCATGTGAAGTGACGATGGAATTTGCATGGCAATATATCTCAGAATGGCTATGGAAATGCCATGATAGGTAGGTATGGTGGCTGTTTTGAGGAAGATATAATAAGGCTTATGTGCAATAGAGTGTATCCTGTCACGGGGTTTGGATGCACCGGCGAAAGTTGCATCGATCCTCGAGGTGAGAATGGGCAATGCACGGTACCGAAGAGGCTAGCAAATATGAGAAGGTGAGATTGCGTATGTCCATGGTTTCACATTAGTCATAAAGAACTCATATACTTATTGCAAAGTTTTATTAGTTTTATCATAAATCAAAGTACTACTCACATGCCCCAAGGGAAGAGGTTGGTAGGAGTTAACCATCGCGCGCTTCCGACCCGAAACAACACTAGGATTTCAACGAGGAATAGAAATGGTCACACATCATCACCATGCCTCTTTAATTTTTAGATGAACAAAAATGTCAACCTCTTTTAATATCAACACTTCTACGGGTTAACAATTATGAACTCACACCTTTTTCATATTACCACATCAATATCATTGACCCACAATTTCTCTATATGTGCTACATGATGGTTTTGATTATCACTCATTGAATAACTAAAAAATTTGGACTAGTCTTATGACCCATGAAAATTACCGTCACTATTTATTAACTCTCAAACAAATATAAGTGAGGAACGAGAGTGAAATTATTTCTATAAAATCTACACGCCACCGTGCTCAAAAAGATATAAGTGAAGTACTAGAGCAACTGCTAAGCTCAAAAGATATAAGTGAAGCACATAGAGTATTCTAACAAATTATGATGAAGGTGTGTCTCTCTTAAATAGGTGTGTCCAGCAAAAAATCATTGTGACAAACTGAAAGTAAAAGCAAACAAAATCAAACGACGCTCCAAGCAAAACTCATATCATGTGACGAATAAAAATATAGCTTCAAGTGACATACCGATGGATTGAGACGAAAGAGGGGATGCCTTCCGGGGCATCCCCAAGGTTAGATGCCTAAGTCTCCTTTAAAATATTACCTTGGGGTACCTTGGGCATCCCCAAGCTTAGGCTCTTGCTACTCCTTATTCCGTGGTCCATCATGATAACACCCAAAACATGAAAACTTCAATCACACAAAACTCCGTGAGATCCGTTAGTATAAGAAACATATTGCATACTTTAGTTACTGTTATAAATTGATTCTAATTTCATAATTACATAATAGGTACTGTATTCTAACTTCTCCATGGCTTATTACCCCCGATACAATCCATAGCATAATCAAAACAAGCAACTATGCAAGCAAAAACAGAATCTGTCTAAAACAGAATAGTCTGTAGCAATCTGTAGAGAACCTACACTTCTGTAACTCTAAAATTATGAAAAATTAGGAAAACCTCCAAAACAATTATAGCAACACTGTTTAAAAATTTCAGATCATTATCACAGTCCAGTAAAAATTGAAAATTCCTGTACTGGAGTCAAAAGTTTCTGTTTTGTTTCAGCATCGATTCTACTCATCTTGTGAGTCATCCCAAAGGCTTTACTTGGCAAAAACACTAATTTAAACACAAAAACATAATAATTACAGAGGCAATAATCATTTTATAAAAAATAAACAGAAAGTTTAAAGCAAAAATTTAAAGATAACTATTGGGTTGCCTCCCAACAAGCGCTATTGTTTATGCCCCTAGCTAGGCATAATGCATAGTTTCAATTATTGTAATAGCCACGGAAATGATCCATCATGCTATAATCATATTCCCTTCTTTCAGAAGCAAGTTTTTAATAGGTAAGCAAAAAGAATTGAAGGGACTAAACTTCACAACAGAAGGATCCGAGAGATCTATTTCAGGAGGAATAGAAGGCTCATCTTTAGGTTTCTCATAGGTGATAACTATCTCCTCATTGTATAGATTTCGATGAAGGTATTTTCTTAATTCTCTCTCAAGCTCACAATCCATTCCAAGTTTTGGTATAGCAAATTGATCATTATGTTCAGAGATTTTATCAACTAGGACATTAGGTGGAACCTTCTTTCTAAGATTTTCATCATAAGCAGCATAGTCCGTGGATCTTAGTTTTCTCATACCTTCCAACTCATAATGAATTCCTTCTATTGGTGGGCACTCACAATTGACCCTATAGTAAGCAAATATATCACTAGCCTCTTGCATGATATTGCCAAATTCTTGAACAAGAAATATAGTGGCTAGACGCTTAGTAGGAGCTTCCTTAATATTAGAGAATTCTAGAAACAACCATTGTATGAAAGGATGCATATGGACAAATTGTCTTTCTAATTGTGCAATAAGCATAGATATAGCATCCGCATAACTTGTAGTTCTAGTAACAATGGAACCTCCCATCAATGGTAATGATCCCTCACAAGTGAAAAAATCTTGAATCACACTCTTGCCAATAATATTTCCACTACCTATACGGAGTTTCTTTGTTTGCATAGTGGGTTCACTTTTAGAAGGATCGTCATCCGCAAGATTATGAAGTTTTTCCTTAGCAACTTCATCAAAATTTCTTTAAGCATTATTAGCACAAGGTGAAGTTGGATGATCAAGGGCTTCCGCACTAGCGGCGGAAACACCACTAATTTAGAAATCAGACATGGTAGCAACTTCAAGCAAGCAAAAGAGTAAACTAGTAACAAGCAAAGATAAATATTTTTGTATTTTTGATTTTTATGAGACAAGCTAAATATAACAGAAAATAAAAAGATAGACAAGCGAATGAAAATTTGTGTGAAGTTACTTGATAGTTGATGATGATATTCCCTGGCAACGGCGCGAGAAATCCTTCCTGATACTTGTGATCTGCGTTGGGTTTTCCGTGAAGAGGAACGGGTAATTGCAGCACAAAGTGGGTAAGTATTTCCCTTAGTTATGAAACCAAGGCTTATCGAACCAATAGTAATATCAATCCTCAACCGTCTTTAGCGGCTGCACACAAATGAACAAACAACTTGCACCCAACGCGGACAAAAGGGTTGTCAATCCCCTTGATCTCGTTATTTGCAAGCAAATGAGTTGTGTAGATAATTGTTGATAATTGTACATTGCAAAATAAAATAAAAAGTAAATAAAGGCAGCAAGGTAATAGTAGCGTTTGTAAATATATAAGTGAATAGACCTGGGGGGCATAGTTTTCCCTAGCGGCATCTCTCATGTAGGCAGCATACGGTGGGTAACAAATTACTATTGGGGAATTGATAGAAAAGAGGATAGTCATGCAATTTTCACGGCAATGATCATGTATATATAGGCATCACGTCCATAAACAAAATAGGCCGACTCCTGCCTGCACCTATTACTATTACTCCACTCATCGATCGCTATCCAGCATGCATCTAGAGTATTAAGTAAAACAGAGTAATGCATGGAGAACGATGACATGATGTCGACAAAGTAAAC
The DNA here is from genome assembly GCA_039707655.1 of Elymus sibiricus. Lineage (NCBI taxonomy): Eukaryota > Viridiplantae > Streptophyta > Magnoliopsida > Poales > Poaceae > Elymus > Elymus sibiricus. The sequence goes on from CM077675.1 coordinate 213,849,782, forward strand.
TCAAGAAATATGAATAAACCCCATAGTGTTATCCTTAGTAGCAACAACACAAAGGTGCATCTTGTCCCCTACTTTGTCACTGGGATATAGAAACTCCTCAGGTTGAACCTACCACAACGCATCACTCCCACCCATGAAATATCAATCTACTTGGCCAAAGCACATCAATAAATAGGAGAGCATTATGAAGCTATAATGATCATGCAATTAAGAGACAATATATATATCAGAGGTATCTCAAATACTTTTCATGAATAATCTGAACATAAACACACAATTCATCGGATCCCAACAAACACACCGCACAATAGGATTACATCGGATAGATCAAAGCGAAGATGCGATGACCATTGTATTGAAGATCAAGAGATAGAGAGATTGCCATCTAGGTACTAGTTATGGACCCGTAGGTCTGTGGTGAACTACTCACACATCATCATGAGGGTAGCAAGGTTGATGTATAGGCCCTCCGTGATCGATCCCCCTTCCGGCAGGGTGCCGGAACGGAGCTCCAGATGGCCTCGCGACGGAACACAGACTTGCGGAGGTGGAAAAAGGGTTTCGAGACTGCCTCTATTATTTTTAGGGTGAAAGAGAATTTATAGGCCAGAGAGGGGCGTCGGGAGGCAGCCAAGGGGGCCACAAGCCATCAGGGCGCGGCCCCCCGGGGGCGCGCCTTGTTGGCTTGTACGACCCTCGTGCGGCCCCAGGCCTCCCTCCGAAGCTTCCAGATCTTCTTTTGGTCCAGAAAAAATCATTAAAAAGTTTCGTGGCAATTATACTTCGTTTGGTAATGTAAACCTGAAAAGCAAAAAACACACAAAAAACAGCAACTGGCACTGGGTCAATAGTTCAGTGCTCAAAAATATTATAAAATGGTAAATAAAGACCCAAAAAGTATCCTAGAATGATAATATATCAGCATGGAACAATCAAAAAGTATAGATACGTTGGAGACGTATCAGTACTCCACGAAGATATAGTTCATTAATTGAGAGAATGTTGTGTGAGCATTGGTTAAACCGAAAGACATGACGGTCTACTCGTATGAACCATAGCGAGTAACGAATGCAGTCTTTGGAATATCCTCATCACGAACTCGGATCTGATGGTAACCCAACCTCAAGTCGAGTTTAGAAAATACAGAGGAACCAACAAGTTGATCATATAGATCATTGATCCGAGGAAGTGGATATTTGTTCTGAATTGTTGCTTGGTTGATGGGTCGGTAATCTTGGACCAGACGATTTGTACCATCCTTCTTCTTGACAAAGAGATAAGGTGCTCCCCAGGAAGAGGAACTTGGACGAATGAAACCTTTACGAAGGGAATTGTCGATTTCTTCCTTAAGTTCAAGGAGTTCATGAGGAGGCATCTTATAAGGTCATTTGGCGATAGGAGTGGTGCCTGGTTTTAAGTCGATGACAAACTCGATAGCTCTAACAGGGGAGACTCCTAGAAGTTCTTTTGGAAAGACATCTTGGAAGCCGCAAACAACTGGAATGCCTTCAATCCCCTCAAGAGGTGATGCATTCAATGCACTTAAGAGGTAAATCCGGGCTTCGGCATCTCAAACAAGACGAGCATGGTAGCTGACTATCTCATTCGAAGGATGTAGGAGTGATACGTCTCCATCGTATCTACTTTTCCAAACTCTTTTGCCCTTGTTTTGGACTCTAATTTGCATGATTTGAATGGAACTAACCCGGACTGACGCTGGTTTCAGCAGAATTGCCTTGGTGTTATTTTTGTGCAAAAATAAAAGTTCTCGGATTGACCTGAAAATTTACGGAGAATATTTTTGGAATTAATAAAAAATACTGGCGAAAGAATCAACCGGAGAAGGTCCACCACCTGGCCACAAGCCAGGGGGCGCCCCCCCCTAGGGCGCGCCCCCCTGTCTTATGGGCCCCCTGGAGCCCCGCCGACCTCCAATCCAACTCTATATATTCCTATTCATGGAGAAAAAAATCAGAGAGAAGAGTTCATCGCGTTTTACGATACGGAGCCACCGCCACCTCCTGTTCTTCCTCGGGAGGGCAGATCTGGAGTCTGATTTGGGCTCCGGAGAGGGGAAATCGACGCCATCGTCATCACCAACCATCCTTCATCACCAATTTCATGATGCTCTCCGCCGTTCGTGAGTAATTCCATCGTAGGCTTGCTGGACGGTGATGGGTTGGATGAGATTTACCATGTAATCGAGTTAGTTTGGTTAGGGTTTGATCCCTAGTATCCACTATGTTCTGAGATTGATGTTGCTATGACTTTGCTATGCTTAATGCTTGTCACTAGGGCCCGAGTGCCATGATTTTAGATCTGAACCTATTATGTTTTCATGAATATATATGTGTTCTTGATCCTATCTTGCAAGTTGTAGACACCTATTACGAGTTATGATCCGCATCCCCAAGGGTGACAATAACTGGGATTCTTTCCGGTGATTACCGTAGTTTGAGGAGTTCATGTATTCACTAAGTGCTAATGCTTTGGTCTGGTTCTCTATTAAAAGGAGGCCTTAATATCCCTTAGTTTCCATTAGGACCCCTCTGCCACGGGAGGGTAGGACAAAAGATGTCATGCAAGTTCTTTTCCATAAGCACGTATGACTATATATGGAATACATGCCTACATTACATTGATGAATTGGAGCTAGTTCTGTGTCACCCTATGTTATAACCGTTGCATGATGAATGCCATCCGACATAATTATCCATCACTGATCCATTGTCTATGAGCTTTTCACATATTGATCTTTGCTAAGTTACTTTTCCGTTGCTACTGTTACAATCACTACGAAACTGCTACTGTCACTTTGCCATTGTTACCGTTACTTCCAAACTACTTTGCTACTGAATACTTTGCTGCAGATATTAAGTCTTTCAGGTGTGGTTGAATTGACAACTCAGCTGCTAATACTCGAGAATATTCTTTGGCTCCCCTTGTGTCGAATCAATAAATTTGGGTTGAATACTCTACCCTCGAAAACTGTTGCGATCCCCTATACTTTTGGGTTATCAAGACCTTTTTCTGGCGCCGTTGCCGGGGAGCATAGCTCTATTCTTTGAGTCACTTGGGATTTATATCTATTGATCACTATGAAGAATCTGAAAGATGCTAAAACCAAGATCTATCCCTCAACTACGAGGAGAGGTAAGGAACTGCCATCTAGCTCTGCACTTGATTCACCTTCTGTTATGAGTAAATTTGCGACACCACCACCTGTTATTGAATCTTATAAGTCGCAAGTAATTGATGATGCCACTTCTGCTATGCATGATGCTTATGATGATACTTTGCTTGATACTACTGTGCCATTGGGTGAATTTCTTGATGAACAAATTGCTAGAGTCAATGCTGAAACTGATGATATTTCTGAATCTGATGAAATTATTGAAACTGAACACTATGATACACCTGCTAAACCTAGCTCTCCTAGATATGAATTGCCTGATATACCTGAGGGTTATGTTATGGAAGGAGAGGTAGCTAGGGACTTTCTTGCTTGTAAAGATAGAGATGATCTTAAGAAATTGCTATGCAAGTGGAAGGAAAAATCTTTGAATGCTAGAATGCGATATGATCCTAAGTTTGCTACTTCACCTATCTTTGTTACTGATAAGGATTATGAATTCTCTGTCGATCCTGAGTTAATTACTTTGGTTGAATCTGATCCTTTCCATGGTTATGAATCTGAAACTGTTGTGGCACATCTTAGTAAATTGAATGATATAGCCACCCTATTCACTCATGAGGAAAAAATTCGTTATTACTATATTCTTAAGTTTTTTCCTTTCTCATTAAAGGGTGATGCTAAGATATGGTTTAATTCTCTTGCTCCTGGCTGTGTGCGTAGTCCCCAGGATATGATATATTACTTCTCTGAAAAATATTTTCCTGCCCATAAGAAACAAGCTGCCTTGCAGGAAATATTTAACTTTGTGCAAATTGAAGAAGAGAGTCTCCCACAAGCTTGGGGGAGGATTCTCCAATTACTTAATGCTTTGCCTGATCATCCTCTCAAGAAAAATGAAATACTTGATATCTTTTATAATGGACTAACCGATGCTTCTAGGGACCACCTAGATAGTTGTGCTGGTTGTGTTTTCAGGAAACGAACTGTTGAACAAGCTGAAATACTATTGAATAATATATTGAGCAATGATAATGATTGGACTATTCCCAAACCACCTCCAAAGCCGACTCCGAAGAAAAGAGGTATTCTATTTCTCAGTCCGGAAGATATGCAAGATGCAAAGAAATCTATGAAAGAAAAAGGTATTAAAGCTGAAGATGTTAAGAATCTACCACCTATTGAAGAAATACATGGTCTTGATAACCCGACACAGGTAGTAGAGGTAAATTCTCTCCGTAGGTTTGATGAAGGTGATATTCCTTATAATAAGTCTGCTAGTCAATGCTTGGATGAGTTTGATAACTTTATTGTTAAACAATAAAATTTCAATGCTTATGTTAGTAGACAACTGAAACATACTGCTTACATGCTTGATCGCTTAGGTGAGTATTTGAGTAGAACTGTTAATGATCTTAAGCTTATTAGTAAACATGCTTCCATGGTAACTACTCAAGTAGAACAAGTACTTAAGGCGCAGAATGATTTGCTTAATGAGATGATTAGTAAGAACAATGATCATTCTGTTATAGTTGTGACTAGAGGTGGTAGAATGACTCAGGAACCTTTGTATCCTGAGGGCCATCCTAAGAGAATTGAGCAAGATTCTCAGAGAGTTAATACTGATGCACCTAGTCGTCCCAGTAATAGTAGGAAAAAGAATGACGATAGGACTTTGCATGATGCTAGTGAACCTGTTATAGATTCACATGAAAACCCAAATGATATTTCTATTTCTGATGCTGAGACACAATCTGGTAATGAACATGAGCCCAGTGATAATATTAATGATGATGTTCATGTTGATGCTCAACCTAGTAATGATAATGATGTGGAGATTGAACCTGCTACTGATCTTGATAACCCACAACCTAAGAATAAAAGATATGATAAAATAGACTTGTGCTAGGAAGCATGGTAGAGAAAGAGAACCTTGGGTTCAGAAAGCCATGCCCTTTCCTCCTAAACCATCCAAGAAAAAGGATGATGAGGATTTTGAACGCTTTGTTGAAATGCTTAGACCTGTCTTTTTGCATATGCGCTTGACCGATATTCTGAAAATGTCTCCTTATGCTAAGTATATGAAAGATATTGTGACAAATAAAAGAAAGATACCGGAAGCTGAGATTTCCACCATGCTTGCTAATTATACTTTTAAGGGTGGAATACCAAAGAAACTAGGAGATCCCGGAGTACCTACTATACCTTGCTCTATTAAAGGGAATTATGTTAAAACTGCCTTATGTGATCTTGGAGCTGGTGTTAGTGTTATGCCTTTCTCTTTGTATCGTAGACTTGATTTGAATAAGTTGACACCTACTGAAATCTCCTTGCAAATGGTCGATAAATCAACTGCTTTACCCATCGGTATTTGCGAGGATGTGCCTGTTGTGGTTGCAAACGTTACTATCCTAACGGACTTTGTTATTCTTTATATTCCTGACGACGACAGTATGCCGATCATCCTTGGTAGACCCTTTTTGAATACTGCAGGGGCTGTTATTGATTGCAACAAGGGCAATGTCACTTTTCATGTTAATGGTAATGAGCATACGGTACACTTTCCGAAGAAACAACCTCAAGTTCATAGTATCAACTCCATTAAAAAAAATTCAACGATTATTATTGGAGACTTTGAATTCCCTCTCCCTACTGTCAAGAAGAAATATGATATACTTATTGTTGGGGACATGCATATTCCCATTGAGGTAACCTAGTGTCATTCGAAAATTCTCTGGTTCCGTGTCATTCGAAAAAAGTTTGTCAATAAGACTTGATCAACCTTATTGATGGATTATTTTTGATGGGCATGAGAGGGATGAATTTAGAAAGCACAACCTTCTGTACTCAACTTTTACTTTCTGTTATTTAGATTAAATAAAGCAAGAATGCTATTATTCTTCTGTTTTCCGTTTTATCCGTGCAATAGAAAAATGACCTGAAAATGAAAGTTCTCAGAATTCCCTGAAAATTTAGTATTATTTTTTCTGGATTATTTTAGAATTTTTGGCACTGAGAACACATCAGGGGGCTGCACCAGTGGGCCACAAGCCTGCAGGGCGCGCCCACCCCCTGGGCGCGCCCCCTGGCTTGTGGGTCCCACATGGGGCCCCCTCACTTATTCCAGCACCCATCCACTTCGTCTTCCTCTAGAAAAAATCCCACCATTGCTCAAACCCGTGTTCTAGCTCATCTTGCTGCCATTTTCGATCTCCTTGCTCAAAGCTCCATTTGCAAAACTGTTTTAGGGGATTGTTCATCGGTATGTGACTCCTCCAATGGTCCAATTAGTTTTTGTTCTAGTGCTTTATATATTGCAAATTTTTGCTGCTGTGGTGACCTTGTTCTTGAGCTTGCATGTCAAATTTGTATGGTCCCAAGTAGTTTTGATGCATGATATAGCCTCTAGGCACTTGTGGGAGTAGTTGCTATACGTTTTGTTGAGCTTTGTTCATTTTTATTTAGAGTCACTAAAAATTTCAGAAATTTTTCAGAGAAAGAAAAATGTTAAGGAGAATATACCAATGTGGTTCCTCGAGCAAGAAGGCCCCGAGACTCGCGATACGTGAGCCCGACTTTGAACCACCGAGGGAAGCCCAAGTGCGGCCTTGTGAATAGCCGTCAAATCAATTTATGGTTCAAGCCGGTTTCAAGGAAGAGTTTTATGCGTACATACGAAATGCTGGCCTTGAAGATTTCATTTCAGACCAATGCAAGGAATATTACCAACTCACTGATTCCTTCGTGCGGAGGTTTGAATTTTCATCCAGGCGTAATAATCATTCTGTTCTATTTAATCTCTATGATGAATCCTATACTATGGACCTAGAAGATTTCAACCATGCATGCAAAATTCCACAATGGGGCAGCCATAGTGATCCTCACAAAACTGAATATAACGATTTTCTTGCTAGTATCACTGTGGGAGAAACTAGAAACATTACACAGGCTACCTTGGGGAGCATTCACTTTCCTGCTATACATTATTTTGCTCTCTTCATAGGTAGATGTATTAACGGTAAACATGATCATAGCCACCTTTGCGTACCTGATCTTAGTATTCTTAAGAGTGCGGTCATGGGCGATAGACGATATAACTTGGGGGCTATTATTGCTAGGACGCTACATAAAAATGCTAAGGAAGGAGATTTCTTTGGCGGGATTTATGCCACTCGTGTAGCTAATTACCTTGGGGTACCCATAAGGGAGAATGATATTGAGTTACACCCTGCTCTTCTTGATTATGAGGCTATGGTGCGCTTCCAGTTTCTTGAAAGAAACGAACAATCCCTCCTGTGCCGACTAATTTTTTACAGACAGCGTGCTGTCCATATTACCCTTCCTGCTCCTGCCTTCTTTAACTTTCAGGAAAAACGGAGACACTTTATAACCAGAGAGGAGGCAAATGAGTACGAGAGAGAGGCGGAAGCCGCTTGCCTCCGGGCTGCAGCCGCTCAGGCAGTAGCCGCCGCAGCCCAGTACAACCCCAACTATGACTTTGGATATTATCCGGGCCAGCCATGGCCCTAGACCAACTTAGGCCAAAAGCCTAAGCTTGGGGGAGTACGTATTTCTCACCGACATTACATTCATGTTTACACACTCATTTCAGTTGTCGGTGTTCATACTTTTTCATTGTACCATCTATGGTAGTTTATTTCTTCTTTTTGCTTTCTTCTTGTGTGTTTTAATTAACCTTGAGAAAATCCAAAAAAAATTAGTTCCAGCTTTACCTTCTAGTTTGTTTAGTTGTAGTATTAAAAGAAAACCCAAAAAGATTTCTCGTTCTTCTTTTGCTTGTTGGGAGCTTTCCCGTGTAAATAGTTTTCTTTTCTTCTTTGGGTCGTAAGGAGAAGACCACGATGACATGTTGAGTGGCCCTCATATGCATTATTGTTTATCTATAAAAGAGCCCATATTACCTTGCCTTCTCCTTTGAGTTATTGCTTGCAGATTCCAGCTTAGTCCAATGCACATGCACTCTTATTATTATTCACACCGTTCGGTCGTGCAAGTGAAAGGCAATAATGATGATATATGATGAAGTGATTGAGATGGAGAAAAGCTGGTATGAACTCGACCTATTTTGTTTTTGTAAATATGATTAGCTCATCGTTCTGGATTCAGCTCATTATGGATGAAACATGTTTGCAATGACAATTAGAGATTATAGTTACTCATGCCATGCTTAATTAGCTAAGAGTGTATAATGGTTTGTCTTGAGTGACAACATGCATTTTAAAATGGTTGTGATGTAGTATGATAGGATGGTATCCTCCTCCGAATGATTCAAGTGGCTTGACTTGGCACATGTTCACGCATGTAGTTGAAACAAAACCAACATAGCCTCCACGATGTTTATGTTCATGGTGATTTATATCCTACTCATGCTTGCATTCAATGTTGGTTAATCTCAAAGCATGTTCATGACTGTTGTCGCTCTCTAGTTGGTCGCTTCCCAGTCTTCTGCTAGCCTTCACTTGTACTAAGCGGGAATACTGCTTGTGCATCCATTTCCATAAACCCAAAGTTGTTCCATATGAGTCCACCATACCTACCTATATGCGGTATTTACCTGCCGTTCCAAGTAAATTTGCATGTGCCATACTCTAAACCTTCAAATAAATATCCCGTTTTGTATGCCCGAATCGCTCATGTAGCGACTGGGGGCTGTCAGTATCTTCCATGCTAGGTGTGTTATTCTCACAATATGTGTTGATTCACTATCATTCACAAGAAAGTGGCTGGTATTCGGGATGCCCAGTTCCATGCTCAAAATTTAAATCAAAATATAATAAAACAAAACTCCCCCAGGATTATTGTTTGTATGGACGGTACCCGTGGATTCGGGCCGCCGTGGAGTGTGATCGATTGGTGGAGGGGGAGTAAAAACTTTACTATTCTGTTTGGGAACCGCCTATAATGTATCTAGCATGGAAGATATCGAGATCTCTTGGTTGTTATATTGACAGTGAAAGCATACCTCCCAAAATTATTATTCATCCCTGTTTTAAAAGCTCGAGCTCTGGCACCTCTGTAAATCAATGCTTCCCACTGCGAAGGGCCTATCTATTTTACTTTTCTGTTGAGTCATCATCCTCTTATAAAAAGGCACCAGTTAGAGAGCACCACCGTCATTTGTATGCTTTGTTATTAATAGATATTGAGTATGAGTGTGATTGGATCTCTTTTACCATGAATTACAATGTCTAGTCAGTCCTTGTTCTTCAGAGGTGCTCTGCATTTATGTTTTGCGGTCTCAGAAAGGGCTAGCGAGATACCATTATATCAAATTGTATCATGATTGTTTTGATAAAATTGTTGTCATCCGAGACTTATTATTATTGCTCGCTAGTTGACTATGCCATTGATATGAGTAAATGTGAGACCTAAATGTTATTGTGAATGTGGTTAGTCTATAATCTTTGCTGAAAATCTGAACATCAGTTAGACGTATTTACAACAACAAGATCAAACAGAGTTTGTAAAAGTTTTTCTTTATCACTTTCAGTTTGTCAACTGAATTGCTTGAGGATAAGCAATGGGTTAAGCTTGGGGGAGTTGATACGTCTCCATCGTATCTACTTTTCTAAACTCTTTTGCCCTTGTTTTGGACTCTAATTTGCATGATTTGAATGGAACTAACCCGGACTGACGCTGTTTTCAACAGAATTGCCTTGGTGTTATTTTTGTGCAGAAATAAAAGTTCTCGGATTGACCTGAAAATTTACGGAGAATATTTTTGGAATTAATAAAAAATACTGGCGAAAGAATCAACCGGAGAAGGTCCACCACCTGGCCACAAGCCAGGGGGGCGCGCCCCCCCTAGGGCGCGCCCCCCTGTCTTGTGGGCCCCCTGGAGCTCCGCCGACCTCCAATCCAACTCTATATATTCCTATTCGTGGAGAAAAAAATCAGAGAGAAGAGTTCATCGCATTTTACGATACGGAGCCGCCGCCACCTCCTGTTCTTCCTCGGGAGGGCAGATCTGGAGTCTGATTTGGGCTCCGGAGAGGGGAAACCGACGCCGTCGTCATCACCAACCATCCTTCATCACCAATTTCATGATGCTCTCCGCCGTTCATGAGTAATTCCATCGTAGGCTTGCTGGACGGTGATGGGTTGGATGAGATTTACCATGTAATCAAGTTAGTTTGGTTAGGGTTTGATCCCTAGTATGCACTATGTTCTGAGATTGATGTTGCTATCACTTTGCTATGCTTAATGCTTGTCACTAGGGCCCGAGTGCCATGATTTCAGATCTGAACCTATTATGTTTTCATGAATATATATGTGTTCTTGATCCTATCTTGCAAGTTGTAGACACCTATTACGAGTTATGATCCGCATCCCCTAGGGTGACAATAACTGGGATTCTTTCCGGTGATTACCGTAGTTTGAGGAGTTCATGTATTCACTAAGTGCTAATGCTTTGGTCTGGTTCTCTATTAAAAGGAGGCCTTAATATCCCTTAGTTTCCATTAGGACCCCGCTGCAACAGGAGGGTAGGACAAAACATGTCATGCAAGTTCTTTTCCATAAGCACGTATGACTATATATGGAATACATGCCTACATTACATTGATGAATTGGAGCTAGTTCTGTGTCACCCTATGTTATAACCGTTGCATGATGAATGCCATCCGACATAATTATCCATCACTGATCCATTGTCTTTGAGCTTTTCACATATTGATCTTTGCTAAGTTACTTTTCCGTTGCTACTGTTACAATCACTACGAAACTGCTACTGTCACTTTGCCATTGTTACCGTTACTTCCAAACTACTTTGCTACTGAATACTTTGCTGCAGATATTAAGTCTTTCAGGTGTGGTTGAATTGACAACTCAGCTGCTAATACTCGAGAATATTCTTTGGCTCCCCTTGTGTCGAATCAATAAATTTGGGTTGAATACTCTACCCTCGAAAACTGTTGCGATCCCCTATACTTGTGGGTTATCAAGGAGATGGACAGTTTTTGTGGCTCAAACGATTGAAGCAGTGTGAGTTTTCAACCAGTCCATTCCCAAAATGAGGTCAATATTGGAAGACTTCAACATTATGGGAGATACATGGAATTCCAACCCTTCAATTTCAATGGTGACGTTGTGGCTAACCATGGAGGTTTGACATTGGCCCATGGGGGTGTGTACCACTAGTGGAGTGTTCATCTCTTCGTATTTAATGCCATGCATGTATGCAAATCTTTGTGACATAAAAGAATGCGATGCTTCTGTATCAAACAATACAGAAGTTGGTACTGAGTTAACAAGAAGAGCACCCATCACACTAGCAGGCTGGTCTTGTGCTTCATTCAGTTCAATGTTGTTAGCCTGACCATGACCATAAGAAGGCCTGGCATTGTTGTTGCGGGGCTGGTTGTTACCACTGCGACTCGAAGGCAGTGCAAGCTGATTCTAATTCTGCCTGCATTCTCTCGCACGGTGACCTGGCCGACCACACTTGAAGCACAGCCCGTCATTGCGACGGGGAGCAGGATCTTGGGGTGGTGCACCTAGAAGTCTCGGTTGCCTAGGTGGTGGAGGAGGCAGACGAGGCGCGACATAGGACGGCCTTGGAGCAGGAGCAGGTGCATGGTACATGTTGTGGGGAATCCATATCCGATGCTTCTATGATGATGAGCCCGAAGATGGACCCATGTCACGGTTGCGCTTGATGCCTTCCTTGTATTCCTGCAGACCAGTCTCAACCTGAATGGCCTTGTTCACCAAGGTGGCGAAGTCAACATAATCCTGAACAAGGAGCGCGAGCTTGATATCAGGGTGAAGTCACAACAAGGATTCCGGTCTATTGCAACAAAATTTATTGCTACATCTATCTTTCGTTGCAATAAAATGATGTATTACCACAAACTTCCAAATCGTGGTAATAGGCCGTACATACTGCCACATTTTCGTTTTGTCTCGCTAGGTACTCCTTTTGTTGCAATAGAAGCCGTGTATTGCCACAAGCTGTGTCGCCGTCGTAATATGGTAGCGATATTGCAACAGTTCTATTCCGTTGCGGGAATTAGTCATTTTGTTGCGATAGATACTAGGTATTGCAACCAAGTAAATCTTTGTGGTAATATTGTGGCACGTATTGCAACAATTCCGGCGTGAGGTGCTAGGCACTGATATTGTTGCGAAAACATGGCTTCGTATCGCAACAAAACACGTATTGGCTGTAATAGGACGAATTTTGCCTCGCCTTCACTCTGTTGCAATAACTATTATATATTGCGACAAATTGTGCAATCATGGTAATATGTACAACATATTGCAACAATCCCCTAGTGATGCGAAAAAAGAGCAATAGAACATCTATGCATTTTTCTCTTAGTTATAGACATATAATTTATATTCGGATTTATAAATATTAAGTGACGATTTTTGCAAGTTATAAGGAGGAATTAAAGTATTTATTAATTGCACCAATTTTAATTAACCAAAACAGTGAACAAAGTTTATAAATGGATAGAACACATTTTTCTGATAGAAATACATATTTTATTTTGGAACTAGGGTGTTTTCTCCCAAAAACAAGGGCTTGTGGGATAGAAATCAAAAACGTAGTCTTGTAGATTCGAACTCATGCCCTCTAGGGTACAGAAGCAGGTTCAGACCACTAGGATGTGCATGTGTTGGTGACAATATAATGGCATGGCAGTAGATATCGTGTACCCGCGAGGTTAACTGCTCTTGAAGCAAAACTTCAGAGTTGCAGCCCGATGGTGACGACGAAAAAGGCGACGACCATGAACTAGCGCCACTCCATCCGCGTGAGTGGTATGACGAGGTGCAAGCCTTCCGAGGCTACATTTAAATAACTCCTGGACATTACCTTTGCTCAAGAGAAAAGACTCCCAGGCTCCATTTAAAGAGCCACCAATTGAGCAGCATAACAACACGTATCCCGGCCTAATTTCAAGCAAGAATTCAGCAGTAGATCAACAACACTACATCAAGATATATATATATATATATATATATATATATATATATATATATATAAGGACATATGACACAAAATTTTAGTAGGATATAACAAACCATCTCAGCGAGATATATCACACATCTTTCAACATGACAGCACACAAGTTGTAGCAGCCATACTTGTATAGATTGTTCACACAAAAGACCATAAGTTCACGGCAAAGTAATGAAAATAGCAACAACACTAAAAGACCACAAGTTCAGCAACGGTGTGTACATAGCATCACTATCAAAATAGCAACAACACTAAAAGAAAAACATCCATGATATTACACATTAGCAACTTCTCTTCTCTTCTCTTCTCTTCATCACCAAACTGTTAGTGCTGAGCACTAGCTTCTGTTTCCATTCGCCACAACAGATGACACTATGCATGTGCGCCTTGTTTGAACCTGTTTCACATCGGATTAAACTTCAGGAGAGAGACTACTCGTAGGTAACTATCAAAAAAGTTTGGGAATTTATATTCATGGCTTAAACATGTGGAAAGCACCTTACCAAGAGATTAAAGCCTACACAAAGAACCCCTGGTCATCATCCAATTCTTATTGTCCCAAAGGAGCAACATGGCCATCATTTACATAAGCCTCATCATCATCCATATCATCATCAGATTCGAATTGAACATCTTCAAACTCAACAGGTTTTATATTTTCTATGACTGAAACATCAACGCTGGATCCTTCGTCATCATTTCTACTCCAACTAGTGATCTCTTCAGGTACTGTAATCTTTGGCACTGTAATTTCTGCATCTATGGCATCCAGTACATCTGCCTCACCACCTTCATCGTCGTCAACAGCTTCATCAAGGCCTACACCATTTAAAACAGAAGGAGCAAACAAATTGCGTGGATTCATTTGAATAACAGCTGCCCAATCAGGGTTCTTCACATCTCTCACATAGAAAACCTGTTGAGCTTGGAGGCCTAGAATGTAAGGGTCCCCCTCGAATCTGTGTAGAGTAGTGTCGAGTTCAATAATTCCATATTTGGTGTCCTTCTTATACCCCTTACTCTCAGATCTGTTGGCAGGAGGCACATCAAACCAGTCACACTAGAATAGAACAACCTCCTTATCAGGAGGAAAGTCAAGAAATAAGATTTTCTTGATCACCCCGTAATAATCAATATTGCATGTGGTTGCATCGCCCTGGACTATGACGCCACTATTTTGGGTACTCAAATCCTGCTCTATATAGGAATTCCGAAAAAAATATCCATTCAAAACTGTTGGAAATATGCCCTAAAGGCAATAATAAATTGGTTATTATTATATTTCCTTGTTCATGATAATCGTTTATTATCCATGCTATAATTGTATTGATTGGAAACTCAAATACATGTGTGGGTACATAGACAACACTGTGTCCCTAGTAAGCCTCTAGTTAACTAGCTCGTTAATCAAAAGATGGTGAAGGTTTCCTAGCCATAGACATGAGATGTCATTTGATAACGGGATCACATCATTAGGAGAATGATGTGATGGACAAGACCCAAACTATAAACGTAGCATATGATCGTGTCAGTTTATTGCTATTGTTTTCTGCATGTCAAGTATCTGTTTCTATGACCATGAGATCATGCAACTCCCTGACATCGGAGGAGTACCTTGTGTGTATCAAACGTCGCAACGTAACTGGGTGACTATAAAGATGCTCTACAGGTATCTCCGAGGGTGTCTGTTGGGTTGGCATGGATCAAGACTAGGATTTGTTACTCCGTGTGACGGAGAGGTATCTCAGGGCCCACTCGGTAATACAACATCACAATGAGCCTTGCAAGCAATGTGACTAAAGTGTTAGCCACGAGATCTTGTATTACAGAACGAGTAAAGAGACTTGCCGGTAACGAGATTGAACTAGGTATAGAGATACCGACGATCGAATCTCGGGCAAGTAACATACCGAAGAACAAAGGGAACAGTATACGGGATTAACTGAATCCTTGACATAGAGGTTCGACCGATAAAGATCTTCGTAGAATATGTAGGAGCCAATATGGGCATCCAGGTCCCGCTATTGGTTATTGATCGTAGAGGTGTCTCGGTCATGTCTACATAGTTCTCGAACCCGCAGGGTCTACACACTTAACGTTTGGTGACGATTAGTATAGTTGAGTTATTTCGTTGGTGACCGAAGGTTGTTCGGAGTCCCAGATAAGATCCCGGACATGACGAGGATCTCCGGAAGAGTCCGGAGGTAAAGATTGATATATGTGATAATAGTGTTTTGATCTCCGGAAGGGTTCCGGAATTCACCGGAAGGGGTTCCGGATGTTTACCGAAGTGTTCGGGTGCAGCAACACTTTATATGAGCCAAAGGGGTAAAGCCCACGAGGTATTGGAAAGTGCAAAGGAAGTTTTGCTGCTGCCTGAAGCGGTACTGCCGCTGGTAAGGCAGTACTACCGCGTAAGCGGTACTACCGCTTGTGTGAAGCGGTACTACCGCATAAGCGGTACTACCGCTTGTGTGAAGCGGTACTACCGCTCGTGAGCGGTACTACCGCTTGTGCGCGGTACTGCAGGGATCCGAGTTGGACTCTTTCCCTGCGGGCCAAACCGACCTTGTGCGGGCAAAACCGACCTGGAGGAGGCTTTTACTCCAAGTTTAGACCCCAAGGCTCAACATATAAATAGAGGGGCAGGGCTAGCACACGGGACACATCAAGATTTCCCAAGCCGTGTGTCGGCAACCCTAACCCTCTAGTTCTCCCGTCATAATCTCCGTAGTGCTTGGCGAAGCCCTGCAGAGATTGTTCCTCACCACCATCACCACGCTGTCGTGCTGCTGGAACTCATCTACTACTTCACCATCGCTCGCTGGATCGAGGAGGTGAAGGCGTCATCAAGCCGTACGTGTGTTGAACGCGGAGGTGCCGTCCGTTCGGCACTAGTTCGTGATCGGATAGAGGGACGACTTGCGATTTGGATCGCGGAGATGTTCGACTACATCAACCGCGTTTCTTAACGCTTCCGCTTAGCGATCTACAAGGGTATGTAGATTCACTCTCCCTCTCGTAGATGCTCATCACCATGGATAGATCTTGTGTGTGCGTAGGAAAATTTTTGTTTCCCATGCTTCGTTCCCCAACAAAAACTGTACGGTTGTATACACGAGCTAGGTGATCGGGTCCTTTAGCTAGTGCATAAATAAGATTGCTGACCTTCCCATCATTGTGGAGTTCTGTGATTTGTTTCATCGAATAGCATATGTGTGAGTGTAATGTACAGCGTTGGTACATTATTACAAGGAACACTAGTGAAAATGCGAAAGAAACTTACCCGTCTCTCAAACCAGCCAACAAACTCTTCCTTGTGCTGCTTCTGAGGATTAGGAGAATTGTTACTCGTGAGCTCCTCAAGATGTTCACTTCAAAGAGATATGATTGTTAGTTGAAAAGCAAAGTATTAATGCATATCATGATGTGAAATAAATACACAAGTATCCTTACTCAATCCATGGCGCGGTTTCCTCACGGTTTTTTATTATGAAATGCCTCACAATCCGTGGTGGGCGGCAATCTTCCGCCGGCCAGCGAGTACAATACAGCGACAACTTGGTAATAACATTTATGTTCACTTCAATTTATGCCATATCAGAGTAGGTAATTAACATGCAGTTAGGGATGCGTCAGGTAATGTTCACCATTCAGAGGAAAGAGATGATGCACATGACTCCTTTTTGCAAGGTACATCACATCCTTAATTCTTAATCACTTATATGAATGGTGCACACTGATAATGCTAAGTCCCTTAAAAAAATTGTGTTCAGTAAAGAAAGGATCTATTCTGGTAACAAGGATGGAAAGCATAATAGCTTATAAAAACCAACATGGACAACCGAGATCTGGTAAAAACTTTATGACATTTAAGCTATCTCTAACATTTGCTATAATGCAGAAAATCCTGGATTGCTTAATCTTGAAAACTATTAAACATTATACAGGAACTCAAGACCAATCTGACACTCCAGTGTCCACTAATGACATGTGTGCACTGAAAGAATGGACATCCCATGCTCGCCGCAACCATGCGCTACTACAGGATGGTACTGCTGTTGTTTATATTTGTGTATTCACTTCTTACAATCTAATACCGAGTAATACAATATTTCTTGAATGATTTGGGCTGTAGAAGCTGGTGGACAGAAGAAGAAAGGGCGAGGTGTTCTAAAAGGTTTTAAAGCATCTAAGAAGCGTTTTGCCAATGGATCTGCAAAGCTAAATATTGCATTCTCTGAAAAATTGGGTGGTACTATAGGAATGAACTATCGTTCATTCAAGGATGAAGTGGTAGTCATAATGAAAAGAAAGTTACCACTCATTGGAGTGAGGAAGTGGTCGGACATTCACCCTACCATCCATCGACTCATTGTTGCAGATATGATAGTGCGTACAATCTTTTCCACATGTGTTAACTTATTTTACCATCGATAATGCACTTCTTATGTATGTTCATTTGTTGTATGCTTTACAGGATAGATGGGACCTGGAAGATACACCCGACACAGAAGAAAAGGTACTCAAAATTGCGAAAGAGCGATACAGAGAATGGCGATCAACTCTAAGCTCCACTTACAAGGCATACAAAAAGATGCGGCTAGATTGGCTAATCTGCCGGAAGATTTACAACCAGAAGAGTGGGAATGGATGATTCAGTACTTTGGCACTGATTCAAAATTCAAGGTTATCTCTAAGAGCACTGTTTGTCCACTATGTGTTTATATGAAATGGCTTGTATGACTGGTTATATTTGGTTTCAATGAATTGATAGAACGCAGCCAAATGAACACCGATAACCGTAAGAAACAGAAGACAAAACACAGAATTGGATCAAAATCTTACTCGCAAGTAAGTTTTGAGAAGGTACGACTCTAACTAGATATGTATGCCTCGCTGCTAAATATGGTTTCATGTTTCAAGCATCTCATTGTTATATCACTTGCAGAGAAACTTGGAAACTGGAGAAGAGCCAGATTGTATTGCTCTGTGGGAACTCACCCACACGAAGAATGGAACATGGTGTAACACAGAGTCAAAGGATGTTTATGTGATTACATTGTCTTTTGGTTATTCTATAGTTATTCAATGTTGTGCATTCGGCATGCTTCATCATCAGCTGGGATTATTCATGCGTTGGATCATGTTATTCTTGTTTCATCTTTTATAGTGTCAATATTGATGCCGTACCTATAATTGTTCTTTGCATTTTTAGGACAAAGCACATGAAGAGGTTCAAAACAAAGAAACAGAAACTCAAGGTCCACTTTCAAGTGAGCAGAGAAACAATATTTTCCAGACCGCATACAAAGACACTCTGAAATGCAAGTCATCGTAGCCTCGTGGGTACGGATACATGGCCAAACCTGCAACTGGTTCCGAAAGGTTTCGTATCCAGATTGAAGAGCAAGCTCGTGCTACAGCAGCCACCCAACAGCAAAACTCTGAGCTCAGCCAGCAGGTCAATGAATTACAAGATCAACTACAAGCTGAACATGCAAACACACAAGAGAGGATTAACTTGGAGCGTGCTGAGAGAGAACAACTTGAGGAGAGGCTAAAAGAAGAGCGTGCTGAAAGGGAAAGATTGTTGGAGGCGGAGCGAACATCAAGACTGGACTTTGAAAAGAGCATGATGGCAAAGTTTGCAGAATTGAGCCAACAGATGGGAACCCAACAGGTGATTACAGTCATATGCTTGCGACCTTGTAAGATTTATGTTGCTTACTTGCATTGCTAAAAGTGCACTTCTATTTACAGGTGCCTTTGAAGAGGATTGACAAAGAAAAGAGTAATCCAAACTTGCAAAATACTCTTTTACAGAGATCTAGTCCTAATAAGTCTCTAGGTGCAAGGCCAGCTATTATTTCTTCAAATGCGCTCATACAAGCTGCAACAAGGCAGTCTCAAATGTTTAAAGCAACAATGGTAAGTCACAACATTGCTTTCTCTTCATGTTCACCTGCATTTTATATGTCATTGTCCTTCGTAATTAGCTAGCTACTACATAGTTTCTGTTAGCCTTATGCTAATATCTAGTTACCTTTTCAAAAAATTATACGAAATTGTTCATCATTTACCATAAATTTCCATTGTTGAAAATGTTGAATTCTACCAAATCCAACTGCAACTTCTATGCCATATGTTACATATATAAGTGGAACTTCAAAATAGGCAAGCAACTGTGTCCTTGGGAGCAGAGTAATTTTTGTCTGCAGCTGTGTAATATATAATTGTACTGTCACTAGACAGAGAACCACCTATACTGTGAGTTGGTTTAGAAAGTTGCACTACATGGTCAAAATCTTATACTACATGGTCACAAATTGAACAAAAACCGAATATGTGCTAGCTAGGGACAAGAACTTAACTGAAATTATACATCGAGTCACAACTTAAATCAATAGTGGAAGCTTTTAGTAGATGTACGTGTGCTTATGATTTAGACATTTACACTTGTTCTGATCCCTCAGTTACCTGCTTGCTAACACGGTATTAGTCCAGTTAGTATGGGGCTGGAATAATTGTATGGTGTATGCTATGCTGGGCTCATTAACTAGAACTTTATTATTTCTTGATTGCAGGATCCAAGGAACTAGCTGGATTGGAATCGAGATCACGGATAGTTTAGTCTTGGCACTTAATTACGATGGCTTAGTTACATTTGAGTTTCATTTGATGGATATTTGCTATGAGAATTATGAATGTTATGAATATACATATTATAGTCATGGTTTTGAATATTGTAATTGAATGCCTGTATTTTTTTTACGTTTGCAATAGGCTATTACGACGACCCACTTTTGGTTGCCACATGTTAGCACCACGAAAAATATAGTGTTGCGTCAAATCTCAGTCGCCACGCCTACATGTTTTGTTGCATTAGGATGTTGCAACGGAGCAATTTATATTGTCGCAATAGCTTTGGCGCCACAATCTTTTTCACGATGCTATAACTACGTGGCGCCACGAAAGTAAGTTTTGTTGAAATAGAGTGTCGCCACGGAAATTTGCATTGTCGCAGTAGCATCTCGCTACGAACATTTTGCCCGTTGCGATAACCATTTTGCGCCACCAAGCTAAGTTTTGTTGAAATAAAGTATCGCCATGAAAAGTTTAAATTGTCGCAATAGTTTCTCGCTACAAAAATGTTGCCCATTGCGATAACTATTTTGCGCCACCAAAATAAGGTTTGTTGAAATAAAGTATCGCCATGAAAAGTTTAAATTGTCGCAATAGTATCTCGCTACAAAAAAATTCCCGTTGTGATACATATTTGTCACCACCAAAACGAGTATGTTGCAATGTCCTATTACGACGAATGGAAAATTTGTTGCCATAAGTTAATGCCACAAGTGTAGTGGTTCGTGGCAAAACACCTAATGCCACGAAAGCAAGGATTGTTGCCACAATTAACTATTGCCACAAAAGAGTTTGCACCACGAAACGAGCATCGTTGCCATAGGTTGTTGCCACAAATGTCTATCGCCACGAACTATCAAACGCCACGATTCGTTACATGTTGCATTAAAGCTATCTCCACGAATGAAATTGTGGCATCAAGTGAATGTTACCACGGGAAAACATGTGGCAACTTCACACATGGATGTTGCAATAGATCACTTTACTGCCACAATTGCTTTTTTCTGGCAATAACCTATTACCATGCGTCCAATCGCAACGGCTGCCAACAAAAATCATTTTGTGGCGATAGGTACTTATCACCACAAATCGACATGTATTGCGACGAATGATTTTGTTGCAATAGACCGGAATCCTTGTAGTGAGTCCCTCATGGAACTTTTCCTGTCTACGAGCACCCGTAGCGATATCTTCTTCAGCATAGTGGGACAAGTCAAGGAACTCCCGCTGATAAGCATCCACGGTCTTGTTACCCTGTGTGATGTTGCGGAACTCTCGCTTCTTCCTATCCATGATTCCATGACGAATGTAGCAAGCACGGAAAGCATCTTGGAACTCTGGCCAGGTAATGATGATTCCAACCGGCTGTGAACGCCAGTGATTGTCCCACCATTGAGCAGCGGGACCCTTCAGGAAGTAGGCTGCAAAGGTGAGATAGTTGGCAAGGGCGACGTTGGCAGACTCCAGTTCATATGTGATGTCACAAAGCCAGTCATCGGCATCAAGAGGCTAAGTTGAGTTGTGATAGACAGCAGGATTGAGGCACACAAAGTCTTGTAGAGTTATTGGGGCTGGCTGCTAATTCATGTTCGGTCGCGGGAATTGATCCGTAAGCCCTTGCATAAACTGGCGGTTCAGCTGGTGGAGCGTTGGCGGTGGTGGAGCGTTGGCACCACGGCCACGTCCAACTGGTCTAACCATTTTGTCAAATTGTAACAGTGGTAGTTTAGCATCGAGTAAAAGCAAAGACAATTAATCATTCATGAGGTAACATGCACCAAGGAAGAAGTGCAATAGATACGTCCTAGTAGTCAAACATAACATACAGATCCATACATAGGTCTATTACAAGCTAGCGATTATGAGTTCGGAAAGGGAAATAACCTAGACAAACTAGGCAGCAAGCAGGCACGCGGTAGAGGGATACAACAATGGGACATAGTGAAATGCTACATCAACGTCGGGGACAACCCCTAAGGCCAGGTAACTAAAGGTGACGACGCAGGGTGCCCTCGATATAAGGGTCCTACGCTCCGTGAAGACTCTGGTGCAGAACATGGTCATGTACAGGGAGCAGAGGCCCACGTGGAGGAGTACGACCTCCAATAGCAGCCCATTCAAGGCCTGGTGGAAACTCTGTCCTGCGCGGGTAAAGGATGTGCTCAGGATGCATCCTCGCACTGACTGCTGGCAGCAAATGTGTCAGAGCATCCTCAAGGCGAGCACGAGTGGCGTACAACTCGACAGCAAGAGCTCGAGCAGTAGGATCCAGAGCCTCGGTGTATTGATAACCCACAAGTATAGGGGATCAATTGTAGCCTTTCTCGATAAGTAAGAGTGTCGAACCCAACGAGGAGCTAAAGGTAGAACAAATATTCCCTCAAATTCTATCGACCACCGATACAACTCTACGCACGCTTAACGTTCGCTTTACCTAGAACAAGTATGAAACTAGAAGTACTTTGTAGGTGTAATGGGATAGGTTTGCAAGATAATAAAGAGCACGTAAATAAAATCTAGGGGCTGTTTAGATGAAGAAACAACTAAGTTAGTCTTAGTAGAGAGCTTTTTGTCACAAGAAAGTTATTTGTCCCTAGGCAATCGATAACTAGACCGGTAATCATTATTGCAATTTTATATGAGGGAGAGGCATAAGCTAACATACTTTCTCTACTTGGATCATATGCACTTATGATTGGAACTCTAGCAAGCATCCGCAACTACTAAAGTTCATTAAGGTATAACCCATACGCAAACAACCTACTTACTCGGGTCTGTGCTTCTGTCACTCACGCCACCCACCATAAGCAAATCATGAACATATTGCAAACCCTATGGCGGGGATCCCTCACGCTTGCGCGACACGGAGAGCACCATAGGATAGCACCAATAATAAAACATGCAACTCAAACCAATCATGATCATCAATCAACCCATAGGACAAAACGGATCTACTCAAACATCATAGGATAGCCATACATCATTGGGAAATAATAAATAGCGTTGAGCACCATGTTTAAGTAGAGATTACAGCGGGGAGAAGAGGTGTTGAACCGCAGCATAGAGGGGGAGAGAGTTGGTGATGACGGCGGCGAAGTTGTTGGTGTAGATCGCCGTCACGATGATGGCCCCGGCGGCGTTCCGGCGCCACCGGGAGAGAGGGGGAGAGAGCCCCCCTTCTTCTTCTTCCTTGTCCTCCCCCTAGATGGGAGAAGGGTTTCCCCTCTGGTCCATGGCCTCCATGGCGGCGGAGGGGCGAGAGCCCCTCCGAGATTGGATCTCTCTCTCTGTTTCCTTCTGTTTCTGCCTTCCCAGATTCTGGCCTTTCACCATTTCTTAAATTCCCGGAGATCCGTAACTCCGATTGGGCTGAAATTTTAAAACGATTTTTATCCAGATATTAGCTTTCTTGCGGCAAAAGAAGGGCACCAACTACCTTACGGGGTGACCACAAGGGTCCAGGGCGCGCCCTACCCCCTGGGGTGCCCCCCTATGGCTTGTGGGCCCCTAGGGCATCATCTCGCGTTGATTCTTTTTCCCAAAAATCACATATATTCCAAAAAAATCTCCGTAAGTTTTTATCGCGTTTGGAATTCGTTTGGTATGGATATTCCGCGAAACAAAAAACATGCAACAAACAGGAACTGGCACTGGGCACTGGATCAATATGTTAGTCCAAAAAATAGTATAAAAAGTTGCCAAAAGTATATGAAAGTTGTAGAATATTGGCATGAAAAAATCAAAAATTATAGATACGACGGAGACGTATCATGTATTGAACCAGAACCTGCGGGTTGTAACGACGTCGCACATAAGGGGTGCAGACAGCGGCGTAGTATCCAGTCACATCCCCAGCGGCGGCATACGGGATGTATCTGAACCCAGTCTCCTCCAAGCGGTGGTGCTCTCCATGGAGACTGACAATAGCAACATAGGCAGCATCATGGACTGCCATATCAACAGTCACTCCAACACCATGATAGGTGTGCAACTTAGTGATGGAGATGTTCTACCGATCAAAGATACGAACCACATCATGGTACTGCTCCTGGTTGAATTCGCGCTAGTACTCATAAACAATGTACTCGGGGTACCAGCGATATCCTATCTTGGCAAGGGGTCAACCAGAATTGTCGAGAACCCAGTCGCATCGACATCCATAGTCTGGTGTACGAGCTTCCTTGCGGGACGCATCTAAAACAAGGAGGTTCAAAGATGTCAAATGACAGTGTGTGCAACATATCTTCAAAAGATAACAATTGTTGATAAAACGGCTCCCCAGGTAGATGTGATCACGAGAACCTAATGTTAAAGTTAGCAAAATCTTTAACCCGAATAGAAGAGAGATCAGAACCCAGAGTAAAGAAGAGGAATAAAAGATCCTAATCTCAACCATTTGCGATGTGGTCCCGCAAGCCACACAACAATGTTAGCAAAAGAGTTTTTCAAAGACTAGACTCAACTTCCACCAAGGAGTTGGAAAGGGGCTTCCAACAGGCAGTCGGCTCTGATACCAACTTGTGACGCCCCCACCTTGATCGTACACTAATCATACATGCAAATGCACACGATCAAGGTCAGAGACTCACGGGAAGATATCACAACACAACTCTAGACACAATTTAAAGTCATACAAGCTTTATATTACAAGCCAGGGGCCTCGAAGGCTCGAATACATAAGCTCGAATACAAATGAGTCAGCGGAAGCAATAATATCTGAGTACATACATAAGTAAAAAAGTTTGCCTTAAGAAGGCTAGCACAAACATAAGAATCAGATCGAAAAGGAAAGGCCTCCTGCCTGGGAGCCTCCTATCTACTGCTGGTCGGGGGCAGCCTCCACATAGTAGTAGGCTCCATCGGAGTAGTAGTTGCCGTCGGTGGGATCAGCTGGCTCCTGGGTTCCGTCATCTGGTCGCAGCAATCGTATCAAGGGGAAAAGGGGAGCAAAGCAACCGTGAGTACTCATCCAAAGTACTCGCAAGATTTACATCAGATCTATGCTAAGTATGCATCAATATCAAAGGAATGGGGCTATTTCTTTGGACTAAACTGCAGAAATGCCAGAATAGAAGGGAAGGCCTAGTCCTATCGAAGACTAGCATCTTCAATGTCTTGCAGCATTAGAAGAGTGCAAATTAGCATATTATAAGTAAGTTGTAGTAACGCCCAGAGATCCTTCCTCGACTCCCTGCGAGGAAGCAATCCCGGAGACATCATTTCCATTTCAATGTCACAAGTATCCAGTTCCAGTTGTATAGATCGGGATACAACTCCGAGCGTCTGTTACCGTGGAGATGGCTATTCGAATAGATATACTTCCCTGTAGGGGTGCACAAAATTACCCAACATGCTCGATTAACTCTGGCCGGACACACTTTCTAGGTCATGCCCGGCCTCGGCTGATCAACACGTCATAGTCCTACCTAGGCTCAACAGAGAGGTCAACACGCCGGTCTAAATCCGAAGTGCTCAGGGGTCATGGGCCCATCACCCTAAGCACTCCTGCATGTTACGAGGACGGACGGTGTCATTCCTGGCACCTCTTTAAACAAAGCAGGTGCTTACGCGGGCCACCTGGGCGCGTGTCGCTCACTGCGACATCTGAAGAGCTTTCGGGAGAATGTACGACGCAGAGTGCCCATACTTATTCCCGCGTGGTGGTCAGTGCGAAAAACGCCAGAGGCCTACTCAGATCACATATCCAAACCCGTTAGTGTCTTGGTAGCGTGTGGAGACGATCAATGATCCACGATCTGTGGTCCCGTCGCCCCGTCTCCCGGACTTACGGCAAGGGCTAAGAATGACCGGTCGTGGCGCGTAGTTATCTCACGGGTACCTTTTGTTGGGGAACGTAGTAATAATTCAAAAAAATTCCTACGTGTCACCAAAATCAATCTAGGAGACGCTAGCAACAAGAGAGAGGGAGTGCATCTTCATACCCTTGAAGATCGCTAAGCGGAAGCGTTGCAAAGAACGCGGTTGATGGAGTCGTACTCGCGGCAATTCAAATCGCGGAAGATCCGATCCAAGCGCCGAACGGACGGCGCCTCCGCGTTCAACACACGTACAGCCCGGGGACGTCTCCTCCTTCTTGATCCAGCAAGGGGGGAGGAGAAGTTGAGGGAGAGCTCCGGCAACACGACGGCGTGGTGGCGGTGGAGCTCGTGGTTCTCCGGCAGAGCTTCGCTAAGCACTACGGAGGAGGAGGAGGTGTAGGAGGGGGAGGGCTGCGCCAGGGGCAAGGGGTGCGGCTGCCCTCCCACCCCCCCTCTATTTATAGGCTGAAGGGGAGAGGGGGCCGGCCCCCTTAGATCCATCTAGAGGAGGGGCGGCGGCCAAAGGGGGGAGCTTGCCCACCAAGTTGGTGGGAGGCGCCCCCACCCCCTAGGGTTCCCAACCCTAGGCGCCTTGGGCCCTTGGGGGGGGCACCAGCCCACTAGGGGGATGGTTCCCACCCATATTCAGCCCACTTGGTCCTCTGGGGCAGGTGGCCCCTCCCGGTGGACCCCCGGAACCCTTTCGGTGGTCCCGGTACAATACCGATAAACCCCGAAACTTTCCCGGTGACTGAAACTGGACTTCCCATATATAAATATTCACCTCCGGACCATTCCGTAACTCCTCGTGACGTCCGAGATCTCATCCGGGACTCCTAACAACTTTCGGTAACCACATACAATTCCCATTACAACTCTAGCGTCACCGAACCTTAAGTGTGTAGACCCTACGGGTTCGGGAACCATGCAGACATGACCGAGACACCTCTCCGGCCAATAACCAATAGCGGGATCTGGATACCCATATTGGCTCCCACATGTTCCACGATGATCTCATCGGATGAACCACGATGTCGGGGATTCAATTAATCCCATATACAATTCCCTTTGTCCATCGGTATGTTACTTGCCCGAGATTCGATCGTCGGTATCCCTATACCTTGTTCAATCTCGTTACCGGCAAGTCTCTTTACTCGTTCCGTAACACATGATCCCGTGACTAACTCCTTAGTCACATTGAGCTCATTATGATGATGTATTACCGAGTGGGCCCAGAGATACCTCTCCGTCACACGGAGTGACAAATCCCAGTCTCGATTCGTGCCAACCCAACAGACACTTTCGGAGATACATGTAGTGCACCTTTATAGTCACCCAGTTACGTTGTGATGTTTGATACACCCAAAGCATTCCTACGGTATCCGGGAGTTGCACAATCTCATGGTCTAAGGAAATGATACTTGACATTAGAAAAGCTCTAGCAGACGAACTACACGATCTTGTGCTATGCTTAGGATTGGGTCTTGTCCATCACATCATTCTCCTAATGATGTGATCCCGTTATCAATGACATCCAATGTCCATGGTCAGGAAACCATGACCATCTATTGATCAACGAGCTAGTCAACTAGAGGCTCACTAGGGACATGGTGTGGTCTATGTATTCACACATGTATTACGGTTTCCGGTTAATACAATTATAGCATGAACAATAGACAATTATCATGAACAAGGAAATATAATAATAACCATTTTATTATTGCCTCTAGGGCATATTTCCAACAGTCTCCCACTTGCACTAGAGTCAATAATCTAGTTACATTGTGATGAATCGAACACCCATAGAGTTCTGGTGCTGATCATGTTTCGCTCGTGGAAGAGGTTTAGTCAACGGATCTGCGACATTCAGATCCGTATGTACTTTACAAATATCTATATCTCCATCCTGAATGTAACCACGAATGGAGTTGAAGCGGCGCTTGATGTGCTTGGTCTTCTTGTGAAACCTGGGCTCCTTGGCAATGGCAATAGCTCCAGTGTTGTCACAGAAGAGAGTCATCGGGCCTGACGCATTGGGAATCACTCCTAGGTCGGTGATGAACTCCTTCATCCAGACTCCTTCCTGCGCTGCTTTTGAAGCAGCTATGTACTCCGCTTCACATGTAGATCCCGCCACAACTCTTTGCTTGCAACTGCACCAGCTGACTGCCCCACCATTCAAAATATACACGTATCCGGTTTGTGACTTGGAGTCATCCGGATCTGTGTCGAAGCCAGCATCGACGTAACCCTTTACGACGAGCTCTTCGGCACCTCCATAAACGAGAAACATATCCTTAGTCCTTTTCAGGTACTTAAGGATATTCTTGACCATTGTCCAGTGTTCCATTCCGGGATCACTTTGGTACCTCCCTACCAAACTTATGGCAAGGTTCACATCAGGTCTGGTACACAGCATGGCATACATAATAGAGCCTATGGCTGAGGCATAGGGGACGACACCCATCTTTTCTCTATCTTCTGCCGAGGTCGGGCATTGAGTTGTGCTCAATCTCACACCTTGCAATACAGGCAAGAACCCCTTCTTGGACTGATCCATATTGAACTTCTTCAATATCTTGTCAAGGTATGTGCTTTGTGAAAGACCAATGAGGCGTCTTGATCTATCTCTATAGATCTTGATGCCTAATATGTAAGCAGCTTCTCCAAGGTCCTTCATTGAAAAACACTTATTCAAGTAGGCCTTTATGCTTTCCAAAAGTTCTATATCATTACCCATCAACAATATGTCATCCACATATAAAATGAGAAATGCTACAGAGCTCCCACTCACTTTCTTGTAAATACAGGCTTCTCCATAAGTCTGTATAAACCCAAACGCTTTGATCACCTCATCAAAGCGAATGTTCCAACTCCGAGATGCTTGCACCAGCCCATAGATGGAGCGCTGGAGCTTGCATACCTTGTCAGCATTCTTAGGATCGACAAATCCTTCCGGCTGCATCATATACAATTCTTCCTTAAGGAAACCGTTAAGGAATGTCGTTTTGATGTCCATTTGCCAGATCTCATAATAATAAAATGTGGCAACTGCTAACATGATTCGGACGGACTTCAGCATCGCTACGGGTGAGAAAGTCTCATCGTAGTCAACTCCTAGAACTTGTCGATAACCCTTAGCGACAAGCCGAGCCTTATAGACGGTCACATTACCATCCGCGTCAGTCTTCTTCTTAAAGATCCATTTATTTTCTATGGCTTGCCGATCATCGGGCAAGTCCACCAAAGTCCATACTTTGTTCTCATACATGGATCCTATCTCGGATTTCATGGCTTCAAGCCATTTGTTGGAATCGGGGCCCGCCATGGCTTCTTCATAGTTCGAAGGTTCACTGTTGTCTAACAACATGATTTCCAGGACAGGGTTGCCGTACCACTCTGGTGCGGAACGTGTCCTCGTAAACCTACGAAGTTCAGTAGTAACTTGATCCGAAGTTTCATGATCATCATCATTAACTTCCTCTCTAGTCGGTGCAGGCACCACAGAAACATTTTCCTGCGCTGCGCTACTCTCTGGTTCGAGAGGGGGTACAATTACCTCATCAAGTTCTACTTTCCTCCCACTTACTTCTTTCGAGAGAAACTCTTTCTCTAGAAAGGATCCATTCTTGGCAACAAAGATCTTTCCTTCGGATCTGAGGTAGAAGGTATACCCAATAGTTTCCTTAGGGTATCCTATGAAGACGCACTTTTCCGATTTGGGTTCGAGCTTTTCAGGTTGAAGTTTCTTGACATAAGCATCGCAACCCCAAACTTTTAGAAACGACAGCTTAGGTTTCTTCCCAAACCATAATTCATACGGTGTCGTCTCAACGGATTTAGACGGTGCCCTATTTAAAGTGAATGCGGCAGTCTCTAATGCATATCCCCAAAATGATAGCGGTAAATCAGTAAGAGACATCATAGATCGCACCATATCCAATAGAGTGCGGTTACGATGTTCGGACACACCATTACGCTGAGGTGTGCCAGGCGGCGTGAGTTGTGAAACAATTCTACATTTCCTTAAGTGCGTGCCAAACTCGTGACTCAAATATTCTCCTCCACGATCAGATCGTAAGAACTTTATTTTCTTGTCACGTTGATTCTCTACCTCACTCTGAAATTCCTTGAACTTTTCAAAGGTCTCAGACTTGTGTTTCATTAAGTAGACATACCCATATCTTCTTAAGTCATCAGTGAGGGTGAGAACATAACGATAGCCACCGCGAACCTCAACGCTCATTGGACCGCATACATCAGTATGTATTATTTCCAACAAGTTGGTTGCTCGCTCCATTGTTCCGGAGAACGGAGTCTTAGTCATCTTGCCCATGAGGCATGGTTCGCACGTGTCAAATGATTCATAATCAAGAGACTCCAAAAGTCCATCTGCATGGAGTTTCTTCATGCGTTTGACACCAATATGACCAAGGCGGCAGTGCCACAAGTATGTGGGACTATCATTATCAACTTTACATCGTTTGGTATTCACACTATGAATATGTGTAACATCACGTTCGAGATTCAATAAAAATAAACCATTGACCAGCGGGGCATGACCATAAAACATATCTCTCATATAAATAGAACAACCATTATTCTCGGATTTAAATGAGTAGCCATCTCACATTAAACGAGATCCAGATACAATGTTCATGCTCAAAGCTGGTACTAAATAACAATTATTGAGGTTTAAAACTAATCCCGAAGGTAGATGTAGAGGTAGCCTGCCAACGGCGATCACATCGACCTTGGAACCATTCCCGACGCGCATCATCACCTCGTCCTTCGCCAGTCTCCGCTTATTCCGTAGCTCCTGTTTTGAGTTACAAATGTGAGCAACCGCACCGGTATCAAATACCCAGGAGCTACTACGAGCGCTAGTAAGGTACACATCAATAACATGTATATCATATATACCTTTGACGTTGCCGGCCTTTTTATCCGCTAAGTACTTGGGGCAGTTCCGCTTCCAGTGACCGGTTCCCTTGCAATAAAAGCACTCAGTCTCAGGCTTGGGTCCATTCTTGGGCTTCTTCCCGGTAACTGATTTACCGGGCGCGGCAACTGCTTTGCCGTCCTTCTTGAAGTTCTTCTTACCCTTGCCTTTCTTGAAACTGGTGGTCTTATTCACCATCAACACTTGATGTTCCTTTTTGATCTCCACCTCCGCTGATTTCAGCATCAAATATAACTCAGGAATGGACTTCTCCATCCCTTGCATATTGAAGTTCATCACAAAGCTCTTGTAGCTACGTGGAAGCGACTGGAGGATTCTGTCAATAACTGAGTCATCCGGAAGATTAACTCCCAACTGAGACAAGCGGTTGTGCAACCCAGACATTTTGAGTATGTGCTCGCTGACAGAACTATTTTCCTCCATCTTACAACTGAAGAACTTGTCGGAGACTTCATATCTCTCGACCCGGGCATGAGCTTGGAAAACCATTCTCAGCTCTTGGAACATCTCATATGCTCTGTGTTGCTCAAAACGCTTTTGGAGGCCCGGTTCTAAGCTGTAAAGCATGCCGCACTGAACCAGGGAGTAATCATCACTACGCGACTGCCAGGCATTCATAACGTCTTGAGTTGCTGGGAAAATGGGTGCGTCACCTAGCGGTGCATCAAGGACATATGCTTTCTTGGAAGCTATGAGGATGATCCTCAAGTTACGGACCCAGTCCGTATAGTTGCTTCCATCGTCTTTCAGCTTGGTTTTCTCTAGGAACGCATTGAAGTTGAGGGCAACATTAGCGTGGGCCATTGGATCTACAAGATAGATTGTAAAGACAATTTTAGACTAAGTTCATGATAATTAAGTTCATCTAATCAAACTATTTAATGAACTCCCACTCAGATAGACATCCCTCTAGTCATCTAAGTGATACATGATCCATATCGACTAGGCCGTGTCCGATCATCACGTGAGACGGACTATTCATCAATGGTGAACATCTCCATGTTGATCGCATCTACTATACGACTCATGTTCGACCTTTCGGTCTCTCGTGTTCCGAGGCCATGTCTGTACATGCTAGGCTCGTCAAGTCAACCTAAGTGTTTCGCGTGTGTAAATCTGGCTTACACCCGTTGTATGCGAACGTTAGAATCTATCACACCCGATCATCACGTGGTGCTTCGAAACAACGATCCTTTGCAACGGTGCACACTTAGGGGGAACACATTTCTTGAAATTTTAGTGAGGGATCATCTTATTTATGCTACCGTCGTTCTAAGCAAATAAGATGTAAAAACATGATAAACACCACATGCAAATCATAAAGTGACATGATATGGCCAATATCATCTTGCGCCTTTGATCTCCATCTTCGGGGCGCGGCATGATCACCATCGTCACCGGCACGACACCATGATCTCCATCATCATGATCTCCATCATCGTGTCTTCATGAAGTTGTCTCGCCAACTATTACTTCTACTACTATGGCTAACGGTTAGCAACAAAGTAAAGTAATTACATGGCGTTTTTGATTGACACGCGGGTCATACAATAAATTAAGACAACTCCTATGGCTCCTGCCGGTTGTCATACTCATCGACATGCAAGTCGTGATTCCTATTACAAGAACATGATCAATCTCATACATCACATATATTTCATCACATCCTTTTGGCCATATCACATCACATAGCATACCCTGCAAAAACAAGTTAGACGTCCTCTAATTGTTGTTGCAAGTTTTACGTGGCTGCTATGGGTTTCTAGCAAGAATGTTTCTTACCTAAGCAAAAGCCACAATGGTGATATGCCAATTGCTATTTACCCTTCATAAGGACCCTCTTCATCGAATCCGATCCAACTAAAGTGGGAGAGACAGACACCCACTAGCCACCTTATGCAACAAGTGCATGTCAGGCGGTGGAACCAGTCTCACGTAAGCGTACGTGTAAAGTCGGTCCGGGCCGCTTCATCCCACAATGCCGCCGAATCAAGATAGGACTAGTAACGGCAAGCAAATTGACCAAATCAACACCCACAACTACTTGTGTTCTACTCGTGCATAGAATCTACGCATAGACCTAGCTTTGATACCACTGTTGGGGAACGTAGTAATAATTCAAAAAAATTCCTACGTGTCACCAAAACCAATCTAGGAGATGCTAGCAACGAGAGAGAGGGAGTGCATCTTCATACCCTTGAAGATCGCTAAGCGGAAGCGTTGCAAAGAACGCGCTTGATGGAGTCGTACTCGCGGCAATTCAAATCGCGGAAGATCCGATCCAAGCGCCGAACGGACGGCGCCTCCGCGTTCAACACACGTACAGCCCGCGGACGTCTCCTCCTTCTTGATCCAGCAAGGGGGGAGGAGAAGTTGAGGGAGAGCTCTGGCAGCACGACAGCGTGGTGGCGGTGGAGCTCGTGGTTCTCCGGCAGAGCTTCGCTAAGCACTACGGAGGAGGAGGAGGTGTAGGAGAGGGGAGGGCTGCGCCAGGGGCAAGGGGTGCGGCTGCCCTCCCACCCCTCCCCCCCTCTATTTATAGGCTGAAGGGGAAAGGGGGCCGGCCCCCTTAGATCCATCTAGAGGGGGGGCGGCCAAGGGGGGAGCTTGCCCCCCAAGTTGGTGGGAGGCGCCCCCACCCCCTAGGGTTCCCAACCCTAGGCACCTTCGGCCCTTGGGGGGGCGCACCAGCCCACTAGGGGGCTGGTTCCCACCCATATTCAACCCACTTGGTCCTCCGGGGCAGGTGGGCCCTCCCGGTGGACCCCCGGAACCCTTTCGGTGGTCCCGGTACAATACCGATAAACCCCGAAACTTTTCCGGTGACTGAAACTGGACTTCCCATATATAAATCTTCACCTCTGGACCATTCCAGAACTCCTCGTGATGTTCGGGATCTCATCCGGGACTCCGAACAACTTTCGGTAACCACATACAATTCCCATTACAACTCTAGCGTCAACGAACCTTAAGCGTGTAGACCCTACGGGTTCGGGAACCATGCAGACATGACCGAGACACCTCTCCGGCCAATAACCAATAGCGAGATCTGGATACCCATATTGGCTCCCACATGTTCCACGATGATCTCATCGGATGAACCACGATGTCGGGGATTCAATTAATCCCGTATACAATTCCCTTTGTCCATCGGTATGTTACTTGCCCGAGATTCGATCGTCGGTATCCCTATACCTTGTTCAATCTCGTTACCGGCAAGTCTCTTTACTCGTTCCGTAACACATGATCCCGTGACTAACTCCTTAGTCACATTGAGCTCATTATGATGATGTATTACCGAGTGGGCCCAGAGATACCTCTCCGTCACACGGAGTGACAAATCCCAGTCTCGATTCGTGCCAACCCAACAGACACTTTCGGAGATACCTGTAGTGCACATTTATAGTCACCCAGTTACGTTGTGACGTTTGATACACCCAAAGCATTCCTACGGTATCCGGGAGTTGCACAATCTCATGGTCTAAGGAAATGATACTTGACATTAGAAAAGCTCTAGCAGACGAACTACACGATCTTGTGCTATGCTTAGGATTGGGTCTTGTCCATCACATCATTCTCCTAATGATGTGATCCCGTTATCAACGACATCCAATGTCCATGGTCAGGAAACCATGACCATCTATTGATCAACGAGCTAGTCAACTAGAGGCTCACTAGGGACATGGTGTGGTATATGTATTCACACATGTATTACGGTTTCCGGTTAATACAATTATAGCATGAACAATAGACAATTATCATGAACAAGGAAATATAATAATAACCATTTTATTATTGCCTCTAGGGCATATTTCCAATACCTTTCTGGTCAACCCGACTACACATCACTCGCGGGTACCCTTCGGGGCCGACCCGTCTTTCACATTTCCCTCGCGGGTACCCCCTAGGGGCTGACCCGTCTTTCCCATGGTTCTGGGGTAAAGTCAAATTAATCGTGTGTCCATAACATCAAGGGGGAATCTAAGGAATCACCCTCGATGGATTCCACTTGATGTAACCGTCAAGGTGACTGATACGTCTCCAACGTATCTATAATTTTTTATTGTTCCATGCTGATATATTATCATTCTAGGATACTTTTTGGGTCTTTATTTACCAATTTATAATATTTTTGAGCACTAACCTATTGACCCAGTGCCCAGTGCCAGTTGTTGGTTTCTGCATGTTTTGCACTTTTCAGGTTTACAGTACCAAACAAAGTCCAATTGCCACAAAACTTTTTGATAATTTTTCCTGCATCAAAAGAAGACCTGGAAGCTTCGTAAGGAGGTCGGGGGCCGCATGAGGGCCGCACAAGCCAACAGGGCGCGCCCCAGGGGGGCACGCCCTGATGGCTTGTGCCTCCCTCGGGCGTCTCCCGATGCCCCTCTCTGGCTTATAAATTCTCATCTACCCTAAAAACACCAGAGGCAGTCCCGAAACCCTTTTTCCGCCGCCACAAGTCTCTGTTCCGTCGCGAGGACATCTGGAGCTCCGTTCCGGCACCCTGCCCGAGGGGGGATTGATCTGGAGGGCCTCTACATCAACCTTGCTGTCCTCATGATGATGTATGAGTAGTTCACCACAAACCTATGGGTCCATAGCTAGTACCTAGATGGCAATCTCTCTATCTCTTGATCTTCAATATAATGATCATCGCATCTTCGCTTTGATCTATCCGATGTAATCCTATTGTGCGGTGTGTTTGTTGGGATCCGATGAATTGTGGGTTTATGTTCATATTATTCATAAAAAGTATTTGAGCCACCTCTGAATATTAAGATTCTTATTTGCATGATCATTATAGCTTTGTAATGCTCTCTGATTTATTGATGTGCTTTGGCCAAGTAGAATGATCTATCTTCAGTGGGAGTGGTGCGTTGTGGTAGGTTCAACCTGACGAGTTCTATATCCGAGTGACAAAGTAGGGGACAAGATGTGTGTTTGTGTTGTTTCTACTAAGGATAACATGATGGGGTTCATTCATATTGCTTGAGTTTACTTTGTCTACATCATGTCATCGTTCTCCATGCATTACTCTGTTTTACTTAATACTCTAGATGCATGCTGGATAGCAGTTGATGAGTGGAGTAATAGTAATAGGTGCTGGCAGGAGTCGGCCTATTTGTTTATGGACATGATGCCTATATATACATGATCATTGCCGTGAAAATTGCATAACTATCCGCTTTTCTATCAATTGCCCACCAGTAATTTGTTACCCATCGTATGCTGCCTACATGAGAGATGCCGCTAGGGAAAACTATGGCCCCGGGTCTATTCACTTATATATTTACAAACACTACTATTACCTTGCTGCCTTTATTTACTTTTTATTTTATTTTGCAATTTACAATTATCTACAATTACCTACACAACTCATTTGATTGCAAATAACGAGATCAAGGGGATTGACAACCCTCTTGCCCGTGTTGGGTGCAAGTTGTTTGTTCATTTGTGTGTATCCGCTGAAGACGGTTGAGGATCGATATTCCTATTGGTTCGATAAACCTCGGTTTCATAATTGAAGGAAATACTTACCCACTTTGTGTTGCGATAACCCGTTCCTCTTCACGGAAAACCCAACGCGGATCACAAGTATTAGTGAACCATGAGGAATCACCCTCGAGGGTTCACACTTGAGGTGTTGCGTGACAGAGTCGTTATCGGGAGTGGTGGAGGAATCACCCTCTGTAATCAACGACCGACTAGCTACACTACAGAGTTATCATCAGCTGTGCGTTACGAGGTATGATATGTCCATTTTGCATCATGATTTCCTATTGTTATTTATAATATTCTTATACATAATAATGCTTTATGAAGTAATTCTAATGCCTTTTCTCTCATAATATGCAAGGTTTACACAAAGAGGGAGAATGCCGGCAGCTGGAATTCTGGACCTGAAAAACCATGTCAGAGACACCTATTCTGCACATCTCCAAATAAGCTGAAACTTCACGGAGAATTATTTTGGAATATATAAAAAATACTGGAGCAAATAACTATCGGAGGGGGCCACCTGGTGACCACAAGACACCAGGACGCGCCAGGCCCCCCAGGCGCGCCCTGGTGGGTTATGGCCAGCCCGGCCCACCTCCGGTGTCCATCTTCTGGTACTTAAGGTCTTTTGACCTAGAAAAAATCAAGAGGGGACTTTCGGGACGGAACGCCGTCGTCTCGAGGCGGAACTTGGGCAGGATCACTTTTACCCTCCGGCGGAGCGATTCCGCCGGGGGAACTTCCCTCCCGGAGGGGGAAATTGAAGCCATCGTCATCACCAACAACCCTCTCATATTTGGGAGGCCAATCTTCATCAACATCTTCAACAGCACCATCTCCTCTCAAACCCTAGTTCATCTGTTGTGTTCAATCTTTGTACCGGAACCTCAGATGGGTACCTGTGGGTGACTAGTAGTGTTGATTACATCTCGTGGTTGATTACTATATGGTTTATTTGGTGGAAGATTATACGTTCAGATCCATTATGCTATTTAATACCCCTCTGATCTTGAGCATGAATATCATTTGTGAGTAGTTACCTTTGTTCTTGAGGTCATGGGAGAAGTCATGTTGCAAGTAATCATGTGAAGTTGATATGTGCTCGATATTTTGTTGATATGAATGTTGTGATTCCCTTAGTGGTGTCATGTGAACGTCGACTACATGGCACTTCACCATCTTTGGGCCTAAGGGAATGCATTGTGGAGTAGTTATTAGATCATGGGTTGCTAGATTGACAGAAGCTTAAACCCTAGTTTATGCGCTATTTCGTAAGGGGCTGATTTGGATCCAAATGTTTAATGCTATGGTTAGATTTTATCTTAATACTTTTCTCGTAGTTGCGGATGCTTGCGAGGGGGTTAATCATAAGTGTGAGTTTTGTTCAAGTAAGAACAGTACCCAGGCACCAGTCCACCCACATATCAAATTATCAAAGTAGCAAACGCAAATCAAACCAACATGATGAAAGTGACTAGATGAAATTCCCGTGTACCCTCAAGAACGCTTGCTTATTA
The DNA here is from genome assembly GCA_039707655.1 of Elymus sibiricus. Classification (NCBI taxonomy): domain Eukaryota; kingdom Viridiplantae; phylum Streptophyta; class Magnoliopsida; order Poales; family Poaceae; genus Elymus; species Elymus sibiricus. The sequence continues at coordinate 213,887,352 of CM077675.1, forward strand.
TAAGAGACCGTTCTGGCATGTCCTTTGCCAAAAAAGGATTGGGCTATCTTGCTGTACTTTATTTACCATTATCATTACTTGCTTGTTACCAATTATCTTGCTATCAAACTACCTTTTACCTACAATTTCAGTGCTTGCAGAAATTACCTTGCTAAAAACCGCTTGTCATTTCCTTCTGCTACCCGTTGGGTTCGACACTCTTACTTATCGAAATGACTACGATTGACCCCCTATACTTGTGGGTCATCAAGGCTCTTTTCTGGCGCCGTTGCCGGGGAGTGAAGTGCTCTTGGTAAGTGGAAATCGGTAAGGAAAAATTTATACTACATGCTGAAAATTATTGTCACTTTCTACTATGGAAAACAATCCTTTGAGGGGTTTGTTCGGGGTATCTTCACCTTGACCGGAACCACAATTAGTTGCCCCTCAACCTACTGCACCTACTGAAAATATTGGTTATGAAATTCCTTCGGCTATGATAGAACAACTGCTAGCTAATCCTTACGCAGGAGACGGAACTGAACATCCTGATATGCATCTAATACATGTGGATGAAATTTGTGGATTATTTAAGCTTGCAGGTTTACCCGGAGATGAAGTTAAGAAGAAGGTTTTCCCTTTATATTTGAATGGAAAAGCATTGACATGGTATAGTCTATGTGATGATATTGGATCATGGAACTGGAATCAATTGAAATTAGAATTCCACCAAAAGTTTTATCCTATGCATCTAGTTCATCGGGATTGGAATTATATATATAATTTTTGGCCTCGTGAAGGAGAAAGCATCGCTCTAGCTTGGGGGAGGCTTAAGTCAATGTTATATTCATGCCCCAATCATGAGATCTCGAGAGAAATTATCATTCAGAATTTTTATGCACGGCTTTCTCATAATGATTGATCCATGCTCGATACTTCTTGTATTGGTTCTTTTATGAAGAAGACTATTGAATTCAAGTGGGGTCTCTTAGAAAGAATTAAACGCAACTCTGAAGATTGGGAACTCGACAAAGGTAATGAGTCAGGTATTAAGCTTGAGTTGGATTGTGTTAAATCTTTTATGAATACCGATGCTTTTCACAAGTTTTGCACTAAATATGGACTTGACTCTGAGATAGTAGCCTCTTTCTGTGAATCATTTGCTACTCATGTTGACCTCCCTAAGGAGAAGTGGTTTAAATATCATCCCCCTATTAAAGAAGAAATTAAAGAACCGGTAAAAGCTAAAGATGAAACCATCATTTACAATGTTGATCCAGTTGTGCCTACTGCTTATATTGAAAAACCACATTTTCCTGTTAGGATAAAGGAACATGCTAAGGTATCAACTATGGTTTGCAAAAGTAATATTAAAGCACCTAAGCCCTCTGAACAAATTAAAGTAGAACCTAGTGTTGCTATGGTTAAAGATCTCTTGGTAGAAAATATTGATGGGCATGTTATTTACTTCTGTGATGAAGCTGCTAGAATTACCAAACCCAATGAAAAAGATAAACATAGACCCGTAGTTGGCATGCCTGTTGTCTCAGTTAAAATAGGAGATCATTGCTATCATGGTTTATGTGATGTGGGTGCTAGTGTGAGTGCTATTCCTTTTACCTTATACCAAGAAATTATAAATGGCATAGCACCCGCAGAAATAGAAGACATTGATGTTATTATTAAACTTGCTAATAGAGACACCATCACACCACTTGGGATTGTTAGAGATGTTGAAGTCTTGTGTGGGAAAATAAAATATCCTACTGACTTTCTAGTTCTTGGTTCCCCACAAGATGACTTTTGTCCCATTATCTTTGGAAGACCTTTCTTGAACACTGTTAATGCTAAGATAGATTGTGAAAAACAAATTGTTGGTGTTAGTTTTGGTGATGTGGCTCATGAGTTTAATTTCTCCAAGTTTGGTAGACAACCACGTAATAAAGAATTATCTAGTAAGGATGAAATAATTGGTCTTGCTTCTATTTTCGTACCTCCTACCGGTCCACTAGAACAATATTTGCTTGACCATGAAAATGATATGCACTTGCGTGAAAGAAATGAAATAGATAAAATATTCTTTGAACAACAACCTATCCTAAAACACAATTTGCCTATTGAAACTCTGGGAGGTCCTCCTCCACCAAAAGGTGATCCTGTGTTTGAATTAAAGCAATTGCCTGGCACTTTGAAGTATGCTTATCTTGATGAGAAAAAGATATATCCTGTTATTATTAGTGCTAACCTTTCAGAACATGAAGAAGAAAGACTATTAAAAATTCTCAGGAAGCACCGGGCTGCTATTGTATATACTCTTGATGATCTTAAGGGCATTAGTCCCACTCTATGTCAGCACAAGATCAATATGGAACCTGATGCTAAACCCGTTGTTAATCATCAATGACGTTTGAATCCTAAAATGAAAGAAGTGGTAAGAACTGAAATATTAAAGCTTCTGGAAGCAGGTATAATTTATCCCATAGCTGATAGTAGATGGGTAAGTCCCGTTCATTGTGTCCCTAAGAAGGGAGGTATTACTGTTGCTCCTAATGATAAAAATGAACTTATCCAACAGAGAATTTTCACTGGCTATAGAATGGTAATTGATTTTAGAAAATTAAATAAAGCTACTAGAAATGAGCATTACCCTCTGCCTTTCATTGATCAAATGCTAGAAAGATTATCTAAGCACACATACTTTTGTTTTCTGGATGGATATTCTGGTTTCTCTCAAATACATGTATCATAACCTGATCAAGAGAAAACCACCTTTACTTGTCCTTTTGGAACCTCTGCTTATAGACGTATGCCTTTTGGTTTATGCAATGCACCTGCTACCTTTCAAAGATGTATGACTGTTATATTCTCTGATTTTTATGAAAATATTGTGGAGGTTTTCATGGATGATTTTTCCGTTTACGGAACTTCTTTTTGATGATTGCTTAAGCAACCTTGATCGAGTTTTGCAGAGATGTGAACAAACTAATCCCGTCTTGAATTGGGAGAAGTGCCACTTTATGGTTAATGAAGGTATTGTCTTGGGGCATAAAATATCTGAACGAGGTATTGAGGTGGATAAAGCTAAAGTTGATGCAATTGAGAAAATGCCATGTCCTAAAGATATTAAAGGTATTCAGAGTTTCCTTGGTCATGTTGGTTTCTATAGGAGGTTTATTAAAGACTTCTCTAAAATTTCTAGGCCTCTTACTAATCTTTTACAAAAGGATATTCCATTCGTTTTGGACGATTATTGTGTAGAAGCCGTTGGAACACTTAAGAAAGCCTTAAATTCTACACCTATTGTTCAACCACCCGATTGGAACTTGCCTTTTGAAATTATGTGTGATGCTAGTGATTATGCTGTTGGTGCTGTTCTAGGACAAACAGTTGATAAGAAATTAAATGTTATCCATTATCCTAGCAAAACTCTAGACAGTGCCCAAAGAAATTATGCTACTACTGAAAAAGAATTTTTAGCAGTTGTGTTTGCTTGTGATAAATTTAGATCTTACATTGTTGATTCCAAAGTTATTGTTCACATTGATCATGCTGCAATAAAATATCTTATGGAAAAGAAAGATGCTAAACCTAGACTCATTAGGTGGGTTCTCTTGCTTCAAGAATTTGATTTACATATCACTGATAGGAAAGGAGCTGAGAACCCCGCAGCTGATAACTTGTCTAGGTTAGAAAATATACTTGATGACCCACTACCTATTGATGATAGTTTTCCTGATGAACAGTTAGCTGCAATAAATGTTTCTCAAAACACTCCTTGGTATGCTAATTATGCTAACTACATTGTTGCTAAATATATACCACCTAGTTTCACATACCAACAAAATAAAAAATTCTTCTATGATTTAAGACATTACTTTTGGGATGACCTACATCTTTATAAAGAAGGGGTAGATGGTATTATTAGATGTTGTGTACCTGAGCATGAACAGGAACAAATCCTACGGAAATGTCATTCTGAAGCCTATGGGGGACGTCATGCGGGAGATAGAACTGCTCACAAGGTATTGCAATCTGGTTTTTATTGGCCTACTCTCTTTAAGGATGCCGTAAGTTTGTCTTGTCTTGTGATGAATGTCAAAGAATTGGTAATATCGGTAAGCTTCAGGAAATGCCTATGAATTATTCACTTGTTGTTGAACCATTTGATGTTTGGAGTTTTGACTATATGGGACCTTTTCCTTCCTCTAATGGGTATACTCATATTTTGGTTGTTGTTGATTATGTTACTAAGTGGGTAGAAGCTATTCCAACTAGTAGTGCTGATCATAACACCTCCATTAAAATGCTTAAAGAAGTCATTTTCCCGAGGTTTGGAGTCCCTAGATATTTAATGACTGATGGTGGTTCGCACTTTATTCATGGTGCTTTCCGTAAAATGCTTGCTAAATATGATGTTAACCATAGAATTGCATCACCCTATCATCCTCAATCTAGTGGTCAAGTTGAACTTAGCAATAGAGAAATAAAATTAATATTACAAAAAAAACTGTCAATAGGTCCCGAAAGAATTAGTCTAAGAAACTAGATGATGCACTTTGGGCCTATAGAGCAGCTTATAAAAATCCTATGGGTATCTCTCCATACAAAATGGTATATGGAAAAGCTTGTCATTTGCCTCTAGAGTTAGAACGTAAAGCATTTTGGGCAATTAAAGACTCAATTATGATTTCAAACTTGCCGGTGAAAAGAGCTTATTTGATATTAGCTCACTAGATGAATGGAGAACCCAAGCTTATGAAAATGCCAAACTGTTCAAAGAAAAAGTTAAAAGATGGCATGACAAAAGAATCCAAAAGCGGGAATTCAAAGTTGAAGAATATGTTCTTTTGTACAACTCTCGTTTTAGATTTTTTTGCAGGAAAGCTTCTTTCCAAATGGGAAGGACCATATATTATCGAAGAGGTTTATCGTTCTGGAGCTATCAAGATTAATAATGCCGAAGGTACTAACCCGAAGATGGTCAATGGACAAAGAATTAAACACTATATCTCAGGTACGCCTATTAATGTTGGAAGAAATATTATCCAAACCATGACACCGGAGGCACACATAAAAGAAACCTTCCGGAACACTCCAGAATCCTGAAAAAGAGGAGGTACGTGATACGGTAAGTAAACGGACTCCGAAAAATCCGCAAAAATATTTTCTGTTAGTTTTGGAATATTACAAAAATTAGGAAAATAAGAAATTAACAGGAAAGCAACCGAGGTGAGCACGATACACCAAGGCGCGCCTGCCCTCCCTGGCGCGCCCTTGTGGGTTGTGCCTCCCTCGGGCACCTTCCCGACTCTGTTTTCCTTCCATATTCTTGCTTCCCAAGATAAAAAAATCTTTATATATACCCCCGATTGTTTTGACCACCGCATCATAGAATAATCCGCACTAAGTAGAGATACTACTTGTGCATCCAAAAACCCAAACCCAAATTCATTCTTTGAGAGTCCACCATACCTACCTATGGATCGAGAAAGATCCTTCAAGTAAGTTGTCATCGGTGCAATAAGGCAATAAAAATTGCTTCTAAAAGTGTTTGATCAATTAGTGTAAGAGAAAATTGAGCGCTATACGAACTTATGATGGCAAAGTAATAAAAGTGACGGACTGCATAATAAAGGTTGCTATCATAGGGGCAATGTAGCGTGACGTTCTTTTACATTAAGGGATTGGGCATACAAACCAATAAGCGGATGACAACCTCTGCTTCCCTCTGCGAAGGGCCTATCTTTTACTTTCATGTATTTACTTTTATGCAAGAGTCAAAGTATTCTTCCCTATTCCTTTTTACTTTTTCTTTTTGCAAGCATCATGTGGTGAGGAAAGATCTAGGCACATATATCCAGTTGGATATGAGTGAGCATGAGTTATTATTGTTGACATCACCCTTGAGGTGAATACGTTGGGAGGCGAAACTATAAGCCCCTATCTTTCTATGTGTTCGGTTGAAACTATTTGCTCATGGGTATATTGTGAGTGTTAGCAATCATAGAAGATTAAATGATGGTTGAGTGTGTGGACTTGCCAAAAGGCTCCGACACGAGACCCTTCCTGAACATATGATGAATTGTAGTTGCAAAGTTGACTAAGAACATAGTTTGTTGGTTTTCAATAAGGTTTATGCTTTATACTTCTATGTTGTGATGAATTGTTACATGTTCATGAGAAGTTATATGATGAAGTTATATAATAAAAGTTATATGAAAAAGTCCTATGACAAAGTTTTTTGCTGCTATGATAATAAGCATGATGCTACTATGTCCGTATTTTGTTTTTATCGACACCTCTCTCTCAAACCACGTGGACATGTTTTTCGATATCGGCTTTCGCTTGAGGACAAGCGCTTGGGGGAGTTGATACGTCCATTTTGCATCATGATTTCCTACTGTTATTTATAATGTTTTTATGCATAATAATGCTTTATGGAGTAATTCTAATACCTTTTCTCTCATAATATGCAAGGTTTACACAAAGAGGGAGAATGCCGGTAGCTGGAATTCTGGACCTGAAAAAGCATGTCACAGACACCTATTCTGCACATCTCCAAATAAGCTGAAACTTCACGGAGAATATTTGGAATGTATAAAAAATACTGGAGCAAATAACTATTGGAGGGGGCCACCTGGTGACCACAAGACACCAGGGCGCGCCAGGCCCCCCAAGCGCGCCCTGGTGGATTGTGCCCACCTCCGGTGCCCATCTTGGTACTTAAGTTCTTTTGACCTAGAAAACATCAAGAGGGGACTTTCGGGACAGAACGCCGTCGTCTCGAGGCGGAACTTGGGCAGGAGCACTTTTGCCCTCCGGCGGAGCGATTCCGCCGGGGGAACTTCCCTCCCGGAGGGGGAAATCGAAGCCATCGTCATCACCAACAACCATCTCATCTTTGGGAGGCCAATCTTCATCAACATCTTCAACAACACCATCTCCTCTCAAACCCTAGTTCATCTCTTGTGTTTAATCTTTGTACCGGAACCTCAGATGGGTACCTGTGGGTGACTAGTAGTGTTGATTACATCTCGTGGTTGATTACTCTATGGTTTATTTGGTGGAAGATTATATGTTCAGATCCATTATGCTATTTAATACCCCTCTGATCTTGAGCATGAATATCATTTGTGACTAGTTACCTTTGTTCTTGAGGTCACGGGAGAAGTCATGTTGCAAGTAATCATGTGAAGTTGATATGTGCTCGATATTTTGATGATATGAATGTTGTGATTCCCTTAGTGGTGTCATGTGAACGTCGACTACATGGCACTTCACCATCTTTGGGCCTAAGGGAATGCATTGTGGAGTAGTTATTAGATCATGGGTTGCTAGAGTGACAGAAGCTGAAACCCTAGTTTATGCGCTATTTCGTAAGGGGCTGATTTGGATCCAAATGTTTAATGCTATGGTTAGATTTTATCTTAATACTTTTCTCGTAGTTGCGGATGCTTGCGAGGGGGTTAATCATAAGTGGGAGGTTTGTTCAAGTAAGAACAGCACCCAGGCATCGGTCCACCCACATATCAAATTATCAAAGTAGCGAACGCAAATCAAACCAACATGATGAAAGTGACTAGATGAAATTCCCGTGTACCCTCAAGAACGCTTGCTTATTATAAGATACCGTTTTGGCCTGTCCTTTGCCACAAAAGGATTGGGCTATCTTGTTGCACTTTATTTCCCGTTATGTTACTTGCTCGTTACTAATTATCTTGCTATCAAACTACCTGTTACCTACAATTTCAGTGCTTGCAGAAATTACCTTGCTGAAAGCCGCTTGTCATTTCCTTCTGCTCCTCGTTGGGTTCGACACTCTTACTTATCAAAAGGACTATGATTGACCCCCTATACTTGTGGGTCATCAAGGTATCACCCTCGTCACTCGATAGTAGCTCTATAGAGTCGTACAACTAAGGGGGGTGAGGAAATGTGTCGGGCTCACGACGTCGATCACATTGATCGAGTCATCGATGATGAAGCAGGGGCAACAGGGACAAGGTGAGGGGTCACTGGTGGATCACTAACCAACCTATACTAAGCCTATAGGATAAGCAGCTTGGTAACAATAGTAGGTTACAAAAATAGGCTATGCATCAGAATAGGAGCTATTAACAACAGTAGCAAAAATCTAATGCAAGCATGAGAGAGAAGGAATGGCCGATATAGGAATGGTCAAGGGGTTTTGCTTGTCTGGATACTCTGCGCAAGTGGCTGGACGTCTAAGGCATAGTCATACACGGCAGCAGCATCAGCCTCCGTGTCTACCGAAGAGAAGAGGGGGAAGAAACAATAATTATAAAGCAAACAGATGCATCACGATGCATGACATGTCAATATGAAGTGCTTGGGGTTGATCTAACGCAGTGCTACGTGTTACAGACGGAGTAGGGAAATATCCGTGGATATTTCCCGGGTCTTGGCATTTATCGGACAGATGAATCGGAGGGGAAGGTTCCATGTTCATCATGCTAGAGGCATGTGACAGATGAACGGAGAGCGTATTCGGATTCGTTATATTTTTCTGAGCAACTTTCATATATAAATTATTTTCATGTGACTTATAGATTATTTTATATGATGTTTCAAAGTTTTAATAATATTATGGAATTTACTGGATTTATTTTAATTTGACAAATAGCTTTATTGCATCAGCATGATGTCAGCATGAGGTCAGTAGTCAACCCAGCTGTTCCAGGTCAAACCTGACGGCTGGGTCCCACATGACATAGACAGTGGCATTAATCAGGGTTTATTTTTAATCTAAATAGGTTAATTAGCAGGTAGGACCCACTTGTCAGTGTCACATTAGGTCAAATTAATTATTTAATTAACTAAATTAGCTAATTAGTGGGTGGCCCACCAGTCAGTGACTGGGGGTTGCCCAGTCAGCAGTTGACCATGGTCAACTGGTCAAAGGGGGCCCCTGGGCCCACTGGTCAGTGATCCATGGGGTGGCCCTAGGCCGGCCACGTAGGCGGGCGGCGCCGGAGTAACATCGGCGACCATTTTCGCGGCGGAGCGGCTCGGGTGGCCGTCGGGATTTCGCTACGAGGGCTCTCCGGGCTTGGGACTTGGCTCGTTCGAACCGACGGAGCGAACTGCATCCAATGGTGGTGGTGGCCGAGCCGGGGGTGGCCGGAAACGGCGCCTGCGATGAGGTGGAGCTGCGGCGGCTTTCGGGCGAGGACGGGCCCGTGGCTACGGGGCACGACAAGAGGCGCGGAGGGGCTCGTTGGCCTCCTAGGGAGCCTAGGAGCACGTTGCCGTGCTCCAACGAGGGCTAAGCAAGGCAACTGCATCGAGCTTCGGTTACGGCGGCACGGCGAGCTACGCTACGCAGAGGGACAGGGGAAAGAGGGAGGAGGAGCGGGGCCTCAATGCGGTCCTGCAGGTGTGCAAACGCGGGCGCAGGGGAAGCCTGGTGGAGCGAATCGGCGGCTAGGTGCGGCGGTGCCCGAGGAGGAAGAAGGGTCGGGGATGGCGCTGCAGTGGCCTCCTGCTCCCGCTGGTGGATGCGACGGACGAGGACGAGGTCGGCGAAACTCGGGGGCACGCTAGCGCGGTGCGGGGGGGGCGGTGGTCGCGGGTACTCGACGGCCATGGCGACGGTGGCACTCGGGCGCGTCCAGATCAGGACAAGGGAGCGAGGGGAGGGGGCGAACGGGGGGTTAGGGTTTCGGGGGAGGCCGCGGCGGGGCCTTGTAGGCGCCTGAGGGGCAGCGGATGGCCGTGGCCGTGGCGCGCATCGGCGGTGGCCACGAGCCCCCTGGTGAACAGGAGGTAGGGTGACCCCTTAGGTGGGCTGGGCCTGTCCTTGTGGCCTAAGGCCTAGAGGCAGGGGGCTTTTCTTTTTTTCTTTTCTTTTTAGTTATCTGTTTCTTTTATTTCTTTCTGTTTTGTGTCTATTTTCAAACCATTTGACTTTTGTAAATTATGTAACTTGGCCCATTAATTACACTGCAATTTTCAGCACTGCCACAAAAAGTTTGGGAGTCATTTGAAAAAGTTTGGTATTTCCATAATTTAGAAAGGTATTTAAATTATTGTTTGGCCTCTGTTTTAATTGTTTTAGGGCTTTTAACCACTTTATAAAAAGTTGGTTTCACCTTGAGGCTTGAGAAATATCTAGAGAATATTTGCAACACTAGGAACATTTTAGTTTTCATGTTGGTGAATTTCTTTATTTCACTTATTATTTGAATTTGAATTTAAAGTGGAATTTGAAATGAGATATGATTTCAAATATGATCAAGCACTGTTTAACAAAATGATTAGCTTAATCACAGAGGGTTACTGCAGCTTGATTACAGGGGTGTTACGCCCAGCCACGCATAGCAGCCGCTGAAGGATCGATAGAAGAGACGTCTAGAAGGGGGTGAATATACAACTTGCAAGAATTAAAATCTAACCTTTTCCCAAGTTAATTGGTGGGCAGTTTTAGCAATTATAACAAGTCTAATGCACCCTACACATGCTAGTCAACAAGTATGGCAGCGGAAAGTAAGACAAGCACATGTAAGAGAGAGTAGAGATAGGAAGATCAAACGCAATTTGGAGACGCAAGGATTTTTCCCGTGGTTCCGATAGGTGGCGCTATCATACATCCATGTTTATGGAGTCTTTAACCCACTGAGGGTAACGGTCGTGAGAGTCCATGGAGGGCTCCACCCATAAGGGTCCACGAAGTAGCAACCTTGACTATTCCATAATGGCTTCCATCCACGAAGGACTAGCCTCACTATGGGTAGATCTTCACGAAGTAGGCGATCTCCTTGCCCGTACAAACTTCTTGGTTCAACTCCACAACACAAAGTAGGAGGCTCCCAAGCAACACCTAACCAATCTAGGAGGCACCACCCTCCAAAAGGTAATAGGCTCGGCAATGTCGATGAACTCCTTGCTCTTGTGCTTCAAGATGATAGACTCCTCAACACTCAATCACTCTCTCACAGATTTGGCTTGGTGGAAGGGATTTATTGGTGGAAAGCAACTTGGGGAGGCTAGAAATCAATATCCATACGGTTGGAGTGGATGATCTTGATCTCAACACAAGGGTAGGTGGTTCTCTCTCAGAAATTTGGATGGGGCAAGTGTGGAATAGTTCTGAGTGCTTCTCCTTCGAGTGAGAGGTGGTGGAGGGGTATATATAGGCATCTCCAAAAATCCAACCGTTACACCATTATTGAGCAACTCGGTGAAACCGAAGTAAACACTCGGTGGCACCGAAGTGTTCAAAATGTGGCAACTTTAGGAATCTCAGTGAGACCGATATATGATTCTCGGTGATACCGATATGAGTTGCCGAGGGCAGTTTCCAAACTCGGTGAGACCGATTCACAATTCTCGGAAATTACGATTCTTGTGAAACAGCTAACAGAAGGTTGGTCACTGGAACTCGGTGGCACCGATGCAAAACTTGGTAGTACCGAGAAGGGTTTGTGGCTAGGGTTTCTGTCTAACGTTTAAACTCGTTGTAGCCGATATGGAAGTTGGTAGCACCGATTATGAGTGGAAGGGTTTTAGATAGAATCTTTGTGGGAGAGCTTGTGGGTGTTTTTGGTGACTAGCACTTGTGTACGTGGAGCAATTTGTTCACCAACAATACCTTACCCCCTTTTAATAGTATTGGCTTTCCTATGGACTCAAAGTGATTTCTCACAAAGTAAAATGTAGAGTCTTCTAGCTTGAAGCTTTGCCAATCCATTCCTTGCGTCTTGGGGTATCTCCTCACAATCCTTTGCCAACACTCTATGTGGACTAAACCTGAAATGAACTAGGTAGAAATATTAGTCCAAGAGACAATGTATGTTGTCATGAATTATCAAAACCACCAAGGGAGCATATGTGCTTTCAATCTCCCCCTTTTTGGTAATTGATGACAACATACAATCAAAGCTTCAAATAAGGATATGCATAGATAAAATGAAGACTTTGAGAGACACATGACTAAAACTTGCTCCCCCTAAACGTGTGCAATCCTTTTGAGGATAGTTGCTTTGGAATGCATCTACACACATGTAATGGAAGGGATATGATGAGTTATGTGTATCTTGGCTATATGCATCAAATATATGTGAATGAGGTGTATCCTTGTTAAAGACTTCACTCTTGCAAACAATATGTGCAAGAAGCAAGAGATCATCTTGATCAAAGATATGATGCATATACTTACCTTGAGTTCTTGAGCATTCTAGTAGTAGAAACACACTTGAGAAAACAATGTTAGGGAACACAAGAGTGTTCTACAAATCAAAAAGCGATAGAACTCAATAGTACCAAGATGTGGAGAACATATAGAAGATAGTATTCCTTAAGTTTGATATGTCTCCAAGAACATTTTAGAACTTTCTCCCCTAGATGTGAAATAGTAGGTCATCCTCTCCCCCTAAATCTTAACATGTAGATATTGGGATTGGATAGGGTGAGACAAGTCTAACATGAGAATCTCTCTCTCCTTTGGGAAACAACGAAACTTCTCCCCCTACTTTGGTATTCTCCCCCTTGATTGTATCTCCCCCTTTTGCATTGAAGCATGTATCTTCCCCTTTAGCATTTTGAAGCTTTGATATTTCTCCCCCTTTGGCATTAATTGCCAAAAAGGTCCATACATAGGGTCAGACACGGGGATCATGGAGTCAGAAGGGATCCTTGAGAACAAGGGTCATAGAATGTAGGGTTCACGGAAAAGAATGAGGATCATAGAGAGCATTAAAAACTGAGGGAACACAGAGAATAATTGCTCCTTTTTTGGAATCATTGAAGCAATAAGGATTTACTAATATGAACACAAATCATAGAAGAAATCAAATCGGTGGCTCCGAGACAAACCGGTCGGTGGAACCGAATTGTGGTCATGCAGCTTATCTGCTAAATCGGTGAAACCGAGTGGTTTGAGTCGGAGGCTCCGAGGAGTAAACAGAAACTTGGCAATGAGTTTTGAAAACGTGTAATAAAATGTCAAAAAGATCTGCAAAGGAAATACAAAAGACTTTTCAAAGAAACATCAGCTAGAGAAGATTTGAGTGGTTCCAAGAAATCTTGCAAATATAGGATGAACCACACTAGAAGCTTCAACTAGATGATGGTCAGTGACTAGGTCACCTATATTAGAGTATATTAACTTAGGAGCCAAGCAAGAATACTTGATCATAGGTCATACTCATCGTTAAGCTCAAAATAGGGTTACCATTTTTCGATTAAGCATTTTAATGTTTTCATATCATTTGAGTTGCTTTATCTCATGACTTGGAGTAAAGCTTTTTCAAGGATATGAGTTCATACCTTTGAGTGATGTTGATGACATAGCATGTAGAAGAACTTGTTGTGGATGCTCGATGTTGATGAAGATCATCTTGAGTTGGGAGCAATCCTTGTTTGTTTTGGTTCTCTTTTCACCTACATGGGTTGGTCATGCAAGGAAGAACAAGATATATCCATTTGACATGATATCAATTTAGAATTAGCAAATGTGATCACATCAAATATATGTCAAGGATATGGTTGAGTTGTCTTCTTCCCTCCATCAACAAGAAAGGTTGTGGATACTTGGTCATGACAAGATTGCTTATGATTGGAGTTGTTGGCAATCTTGTGGAATGAAGTTCTTCCAAGTACCTACAAAAGATTAGTTGCAATACAAGGGAGCATATATTTCCATGGTATAAGATAACATGTCAAGTGTATCATGGAAGTATCATGTAAGCTCATGCCCTTGCATGCAACCGAGTGAGTCTAGCTGAAGTTTGAAGCATCAAGGATGTTCAACTCACTCCTCAAGTGACAAAACACTTTCTCATCAAGTGGCTTAGTAAAGATATCAGCCAATTGTTTTTCAGTACGAACATGCTTGAGATTGATATCTGCTTTGGCAACATGATCACGAATGAAATGATGTCGAACTTGAATATGCTTAGTTCGAGAATGTTGCACGGGATTATGAGCAATTTTGATTGCGCTCTCATTGTCACATAACAATGGTACATGTCTCACATGTATGCCATAGTCCTTAAGAGTTTGAGTCATCCATAGCAATTGAGCACAACATGATCCAGCGGCAATGTATTCCGCTTCGGCAGTAGATAGAGATACTGAGTTTTGTTTCTTGGAGGACCAAGACACAAGAGATCTACCAAGAAATTGACAATTACCCGAAGTGGATTTTCTGTCAACCTTGTCTCCGGCATAGTCTGACTCGGAATAGCCAACAAGATTAAAAGAAGATCCCTTGGGATACCATATGCCAAAGTTTGGTGTATGTATCAAATATCTCACAATTCTTTTCACGGCCTTAAGATGACACTCTTTAGGAGCAGCTTGATATCTAGCGCACATGCATACACTAAGCATATTGTCGGGATGGGAGGCACATAGATATAACAATGAACCAATCATAGATCGATAAACCTTTTGATCAACCGGTTCATCCTCCTTGGTAAGATCAACATGTCCACTAGTAGGCATAGGAGTTTTCATACCTTTACACTCTTGGATGTTGAACTTCTTGATCAAGTCCTTGGTATACTTGGTTTGAGAGATGAAGGTTCCTTCTCTCGTTTGCTTGATTTGCAAACCAAGGAAAAAAATTCACCTCACACATCATGGACATCTCATACTTCTCGGACATCAACCTTCCAAATCTTTCATTAAATTGTGGGTTAGTAGATCCAAAGATAATGTCATCCACATAGATTTGGCACACAAATAATTCACAATTAACTCTCTTAGTGAATAAGGTTGCGTCAATTTTACCAATTTCAAAACCCTTTTCAATGAGAAACTTCGTTAAGCATTTATACCAAGCACGTGGGGCTTGCTTAAGACCATAAAGAGCTTTACAAAGCTTGTACACGTGATTAGGTTTCTTAGGGTTTACAAAACCAGGGGGTTGCTTAACATAGACCTCTTATTCAATCTCACCATTTAAGAATGCACTTTTAATATCCATTTGATAAAGCGTGATATCATGGTGATTAGCATAAGCAAGAAGAATGCGGATAGCTTCAAGTCTAGCAACGGGTGCATAGGTCTCACCGTAGTCCATACCTTCGACTTGGGTGTAGCCTTGAGCTACGAGACGCGCCTTGTTGCGTACGACTTGACCGTCTTCATCTTGTTTGTTACGAAACACCCATTTGGTTCCGATGATGTTTTGCTCGTCCTTGGGCTTCTCTACAAGTGTCCACACTTCGTTCCTCTCGAAGTTGTGTAGTTCCTCGTGCATAGCGTTCATCGAATCTGGATCCTGAAGAGCTTCTTCTACCTTCAAGGGCTCAATACTAGATATGAATGAGTAATGCTCACAAATGTTAGCTAGTCGAGTTTTAGAGCGAGTTATCCTCCCGGTTTGTATGTCACCAAAGATTTGATTCAGAGGATGCTTTTTGTCCACTCTTGCTCGAACTCGGGGTAGCTTTTGCTTGTTGGATGGTGGAGCTTCTTCATCATCATCTTCTTCTTCATCGTTGTTGAAGGCGTCGTTGCCTTGAGGTGGTGGTGAAGGTGGTTGTGGTGGATCATCCTGATGAGCTTCTTCCTCCTCTTCATCTTGCCGTGTACCGCTTGTGGATGCCTCCATGTCGTGTTGAGGTTCACCTTGACGTGAAGTGGGGGCTTCCACTTGAGTTGATGAAATACTTTCCTTCACCTCCATGGGATGAATCTTGCCAATCGACAAGTCTTGGATAGCTTCCAAAGGTTCCTTATATCCTACATCATTTGGCAATTGTTTGACTTGCGAACCATTAGATTCATCAAACTTCACATCTACCATCTCTTCAACTTTTCGAGTGAAGCTGTTGTAGACACGGTAAGTGTGAGAGCTTGATCCGTAACCGAGTAGGAAACCTTCATGAGATTTAGGAGCAAATTTTGAACGACGATGCTTATCAAGAATGTAACACTTGGAGCCGAATACCCGAAAGTATCCAACTTGGGGTTTGTTACCGGTGAGTAGCTCGTATGCTGTTTTACCGAGAAGCTTGTGAAGATAGAGTCGGTTTGTGGCATGACAAGCTGTTTCCACGGCTTCCGCCCAAAAGTGTGTTGGCGTCTTGTACTCGTCGAGCATCATTCTTGCCATCTCAATAAGGGTTCGGTTCTTCCTCTCAACAACTCCATTTTGTTGAGGCATGTACGTAGCCGAGAACTCATGTAGAATCCCTTCTTCGTCAAGTAAGGTGTCTACATTTGTGTTCTTGAACTCCGATTCGTTGTCGCTCCGAACTTTCTTGATCTTCATTTCAAACTGATTTTGGGATTTGCGAGCGAAGTTCTTGAAGATCTTTTGTACCTGCGACTTATCATCGAGAAAGAATACCCACGTAAATCTGGAAAAATCATCAACTATAACTAGACCAAAGGAATTTCCACCGAGGCTCTTGTAAGCATTGGGACCAAAAAGATCCATGTGAAGCAACTCGAGTGGTCTCCTAGTAGTCATTATATTCTTTACGGGATGACTTCCACCTACTTGTTTTCCGGCTTGACAAGCACTACAAAGTCTATCTTTGTCAAAGATAACATCTTTAACACCAAGTATATGATCACCTTTGATAAGCTTGTCTAGATTACGCATACCAACATGTCCTAGTCTTCTATGCCAAAGCCAACCTTTAGAAGATTTTGCAATAAGACAAGTATGAGGTTTGGATCTCTTAGTGAAATCGACAATATATAGATCACCTCTACGGAAACCGGTAAAGACCATGTTATGATTATCTTGACGAAACACTTGGCAATCTACTTTGGTAAATAGCACATTAAAACCGAAGTCGGCAAGTCTAGATACGGAAAGAAGATTGTAGCCAAGGGTTCAACAAGCACAACATTTTGAATAGAGCTATCATGGGATATGGCCACCTTACCAAGACCAAGTACCTTACCCTTGGAGTTATCTCCAAAAGTTACATACCTTCGCGGTCCATGGTTTGGTGTGATCTCTTCAAACATGTCTCTATCTCCGGTCATATGATCGGTGCATCCACTGTCGAGAATCCAGTCTTTTCCTCCGGACATGTAATCCTTGAAGTTTGCCATGAGACTTAGATTCTTCATTGTCTTCTCATACTCGATGTCGAACAACTCATCTTCATCATAGTAGCCATGTTTCACATTGTCATCATCAAGTGGGAAATCCTCGTCATAAGAAACAAGAGATCCGTTAGGGTTGTGATCATGACAATGTTCAAGATTATGAATGTGAATGGCTTCAAAAATGATATTGTTGATAGTTATGACATCTCCTTTATCACGCATGAGGTCTCTAAGCTCAAATAGATAGTCATCAAACTTAGGATCACTAGGCATCATTTTGTGAAAGACAATAGTTTTATGAAGAATTTCATCAAGATTACTTAATGAATAATTTGGATATCGTTTCTCCAAATCACTCCACAAAGTATAGGCACATTCAAAATTCTTCATTTGATTAAGCACAATTCTAGGCAATCCTCTAATGATAAGATTAACAGTTCTAAGATTGCATAGCATATCAATTTCCTCTTTGTGTGTGGGATGTAAAGGATCAATGGGAGGTACATAGGGGCTCTTAACATACTTGCTTAAATGAAATTCATTGAACAGTTCAAGCATCTTATATTTCCATTGACTATAGTACTCCCCATCGAGAACGGGCACTCTACAACTAATACTCCCCAAACTAGACACATCCATCTTCCTCCACGGTGATGAAACCGAAGCTATGGAGACCAAAGCTCCGATACCAATTGAAGGATCGATAGAAGAGACGTCTAGAGGGGGATGAATAGACTACTTGCAAGAATTAAAAACTAACCTTTTCCCAAGTTAATTGGTGGGCAGTTTTAGCAATTATAACAAGTCTAACACACCCTACACATGCTAGTCAACAAGTATGGCAGCGGAAAGTAAGACAAGCACATGTAAGAGAGAGTAGAGATAGGAAGATCAAACGCAATTTGGAGACGCAAGGATTTTTCCTGTGGTTCCGATAGGTGGCGCTATCGTACATCCACGTTTATGGAGTCTTCAACCCACGAAGGGAACGGTCGCGAGAGTCCACGGAGGGCTCCACCCATAAGGGTCCACGAAGTAGCAACCTTGACTATTTCATAATGGCTTCCGTCCACGAAGGAGTAGCCTCACTATGGGTAGATCTTCACGAAGTAGGTGATCTCCTTGCCCATACAAACTTCTTGGTTCAACTCCACAACACGAAGTAGGAGGCTCCCAATCAACACCTAACCAATCTAGGAGGCACCACCCTCCAAAAGGTAATAGGCTTGATAATGATGATGAACTCCTTGCTCTTGTGCTTCAAGATGATAGACTCCTCAACACACAATCACTCTCTCACAGATTTGGCTTGGTGGAAGGGATTGATTGGGTGGAAAGCAACTTGGGGAGGCTAGAAATCAAGATCCATATGGTTGGAGTGGATGGTCTTGATCTCAACACAAGGGTAGGTGGTTCTCTCTCAGAAATTTGGATGGGGCAAGTGTGGAATAGTTTTGAGTGCTTCTCCTTCGAGTGAGAGGTGGTGGAGGGGTATATATAGGCATCTCCAAAAATCCAACCGTTACACCATTATTGAGCAACTCGGTGAAACCGAAGTAAAAACTCGGTGGCACCGAAGTGTTCAAAATGTGGCAACTTTAGGAATCTCGGTGAGACCGATATATGACTCTCGGTGGTACCGATATGAGTGGCCGAGGGCAGTTTCCAAACTCAGTGAGACCGATTCACAATTCTCGGAAATTACGATTCTTTTGAAACAGCTAACAGAAGGTTGGTCACTGGAACTCGGTGGCACCGATGCAAAACTTGGTAGAACCGAGAAGGGTTTGTGGCTAGGGTTTCTGTCTAGGGTTTAAACTCGGTGTAGCCGATATGGAAGTTGGTAGCACCGATTATGAGTGGAAGGACTTTAGACAGAATCTTTGTGGGAGAGCTTGTGGGTGTTTTTGGTGACTAGCACTTGTGCACGTGGAGCAATTTGTTCACCAACAATACCTTACCCTCTTTTAATAGTATTGGCTTTCCTATGGACTCAAAGTGATTTCTCACAAAGTAAAATGTAGAGTCTTCTAGCTTGAAGCTTTGCCAATCCATTCCTTGCATCTTGGGGTATCTCCTCACAATCCTTTGCCAACACTCTTTGTGGACTAAACCTGAAATGAACTATGTAGAAATATTAATCCAAGAGACGTATGTTGTCATGAATTATCAAACCCACCAAGGGAGCATATGTGCTTTCAGCCCCCTCTGCTGCTCATGCACCCGTTCCGACCTCGCCCAGCGTGCAGCAGCAAGAGCTCGCGTGCCTGGCCCAGCCTCGCCCCGCCCTGCAGCAGCAGGAGCTCGCGCGCCCGGCAAGGCCTCGCCCCGTCACGCAGCAGGAGGAGCTGCCTCCTATCGCGCCCCGTCGTTCCGTCTCCGCTCACGCGTTGGAGCTCGCCGTGCCGAGCCGTCATGCTTGTCGCGCTCGCCGTGATGCCCCCGTCGTGCCATGCCGAGCCGCGCTCGTCGTGATGCCCCCGCCATGCCATGCCGAGCCGCACTCGCCCTGCCTCCTCTCGTGCCCCCGTTGTGTCGCCCCGCCCCCGCCGTGCCGTGCTGAGCCGCGCTCACCATGCCTCGTCTCGCGCCCCTGCCGTGCCACCCCGCTCACACGTCTTCCCGTTGGAGCTCGCGCCCCCGGCTGCCTCCGTGTTGTAGCCGACCGCCGGCCTCACCTCGTGCCCGGCCGGTGCTGCTGGAGCAGGTAGTCGCGGTCGCCAGGTGCCCCTCGTACGCGCTCGCGTGGGTGCAGCTCGTCCCGACCATGGTCAACATGCACTTGCATCCTTGCCTTCTACGTGTTCGATGAAATGTTGGGACGAACATGCACAAAATACGTCTGCCTCCCATTGGGCGCACCTGCCGACCCAAATGAAAAAGCGGACATGGACGAGCAGACGGCTGACCCAAACAGACAAAAAAGGGACAAAACGCGTGTTCGTTTGGGTCGGGGCGTTGGAGTTTCTCTTACTATCGCGTCAAGGTCCACTCCAGTTGCATAGGCAAGGGCATGTCCAACACTGCCCACCGGACCGTCCCTAAGAGCAACACCAACGCGTCGACACGAAATTGTCCGCATGTCCATTTACGTCCAAACAGATACAAATCAAGCCCAACGTGTTGATCCAAATAGATGAGCGTCCATATTTGTCGGATTTCGGGCTCCGCAAAACCCCAAGAAGTTCGAACACAGGGGCGTGTGCGAAGATCCCCTGCAGCCTCGCCCTACCTAACTCGTTACTCGATGATTTCTACGACGAACTCGCACGATGACGAGGAAGAAGATGCACACGGTGATTTACCCAGGTTCGGGCCGCTGCGAAGTGTAAAACCCTACTCCTGCTTTGGTGGATTGCCTCTCGAGGAGGTATGATGGATGAACTAGTACAGTGGTGAGCGGCCTCGTGAGGGCACTCGAGTGGTGTTCTTGGCTCTCTGCTTCCCTTGTTGTTCTTCAGTCGTCCCCCGGTCCTACGGTGCTACCTAGCCTCTATATATAGCAGCGGCTCGGGTCCTCTTCCCTTATCGCAATGGCGGGAAGGGATCCCACAACGGCCAAATTTGAAGGGGGATAGGAGTACACCCCCGCCCTGTCCAAAGGTGGTCTTCGCCTGCAAAGTGGCTGTCGATGATGTAGAGGTGGGCTCGGCAATGACATCCGTCCTGCTGGGCTCGTGATCGTGGTCTTGTTGCACTGGAATGGAAACCTTTGGGCGGCGCTTTGGGAACCCGCGTACGTCCTTGCTCCTTTTGCACCAAAGGGGAAACTGCTCCGTCTGGTGCGCTGGCGCCCGCCTGTCCCTCCTTGCGTCATCCTTGACTCCTGAGGCCGGGTTCTGCATAGAGATCTCCGCCGCTCCGGAGGGGGCCTGAGGAGGCCCACTCCTTGCTGGTCTTGGTGTTGCTTCCCTTGCGAGCTCGGGTCCTCGCGAGGGCCTTGTCTTGAGTGGGGCTGTGCCAGGCCATGCTTGGCTCGTGAGGTGTGCCCTGCCCTGGGCCACAGGCAGGCAGGTCTGGGTACCCCCGTTCCCAGAACGCCGACAGTAGCCCCCGGGCCCAAGGCGCGCTCGAGCTGGCCTCCGGGCGAAGCTGTTGAGGGCGTCCCGAAGCACCGCGGGCCCAAGACGCCTGCGGGCCAGGCTTGTCACGCGTTGCGTGCCCAGTGGATGTCGTCCCCACTCCCGAGGCCGTCAGGGACCCCCCAGGACGCATGTGTGCTGCGTCGGCCATCATTACCTTTTCTTGAATGCGGCTGCTCCCTCGGTCTTCCCCCTTTGGGCCACGCGGATGTGACCCTTCAGGAGCTGATGAATTGACGTGGGGGAGGGCCGCACGCAACCCGGGCCTGCCTCGCGGCGCCCGAGGAGCGTCCGACGCCTGTACTCCCCACGACGCTCCGGCTGACAAGGGCTGGGACGTGCAGCGGCACCATCATTGCCCGGGATGCGAGGGGGCGCTGGTTGGCCCTTGGTCGTATATAAGTGAGTGAGAGCGAGAAAACCCTCTGCACATCTCCATCTTTTTCGCCTCCCAACCTTCAAGCCGCCGCTCTCCCAGCTATGGCTCCAGTGAGGAAATTTTCCGCCGCCGAGAAAGGGAAGGCCTCCGAGGAGAGCCCTGCTACTTCTCGAGCATGCGTTGGTTTTCCCTTGAAGAGGAAAGGGTGATGCAGCAAAGTAGATAAGTATTTCCCTCAGTTGTTGAGAACCAAGGTATCAATCCAGTAGGAGATACAAGCAAGTCACCAATGGATGTACCTACACAAATAATCAAACACTTGCACCCAACGCTATAAAGGGGTTGTCAATCCCTTCACGGTTACTTGCAAGGATGAGATCTGATAGAGATAGATAGATATGATTGCTAAAACGAAAAGTAAACTAAAAGTAAAAAGATTGCAGCAAGATATTTTTGGTATTTTTGGTTTATAGATCGGAAAATATAATATGGAAAATAGACCCGGGGGGCATAGGTTTCACTAGAGGCTTCTCTCATGAAGGAAAATAATACGGTGGGTGAACAAATTACTGTCGAGCAATCTATTTATATATAAAAAGTGAATGATGGGTTAATTAGAAGCAAGAGAATTAGTCTGAAAATTCCACATTAATCAGAAAATACTAGCCCTCGATCTGATGGGTCTTTTAAAATTATAATCATGTAACGGTTAGATATGCGTAACATATATAGCAGCATCGTAACAGACCACGAGTCTTTAACGTGTCATACCTTTATTTATTTTACATATACATGCTAACGTGCCATGCCTGATCTCTCACGAAAACTCTTTTTTTTTACCCGGTGGAAAGAAAACTCAGGTATCCATCACGTAACCACACACCTCCCACGCCCTTTTTGTAGGTACCCATCCCACCTTAATCCAGGGAAGAAAAAAGAGAGGAAATTCTTCTTTTCTAATAAAAAGATAAAGGAACGTATAGACTTTTATTACCTAACCATACAGATCTCCGGCCCGTCTCGCTCGCTGGTCATGCCTAGCATGCATGCATTCATATGGAAAAGTAATATGCATACAAACCCTTGCTATATGCGTGCATGAGTGCCATCGAAATATGTGTGCATCGCCTACGTTGCTTTGCAGTATGTGTGCATGGCCTACGTTGCTTTGCGTTCTTGAAAAAAGAGCATTCATGCCTTTGATATATGCGTGCATGCATGGCCCTATCCTTCTCATTCTAAACCTATTCCCAAACCTTCCTCTGCACCTATGAGCAGCCAAGAGCTTCATGGTGAATTCCTGGACTTAATCGACTTAGAGTTGCGGGAAATGTTAATTACTCGAGCTCCTCGCTTCGAAAATAAATCGTTCAATGGCGGATTCGCGACCCATGTATAGGTATGGAAAACCGAAAAATTCTTAGGCTCCCCGGCTGGCAGGCAGTTCAGTAACCTCGCGAACGACATAGAGATGAAGGAACAACGAATTTCCCAAGCTCCTTTCTTTGCGGGCGAGCAGTTCATTTGTGGCCTCATAATTTCACATGCTGTCATGGAAACCAAGCGGCACCAGAACCTGGTAACTAATATTGAACAGTAAACGTGATGTTATAGAAGAACAAGGCTGAGTTTGGTGACAGAGATTGGACAAGTAGATCGAGGTTGCAAATCGAGGTTTGGCTTAGTGTTGTTGACACCACAGATGATAGGCGACTGCGACTGAGTCTGAATCATTAAGCTGCAAATTGGTTTCTTATTAGGCCACGGCTCATGAGCAACCAGACCTAGCAAGGATGCATGAAATAGCTCAAATCTTGAAAGATATGGTGTATGGGAGTATACCAGTATATATACCTAGAATGGGTAACAAAGTTGTAGGTATGCCAGCCGCTCAAGCATGCCTGATTGCTAGCTTCGGCACTGTATATATTCCAAGAAGAATCATGTCACCAACTGAATCGCCATGGTCTTCTTTCTTTTATAAAGGAGATGACATCTCATTGTGCTTTGTTATGACAACCAATAGAAGCCAGGGGAAATCTCTAAATAAGGTAGTACTATATGAACCTAAACAAGTTTTCCCACATCGACAACTGTACGTAGCATTCTCAAGAGGCACAAAAAAGGATGGATTGTTGGTAATGGGAAATAAAAAAACATAGCAGTGAGGATAACTTGCTCAAGAACATGGTCAATAAAGAATCTATTGTAAACTACAAGTACTTAACATGCTAATGAAAAAGAAGAAATATACTAAAAACTCACATAAAAGTAGAAAATGTCTGGCTATTAATTTCACAAATTAATAAATGATGACTAATGGATCTCAAAACGTATGTGGAAGTCAAAATAATTACTCTCCTGTGCCCTTCATTAGTTTAGTTACCCAGTATAATCTACCCTAGCTGTCTTCTTTACAGAATCACCCACGCCGGCTCTCCTCTGTGAAGCCGGGCGGCCACGCACGCCACCCCCTATCCTCTTTCCAACGTTGCAACTACCTGGCAGCCCGAATCAAACATACTAGATGCTGCTGCTCTACAAGGGTCCATTGCCATCCAGGCTCCTTCCACAACATGGGCATGATGGACCTGGACCAGGCTTGTCCCCGCCGCCTTCACACACACTAGCTCCTTCAGCATCCTGGAGTACATATAGCTTACCTCTGTTAGCAATCAACCCATCTGTACAGGAGACGTCATGTTATCCATCCAAACCGGCCGTTGCATGCACACAGACAGACGAACTTAACATGCACGTACAAAGCAGTTAACTTTTATGTGCCTTGCATGAATGAATTTATTTTGCTGTTCAATCTAAGCCTGCCCTGAGGTCAAAGTGTATTTGCTAATCTATTGGCCTTTTCAATCTAGGCAGAAGAATAGCGTCCTGTTTGATAAAATCTGGAACAGAAGACAAATGATTGACTTGAATTCATTGAAGTTGAGAACAGGGATACATATAGCCTTGCTTGTAGCAGTTATAGAACCAGACGTGAATTGAATCATGAATTGTAATAAGATTTATCTTGCCTCATGCACATACACAAAAAGATCAATCTGAAACTTGCTTATGCAGACGTACGTCCAAAGCTATGAAATGAAACACGTGATAGGAATCTTGAAGGTTTGTGAAGGCAGCACATCAATGCATGTACTACATTGATTAGATAACTCCTTGAATTTGTACAAATACCTAAATTTGAGAATGGTAATTGTAATTTTCCAAAATCAAAGATGATATTATGAGTTATTACAAATACATAGTAATTTATTACAATTGGAATGATTTAATTTACATGGAAAATTTTCATTAATTGAAATACATTGATCATATTCGTAATATAAATATTAAAAACTATTCGAGGGTCTGGGTCAAAATAATATGTGTAATCCTACTTCTTATAAGTATAGTGAGGATAGATAGGATTTTTTTAATTGGATAATTTTGGGGAGTCCCCAAAGTCGACTAGAATTTTCTTTGAGATAACAAGAAAAACTTGTAAATCGCAAAGGTACATGCTTTAACATTTTATAATAGCATTCAACGAGAAAATGTGTAAATAGGATTGTTGCTTTGTACAACATACATAATGATCAAGTAAACGATAAATTGGATAACATATATATTGGTATGTCAATGTGAAAATAGCAAATACCTAAGACAAAACTATGTTCGTAGAAGTCTTATGTTTGTAATGTCATCACATTTTTGTCCCAATTATTCCTCGCAAAATTCAAAAAATGTGTTATCATTATAAAGTCTCTAACGTTCTAGCCCGCGCATCGAGCGGGCCACTTTGCTAGTTGATAGAAAAGCGAATAATTATGAAGATATCCAAGGCAATGATTATGCATATAGGCATCACGTCCGTGTCAAGTAGACCGAAACGATTCTGCATCTACTACTATTACTCCACACATCGACCGACTCCTGCCTGCTTCTAGAGTATTAAGTTCATGAAGAACAGAGTAACGCATTAGGTAAGATGACATGATGTAGAGGGATAAACTCAAGCAATATGATGAAAACCCCATCTTTTTATCCTCGATGGCAACAATACAATACGTGCCTCGTTACCCCTACTTTGTCACTGGGTGTGGACACCGCAAGATTGAACCCAAAACTAAGCACTTCTCCCATTGCAAGAATTACCAATCTAGTTGGCCAAACCAAACCAATAACTCGAAGAGACTTGCAAAGATATGAAATCATGCATATAAGAATTCAGAGAAGATTCAAATAATATTCATAGATAATCTGAACATAAACCCACAATTCATCGGATCTCGACAAACACACCGCAAAAGAGTATTACATCGGATAGATCTCCATGAAGATCATGAAGAACAAAGAGAGAGAAGAAGCCATCTAGCTACTAGCTATGGACCCGAAGGTCTGTGGTAAACTACTCACGCATCATCGGAGGGGCAATGGAGTTGATATAGAAGCCCTCCGTGATCGAATCCCCCTCCGGCAGATTACCGGAAAAGGCTCCAAGATTGGATCTCACGGGAACAGAGGCTTCCGGCGGCGGAAAAGTATTTTCATGGCTCTCTTTGGTATCTAGGGAATATTTGGGAATTTATAGGCCGAAGAATAGGGTTAGGAGGGCTGCCGTGGGGCCACAAGCCAGGGGGGCGCCCCCCCCCCCCCCTAGGGCGCGCCCCTGTGGCTTGTCGCCACACGGCGGCTCTCCTGCCTTCATCTCCAAGTCTGCTGGCTTTCTTCTGGTCCAAGAAAAATCATTCCGAAGATTTTATTCCGTTTGGACTCCGTTTAATATTCCTTATCTACAATACTCAAAAACAAGGAAAAAACAGAAACTGGCACTAGGCTCTAGAGTAATAAGTTAGTCCCAAAAATAATATAAAATAGCATATTAATGCATATAAAACATCCAAAACAGATAATATAATAGCATGGAACAATTAAAAATTATAGATACGTTGGAGACGTATCAAGCCCTGCCTCATCGCCGCCTAGGAGGGGCCGCGGTCGTCCCCGGAAGTATGCCATGACGCCGGTGGTGGTTCCCCGCGGGCACGGGCGTGCTCCAACGCGGCCCGGGGTTACCATCGATAATCGCTGGGGGGGCTCCGTCCAGCGTGGGCGGCCGTAGTAGTCGTGGGTGTGGCGCCCGCGGTGGGAGGCTGGCGGTGGCCACCCGGCCGCCGTGCCCGAGGCTCCATTCAGCCGACACGGCCCAGGAGTTTGTGGTGTGGGCGGAGAGGCCGGAGACCGCTTGGTTTCAACTCCCGTGCTTCTTCGCGGAGGCGCTGCCGGCCGGGGGGGCCGATGGCCTATGGCTACAGGCCGACGGCTACTGCAGTGCGGCCTCGTGGGTGGAGGTCGAGGTCACCCCCGGGGGTTACGTGTACCTGAACCGCGGGTGGCAGACATTTGCCCGCGCCCGTGGCTTGAAGGGGAGGTGCACCCTTCACTTCAAGTACGACGGGGTGGCGACGCTCTTTGTCAATATCTTCGGAGGAGAGGGCGAGCGTCTGGGGTGCTGCCCGGAAGACGACGGCCACGGAGATCTTGGAGATGAGCTTGCCCTTCACGACGGGCGCCGCGTCTCCAGCAGCAGCGACACCCCCTCCGAGGAGAGCCCGAGCGACAGCAGCGACAGCAGCTATGGCGCGCCACCGCACCGGCGCGCCCGGACCTCGGGGGGTAGCCAGCCGCCGTGGCGTCGCTCCTCTGCTCCAGAGGTGGCCACGCCGGCGCGCCTCCACGGGCCCGTGAAGGAAGAGGAGGACTCCGACTGAGTGCTGGTGCGCCGACGCCAGGGCTCCCGGAGCGGCAGCCCCCGAGGGGGCTTCCTTACTTTCTTTCTCCTCCTCTTCTTCCTTTCCTGTGATCAAAGAAACAAGGGGGGCCCTGTGGGCGTGTAATGAGTTTCGGCGCTTGCGCCCTTGTTAGTACCCTCATCGTGTGTCCTGGTTCTTGTGTCATTGTTAATTGAAACTTCCTGCTGACCGCGGTTAGGGTACTTAGCTTGACATGCTCGCGGTAGGCTTTTCGTCAGGGAGGTTTGGCTGTGGCGCTTGGGGAGTCCGGACGTCCTGGGGACTTCTTCTTCTAATGAGTGAGGCAGGTTGGGAGCCCTTTCGGCACTCTGTGTCTGCAGGCCCCAATCCCGCACATTTCTCGACCACCGTAAGGGGCGTCCGGATCATCAGGACGCACTTACGGGGTGAGGCCTCAACACCCTTGACACCGACCGGATCACCAGGACGACGTCAAGGGGCGAGGGGCTATATGACCGGTAAGGCTCCTGAGGCGCGCTGCTCAGGAGCCCCCTTTGACGCTCAAGCAGCTCTACGTCGGCAGGTCCCAGTCCCGCACATTCCTCGACCACCGTAATGTACGTCCGGATCACCAGGACGCAACTACGAGGTGAGGCCTCGACACCCTTGATGCCGACCGGATCACCAAGACGATATCAAGGGGCGAGTGGCTATGTGACCGGTAAGGCTCCTGAGGCGCGTTGCTCAGGACCCCCCCTTGAAGCTCAAGCGGCTCCCCAAAAAAATTTGTTTCCTGCCCCGGGAGGCGCGGGCCTCCCGAGGCTCCGAGATGGCGCGTCGGGCCGTGGGTGGAACCCCCGAGCGAGTACGAAGCGACACGCGCCTGCTGACTCACCCGGGAGCGCCACGCGAGGATCCGGGCGCCAAGGCCTTGGCGAGGTGCGAGCACCGTGCCCCCCAGCCCCCGCTCGCGGGGTGCGAGGGGGAGGGAAGCAGGCGAGTGCTTGACTCGAAGAGAGAGAACCCAAGATAGGAAATGGCAATGAAAATAAATCCCTGACCCCCTTTTTTTAAACATGGTTGAAGAAAACCCCTAGTTTCATTCCAGAAAAGTTGGCAAATTCAAACATCAGAAGAGCAAATAACAGCCGCGTCTGGCGCCTAGACTAGTCTTCATCTTCGTCTTCCCCCAGCGCGGAGCATAGGGCATCCACGTTGCGTGGGCATAGCCATTGGAGGGCAGTGTTGTCCGCCAGCGCGGAGCATGGGGCTTCCACTTGGGCGTGGGTGGGAACCCCTCCGCGTCCTCGGGGGGCTCCGGGCGTATACAGCTCACTCATTATTACGTGAGAGTGTCACGGCCGTAGATAGCTAGGCAAGCCCCCAGGCGCATGGCCCGGTTGCTCCCAACTCCGTCAAGAGCCATCCCGTGCATTTCTGCTCGGTTGCGCGCCTCTATGACCCAAACCAGAATGCATTGTTCCCCGTGTAGCCGCAGGATTGCGCTCCCGCGGCCCAAACATGAGCACAATGCATCTGGCGCAGCCACAGAGGTGTTTTATCGATGAATTCGCCTCGTGAAGCGTCGGGGTGCTGGCCGGACAGTGTCTTGAGGGCCTCGTGAGGCCTAGCCTCCCGAGGCCGCGCCAGCACTCCAGTTGCCGCGGGTGGCCCGCGCTACTTGTGTCTTGCTGCTCCCCCCCAGGCCGTCACTCCTGAGGCCTCAGGGCTTGGCTCGGTGTTGCTTGCCCGCGAGGGCGACGGCTTGCGCCATGCCCCGCGGGCCCAGGGGCGTCCTCCCTCTTTCTCCCGCTCCCGTTGAGCAGGCTAGGTGCTCCGTCGGTGGAAGCCCCCAGGCCCGGCTCGGGGAGGACGCCCAGGGTACCCCCTACTCTTGGGGGGTGTCAGCGCCTGCATCAGGCGCCTGATCCATCCCACTGTCCAGAGGCACGACGTAGCTTGGTACATAGGGCTCTACATAAGGGCCCGGTTCTCCTCCTGAGCCGTCCGACAGGGCGCCGGGGGCGGCCCCTCCTGGCGGCGGCGGGGCGCCGCCCTGTGCGCGCAGCCCGCAGACCCTCCTGCGACGAGCCTCAGCCCAAAGTTGCTTACCTCTGCCACCGCCGTTGGGTGGGCCGCGCGTTTCCTCACGTGGATTGCTTCCTTGGCGACCCGATGCGCCTTCGCCGTGGTTGCTTGCTTGTCCGGACGCCTGCGCCGCCTGCTCCCTGCGCAGGATGGCACGCTCCCGCCTGGTCAACCCAGGCTGTTGACGGTCCACAGGGTCACGAGGGCACGTGTCGGTGCGCGCGCGGGGCGCCCCATTGTTCCCTCCGTAGGCTCCATCGTCGGGGCCGGGCTGCGCCCCGAAACCTGTGACTGGAATTCGGAGGAGAAGAAGAACGGCGTGCGGCGGGCCCTGCTCAGGTTCGTCTAGGGACAGAGGGGGCACGCCGCCGGCGGGCGGGGCGACAGGTGCGGCGAGCGAGCCCCCGGCGCCTGATGCCTGCGGTCGTGAGGAAGAACGAGGGGCCATGGCCCTCCGCGCGATGGTGACCAGCTCAGTGATGTGGTCGGCCCATGCGTCAAAGCCCCCGTGCGTCGGGCGGTGGCCAAGCATCTCGCTCGCCATCAGCAGCGCATCGTGCGCATCGAGGTCTCCCACGTAGGTGCAACGCGGCGTCGGTGCCGGGGGCGCCGCCCGTCCGCCGTGCGTTTGGGCGGTGCGAGGAGTGGCGATGGTGGAGACGATACTGGTGGCTTGATACTGACCGCCCGGCACCATGCCGCTGGGGCGTGGGTCTCTGGCGGCAGCGGTGGGATCGGCGGAGGCGGATCCGCTGTGGCCGGAGGAAGCTTGTTGGGCGCCGGCCATCGGAGCGGTGAAGCGGGGAAAGAGCGAGGCCTGAAGAAGACTTCGACACGCCCCCTACCTGGCGCGCCAAATGTCGGATTTCGGGCTCCGCAAAACCCCAAGAAGTTCGAACACAGGGGCGTGTGCGAAGATCCCCTGCAGCCTCGCCCTACCTAACTCGCTACTCGATGATTTCTACGATGAACTCGCATGATGACGAGGAAGAAGATGCACACGGTGATTTACCCAGGTTCGGGCCGCTGCGAAGCGTAAAACCCTACTCCTGCTTTGGTGGATTGCCTCTCGAGGAGGTGTGGTGGATGAACTAGTACAGTGGTGAGCGGCCTCATGAGGGCACTCGAGTGGTGTTCTTGGCTCTCTGCTTCCCTTGTTGTTCTTCAGTCGCCCCCCGGTCCTACGGCGCTACCTAGCCTCTATATATAGCAGCGGCCCGGGTCCTCTTCCCTTATCGCAATGGCGGGAAGGGATCCCACAACGGCCAAATTCGAAGGGGGACAGGAGTACACCCCCGCCCTGTCCAAAGGTGGTCTTCGCCTGCAAAGTGGTTGTCGATGATGTAGAGGTGGGCTCGGCGATGACATCCGTCCTGCTAGGCTCGTGGTCGTGGTCTTGTTGCACCGGAATGGAAACCTTTGGGCGGCGCTTTGGGAACCCGCGTACGTCCTTGCTCCCTTTGCACCAAAGAGGAAACTGCTCCGTCTGGCGTGCTGGCACCCGCCTGTCCCTCCTTGCGTCATCCTTGACTCCTGAGGCCGGGTTCTGCATAGAGATCTCCGCCGCTCCGGAGTGGGCCTGAGGAGGCCCACTCCTTGCTGGTCTTGGTGCTGCTTCCCTCGCGAGCTCGGGTCCTCGCGAGGGCCTTGTCTTGAGTGGGGCTGCGCTAGGCCATGCTTGGCTCGTGAGGTGTGCCCTGCCTTGCGCCGCAGGCAGGCAGGTCTGGGTACCCCTGTTCCCAGAACGCCGACAATATTTCCCGCGAATGACCCATTTCAAGCTCAAATTTGGATCGGGTTTGGGTCGGTGCGGACACGGACTGGATGCGTGCGATGCCCGCCTTTGTCCCCCTGGCCCGCCAATCTGTGGCACATTGTCCATGTTGCCCTCTCTACCATCCATAGCCACCGCACCCAGCCACCCTCCCTCGCTGACACCAGCCAGTCCCGGTGTCCAGTGTTGGGGAACGTTGCATGGGAAACAAAAAAATTCCTACGCACACACAAGATCTATCCATGGAGATGAGCATCTGCGAGAGGGGAGATCGGATCCACATACCCTTGTAGATCGCTAAGCGGGAAGCGTTAAGAAACGCAGTTGATGTAGTCGAACGTCTTCGCGATCCAAATCGCAAGTCGTCCCGCGATCCAATCACGATCTAGCGCCGAACGGACGGCACCTCCGCGTTCAGCACACGTACAGCTCGATGACGATCTCTGCCTCCTTGATCCAGCAAGCGAGGGCGGAGAGGTAGATGATTTCTCCGGCAGCACAACGGCGTGGTGGCGGTGGTGGTGGAGCTGTTCCAGCAGGGCTTCACCGAGCACTACCGAAACCGATTTAGAGGAGAACTAATCTAGAGGGAGAGAGAGAGAGGGATGCGCCGTGGCTTGGGGTGCGGCTGCCCTCCCTCTCCCTCTCTATTTATAGGAGGAAGGGGTAGGTGGGGTGCAACCCTAGCCCCTCCTCCAAGGAGGGGGTCGAACGAAGTGGGGGGAGGAGTCCTCCTTCCACAAGGGAGGTGGGAACCCTAGGGAGGAGTCCCTCCCCTCCAAGGCACCTCCACCCTTTTTTTCCTTTCCTTTGGGCGCATGGGCCCTTATGGGGTCAGCTGCCCAGCCCACCAGGGGCTGGTGCGCCACCTCTTGGGCCCATGTGGCCCCCCGGGGTGGGTGGGCCCCTCCCGGTGGACACCCGGAACCCATTCGTCACTCCCGGTACACTACCGGAAGTACCCGAAACTTTTCCGGAACCCAAATACCACTTTCCTATATATAAATCTTTACCTCCGGACCATTTCGGAGCTCCTCGTGACGTCCGGGATCTCATCCGGGACTCCGAACAACCTTCGGTGACCAACATACATAACTCAATAATACCGAACGTTAAGTGTGCAGACCCTGCGGGTTCGAGAACTATGTAGACATGACCGAGACACCTCTACGGTCAATAACCAATAGCGGGACCTGGATGCCCATATTGGTTCCTACATATTCTATGAAGATCTTTATCGGTTGAACCTCTATGTCAAGGATTCAGTTAATCCCGTACGTTGTTCCTTTTGTTTATCGGTATGTTACTTGCCCGAGATTCGATCGTCGGTATCTCCATACCTAGTTCAATCTCATTACCGGCAAGTCTCTTTACTCATTCCGTAATACAAGATCTCGTGGCTAACTCTTTAGTCACTTTGCTTGCAAGGCTCATTGTGATGTTGTATTACTGAGTGGGCCTTGAGATACCTCTCCGTCACACGGAGTAACAAATCCCAGTCTTGATCCATGCCAACTCAATAGACACCTTTGGAGATACCTGTAGAGCATCTTTATAGTCACCCAGTTATGTTGTGATGTTTGATACACACAAGGTACTCCTCCAGTGTCAGTGAGTCACACGATCTCATGGTCATAGGAACATACTCTTGACATGCAGAAAACAATAGCAATAAACTGGCACGATCATATGCTACGTTCATAGTTTGGGTCTAGTACATCACATCATTCTCCTAATGATGTGATCCCATCATCAAATGACAACTCTTGTCCATGGCTAGGAAACCACAGCCATCTTTGATTAACGAGCTAGTCCATTAGAGGATTACTAGGGACACATTGTTGTCTATGTACCCACACATGTATTTGAGTTTCCAATCAATACAATTATAGCATGGATAATAAACATTTATCATGAACAAGGAAATATAATAATAACCATTTTATTATTTCCTCTAGGGCATATTTCCAACAGTCTCCCACTTGCACTAGAGTCAATAATCTAGCTCACATCACTATGTGATTTTACATTGTAATGAATCTAACACCCATACAGTTCTGGTGTTGATCATGTTTCCCTCGTGGAAGAGGCTTAGTCAGCGGATCTGCAATATTTAGATCCGTGTGTACTTTGCAAATACTTATGTCTCCTCCCTCGATGTAATCGCGGATGGAATTGAAGCGTCGCTTTATGTGTCTGGTCCTCTTGTGAAACCTTGGTTCCTTGGCTAGAGCAATGGCACCAGTGTTATCACGGAACAGAGTCATTGGGTTCAGTGCACTGGGCATAACTCCAAGATCCATCATGAACTGCTTCATCCAGACACCTTCCTTCACCGCCTTCGAGGCAGCTATGTACTCCGCTTCACATATAGAATCAGCTACCACGCTTTGCTTGGAACTGCACCAGCTTACCGCTCCCTCATTGAGAATATACACGTATCCGGTTTGAGACTTAGAGTCATCCGGATTAGTGTCAAAGCTTGCATTGACGTAACCCTTTACGACGAGCTCTTGATCACCTCCATAAACGAGAAACATTTCCTTAGTCCTTTTTAGGAACTTCGGGATGTTCTTGACCGCCGTCCAGTGATCCACTCCTGGATTACTTTGAAACCTTCCGGCCTTGTCTTGTGCACAGCATTGCATACATGATAGAGCCTATCGCATAAACATAGGGGATGACACTAATCTTTTCTCTATCCTCTGCAGTTACTGGGCATTGAGTCTTACTCAACTTCACACCTTGTAACGCAGGCAAGAACCCTTTCTTGGACTGATCCATTTTGAACTTCTTCAAAACTTTATCAAGGTATGTGCTTTGTGAAAGTCCTATTAAGCATCTTGATCTATCTCTATAGATCTTGATGCCTAATATGAAAGCAGCTTCTCCTAGGTCCTTCATTGAAAAACTCTTGTTCAAATATTCCTTCACGCCTTCCAAAAATTCTATATTGTTTCCAATCAGCAATATGCCATCCACATATAATATTAGAAACACTATAGAGCTCCCACTCACTTTCTTGTAAATACAAGCTTCTCCGTAAACTTGTATAAACCCAAACGCTTTGATCACCTCATCAAAACGCTTATTCCAACTCCGAGATGCCTGCACCAGTCCATAAATGGATCGCTGGAGCTTGCACACTTTGTCAGCATTCTCTGGATCGACAAAACCTTCTGGTTGCATCATATACAACTCTTCCTCAAGGAAACCGTTGAGGAACGCTGTTTTGACATCCATCTGCCAAATTTCATAATCGAAAAATGCAGCTATTGCTAACATGATTCTGACGGACTTAAGCATCACTACGGGAGAGAAAGTCTCATCGTAGTCAATTCCTTGAACTTGTGAAAAACCCTTTGCCACAAGTCGAACTTTATAGACGGTAACATTACCGTCCGCGTCCGTCTTCCTCTTAAAGATCCATTTATTCTGAATGGCCTTTCGCCCTTCAGGTAATACTTCCAAAGTCCACACTTTGTTTTCATACATGGATCCTATCTCAGATTTCATGGCCTCTAACCATTTGTCAGAATCCGGGCCCACCATCGCTTCTCCATAGCTCGTAGGTTCATCGTTGTCCAACAACATGACCTCTAAGACAGGGTTACTGTACCATTCAGGAGCAGTACGCGCCCTTGTCGACCTACGAGGTTCGATAGTAACTTGATCCGAAGCTTCATGATCACTATCATTAGCTTCCTCTTCAGCTGATGTAGGCTCCACAGAAACATCTTTCTGCGTTGCGCTACTCTCTGGTTGAAGTGAAGGTTCAACGACCTCATCAAGTTCTATCTTCCTCCCACTCAATTCTTTCGAGAGACACTCTTTCTCGAGAAATGACCCGTTCTTAGCGACAAACACTTTGCCTTTGGATTTGAGATAGAAGGTGTACCCAACCGTCTCTTTTGGGTATCCTATGAAGACGCATTTCTTCGCTTTGGGTTCCGGCTTTTCAGGCTGAAGCTTTTTGACATAAGCATCGCATCCCCAAACTTTAAGAAACGACAACTTTGGTTTCTTGCCAAACCGCGGTTCATACGGCGTCGTCTCAACGGATTTAGATGGTGCCCTATTTAAAGTGAATGCAGTTGTCTCTAACGCATAACCCCAAAATGATAGCGGCAAATCGGCAAGAGACATCATAGACCGCACCATATCCAATAAGGTTCGATTACGACGTTCGGACACACCATTATGCTGTGGTGTTCTAGGTGGCTTCAACTGTGAAACAATTCCACATTGTCTTAAGTGATTGCCAAACTCATAACTCAGATATTCTACTCCTTGATCAGATCATAGGAATTTAATCTTCTTGTTACGATGATTCTCAACTTCACTATGAAATTGCTTGAACTTTTCAAACATTTCAGACTTATGTTTCATTAAGTAAATATACCCATATCTACTTAAGTCATCGGTGAAGGTGAGAAAATAACGATATCCACCGCGTGCCTCAATGCTCATCGGACCACACACATCAGTATGTATGATTTCCAACAAGTCACTTGCCCGTTCCATTGTTCCAGAGAACGGGGTCTTAGTCATCTTGCCCATTAGGCATGGTTCACATGTGTCAAGTGATTCAAAATCAAGTGACTCCAAAAGTCCATCAGCATGGAGTTTCTTCATGCATTTTACACCAATATGACCTAAGCGGCAGTGCCACAAGAAAGTGGTGCTATCATTATCAACTCTACATCTTTTGGCATCAATGTTATGAACATGGGTATCATCACTATCGAGATTCAATAAGAATAAACCCCTCACAATGGGTGCATGACCATAAAATATATTACTCATACAAATAGAACAACCATTATTCTCTGATTTAAATGAGTAACCGTCTCGCAATAAACAAGATCTAGATATAATGTTCATGCTTAACGCAGGCACTAAATAACAATTATTCAGGTTCATCACTAATCCCGATGGTAATCGAAGAGCGAGCGTGCCGACGGCGATCACATCAACCTTGGAACCATTTCCCACGCGCATCGTCACTTCGTCCTTTGCCAGCCTCCGTCTATTCCGCAGTTCCTGTTTTGAGTTGCAAATGTGAGCAACCGAACCGGTATCAAATACCCAGGAACTACAACGAGAGTTGGTAAGGTACACATCAATAACATGTATATCATATATACCTTGTTTGGTGTTGGCCACCTTCTTGTCGGCCAAATACTTGGGGCAATTCTGCTTCCAGTGTCCAGTACCCTTGCAATGAAAGCACTCAGTTTCTGGCTTGGGTCCAGCCTTGGGTTTATTCATGGGAGGGGCAACTAATTTGCCACTCTTCTTGGAGTTACCCTTCTTGCCCTTGCCATTCTTCTTGAAACTAGTGGTTTTATTGACCATCAACACTTGATGCTCCTTCTGGATTTCAGACTCAGCGACTTTCAGCATCGCAAACAGCTCGGCGACTGACTTGTTCATCCCTTGCATGTTATAGTTCAACACAAAGCTCTTGTAGCTAGGTGGCAGTGATTGAAGAACTCTATCAGTGATCGCCTCCGGCGGGAGGGCAATTTCCAACTCAGCCAGACGGACCAGACATTCTGAGTATGTGCTCACTAACAGACCCGTTCTCCTCCATCTTGCAAGCATAGAACTTATCGAAGGTCTCATACCTCTCGATCCGGGCATTCTTTTCAAAGATAAACTTCAACTCCTGGAACATCTCATATGATCCATGACGTTAAAAACGCCTTTGAAGTCCCGGCTCTAAGCCATACAACATAGCACACTGAACTATTGAATAATCATCCGAACGCGACTGCCAGGCGTTCACAATGTCTGCAGACGACACTGGAGCGGGTGGCTCACCGAGCGGTGCATCAAGGACATAAGCCTTTTCCGAAGCCGTGAGGATAATCCTCAGATTACGGGCCCAGTCTACAAAGTTACTTCAATCATCTTCTAGCTTAGCTTTCTCTAGGAACGCATTGAAATTCAGGGGAACTACTGTGCGAGCCATTGATCTACAACATAAAATTTGCAAAGACAACTTAGACTGTTGTTCAAGATAATGAGTTTAGTTAATCATATAACTTAAAAACTCCCACTCAAATTGACATCCCTTCGGTCATTCGAGTGATACATGATCCAAATTCACCAACCCAAGTCCGATCATCACGTGAGATGAGGTGGTTTCAACGGTGAACATCTTCATGTTGATCATATCTACTATATGAATCATGTTCGACCTTTCGGTCTCTTGTGTTCCGAGGCCATGTCTGTACATGCTAGGCTCGTCAAGTTTAACCCGAGTGTTCCACATGTGCAACACTGGCTTGCACCCGTTGTATGCGAACGTAGAGTCTATCACACCCGATCATCACGTGGTGTCTCGAAACGACGAACTTTCGCAACGGTGCACACTCGGGGAGAACACAATTTTATCTTGAAATTTTAGTGAGGGATCACCTTATAATGCTACCGTCGTCCTAAGCAAAACAAGGTGCATAAAAGGATTAACATCACATGCAAATCATAAGTGACATGATATGGCCATGATCTTGTGCTTTTGATCTCCATCTCCAAAGCACCGGCATGATCTCCATCGTCACCGGCATGACACCATGATCTCCATCATCTTGATCTCTGACGTGGCATGAGACTGCGTCGGTATTTCCCCAAAGAGGAAGGGATGATGCAGCACAGCGACGGTAAGTATTTCCCTCAGTTATGAAACCAAGGTTATCGAACTAGTAGGAGGATCACCACCACCCAATAAGCAGCACCTGCACACAAATAACAAATACTTGCAACCCGACGCGAAAGAGAGGTTGTCAATCTCTCTACGGTAAAAAGATAGATTAGGTAGTGATAGATAGGAGAGATAGATCTCTCAAGAACACAAAATAAAAAGAGCAAATAAAATATGCAGCAATATGTTTTTGGGTTTTTGGTTTTGTAGATCTGAAAACAAAGATGCAAAAAGATAGATCTGAAAGCAATATGTTGGAAAAGTAGACCCGGGGCCGTAGGGTTCACTAGTGGCTTCTCTCATGAGTATAGCGCACGGTGGGTGAACAAATTACTGTTGGGCAATTGATAGAAAATCAAATAGTCATGACGATATCCAAGGCGATGATCATTATATAGGCATCACGTCCAAGATAAGTAGACCGACTTCTGCCTGCATCTACCACTATTACTCCACACATCGACCGCTATCCAGCATGCATCTAGTGTATTAAGTTCATGGAAAAATGGAGTAATGTAATAAGAACGATGACATGATGTAGACAAGATCTATTCATGTAGGAATAGACCCCATCTTGTTATCCTTAATAGAAATGATACATGCGTGTCTTGCTGCCCCTTCTATCACTGGGAAAGAACACCGCAAGATCGAACCCATCACAAAGCACCTCTTCCCATGGCAAGAAAAATCGATCTAGTCGGCCTAACTAAACCAAAGATTCGGAGAAGAAATACGAGGCTATAAGTAATCATGCATATAAGAGATCAAAGAAGAATCAAATAATATTCATGGATAGAAACTGATCATGAACTCAAAATTCATCGGATCCCAACAAACACACCGCAAAAGTTTACATCAAATAGATCTCCAAGAGACCATTGTATTGAGAATCATAAGAGAGAGAGAGAGGAAGCCATCTAGCTACTGCCTACGGACCCGTAGTTCTATGGTGGACTACTCACGCATCATCGGAGAGGCACCTATGAGGAAGATGAACCCCTCCGTGATGGTGTTTAGATTGGATCTCGAGGTTCTGGAACTTGCGGCGGCTGGAATTGTGTTTCGTCGACTCCCCTAGGGTTTTTGGAATATTTGGGAATTTATAGGCATCAGAGGCGGTGGAGAGGGGCCCCGAGGAGGGCACAACCCATCAGGGCGCGCTGGGGCCCCCCTGGCGCGCCCTGGTGGGTTGTGGTCTCCTCGGCCCACGCCCCCGGCACTTCTTTGGCCCACTGGGTGTCTTCTGGTCCAGAAAAAATCTCCAAAAAATTTCGTCACGATTGGACTCCGTTTGGTATTGATTTTCTGCGAAGTAAAAAACAAGCAAAAACAACAACTGGCACTTTGGCACTATGTCAATAGGTTAGTCCCAAAAAATGATATAAAGTTGTTATAAAATGATTGTAAAACATCCAAGAATGATAATATAACAGCATGGAACAAGCAAAAATTATAGATACGTTGGAGACGTATCAATCTCCATCAATGTGTCGCCATGAGGTTGTCGCTCCAACTATGCTTCTACAACTATTGCTAACTCATAGCGATAAAGTAAAGCAAAAAAGGCAAAAAAAAATGAAGACAACCCTATGGCTCCTGCCGGTTGCCATACTCATCGACATGCAAGTCGTGATAATCTATACAAAACATGATCATCTCATACATCACATATATCTCATCATGTTTGGCCATATCATATCACATCATACCCTGCAAAAACAAGTTAGACGTCCTCTAATTTGTTGTTGCATGTTTTACGTGGCTGCTATGGGTATCTATCAAGAACGATTCTTACCTACGCAAAACCACAACGGTGATATACAAGTTGCTATTTAACCTTCTACAAGGACCGCCTTTGTCGAATCCGATTCAACTAAAGTGGGAGAGACAGACACCGGACAGCTATCTTATGCAACAAAGTTACATGTCAGTCGATGGAACTGGTCTCTCGTATGTGGACGAGTAAGGTTGGTCTGGGTCGCTTCATCCCACAATACCGCTGAATCAAGAAAAGACTAAGGAGGGAAGCAATCTGAATATCAACGCCCACAAACTCCTTTGTGTTCTATTCGTGATCTCATCTACGCATAGACCTAGCTCATGATGCCACTGTTGGGGAACGTTGCATGGGAAACAAAAAATTTCCTACGCACACACAAGATCTATCCATGGAGATGAGCATCTACGAGAGGGGAGATCGGATCCACATACCCTTGTAGATCGCTAAGTGGGAAGCGTTAAGAAACGCGGTTGATGTAGTCGAATGTCTTCGCGATCCAAATCGCAAGCCGTCCCGCGATCCAATCACGAGCTAGCGCCGAACGGACGACACCTCCGCGTTCAGCACACGTACAACTCGATGACGATCTCTGCCTCCTTGATCCAGCAAGCGAGGGCGGAGAGGTAGATGAGTTCTCCGGCAGCACAACGGCGTGGTGGTGGTGGTGGTGGAGCTGTTCCGGCAGGGCTTCGCCGAGCACTACCGAAACCGATCTAGAGGAGAACTAATCTAGAGGGAGAGAGAGAGAGGGCTGCGTTGTGGCTTGGGGTGCGGCTGCCCTCCCTCTCCCTCTCTATTTATAGGAGGAAGGGGGAGGTGGGGTGCATCCCTAGCCCCTCCTCCAAGGAGGGGGTCGGACGAAGTGGGGGGAGGAGTCCTCCTCCCACAAGGGAGGTGGGAACCCTAGGGAGGAGTCCCTCCCCTCCAAGGCACCTCCACCCTTTTTTCCTTTCCTTTGGGCTCATGGGCCCTTATGGGGTCGGCTGCCCAGCCCACCAGGGGCTGGTGCGCCACCTCTTGGGCCCATGTGGCCCCCCGGGGTGGGTGGGCCCCTCCCGGTGGACCCCCGGAACCCATTCGTCACTCCCGGTACACTACCGAAAGTACCCAAAACTTTTCCGAAACCCAAATACCACTTTCCTATATATAAATCTTTACCTCCGGACCATTTAGGAGCTCCTCGTGACGTCCGGGATCTCATCCGGGACTCCGAACAACCTTCAGTCACCAACATAGATAACTCAATAATACCGAAACGTCATCGAACGTTAAGTGTGCAGACCCTACGGGTTCGAGAACTATGTAGACATGACCGAGACACCTCTACGGTCAATAACCAATAGCAGGACCTGGATGCCCATATTGGTTCCTACATATTCTATGAAGATCTTTATCGATTGAACCTCTATGTCAAGGATTCAGTTACTTGCCCGAGATTCGATCGTCGGTATCTCCATACCTAGTTCAATCTCGTTACCGGCAAGTCTCTTTACTCGTTCCATAATACAAGATCTCGTGGCTAACTCTTTAGTCACGTTGCTTGCAAGGCTCATTGTGATGTTGTATTACCGAGTGGGCCCTGAGATACCTCTCCATCACACGGAGTAACAAATCCCAGTCTTAATCCATGACAAGTCAACAGACACCTTCAGAGATACCTGTAGAGCATCTTTATAGTCACCCAGTTACGTTGTGACGTTTGATACACACAAGGTACTCCTCCGGTGTTAGTGAGTCACACGATCTCATGGTCATAGGAACATATACTTGACATGCAGAAAACAATAGCAATAAACTTACACGATCATATGCTACGTTCATAGTTTGGGTCTAGTCCATCACATCATTCTCCTAATGATGTGATCCCATCATCAAATGACAACTCTTGTCCATGGCTAGGAAACCACAATCATCTTTGATTAACGAGCTAGTCCATTAGAGGATTACTAGGGACACATTGTTGTCTATGTACCCACACATGTATTTGAGTTTCCAATCAATACAATTATAGCATGGATAATAAACATTTATCATGAACAAGGAAATATAATAATAACCATTTTATTATTGCCTCTAGGGCATATTTCCAACATCCAGGCCGCTGCCCGCATACCCGCACCCCCAGCGTCCTTATCGGCGTTGGTGGACGGTTTCCGCTGTCGTTCTTGCCGGTGTTGGTGCACGGTTTTCACCATCATCGAAGCATCCCTACGTCCACGCCGCAGCCTCTCCTCCGCCACCGGCAGCAATGCTCCAAGCGCGTCACCTCGCTCGTTGGTCGCCTCCATGTTTGTCGCCATGCCCACAGGCATGCTGCTTGGTCTGGTGACGCGCGAGACTCTTCACCGGTGATGAGTACTTTTTCAACAATTTCATTTTGTGATTTGGATGATTCATTGTCCGGCGATGAGGAGATAGTGGGTGTTGCTTCGGTCGTCCATGACCATATGAGTAGGGAGCAGCCGATGTTCAGGGGCTCGATCTCGAGGGCATACTCTAGCGTTGAATCGCAACAGAGAGACCTGACATTGCCTACTCTGGAAGGACTACTTCGAGTCCGCCGACCCACTCTTCAAACACAAGCTATTCTGTCGTCGCTTACGGATAGCTAGACATGTGTTCAATCGTATCCAGGAGGGGTGGTGGCATACGATAAGTATTTCGAGTGCAAGGAGGATGCCCCGGGAAAGGTTGGCTTCTCCTCTTATCAGAGATGCACTACAGCTATTCGGATGCTTGCATACGGAGTACCGAGTGATCTTATTGATGAGTGTTTTCGTATGAGCAAGTCCACGTGCCTAGACTCCATGTATAAGTTATGCAAGGTTGGCGTAGCAGTGTTTGGCCCAGAATACTTGATAGAGCCAACTGCTGCAGATACAGCCTGATCGTTGGCGATCAATGCCGCAAGGGGTTTTCCAGGGATGCTTGGTAGCATAGATTGTATGCACTGGGTGTGGAAGAATTGCCTTACTGCTTAGCAGGGGCAGCATAGGGTCCATCTGAAAGCTTGGACTGTCATGCTTGAGGCCATGGCTTCACAAGGTGTCTGGATTTGGCACTCTTTCTTCGGCATGGCCGGCTCTCACAATGACATCAATGTGCTTCAGCGCTTTCTAGTCTTCGCAATGCTTGCAGAAGGCAACAACCCATAGGTCAATGCTGATATCAATGGCCACCACTATTGAAAGAGCATGGCGCCCCCATGTTTGGTTTTGGTAATTGATGACAATCCATATGGACTAATGTTTGCTTTGAGTTATACTTTAAGATTTTTCCATAGGCATTGTTTGAAGACCAAATGTTGGTTTTAAGGCTATAAGGAGATTATGTGTTGACCAAGGTGCGATTCGATGAGTTATCTAAAGATTGGTCATGTAAGAGTTGAGCCTATTGCAAGCATGTCATAAAGAAGAAGACTGTGTGAACATTGATGTTTACCTTCAAGACATCATCTTGATGTAAGAGAAGATAAGATACAAGGTTGGTCAAGACTAAGTCAAAGAGTGATTCGAGTTGATCAACACACAAAGAGTAGAAGATGTACCCAGTGGGATCAAGTGATCTCATGGTATGGTGAGTATTGTCCATTGCGCTTTGTGTTCTAACTCGTGATCTTTGTGAGGTTTCTTTGTGGGGTTAGGTATGTTTCCATGGGCTTGCATCAGAAGGAAGATCTCATGTAACTCATGGAAGATGACATCAAGTGGTAATCATCATCAAGGTTGTGTTGTGCAAGTTCAAGTGAAGCATCATGAAGATATTACATGCTTGAAGCTTGCCGCCCATTACGGTGATAATGGACATGTGAAGATGTGTCAAAGAGAGGCTTACCCATAATGGAGTATGGGGAGCAGTCTACTAGTCTTCATCGAGCGTGCGCAATCAAGAAATGTGGTCCAACTTGAGAAAGTCAAGATCATCATCATCGAGGTCATATGTACTATGCGCAAGGAAAAGGTTTGACCTTGATAGGTTTTCTATTTTATCGGTCTCATGGTGTTAGTTGGGAGACTGGGTTATAGGTTTGATTGTCGTACTATCAAGGGGGGCTCTCGATTGAGTAGCTTGATCATATCGGT
This sequence comes from Elymus sibiricus, assembly GCA_039707655.1. Lineage (NCBI taxonomy): Eukaryota > Viridiplantae > Streptophyta > Magnoliopsida > Poales > Poaceae > Elymus > Elymus sibiricus. Next base: position 213,931,015 of record CM077675.1, read on the forward strand.
CGTAGAGAGCTCAAACCATTGCATCCTTGGCATCGTCATTCTTGGTTCTTGTTTGTCTTTTCCCTATGTGAGTTTTGGATCTTGTGGTCATCTTGATGACAAGCTCGAGTTCATCGAAAACGGATTTCGTATGCATCATCTATTGAGTTGGAGTTTTTGCCGGTTCTTCGCCGATGGAGGTTTTCACACCTCTATATCATTGGCATATCTCTCTTGCCACTTTTGAAGATTTTTAGTCGTGTTTTAACAACTCTTGTCGTTAACTTTCTATCAAGTTTGAGTTCGTCGAAATCAGAGTTCTTTTGCAGAAGTTACAACAGCTTTGGTCTTAGTTGTATCCACCTGTTTTGCTTGGGCAATTTTATTGCGTTCAAGCGGTAGTACCACTCGATACCACGGTAGTACCGCTTGCGGTACTTCCACTGCGGACTACCGCAGCAACTACCGCTTGGGAAAAGTCCTCTGTGCAACTTTATGTTGCCTGTTTTTTTAGCTGTAGTGCTGCTTGAGAATCGAGGGTTATGCATGTTTTTGTTGCCCAGTCTGCTCTAAGCGGTAGTAGAGCAGTAATACTGCTCCGGTAGAACTACCGTTCTTGTACTTGTACCCATTGGGTTGCGTTGGTCGTGCTAAGGGATAGTACTGCTCCCCCAAGCGGTAGTACCGCTTGAGCACAACCAGTGGGCATAACCGCTGGATTCGGGAAGACCTATTTAAGGGGGTCTTCTTCCCCAATGGTTCTTATCTCTTGAGTCTGTGTTTCCCCTTCATTGTTGACCCTCATTGAGCTTGTTATCTCTCCATCCCTCCCATGATTGTTGCTCTTTCTTGAGGGAAAAGAGAGAAGAGATCTATATTCACATTTCCACCAATCACTTTCTCCTCTAAGTGAGGGGGGCCCCTTGGATCTAGATCATGGATTTATTTGTGTTTTCCTTGTTCTTCCTCTCATATTCCTCCATAGATTTTGTTGTTGTGGTGGGATTTGAGAGTGAGTGACTCGAAAACTTCGTGTGTTCTTGCCATTGCATTAGTTGCATCAGTTTAAATTCTCCACGGTGATACGTGGAAGTGAAAAGTTGAGAAGCTTATTACTCTTAGGTGTTTGGGCATCCTAGAGCTTGTGCCTCTTGGGTGTTTGGGTGCCCTAGACGGTTGGTGGTGTTGCCGAGCTCAATCATTATGGTGTAAAGCCCCGGGCAAGCTTCGGGGTCTCCAATTAAGTTGTGGAGATTGCCCCGAGCAATTTGAACGGGTTCGGTGACTGCCCCAAGGGGGTTGCCAATTGTACGGGTTCGGTGACCACCCCCAAGGGTCGCCATTTGTACGGGTTCAGTGACCGTCCTCAAGGGTCCCTAAGTGGAATCACGACATCTTGCATTGTGTGAGGACGTAAGGAGAATGCGTGGCCCTAGTGGCATTTTGGGGAGCATTGTGTCTCCATACTGCTCTAACGGAGATTAGCATCCGCAAGGGTGTGAACTTCGGGATACATCGTCATCTCCGCGTGCCTCGGTTATCTCTTACCCGGGCCCTTTACTTATGCACTTTACTTTGTGATAGGTATAGTGTTTAATGTTATATATCTTGCTATCACTTAGTTGTTTATCTTGCTTAGCATAAGTTGTTGATGCACATAGGTGAGCCTAGTTGATTTAGATTTTGTGCTTGACAAATTAAACGCTAGTTTTATTTCACACTTGTTCAAGCCTAAAATATAATTATTTTAAAGCGCATATTCAACCCCCCCCCCCCCCCCCTCCTCTAGGCGACATCCACGTCCTTTCAACTGCAACAATGGATATTACCTGGCTGATGATGTCTATCCTCAGTGGACTACCTTTGTCAAGAAAATCCCCAACCCGATAGGAGAGTAGAGAGAGATTTGCCCAAGCACAAGAGAGTGCTAGAAAGGATGTGGAGCGTGCTTTCGGTGTTCTTCAATGTCGATGGGGCATCGTTCGGTATCCTGCTAGAACTTGGAGCACCAACAAGTTGAGAGAGTTGATAACTGCTTGTGTGATCATGCATAACATGATCGTAAAGGATGAGTGTGAGGATGAAATCTACGATCGGGGGTTTCAATTTCAGGGTGAAAATATTGTGCCTCGACATGGAGGAGCAGACACGTTTGCATAGTTCACCGAATTTGATCAACAAATGCGTGATTGGGAAACAACTACAAGATGATTTGGTTGAGCATATGTGGGCTCACCTTGGCAACCAATAGATGTATCGGCTCCTTTTTCTTTCAAATGTATTTGTGACAATTTAATTTTTTTGGTAAAACTATGAGATTTTATTTGGTTATGAAACTGTCAGATATTTGTATTTGGTTGAATTATGTTAACTTTGGGCAAGTTCTTTTATATGCATGCACGCAATAAAGAGCAAAAATTGATCATATATTGTCCGCACGGACGAAAATGCGTACGCACGTTGGGCGCACAGCCAACCTAAACACGAACGGGGGCGGATACGTCGACCTAAACAGACAAAATGCGCGTCCGTTTGGGTCGGCCCGTTGAAGTTGCTCTAAACGCATTGTCCGGAACTCCGGATACTTTGAGCCCCCAACACCATTCATCAAATGTCCGAGGATCGGTCCACATGTTTTAATTTCGCCAAATCGGAGATGAAGCTGGGGGAGTCCGAACAGCAGTCGCGTAGGACTTCGACACCCCCAATCCATAAAATACCCCCCTCCTAAAGCACTTTTCCCTCACTCCGTCCCTTTCCATTGCTTTGTATCTGCACCCACCAACGCCTTCGTCTCTACACTACTCCGGTCACCGCTTCGCCATCGTTGCACCCCCTGATCCATCCGCAGCCCAGGTATTGTTTGCCCCCTTCCGACGCCGTTCACAGCGGACACCACGCCCGGCAAGTGTTCAACAAAATGTCATTAAATTTTATTTTATTTTGACTATCTCCTTGTTTAACATGAAGTAAACACGATGGCAGATTACTCGATGAAGAAGAATGCATTGTTGTGTGACGCATAGTTGGTCACAAGCAGTGGCGAATCTTGGAAAAAAATGTGGTGTGACAAAAAAGCCACTAACTCCCAATTACTTAGTCGAAATAAGGTTAAGATTGTGCAGGGAAAGAAATATAAATGTTCATTTTCAACAACAACAATAATAACTATTAGGAGTACATAATAAGAACAGTCGACAGAAAATTAGCAAAAAGTGATCGCTTTTACAGTAAACATATATTAGGATTTCACACCGCAAGCCGGCTCAGATCAACTTTCTACTGACAGTCAAGCCTGAGTACCAACAGATATTACACGAAGGATTACATGGGTTACAACTTACAAGAGCACTAGGTACATGTACATACATCTCCCTCTGCTGTCAAGCAATTAAAAACTACTAGTACTACTACAAAAGAATGGGCATCTGCTCGAGCAAGATTCCATCGGCTCAGTACGTTTATTTGAAAAGGGGAGTACCCCGGCCTCTGCATCACAGGATGCACCCAGCCAATCAGCTCAGTACTAGATACAGCGCTTGCATTTCTGTGAAGGCAAGCACACAGAACGGTCCCGTTGCGAAAAATATGAAGGGCTATTTGTAGGACAGAGGGCCAGATCTCGACACAGCAAACCTTTGTAGTGAGCCAGCCCCATGGCTTCCAGAGCTTGAACCCTCGACGAACTTTGCTTTCCTGCTTGCACCGTAGTCGAGTGGCCCAGAACGCCTCATGCTTCGTAGCTGCCTCTCTCCGGTCCTTCGATCCACTTCATAGCCGTCGTCGTGCTGGGAGCCAGATGAGCTGTGGTAGCCCGACTCGTAAGTGTGAGACCTGGGTGTTGTGTCCGATCGGTTCGGCCTCATTGATGGGGAAGCGTGCACCAGAGAAATTAGAGGCGACTGCCTTGGGGATGGCTCCGTTGGTTCTGAACCCATTTGTGAAGCTCCGTACAGCTGGTGATAGATCGAACGCAGGATGGTGTAAGGTATGTGAGCTTCTAAGGTGCTCCTTGGGAGGTAGGGGGACAACTCACAGAGTTGATCAAGGAATGTTAGCTTTGGAACAATGTGTGGTCTGCATTAAGATCATATAAAACCATCAAAAGTCGGCAAGGATCGGTTGTAAGCACATTGTGACCAACACAAACTACCAAACCATTAGCACGCTGAAAATCTCGTTTGTCGCAGTCAATAAATAGCATTTGAATTTCCCGCAAAAAAAATAGCATTTGAAACCAGAAAATAAAGAACTTCCTGCCCTCCAAAGCAATTGGAAGCAGAAAACCTCACCTACCGTGGTATTTAACGTATCAGATAGCAGTGGTCTGATTAGTTTTTGCATAAATGATTCTACTTAGGATTAGAACATGCATTAAAAAAAGTGTATCACCATCATGCTGGGCAGCATACCAGCAGCACCAAACGATAAGCAACATGCCAATATCTGGCTTTACACCTAGTATAGGTGCTACATCTAGTACACCATCAAACACGACTAGAATTCAACCAGATTCCAGCACCAGTACTTGTATGACAATCCTAGCCAACCAAAATGATGTGCGCACCAATTGACACGAAACAAGAGCACTAGATGTCTAATGTAAATCCATTTTACCTAGGATTGACTTTGAGACAAATAGGACAGATAAAGCACATTACCTGCTACTGTCATTCCATGAATCCAGGACGATCCCAGCAGATAATTTCACATACAGTTGCATAGCAGATTTAATATTTGATTCAGCTGAGGCACGGCTCAGCAATTCAGTCTCTTGAAGCTCATCTGTATGCCCATTTGAAAGAGAATTTATTCGCTGTTCCTTCGCCATCCTAGTGTATTCACTTCCTCCAACCACAGCACTAACACACCTGTGCAAACACAAGAGGGTAGTCATAGCTTAATACCCTCTACTATGCCAGAACATTGTAAAATGTAACCAATATGAACCTACGAGAATCCTTAGGAAATTAGCCTTGTACATCTTAATTATATTATCGATGGAAGGGATATGCATATTCTAGTTTCCAGCAAAAAATAGCCCTGCTGGAATCATATGTAACCAATAGGAATCATTTTTATTTACCTTGCTAGGCAGTGCAAATTGTTACTGAAACCACCTGTATTGACATCATAAACAGCACTGCTCCACATATTGGACACCATAAATGCAGAACAAAGATATGGAAGTAGGATCCAAGAATTATCACTAGCAGAAGTAGACTCTGCCAGAATTGAATGCACCCACTCGGCGTCATGTTTGTCACCAACACCAACACTACTTGCAACCCTTCTCAATTTAATGATCTCATTTTTATCAGGTACCTCATCTGGCAACTGCATAGTCAATCCCTTGAGTAGAGAATATATAAGTGGTACTTTCTCTTCAAGGACTGCTCCGACAGCTTCTACTAACAGCTGACGGAAAGTTATTGCCTGCCCTGCCTGGATACAGAAGTCGGCCAACGCTTCAATATCAATTATCTGCCTTAGATTTGCATCTCTTTCAATCCTATCACCAGAATTTACACTTCCGGCCAGGCCTTCTAATGCATCCCGATTCGACCTCAGTGCTGAATCGATACAATTTAACAGAGCAGAAGTATGTTCCCTTAGCATCTTATCCATTTTATCTATTCCATAACCACCAAAAAGACGAACAAGTGCTTTGAGTTCTCTTTTATCTGTAAATGATTCCGCTAAATATCCACCACCAATGGGCTGTGAGCTCCTGAAGCAACTATGAGTTGCATCAAAAACTACTCCGGTGCGAGATGCATCCCTTACTATGTTCTCGATGTACCAACTACATATTATCTCTATGGCAGATCCTCCTCCATTTGTCTCTACTGGTCTCTCAGATACTTGCAGGTTTGAGAACAGCCCAGTAAAACTTTCTGCTAGGAGCACTTCCCGTATACCTTCGGTAAGGTCCATACTGATATGCTGCTCTGCCAGATGGATGATGCTTAGGTGTCTTCTTAGGAGAGATTCTATGATTGATGGTCGCTGAAGGCAGTTATCCGTTCGAATCATGCTATGAAACCTTCTCCTGAAATTTCCTATGATGCAGTCTCTCATGTACTGTGAAATATGAAGTACAAAAAGTAAGTCAAACAAGGACAATTTCATATCTGCTGTCAGAAAAAATAACATAAGCAACAATTTTTATTCTGGAAACAAAGACAAACATTAAGACGACCTTACAGAACAAGATATTTGTATTATGAGATCGGTTTCTTTTTCATCTTAAGATTATTATGTTACAGGAGAATAATAATATCACAGGTATCTTCACAACAACAACAGAAAGGCTACTGTAAAGCACAGGCGGAGAAGCCGGTAGGGCGAGGTCAGGCGACCGCCCTACCTTCACTTTGTGCGATATAGTTAGTACAGGTATTGCTGGATCGCTCTGGCTGGCTGCTTCCTAGTTGCCTCGCTAGGGAAAAGGAAAGGAGAAAGGGGGATTGGACTGGCCAGTGAACTCCCTTCGGCCATCGATCGATATAGCACTACTAGGACAAGTCCAGCAGCAGCGCCCCGATTCGCTCCCCTCCCCTCTCTATTGGGGAATTGGAGGCTCCCTGAACCCCGATCCATGGCCGTGCATGGAGGCAACCCGTGCTTGAAACGAGTGGAGCGCGGAGGCCAGATCCCGGATGTTGGTTTGAACCACGGATGGGAGGCGGCCGGCTGCGTGCTGCTGCTATAGTGAGAGAGTGGGAGAGTGACAGAGAGAGATATAGATAGAGAGATCGTGAGACTGGGAGGCGGATGTATGGTTTCTACTGATTAGCTATTTCATTTTATGAGAGAGACAATAGAGAGGTGCTAATTGCTGTAATTTGTGTTGCTGTTGTTGACACTGAACGTTTCTATTGTTGCTAATCACAACAGATTGTGTGATGTCTGGGCTATGGTGGGTGGCGGCTTCGCGCAGTGTCATTGCTTTTGGCGGACGGCATTGCAGATAATGGGAAAGATATAGAATTATAGAAGATGGACAGGAAAAGGAAGGCAACTAAGCCAAAGAGTAAAGATCTAAATTTGTAAAATTTGTATTTTCCTAAATTTGTGATTTGTGTTGAAAAATAGCTTGACAATGTAGAATTCATTGATCGTAGCGGGTATTTTCATATTGTGAATATGGTTTTGCACCATAATTTATTTTACGCTTTAGAGTTTGCCCCACCTTAAAAAAAATCCGTCCTCCGCCACTGCTGTAAAGTAAAGATAGACTGTCACATCAAAATCTCCTTCGTTTCAACCATAAAAAGAGACAACTCAAGTATGTTTTTGGTGTAAGAAGAAGTGATAAATGATGTGTGTACTGTCGGGTAGCAAAATAAACAAAAATAGAGAAGCGTAAATTGCACAGACCTCCCGGAGAACAAAAACATGGTTGAGAACACAAATAGGCTCCATGTCATTTAGCACAGAACATAGACTTGTCAGCCTTTGCATAGCAGCTTCCAGCCTGTTTTCATACATCAACAATTAAAGTTGAAGTTATGGAAACCCCATAGTATTCAAATAATGATAGGAAGTAGCAAACTGACTGACATCTTAACTGAAGAACTATTATCAGGATAGCTCTCATTCCCTGGTGCTGACAACCCTGGAACAGCTTTGACTCTTGTTACATTATTCAATCGTAGAGCTGCTTGTTCCGGCGAAAGCTGAAGAGTTTGGAAGTGGAGGGTGTTAAGTAAGCAACCTACATAAAGCTGAAACTATCAATATGAGCTCAGAAATTCACTACCTGCATCTCCAGTGAGCCAAATCCACCTTCTGAATCAAGAATATTTATCAAACCTTCCAATCCACCCATGATAGACTCAATAAGGGATTCAACATATGAGATAGAATCTCTGCCAATCTTGTTAACCTGTTATGATATTCAGACGTCAATATTTCAGACAAGGAAGAGAGGTGTGGTACATATAGTGGAAGAATCTTAGCATACATTAGAATCATAGCAAAAGGGCCCGTGCGTTGCAACGGGAGAAAAAATACCACATGCTCTAATCTGCAAAAGATGGTCTATAATCTGAGAACTTGCCTTGTTGTTTACAACCTGTCTAAAAGAAGTTGTTGGTGTCGCATTTTTTTGGTCATTAAGCCCAGCCATCGCCATAGATTGCTACATTTGATATGGTCTTCACCTCTCATTTAATCTGTTTTGAAAACTACACACATATTTATTTTGTATTTGCAAATGTTTCTGCATTCTCTCTTTTATTTCTTTTGTAGGGCACATCCCATCTTTATTGGGTCTCTCTTTTATTTCCTGTCATGCATGCCCTTATTTATTGAGTGTCTCTAGCAAATTTACCTTTAATTCCGTCTCCAATCCTAATTTTGCCGAGGAGTTTATTTCCGATCCGAATCGGTACTGGTATGAAAGATAAACGGATAATGTACTATTGATTAAGATTGCAACCCAAATAGTATTTTTAAAATGGTTAACATGTAAAATAATATCATATTCAGATTCTACTTATTTTTCTAATCAAATTCCATATATAACATGTTAAATTTGGAGTTATGGTTTAAAAGATATGGATATTTAAAAAAACATTTGATATGTACTGCGGGTTTAATATCAAAAGCATCAGGGGGTTTTATGTAAAATAGCATGACGGACTAAGAATACCTATTTCCTTTATTAGTAGGTATAGATAGTAGAATTGTGTTATAAACGGAGTTGAATTAGCATGTATGGAATTATTGATGTCCATGACAATCTAAAGTCTATGTATCAGAACAGGTAAGTTGCTCGCTTTTGTATCAACAAGGCACATCTGTTGAAGCAAAGATCCACCGTGATGGTGGCATTATCCTTTCACAATTCGTCATAGCTGGCCATTTGGCAAAAGCGCATCTTCACGTTGTATTAAGCATCATAATACTGTACAGTAACATCATGAGTTGAAATACAAACCTCTTCAGGAATAATTGCAGAAGCACATTCTGGAAAACTGCAAGCTGCTCCGAGCCATGCACAACAGTGTTGTGGACGACCTTCTGGACCAAACATTGTGTTTCTGAAGACCTGCAAGATTCCAGCAAAATTCGACTAGTTAACGCCAAAAAAGTAAAGTTACTTGAAAGGAAAGAAAATTGCAAATATAATAATAGCATGGCAAACGTAAGCAAAATGCACTTACAGTTGTGAGATGCTGATGATAAAAGTACAGTTTTTTAAGACTTCCATGTTTGGAAAGTTGGCTCTCAAGTTCGTCCACACATCTGTAAAAGAAGTTCATTCTAGTGAGATACAGCTTCGCAGAAGAATTAGATCTCAGCATCTGCATTTCTTGTGGAAGGAACTAGCAAATTTACTATCAAAAGATGAGTACCAGAGCAACACGAAGACGGATGGATGTTAGGAAAAAACAGCTATTACCATATTATGTGGATTAGCACTAACTTGTCATGATTATTAAATTATTGTTAGCAGTGCAAGAGATTCAGATAATTCAGGAAAATTATGACATCCCCGTAAGTATTATTGTTAGCTAACAAAATTGCAGCATCTTTGTCAAGATATTGAATTGTTCAATTCAAAACGGTAACTTTCGATCACCTAGACCAACTGTATGCAGCATTGCCTTCTGAGACCAGGCCCTCCTTCCCAGTAGACATGGTAGCCTTCTCCAAGTGCCTTATATTTATAGAGGATCGTGAAGATGTGACAATCATCAAAATGGATAGCCAGTGCTTGCGCAAATCCTGCACCATCGGATTAATAGGTTTAACAAATCCTATAATTAAACTCTATGAAATATTTAGCATATGTATGCATGCAGTTAGTTACACTGGTTTCCTTGCCAAAACTGCAAGTACTGATATTCCACTTGTTAATCTATTGAATGCTCCATATTATAGTTACGAAAAAAGTGCACCAATCACCTAGCTGCTGCCCCATGCACAGCTCTCTGTTTGGTTGTGTCTCTCTTGCTTTTTAGGGTTTATAGCAAGCAGTGGATAATGGTGTGCATTTTTTTTCGAGAAAACGCAAAGGATCTTTGCGTTTCATTTCATTGAAAAGATGGGGAGTACAATCCTCCTAAGAGGCTGGTGATACATGGGCCATGCGCCCGGTCCGTGAACATCCCAGGATGTGGGCAGAGCAACCCGTAGCCCCTGCGCCCCAGCGAGTGCCCAACACTTGGCCTCATCTCTGATCCTATCCACTAATGCATCGATCGAGGGTCGCGCGTTGTCGAATGCGCATTCGTTCCGGTGTTTCCAAATCATCCAGGGGACGAGCATGGCGATGGATTGCAGGCCTTTGCGCAGCGCCTGGGGTGTCTGCTCCTTTGCACTCTGCCACCAGTCCATAAGTGTAGGTTCGTTGGTGGGGGGTTGTGCACCATTTATTTACATACAATGATCAGGATGTACTCAACCAACCCAGGAAAACATGATTAAAATGAGGAGACCGTTAACAGATAAAAAAAGGGGGAAATAGTTATCTGCAAATGAGAAAAATGTACTCAGAGCTTTCTATGCGCAGACCACTACAACAGGACTCTAGGAGAAAATTAAACCGTCGGCATGTATGTTGAAGTGAACTCCATTAAATTCATGGCCACTAGAAAATATTGAAGTATAAGCAGAGACAAAAACTAGAAAGAATTTGTCAGGACACTGGAACTTTCTGATTGTGCTGTAAGTTGGTTATTTACTCCAACTGCAAGTGTGCGGAAAAACTAGTAACAGAAAAACTGAACACAAAATTGTGTGTCTGCAAGTATGTGCCTGCATGTTTGTGTATGTGTGCCCATCAATTATGCAAGTTAAACTTTAATAGCGTTAACTCCGCCTGTGTTGTCTCAACATAGCCGGTCCCAAGCCCGGGTAAAGGAGGAGGGTTGTGATAGGCTTGGCGAGCCAACGTCAAAACTCAGCCACTCTTATGGAGATGAAACCCAAAAGATTTTCGTTGGGGCGTAACCCTCTCAGCGACGCGCCACATCGGAACCCGGGTGTGGTGGAAAATGGGCAAGGGCCGGGCCGCCACCCACCAGGTGGCGCGCCGTATCGTGATCTGGATACGGTGGCAAGTGAGCGAGGATCGGGTCGTCGCATCCTTAGTGGCGCGCTACATCGGCGCCCGGGTGTAGTGGAAATTGAGCAAGGGTCTTCGCATTTGACTCGACGAGTGCGAAGGGTAAGGAAGCTAGCCGAGCCTAGGAGGATTCGCTTAGGTAGCTGGAACGTAGGGTCTCTGACAGGTATGCTTCGGGAGGTAGTTGATACAGCGGTGAGGAGAGGCGTTGATATCCTTTGCGTCCAAGAGACCAAATGGAGGGGACAAAAGGCGAAGGAGGTGGAGGGTACCGGCTTCAAGCTGTGGTACACAGGGACGGTTGCAAACAGAAATGGAGTAGGCATCTTGATCAGCAAGAGCCTCAAGGATGGAGTGGTAGACGTCAAGAGACGTGGGGACCGGATTATCTTGGTCAAGCTGGTAGTTGGGGACTTAGTTCTCAATGTTATCAGCGCGTATGCCCCGCAAGTAGGCCACAATGAGAACACCAAGAGGGAGTTCTGGGAAGGCCTGGAGGACATGGTTAGGAGTGTACCGATTGGCGAGAGGCTCTTCATAGGAGGAGACCTCAATGGCCACGTGGGCACATCTAACACAGGTTTTGAAGGGGTGCATGGGGGATTTGGCTATGGCATCAGGAATCAAGAAGGAGAAGATGTCTTAAGCTTTGCGCTAGCCTACGACATGATCGTAGCTAACACCCTCTTTAAGAAGAGAGAATCACATCTAGTGACTTACAGTAGTGGGCAACACTCTAGCCAGATTGATTTCATCCTCTCGAGAAGAGAAGACAGGCGTGCATGCCTAGACTGTAAGGTGATACCTGGAGAGAGTGTTGTCCCTCGGCATAAGCTTGTGGTTGCTGACCTCCGCTTTCGGATTCGTGTCCAGCAGGACAAGCGTGCCAAAGTCGCTAGAACGAAGTGGTGGAAGCTCAAGGGGGAGGTAGCTCAGGCGTTCAAGGAGAGGGTCATTAAGGAGGGCCCTTGGGAGGAAGGAGGTGATGTAGACAACATGTGGATGAAGATGGCGACTTGCATTCGTAAGGTGGCCTCAGAGGAGTTTGGAGTGTCCAGGGGAAGTAGAAGAGAAGCTAAAGATACCTGGTGGTGGAACGATGATGTCCAGAAGGCAATTAAGGAGAAGAAAGAGTGTTTCAGACGCCTATATCTGGATAGGAGTGCAGACAACATAGAGAAGTACAAGATGGCAAAGAAGGCCGCAAAGCGAGCTGTGAGTGAAGCAAGGGGCCGGGCGTATGAGGACCTCTACCAACGGTTAGACATGAAGGAAGGTGAAAGGGACATCTATAAGATGGCCAAGATCCGAGAGAGGAAGACGAGGGATGTTGACCAAATCAAGTGCATCAAGGACGGAGCAGGTCAACTCCTGGTGAAGAACGAGGAGATTAAGCATAGATGGCGGGAGTACTTTGACAAGCTGTTCAATGAGGAGAGTGAGAGCTCTACCATTGATCTGGACGACTCCTTTGCTGATACTAGCAGGCTTTTTGTGCGGCGAATCCAGGAGTCGGAGGTCAAGGAGGCTTTGAAGAGGATGAAAGGAGGCAAGGCGATGGGCCCTGATTGTATCCCCATTGAGGTGTGGAGAGGCCTCGGGGACATAGCGATAGTATGGCTAACCAAACTTTTCAACCTCATTTTTCGGGCAAACAAGATGCCAGAAGAATGGAGACGGAGTATATTAGTACCAATCTTCAAGAACAAGGGGGATGTTCAGAGTTGTACTAATTACCGTGGAATTAAATTGATGAGCCATACAATGAAGCTATGGGAAAGAGTCATTGAGCACCGCTTAAGAAGAATGACAAGCGTGACCAAAAATCAGTTTGGTTTCATGCCTGGGAGGTCGACCATGGAAGCCATTTTCTTGGTACGACAACTTATGGAGAGATATAGGGAGCAAAAGAAGGACCTGCATATGGTGTTCATTGACTTGGAGAAGGCCTATGATAAGATACCGCGGAGTGTTATGTGGTGGGCCTTGGAAAAACACAAAGTCCCAACAAAGTACATTACCCTCATCAAGGACATGTACGATAATATTGTGACAAGTGTTCGAACAAGTGATGGCGACACTGATGACTTCCCGATTAAGATAGGACTGCGTCAAGGGTCAGCTTTGAGCCCTTATCTTTTTGCCTTGGTGATGGATGAGGTCACAAGGGATATACAAGGAGACATCCCATGGTGTATGCTCTTTGCGGACGATGTGGTGCTAGTCGATGAGAGTCGGACGGGGGTCAACAGGAAGTTGAGTTATGGAGGCAAACCTTGGAATCGAAAGGTTTTAGGCTTAGTAGGACTAAAACCGAGTACATGAGGTGCGCTTTCAGTACTACTAGGCACGAGGAGGAGGATGATGTTAGCCTTGATGGGCAGGTGGTGCCTCAGAAGGACACCTTTCGATATTTGGGGTCAATGTTGCAGAAGGATGAGGATATCGATGAAGATGTGAACCATCGAATTAAAGCCGGATGGATGAAGTGGCGCCAAGCTTCTGGCATTCTCTGTGACAAGAGGGTGCCACAAAAGCTAAAAGGCAAGTTCTATAGGACGGCGGTTCGACCCGCAATGTTGTATGGCGCTGAGTGTTGGCCGACTAAAAGGCGACATGTGCAACAGTTAGGTGTGGTGGAGATGCGCATGTTGAGATGGATGTGTGGCCACACAAGGAAGGACCGAATCCGGAATGATGATATACGAGATAGAGTTGGGGTAGCGCCAATTGAAGAGAAGCTTGTCCAACATCGTCTGAGATGGTTTGGACATATTCAGCGCAGGCCTCCAGAAGCCCCAGTGCATAGCGGACGGCTAAAGCATGCTGATAATGTCAAAAGAGGCCGGAGTAGACCGAACTTGACATGGGAAGAGTCCGTAAAGAGAGATCTGAAGGATTGGAGCATCACCAAAGAACTAGCCATGGACAGGGGTGCGTGGAAGCTTGCTATCCATGTGCCAGAACCATGAGTTGGTCGCGAGATCTTATGGGTTTCACCTCTAGCCTACCCCAACTTGTTTGGGACTAAAGGCTTTGTTGTTGTTGTTGTTGTTGTAAACTTTAATAGCGTTAGGCTGTTATCCCATGTGCCCAACCTTCATAATTAACAAAATGACCTTACGGAAACACTTACAGTTAAGTCACAAGTAATAGCAGGGACATTCTCCCCCTGAGGTTTTGGAATGTTCTCCAGACAATGGAGAACTTGCTGGAACAGGCCCTTCAGTGTAGCATCCAGATCAAGAGCAACCATGCCTGGGGTACCAAGTAAGAACCGTATTCTTCCAGCACAAGATGATAAGTACGATAACGCATAGCCTTTTATTGCTGCAAAGATAACAAAGTAAAGAATGTGATAAGGATCGCTTCTTATATGTAAGTTACACTGAAAAGGGAGGTGTGGGGGTGGGGGGGGGGGGGGCTCAAACAGAAACAGGTCTGGGAGAACCTGCTATATATTTACGGACCAGGCAACAAAGTTTGCCCATTCCATCTAATATGAAACCAATGGTTGGGTCAGTTGCATCCTGAAAGATTTTATGACAAAGTTAGAAAGGAAGGAAACAAAGGTTGAGGCCTCCAAGAAAAAAATAAGTAAAATCACTAACAATGTCAACAGTTCTCCCTCGAGTAGATTTTGATGATGCAATCCCTACGTGTTGGAAGTACCAAACCACCTCACATTGTGCCAAAGCAAGAGCAGAAAATACCATCTGCAAGAATTTCTGGGTCATGAGATTATCACTGATAACTGGCCTGAATTTAGCTCATTTTTATATAGCCCCTTTATAAATCCATTTAATTTGTATATGGCTTTCATCCCTGAATAAGGAACAATTCTTGGCTTCTCTCAGTCACTAAGACACGGAAGTGTTAACACTCGAATAGACTAATATCAAAAACAGCATCAAGATATCATTCAAATGTTAATATCAGAAATATGGTATATTTCCTTTGCAAGTTTATGTGTTACGATAGAGAGAGAAGGTACCAAACCTGAATATTGGGCGCCAGGAGGCTAGGTTGATCGGTGAAAAACAATACCATCCTTCCAACTTCCTGCTTAAGAAGAATCCTCCTTTCATGATGTATAGCATCACATGCCACCAATGCTTGCTCGTGCACTTCCCTGCAGGAAGTCGACACAACACAGAGATAGGTGTGATGAAAATGGAAATGCTAGGAGGGAGGAAATCTTTACTTGGGAAGAGAAAATAATCCCCTGCAGAAGAAGGTCAAAACAGTCCACCAAAAATATTTTGCCTCTTATGCAAAGAGGATCTATGGACTTGTGACAAACGGAAACGAACAGGAATATGCAAAGAGGATGTCATCTTGTGACAAATGGTAAATGCCTCAAATTACGCCAAATCCCTTTCTGTTTCAAGCTATCTCAGAGCAGAGGTAAAAGTAAACGAGATGAGATCATGAGATTGTCAAGAACGACATACGTTAACATCTTCTCAACCTGCTTTGCAATATTGTATTCCATATCAGCTTCCTTTTGTTTAGTACGTCCAGATTTAGCCATTCTCTTTGATTCTAAAACTTTTGGAAGGACATAGTGTTGATAGTTCTCGTGAAGTAAGATGTACTACAGAAACAAACAAAAGCTCAAATTATTACAAACAACAAAAACTAACAGTAGCCATCACATGAACTTTGATTCACCTCATCTCTGAACAGAGGGAGTACTAAGTTCTCTTTAAGAACAACCTGAATAGCACAAAAATAAATAAATTATAAGATGCCAAGACACAACATAAGTAGTATCATGATAAAGTTCTCTAGACAAATAAGATGAAGTCTGTGCCAGCATGGGTGAGTATAAGGTGGCACAAATGCAAAACCATGAAACTTCATATCAACTTTGAGTTCGCATGTGTCCAGCACATTTCAGAAACACAAGAAATAACAGAAGCAAAGCATAGAATGTACCATCGCAACATCTATACTGGTCACCCGAAGTAGTTCATCAGGGCAAACAAGATATCCAAGAAGAACCCATTCACGATATGACGTCACATTAGCCAGATCTTGGGCCCTCTGGCAAGAAATAGAATGATGTTATGACTCTAGTTTAAATGCCTATTCTATTATTGTATTTGGCCACAAGGAAAGTGCAAGTACTCATTTCTAGTCAATGTCAGTGAAACAACTAACCATGGGATGAGCAGAGTTAGTAAGGATGTCCGGATACCGTGGATGAAATGGACTGAGGAATCCTTCATTTCTTAACTTTTTTGTATCAGTTGAAAGAAAGATAATTGGGCCAACAGCCTCTAGAACCTGAGGAGCAAAATAATTTAGTCAAAGCGTGTAAAAGAGTCAACACAAAGTAACATATATATGCAATAAAAGTACAATAGCAGAGAGAAATAAAATCAAATGCTGAACACATTGACGGAAAGAATGACAGCTAACTGAACAAATCATGGAAGAACAAAACCAAACAGGACATGTAATATATCAAAACAATTAGCCTTACAGATATGCTAAACAACCCTGACTGTCACTCCAAAAACAGTATCTGCAGTGCCTTTCACAATCATGGACTTGTAACCTTAGTGATAGAAGAAGTACACTTGCATGGTGAACATTTTATAGTAACTCGTGAAGCTTTACTTCCTAGTTATTATTATTGGAATGTACAAGCAGATGGTATCACCTCGCCAATACGCGGGCTCACAAAATTTAGATCCTCGTGCAATCCCTTGACAGGTGGATCATAAGAATCAACAAATTGAACCAATCTGTGTATAATAAAATAATCAAAATTAGTGAAAAGGTGATTAAAAAGGAATTTTGCTCAGTTAGCATGACAGATTTGGTGAAACGGACCCAACAATAAATGTCGCTGATTAATATATTGAAAAACAAGCACCGCTAATGATTCGTAAAAAGATTCATACGTGTACAGTTGCAGATAAACTACAGAAGTGTCGGTAACTCAGGACTGAAAAGTTAGTATATTCCGGTTTTCAAATTTTTGAATTAAATTATTGCATTGCCAACATGTTGTTTTTAACTTCAGAAGTAATCAATTATCATGCACAGATACAATATTTGAGCAATTATAAAGTTTATATATGTCCCGTATGTAATACTACAATATTAGCACGTGAACCAAACAAATGATTTAAGCCAATTAGAAAACAAATATGGCATACGCAAAAAGGCTTTGAAAGGTGGTGAGTACTTGTATTTACTAGCACAACTTAGTACCCTTACCACCTTACCGATGATAAAACTCACAATCACGTCCACCCTTTAGCATGACGTGCAAGATGTTGTAAACCTGGAGGATCATCTTTCTTGGTATCTGTGAATTAGAACACCAATCAGTTGTTACTGCAGACGAACAGGTACAGAATATCCTGAGCCATGACATATTACAATCAAGGATGGGATTAAGGTTATAATTACCTTGTCAGAGAAAAGGTTCACTCTCACAAATGAGCAAATTAGATCCATAAAAGCATGAAGAATTAAAGAGTTCTGATGGGGCTGCAAAAAATAGTGCAAATGGCATTATTTACAGATGCAGAAATGATAGGGAGTTACTTCGACCAAGACTGTGTTTCCTTACCAGCAATGTTATGACCGTACTACTTAGATCCAAAATTAGTCGCAGAACTTGTTCACGAAATTCCAGCAAATCAAGAAGCAGCTAGTGGTGTGAAAATCAAAATAAAATTAGTCAAATGTGAAAATAAGAATAGAAGTATACTGCATGTGAGCATTGTCTTTTTTTCAATGTAAAAAATGCAATATAATGTAGTATATTATTGTACTAAAGATAAATTTCCTCTGGACACAATATTCTGTAATAGAATAGTTAACAGAATATAGCACCATTTTCAAGCTGATACTAACTTGTAGTTGGATCGCACTACAAGAGACATGTCCGTCCAGGACAGCAGCAAGCTTTTGCAGGCATTAATTAGCTAGTAGTTTGGCTCTTACGTTTGGAGTCTGAATTGTGTTAGGAAACTCATGGTTGTAAGTTGTAACTCCTTTATAAGGTGAGGATTGTAATCAATGAAAAGGCAAGCAATAGGGTTATCATATGTCTACTACCTCGTGCTTCTCTCCTACGCCAGCACCCCTCTCCTATGTGCATGCTATTCTAGACACCACTGCATCTACCGCGGCTAGCCGGCGGTGAGGCTACAAGCTGAAGCAGGAGTGGTACCAAAAAATTGATTGAAGGTCAAGGGGATTTAGGGGCAACCAACATAATTGTTATGGTACCAAAAAATACTATAGTGTAGCATTGGTCTCATCTCTGACTAATACTACATTGGAAAATAATAAGGACTTAAGGAGGTTGGAACTATAGACCTATACAATCTAATTCCATTTTGACAAGTCCCAACAAGGATGCCCGATTACAGGAGTGCAGAATACAGTTATAAAGCCCTATGTCAATGTAATTCCATTTTTACAAGTCGGGGCAGCCTTAGGTCTATATGAAGCAAAATTTATCCTACCATATGGCAGCACTTAACAGAACAGAACAAAACTTGGTTACCCTGCCTGTTACAATTAATTGTTAATCTCGATAGTTGGCACATACCATGATCCATTGCTCTAGGTTTTGCATGTAACCTTCCGCGTTTTCATTCAAAGCATCAAGAGCAAACTTGTCTACCTGAAAAAGCATAGTACCATAAGATTAAGCAAGTTCCAGGTTGAGAGGATACATCCAGATGGTCGAGACACTTGCCTTTTCAAGCTGCAGCTTGTTGGGATGCTCAGGAAATTTCTTGGACAAGGTGATGCAAATTTTGGGGAAATTCGGCATAACACCAGCTTTCCAGAATGCCTCTGAGAAGGTGTGCGTGTTTGGATCTGGGTAGTCCAGGATGCTGTTGAGCCTGTACATCTTGGCCAGCAGCCCTTCCGCAACCTTGGAGAGCTGAACCACTGGCTCCATCTGAAGGTGCCTCTGCCCACTGGCGGAGGCTTGAGGCCCGTCGACGCCCATGGTCCTCCAGCTTGCTGACGCCGAGGGAGATGACTCGTCGGCGGTCAAGTACTCCGACCACCGGGGCACGCTGTCCACTTCCTTGGATTTGAACGAAACGTGCGCCATCTCCTGATGGGGGAGCAATTGCCGGTCCGCCGCGCCTGCCACTGGCCCTTTGTCCTCCGCTTCGCCGGCCGGCACCGAGCTTTCTGCCGAACTGGCTCCGATTACCAAAACCTTCTCACGAATTATGCATTTCCTTGGAAGAGCGAGCGAGCGAGCTCACCTAGCAGACGCACGCCTGTAAGGAGGCCGGTGGCTTGATCAGTGGAGCGGAGATCTCGCCGCCATTGCGAAGAAGCAGCTCCGTCGCTCTCGGACGGAAGTGGGGGAGCAGTACGAGCAGTACAGCGACCTTACCCTTCTTTTACCTTTTTTTTTATGCTTCGTCTTTACTCCTACGCATGACTGGGAGGACCGTGGGCCCGAAGTTCTTAACTGCGTTTGGTGAGCGGCAGGGGGCGTGAGACAAGGCCCGGGTCTCAACACCGGCCTGCCCCTCGTACGTCGAAAGGATCGAAAATGTCATCCAATCCGAATCTTCAAAGCCAGTCCAAACGTTCGGTTGTTCGTCATCTTTCAAATGCAGTTCATATGTGGGATTCTTTAAAAAAAAATCATGTGAGGTGAACCTCATCTCATCGAATCCCATAGGGTGAACTCATCTCAAATCCCTTTAAATTGTCCCTAATCCTAGCCTAGCTTGCCCTCTTCCTCTCCCCTCTTCTGCCTCGTCCACAACGTCTCTTCCCTAACTTCGTTGATGTCGTCAACCCACAATGCCGCCACCACTGTCCCCAAACCACTCTCGTCCTGAACATGACTACTCTGAATATACACCTCATACTCTATGTGTTCGACGAAATGTCCAAGCTATCTCTTTATTATTTTTCTTATTTGTAGACAAACAATTTATTTGCCGGATTCGAACAACGTAGTTGTTGAAATGATGTTGATGAAGAGCATCCAGGAAGAAATGGTGAAGCAAGTGGAGCATGTTCTGAATTTTAAGGGTCCGATAAGCGGCGAGAGAGTTGTTCCCTGAGAGAGTACCTGAGAGAACAAGTTGTCGGGGACACAGAAAAGTTTTGGCAGTTGGAGCATCCAGAAGTTTCCCAGGTATGCTCAATTGAGTTGATTGAATCCCCACAAAGTAAGTCCAATAGATAGCATAGTATCAAAGAGAGCGCATGTGGATAGACGTGCTTTCGAGTAAAACCTTGACCTTGAGCAGGACTACTCCAACGAGTACAAACCATATGTTCGATTTATAGGATCCAACTCATAAATCCGGGATAAACGCTTAGAAAGGATCAAGAATGGGTCGCTCTGGCTTGAGTGCCAGTTTGTGACTTTAATGGAAAGAAGTTTCGAGCGGTCGCTCTGCCACAAAGGGAGGAATTGGCAAAATCTAAATAGAAAGAGAAATGGTTGATCGGTCCTACATTGACTGATAGCGATATAGCCACTCTCATTTCAATGTGGCACATTGATACCATCATCCAATCTTCTATAGTCCGTGCTAAATACCATGAAATTAAGTAGCTAAGGTCTAGTGGACCTATTTAAACTAGGATATGATGATCCGTCTCTGTCGACTTTTTCACCAGAAACTCCCAGAACCCAACTCTGCCTTACGTAAAGGAAATTAGTATGCATCCTACATTCTTAAGAAGTTGATCTCCACTACCAAGGGCATCTCCAACGCCGACCCGCAAACCTCCCGCAACCGTCCGGACCGCACTGACCGGACAGCGGAAGTCATCCAACACGATCATGTATCGGTCTGCGACGCGGTCCGGATGCGATTTCTCCCGCAAACCGGAGACAAACGTGAGGGGGGGGTTGGGGAGTCCGGACATGAGAAACATTGCTATCTACCCCCCTAACCCAACCAAAAGGAAGGCGGTGACCCACCCGAAAGGAAGGTGGAGCCCACGCTTTTGTAGCATCAAGCACTGTTTCCGCGCCAAAATCCCCCACTTCTCTTCTTCCATTCCCCGCCGCTCTCCGCCCAATTCCCTCTCTTTTCTCCCACCCTCTCCTTCCTTCCACCGTCGACGCATGTAGCCGTCGGAGAACCTGGCGGAGATGGAGCCGGTGGAGGTGTCGGAGGATCTGCACATCACGCTCGCCCGGAAGATCAGCTCCGGCAAACTCGCCGCATCAAAGCGAAGGCCGCAAAGGAGGAGAAGCTCAAGAAGCGGTTGGCTTCCGGTGGGCTTGCTGGTGGCGATGGGTGTCGGTGTCAAAATCGGCGGATCTCGGGTAGGGGGTCCCGAACTGTGAATCTGGGATCGATGGTTAACAGGGGACGAAGGAGACGGTGTTTACCCAGGTTCGGGCCCTCGTGAGGAGGTAAAACCCTACGTCCTGCTTAATTATACTGATGAATATGATGGTTACAGAGTTGATCTACCTCGAGATCGAATGAGCTAAACCCTAGATGAGTTGACTTGTGTCTCTACGAACTAAGCCCCCTGGTTTATATAGACACCAGGGATACCTAGGGTTACATGTAGTCGGTTGCTACCGAGGGTTTAAACACGCCCATCCATTACTTGACGGACCCCCCACGACACCTGAGGTTTCCTTCCTAACCACGGAGCACCTTACAATTTGGTCTTCCCACATCGGCCACCGAACACCACATTAGTTCGGCCCACTTGAGATAGGTCGGCATCCCGAGGACCCCTTAGTCCCGGACTCCCTCAGTAGCCCCCGAACTTGCCTCCAATGCCAAGGCACCCCGTCTTCTGCAGTTTCACCCGCCCAAAGTCTTCAACTTGCGAGGCGAGTTCTCTTCTTCCCTGGTCCGTTGGACGATAACCTGGTCGCGTAAAAACCTTCATCCGCAGGAAACGCCACGGGCCCACAACATTAATTTCTCTGTCCAGAGTTCGATGAAACCCCTCGATTCCTGCGCACCAGTAGAAGGCAGGCATCCCAACAGTTTTTTACAGAACTGCCCTTAACAAGCTGAGGGATAAGACGTCTATTTTAAGCAAGTTAAACTTGTCGTAGGCAACTCTTCTTCCCCCCTCGTCACCAAGAGACCCTAGCATCAATGAACTTGGAGATATGGCGAGCGCTCCAGGTTCTTCCTTGTGCCCTCATGGTCCCCTTCCAGGTGACTGGGCAAGCTGTTCCATTTCCCTCCTCCAGCTACGTAATCTTGAGGTGCAGGGATATCTCCCTGGTTCGGATCTGGCACCTAATACGTCTCCAACGTATCTATAATTTTTGCTTGTTCCATGCTGTTATATTATCATTCTTGGATGTTTTACAATCACTTTATAGCAACTTTATATCATTTTTGGGACTAACCTATTGACATAGTGCCAAAGTGCCAGTTGCTGTTTTTGCTTGTTTTTTACTTCGCAGAATATCAGTACCAAATGGAGTCCGATCGGGACGAAACTTTTTGGAGATTTTTTTGGACCAGAAGACATCCAGTGGGCCAAAGAAGTGCCAGAGAGGTGGGCCGTGGAGACCACAACCCACCAGGACGCGCCCTGATGGGTTGTGCCCTCCTCGGGACCCCTCTCCACCGCCTCTGATGCCTATAAATTCCCAAATATTCTAGAAACCCTAAAGGAGTCGACAAAAAACACATCCAGCCGCCGCAAGTTCCAGAACCTCGAGATCCAATCTAACACCATCACGGAGGGGTTCATCATCCTCATTGGTGCCTCTCCGATGATGCGTGAGTAGTCCACCATAGACCTACGGGTCCTTAGGCAGTAGCTAGATGGCTTCCTCTCTCTCTTTTGATTCTCAATACAATGGTCTCTTGGAGATCTATTTGATGTAAACTTTTGCGGTGTGTTTGTTGGGATCCGATGAATATTGAGTTCATGATCAGTTTCTATCCATGAATATTATTTGAGTCTTCTTTGATCTCTTATATGCATGATTACTTATAGCCTCATATTTCTTCTTCGAATCTTTGGTTTAGTTAGGCCGACTAGATTGATTTTTCTTGCCATGGGAAGAGGTGCTTTGTGATGGGTTTGATCTTGCGGTGTCCTCTCCCAGTGACAGAAGGGGCAGCGAGGCACACATGTATCGTTGCTATTAAGGATAACAAGATGGGGTCTATTCCTACATTAATAGATCTTGTCTACATCATGTCATCGTTCTTATTGCATTACTCCGTTTTTCCATGAACTTAATACACTAGATGCATGCTGGATAGCGGTCGATGTGTGGAGTAATAGTAGTAGATGCAGGCAGGAGTCGGTCTACTTATCTTGGACGTGATGCCTATATAATGATCATCACCTTGGATATCATCATGATTATTTGATCTTCTATCAATTGCCCAACAGTAATTTGTTCACCCACCGTGTGCTATACTCATGAGAGAAGCCACTAGTGAAACCTACGGCCCCCGGGTCTATTTTTCCAACATATTGCTTTCCGATCTATCTTTTTGCCGCTTTAGTTTTCAGATCTATTATTCCAAAAACCCAAAAATATATTGCTGCACTTTTTATTTGCTCTTTTTATTTTGTGTTCTTGAGAGATCTATCTCCCCAATCTATCACTACCTAATCTATCTTTTTACCGTAGAGAGATTGACATCCTCTCTTTCGCGTCGGGTTGCAAGTATTTGTTCTTTGTGTGCAGGTGTTGTTTATTAGGTGGGGGTGATCCTCCTACTGGTTCGATACCTTGGTTTCATAACTGAGGGAAATACTTACCGTCGCTGTGCTGCATCATCCCTTCCTCTTTGGGGAAATACCGACGCAGTCTCAAGTCACATCAAAGGAATTTATGGCGCCGTTGCCGGGGAGGAAGCGGTCTCTTCTACGTGCCAATCTCTGGCGCCGAGGAGACACCATCATCATCTACCAGGTTCCTAATCACAAATCTCATCTCCTTACAATTACATTATTTGCCATTTGCCTCTCGTTTTCCTCTCCCCCACTCCACAAAAAAATGCCGTTTTATTCGCCCTCTTTTCCGTTTGCCTTTTTGCTTGTTTACTATCTTTGCTTGTGTTGCCATGTGTCTTCTATTTGCTTGCATCTTCGCTTGCTAAAAATATATTGATATGGATCCTCATCCACTTGCTAATCTTTTCAAAACACCAAATTATGATGAACCAACTGCTAGTGAGTTGAGTACACTTGATTATCTCTATGAAGTTTTGTTTGAAAATCATGAATCTGAAAATTTTGATGAAGTGATTTATAAGGTGATTCATGATAGCTCCTTGATTGAAGAGCATGATTGCAATGTTGCTAGTATGAATTCTCTAAATACCCATGATGATAATGATATGCAAAGCCACAAGCTTGGGGATGCTATGTTTGATGAAGATTATACTTTTAGTCCCCCAAGTTTTGATGAGCAAATTTATTATGATGATTGCATGCCTCCTATTTATGATGATGGTGATGACACGTATGCTATAATGAGTGATGATAACCATGAAACTTATCATCATGGTTTTAATTTGGAATGTAGTTATGTCAATCAAGTGTCTCATGATAGTTATTTTGTTAAGTTTGCTCCCACTACCATGGATGATAAGGAATTTTCTTATGTGGAGAGTAATGAAAATTCTATGCTTGTGTATCATGAAAAGAATGATTTATGTGGTAGTTATATTGTTGAATTTCTTCATGATGCTACTGAAATTTATTATGAGGGGGGAACATATGCTTGTAGAAATTGCAATAATATCAAGTTTCCTCTCTATGTGTTCAAAGTTTTGAAGTTATGCTTGTTTTGCCTTCCTATGCTAGTTGATTCTTGTTCCCATAAATTGTTTGCTCACAAAATACCTATGCATAGGAAGTTGGTTAGACTTAAATGTGCTTTCATGAGATTCATGATGCTCTTTTGCATATTTCAATTACTACTTTTTATGTGAGCATCATTGAAATCATCATGCCTAGCTAGGGGCGTAAAACGATAGCGCTTGTTGGGAGGCAACCCAATGAATAAATTTATTTTCGTCTTTCCCTTTCTGTTTTTGAGTGTTGACACAATTATGCCTCTGTTATGATTGTTTTTTTATGTTTTATTTAGTGTTTGTGCCAAGTAGAGCCTTTAGGATGATTCATAAGATGAGTAGAAACAATGCTGAATCTGAAACAGAAACTTTGCCTCCAGTGTTTGAATTTTCGTTTTTTACTGGAGCGTGATATTGAGCTAAAATTTTAACACAGTGTTGCTATACAAATTCTTTACGTTTTCCTAATGTTTCAAAAAATTTGGAGTTACATAAGTATGGTTAGAGTATAGATTACTACAGACTGTTCTGTTTAAGACAGATTCTGTTTTCGTTGCATTGTGTGCTTGTTTTGATGAATCTATGGGTTGTATTGAAGGGTATGAGCCATGGTGAAGTTAAAATACAGTAGGTATAATGAAATAATAAAATTTGAATGGGTTTGCAACATTACCTAAAGTAGTGATTTGCTTTATTATACTAACGTATCTCACGAAGATTTTCTTGAGTTTTGTGTGATTGAAGTTTTCAAGTTTTGGGTGAGATCACGATGGATGAAGGAATAAGGAGTGAAAAGAGCCTAAGCTTGGGGACGCTACAACACCCCCAAGATATATCCAAATAGAAACAAGCAACTAAGCTTGGGGATGCCCCGAGTGGCATCCCCTCTTTCTTCTAACGACCATCGGTATTTTACTTGGAGCTATATTTTTATCCGTCACATATCATGAGTTTTGCTTGGAGCGTCTTGTATCATTTGAGTCTTTGCTTGCTTTGCTTGTTAGTTTGTCACTTGTATCCTTGCTGAACACACCTATTTGAGAGAGCCAAAATTATGCTATGATTTTTTAGAATTGCTCTAGTGCTTCACTTATATCTTTTTGAGCACGGTGTGCTTGGAAACTTTTGAAGAAATACTCTCATGCTTCACTTAGATTAATTTAAGAGTTAGTAAATTTTGAAGAAATACTTTCATGCTTCACTTAGATTATTTTGAGAGTTAGTAAATTTTGAAGAAATCCTCTCATGCTTCACTTATACTATTTTGAGAGATGAAATCTCTATGCTCGTGTGCTTCACTTAAATTTGTTTGAGCTTGCCAAAAGCAATGTCAATATATGAAACTAGTCCCAAAGTGATAGATATCCAAGGAGGATATAATAAAAACTTTCATGAAGATCATTGGACAAATTAAACTTGATTCCTTGTAATAGTTTTGAGACATGATGATAGTAATATGTGAGTCGTGTTAGTGAGTAATTATGCTTTAGTAAGAATATTGGTGTTAAGGTTTGTGATTCCCTATGCATGCACGAAAGTCAATAGTTATGCAATGAAATTACATCCTACTTATGGTGCATTATTCGGTGTTAGTTATGCTCAATGCTCGCCTATGTGAATTTTCGTTTCTTGGTTGGTTGCTTCTCAATCTATTTGCTAGCCTCCACTTGTACTAAGTAGAAATACTACTTGTGCATCCAAAATCCTTAAACTCTGTTTTGCCTTATGAGTCCACCATACCTACCTATATGCGGTATTTCCATGCCGTTCTAAGCAAATTTGTATGTGCCATCTCTACTTTTCAAAATAAATTTCTCTTTTGTGTGCCCGTACCGCTCATGAAATGGTAAGGGGTGTCCAATATTTTTCCATGCTAGATGTGTTATTCTCCAGATGAGTGTTTATTCACTTGTCATTGCACGAGAGTACGGAGGTAATAGGGATGCCCATTCCCGAAATGAAAAAGAAAAAAATTTACTTTATGTTGTCAAATAATAAATTTCTTGGAAAGTGTTGGTATGGAAGGCAACCGTGGATACGGCCAGCCATGGAATGTGAAAGAATGGTGGAAAAAGGAATAAACTTTATTTTCTGTTTGGAAACCGCCTATGATGTATCTAGCATGGAAAGTATTGTGAACTACTTTGTCGTTTTTGTTGACAGGAAAGGCATGCCACTCAAAATATTTTTCTCTCTCAATTTAAACTTTGAGGTCTGGCACCTCTACAAATCCCTACTTCCCTCTGCGAAGGGCCTATCTATTTACTTTATGCAACTTTTATTTTTACTTTGAGTCTCCATCTTCTCTTATAAAACACCATCTAGGGGGCACTATGATCGTACTTGAGCATTGGGTGTAGCTAATATTTGAGTGTGTTTCATGAATGGATCAATGATTGAGCATGATGGGCGAGGGATAACTTTCTTTAGTGTTGATATTTTGAAAGACATGGTTGCTTGTTGGCATGCTTGAGTATTGAAGTCATTATGTTAAAACTAGACTATTGCTTTGAACCATCTAAAATTCCAAAGGTCCAAGCCACAAAAGAAAAGATTATGTGATGAACATGTTAGGCAGCATTCCACATAAAAAATTCTGTTTTTATCATTTACCTACTCGAGGACGAGTAGGATAAGCTTGGGGATGCTGATACATCTCCAACGTATCTATATTTTTGCTTGTTCCATGCTGTTATATTATCATTCTTGGATGTTATACAATCACTTTATAGCAACTTTATATCATTTTTTGGGACTAACCTATTGACATAGTGCCAAAGTGCCAGTTGTTGTTTTTGCTTGTTTTTTACTTCGCAGAATATCAGTACCAAACGGAGTCCAATCGTGACAAAACTTTTTGGAGATTTTTTTTGGACCAGAAGACATTCAGTGGGTCAAAGAAGTGCCAGAGAGGTGGGCCGTGGAGACCACAACCCACCAGGGCGCGCCAGAGGCCCCAGGCGCGCCCTGATGGGTTGTGCCCTCCTCGGGACCCCTCTCCACCGCCTCTGATGCCTATAAATTCCCAAATATTCCAGAAACCCTAAAGGAGTCGACAAAAAACACATCCAACCACCGCAAGTTCCAGAACCTCGAGATCCAATCTAACACCATCACAGAGGGGTTCATCATCCTCATTGGTGCCTCTCCGATGATGCGTGAGTAGTCCACCATAGACCTATGGGTCCGTAGGCAGTAGCTAGATGGCTTCCTCTCTCTCTTTTGATTCTCAATACAATGGTCTCTTGGAGATCTATTTGATGTAAACTTTTGCGGTGTGTTTGTTGGGATCCGATGAATATTGAGTTCATGATCAGTTTCTATCCATGAATATTATTTGAGTCTTCTTTGATCTTTTATATGCATGATTACTTATAGCCTCGTATTTCTTCTTCGAATCTTTGGTTTAGTTAGGCCGACTAGATTGATTTTTCTTGCCATGGGAAGAGGTGCTTTGTGATGGGTTTGATCTTGCGGTGTCCTCTCCCAGTGACAGAAGGGGCAGCGAGGCACGCATGTATCGTTGCTATTAAGGATAACAAGATGGGGTCTATTCCTACATGAATAGATCTTGTCTACATCATGTCATCGTTCTTATTGCATTACTCCGTTTTTCCATGAACTTAATACACTAGATGCATGCTGGATAGCGGTCGATGTGTGGAGTAATAGTAGTAGATGCAGGCAGGAGTCGGTCTACTTATCTTGGACGTGATGCCTATATAATGATCATCGCCTTGGATATCGTCATGATTATTTGATCTTCTATCAATTGCCCAACAGTAATTTGTTCACACACCGTGTGTTATACTCATGAGAGAAGCCACTAGTGAAACCTACGCCCCCCGGGTCTACTTTTCCAACATATTGCTTTCCGATCTATCTTTTTGCCGCTTTTGTTTTCAGATCTATTATTCCAAAAACCCAAAATTATATTGCAGCACTTTTTATTTGCTCTTTTTATTTTGTGTTTTTGAAAGATCTATCTCTTCAATCTATCACTACCTAATATATCTTTTTACCATAGAGAGATTGACAACCTCTCTTTCGCGTCGGGTTGCAAGTATTTGTTCTTTGTGTGCAGGTGCTGTTTATTAGGTGGTGGTAATCCTCCTACTAGTTCGATACCTTGGTTTCATAACTGAGGAAAATACTTGCTGTCGCTGTGCTGGATCATCCCTTCCTCTTTGGGGAAATACCGACGCAGTCTCAAGCCACGTCAGCACCCACTCGCGCTGGATTGACTTCCGCGAATGGCGAGGCCTTTGTGGAGAACTTCCCTGCTCCCCGCCAGGACGAGAGGGTATGCTTCACCTCCTTCCTCCTACGAGGCCTAGGCTTCCCCATTCACCCCTTCTTGAGGGGCCTACTGGAGTTCTACGGGATCCAACTCCACAACCTCACCCCCGGGTCTATCCTGCACATCTCGGGCTTTGTTGCCCTCTACGAGATGTTTCTAGGCTGTGAGCCCCACTTTGATCTATGGAGAAAGTATTTCTGCCTCATCCCCCGCACCCGGGGAGGGTTAATCCGGGAAGTGGGTGGAGCCGAAGTATGGCGTATAGCCGGGATGGGGTATCCCGTCGGGACCCCGAAGAAGGGATCCGAAGAATGGGCTTCAGAGTGGGAAGCGAATTTTCGGTGGACGGCGGCTTGTGTGGACCTTATCCTATCCGTGAAAGCTTTACTCGAGATGTTAACATGTCAGTTCACTGTCCCCTCCCATTTGTTTCCTAGTACTAGGCACTAGTTCTCCTAGGCGTACAAGGCTGGCGCAATTGTTTCGGCGCATGGAGCTGGACGTGGGACTGGGAGCTAGTACACATCCGACGTGGCAAGGAATAGCTGATTCGCATAAGAACTGGAACATTTGAAAATCACGTGACCAGGCCGGCCCACCTGCCAGGATTTTGATCTACTCCTTTTGCGCCGAGCAGAGAGAGAACGAGTGGGTCCTGCTCCAGATCCATACGGGGTGCTGCTCCAGTTCGTCTTCCTCCTCGAGATCCAGGGGGTCCTGCTTCACGAAAGCACCGGCATATGCGAAAGACAGGTAATTTGATTCATGCTAAAAAAGCTCTTAGTAATATTCTTCGCAAGCTAAATCAAGGATTGAATCTTCATATTCCCCCGTGCAACTCAAACGGTGATTTTAATACTCTACTTGGCAATTTTTATGCAGGATTAGGCATGGGCAGTTGGGGCACACAGCCGCGGCGTGGCCTATTGATTCGCAGGCTTCTATTAGCATCACCGAAGGTGATATTCGCCGCGTCGGAGACCTTTGCAGCGGCGGTGAAAAATGCTGGATTTGTTGATGATGCCGGACTGTTGCAAATATGCTCTGAAGCTACGAGTGGTTGGACACATAGGTATTTATACATACCCTTGTATTATTTTGATAATTTGTGGAAATCTCATTTCAGGACCATTCTTGTTAGTACATAATTAGTCTGGTGGTGTAATTTTTCTTAGTGGCAAGTGGCAACTAGTTCCCCTTCTCCCATCTAGTCATCATGGTGTAATTTTACTGTGAACTGTACCTTTAGGTGGGCATGGATTGTTAATCAGTCCACAATTGTTAATCTTTCCAGTTTGTCTGGGAAACAAAGGTACTAAAAAACCCAGGTGTTGAGACTTTTTCGGTTGCTGCACTTTTAGATAATTGGTCCATGACTTACGTTGTCTGTATATGGTTCAGATATTTATCTTTTGGATGAACTGGACTAACGGTTTTGTAATTAGCATTAAGTCATGGAAACTAGTAAATTAGAAGCAGCCGGAACAATTGTTGCCTGGACAACATTAGGCCATGCAAGTGTGTAGACTGCTCCTAAAATTTCTATGTTCTATGAACACAGCTTCTGATTGTCTATTTTTGCAGTCTTCTAAATTTACTATTTTCCAACTGGACAGAGTTAGGATTAGCAAAGCTCCTGCAGAGCGTGAGCTCAACGCGATGTCGTGATGTTCTTCCTGTGCGTATGGTGGAGGGTGGCTGGGGAGGAGGATTTCGGGAGAAGAGTAGCTGGTTGGGTAGGGGATGTAAATGCGTGCGGTGACTTGACATGATGAAATGCTTTGATGGGTGGTGGGTCAGATTACAGCAACTTTCTAGCGCCGAGACGTGACAAAAAGGCACCAGCTACTGCTCCATCACGCCAATCTCATACTTAGTGCATCTACCAATGAATTAGTGGGAATAACTTTTTTTTTGCGGGGTGAATTAGTGGGAATAACTGATCACAACAAATTAGTAAGTTGATTATGAGGGATAAAAAGCATGGATAAAAACTAACAATGTCTATAAGAGTGACTAATGAAATTATTTGGCGATAGTACAGAGTTTTAGTGACCAGAAAACCATTTGATAAAATATTGAGAGTCACAAAAATATCTTTAGGAGCGGCATAGTAGTGAAATAATCTAAAACAGTATGAACGAGATTAATAGTTGTCCAGCTGACTAAAAAATTGTTAAAATCCTATCTTGTAAAAAAACACATTGGAATCCTGTTCAAAACATGATATCTGTAAATCACACTAATTCACAACTGTTCTTAATGGTGGATTATCATTCTATGGTGATCGACGATTTGTTAAATGGTCGCGTCACTCAGTCTGTTCCGCGTGCCAGACGGTAAAAGGCAATGGGGCCGTACTGATCACGTGCACCATGGTACATGGCGCTAGAATTGTTCCGGCAGCTAGATTCTTCAATGAAAAAGCTAGCTATGGCCGCCGGAATACAAGGGGTGGACATGCTTTACGAGGGGACAGCACGCGCAAATACCGGGATGGATCGGGTCAGCAAGGATAACAGACGGCCAAGATATAGTCCACAAAGTGCTCATCCACCGTAAGGCATTTTCGCTTCAGAGTGGTTTTATATCGAGGACGTCCCCTTATTCGACCCAGCTCGAAGGGGTCTGCCCGAATACTCCGAGGCTCCTTTAAAGAAGTGATTCAATTGGCGCCCGAGGAGCTCTTCCCAAGAGGAGAGCGCCGAGGTAAAGTGTCTAGCCGCCCAGGTGAAGCTGCTAGCTCACAGCAAGCTAACCATCATCGACGTGATGGCTGCTGCCATTACCCGTTGTGTCCAACCTCTACAAGAGAGGATCCATCCCCTGTGGTGCTACAACGGGACGAGCGACACGACCCGTTCCAGACGACAAGGGCCTGCCGACCAGGAAACGCTGGCAGCCATATTGGCCGATCTCTTTAAAGGAGAAAAAGAAGATTTTGCTCGCCTGAGGATCAGAGAAGGCTACTCAACTCATAACCCCATTGAATGGGTAAGTCCCTTCACACTCCCCTAGCTCGGACCACTAATTTTTTTCTTCTACTGATCGGAACTCCGTGTCTTTCTGAACAACAATGGAGGCGTTGGGTCGAGACAATTAACTGCCTCGCCCCGCAACCGGAGGATTATTCTCGTAGCGATGACCCCGGATTTCACGATGATCCGGAGATTTCAATTGAATTTGAGGACGGGGCCTTTTACAAGAGGAGTGTCGATGAATCCAAGGTGGCCCTCCAGGCCGATCACCCCGGATCGCTCCCTTCCTCCAATAACAAGTAAAAAAGAAGGCTTCTTCTCGGAAAGGACGCGCGCCTCCTGTCATTCCGATCACATCGACTTCTACCCCAAAGGGTCGCCGATCTACGCGCTGGACACCCTTGAGGACTACCCCGGCAAGGTCCGCGCCGAACAGTGGCAAGACTCTCGAGCAAGAGACGACGGCGGGAGTCACATCGACCGCTCCCCCTACCAAGAGGTGCTTAATCTTGCAATCTGATCTTTGATTTAACCATTTCAAACACTCACGGTTTCTGACATACTCAGGAGGCGAGTAGAGCCACCTCCATCCGAAGATGTTGAGAAGGCGTCGGACAGTCCTCGAGGATCGAGGTCTTCGGCACGCGCCGAACTGGATGTGGAAGTTCATGTTACTGGCCAACCTCCCGAGGACTCGGGGGATGTCTCGGTTACCAATTCCGAGGTTGAGAGCATGATGAATCATCGGCGGTGGAGGGAGTCGTCGTGTTACCCGATATTTTCTGACCAAGAGTTTAGTGCTCTTAATTCAGTGGACTCATACCTCGGAGCTGCTCGAGCGGGACTTGATGGAGCTGCTAGAATAATATCCTCCAGCATGCAGGTAAATGGTCGGCTTTGACGGCCGAACATAATCCCTAACCCAGTAGCCCCCCGAGCCTTAATTTGGACGGGACGGCCGAATTCAAGGGTCTGAATATTGTTTCCGTGTGTACGTAGGCTTCAAAGCAACAAAACGAGAAGTTGTCTGCAGACCTCGAGTCGAGTCGAGCAGAGCTGCAGGATATTAAGGCCGAGCTTGAGCAGGTGAAAAAGTTCACCAGAGAGGCGCTCGGTGAGTACAAAGTATTGCTTATGTGCGGAAGTGTTGAGGACATATTTTTCTGACGAAAGATTGTTTCGTAGCAGCCAAGTCCATAGGGCAGCTGCAAAAGGACTTGGATGCTTCCCGAAAATCTCAAAGGTATGCCGAGTCCCAGCTGGAGGCCGGGCATCGCGTATTGACTCGAAGTCTGGAGGATAAGAACCAGCTCAAAGCGGAAAATCAATGACAAGCCGAACAAATTGAGAGCTTGAAAACTCAATTGACACAAGCCCGCGAAGAGAACCAGAGATTAAAGGGTGGCATGTTCTGTAAGCAAAATTCTAACTGGAACTCCATAAAGTTTTTTTATCATGTCGAGTGTAAGGAGCATCTTTGATTTCCTGCCTAGGTCTCCTGACTGGGCGTCCCTAGGAAGAGATCAACTCATTCGGAGGGGACCTGTTAAAGGAACTGTCCGTTGTGCACGAGCGGGCTCGGAAGGCTATGAAGAGCATGATCAAGGCAGTCTGGCCAGCTCAGACGCCTTCGGAAGGGATGGAAGAGCTAGCCGATAAGTTTAGAGGAGCTCGAAATTGTTTCGAGCTGTGGAAGACTTCGGCTTGTCGAGAGGGAGCACGGGAGGCATGTGCCATGGTGAAGACCCGCTTTACCAAACTCAACCTAGAGCACCTAGCTCGGGTTGGGCCGGTTGGGCCGGATGGTCAAGAGGTACCTGTGCACTTGGTTTATGACCAAGTGATGCCCGCGGCTCGTATGTCACAAGAGGATTGCACCTTGGACACCATAATAGACCATCTTGAATGACAGCCTAGTGTTTCGATTCTATGTAACTATGTAGTTTATATCAAACCGTCTCCACCCGTGCTATAAACGTTGTCTTAACCGGCCATCAGCTTCTGCCTCCATCACCGATAGCTAGGGAGTGTTCCATACTATGCATCCTACGATAACAGGGAATCATTTCGGAGAACTAGGCAATCCGGCCTTCTGGTGCGAACAGACGAAACGTGCATAGGGAGGTATGTTATATTACTGTTTAATGTAAGAAACATCTTCCAAAGAAAATAGTTCCTCTATGGGTTCCTTTCTTTAGGTTACTACGTAGATCGTAGATGTCATAGCCATGTATCCGTACTATGCGGATAATTTTGCCACTTTGGGGGAATGAACCCCGTTTACGGCGAAAAGCACCAACTATACTTTCTTCCTCCTTGGCCGACCAATTTGTATCTTAAGAATGCTAGCCTTCGGCTTCACCCGTCTGAGGTACGTATCCGGGTAATCCGGTCGTAGCAATCGCAGAGGTGCTCCCTTTACCCCCTAGCCGAACAATCGGGAATGTAGGGGGTAAGCACAGGAGCAAGGCAACCCGGCTTGGCTAAATCTTAAGCCCAATTGGTGCATAAAACGGTGCAAAAACGATGCTAGAAAAGTGCAGATAAGACAAATAGCTAGAGAAAACAATATAGCTTTGCTTCATTAAGGAGCCCCCAGATGTTACCGGGTAAAACATTTGAGAATGTATGCCAATGAAATCTTAACATAGTTCAGTTTAGTCGAATATAACCTGAGAAAATCTAACCAATCCTACAAAGGCAAACAAGGAAAGGGAGGAAAATACAAGGGTTTTTTGAGAAGGTGACGATACCGGTCTAGCCGTAGAAGCGCCGAAGGCGAGCTGCGTTCCATGGGTTCGGTTCGAGGCGATTGTCCTGCAGGTTGAGTAGGCGATAAGCTCCTCCTGTCAGTACTTCCTCAATTATGAAAGGGCCCTCCCACTTGGGGTTGAGTTTATGCTTCTGTTTCTCTGGGAGGCGTAAGACCAACTCGCCCACATTATATACTTTTGCTCGAACCTCCCTGCTTTGGTAGCGCCGAGCCTGTTGTTGATAGAAAGTAGATTGAGCCCGAGCTATATCGCGTTCCCCTTCCAAGGCGTCTAGGTCGTCCTGCCGATCTAGCTCGACCTCTTTTTCTTCGTACATGCGCACCCTAGGTGCGTCGTGAATGATATCACACGGGAGGACCGCTTCGGCCCCGTACACCATAAAGAATGGAATGTATCCCGTTGATCGATTCGGGGTGGTACACAGACCCCACAACACGGAATCAAGTTCCTCCACCCAATGACAATCAGATTCTTGAAGAGATTGAACAAGACGAGGTTTAATACCACTCATAATGAGACCGTTGGCCCGTTCGACTTGTCCATTGGTCTGCGGATGATACACCGAGGGATAATCAAGTTTGATGTCCAAGTTAGCGCACCCGTCTTTTACCTCCTGGGCGGTGAAGTTGGATCCATTGTCCGTTATTATACTGTGCGGGACGTCATAACGGTGCACCACGCCGGATATGAAGTCGATGACCGGACCCTACTTTGCCGAACTTACTGGTTTTGCTTCGATCCATTTAGTGAACTTGTCGACTGATGTCTACTACACAACCTTCTTCTTGTAGACTTGTGTTGGGCCTCCAAGCGCAGAGTTTTGTAGGACAATAGCAAATTTCCCTCAAGTGGATGACCTAAGGTTTATCAATCCGTGGGAGGCGTAGGATGAAGATGGTCTCTCTCAAACAACCCTGCAACCAAATAACAAAGAGTCTCTTGTGTCCCCAACACACCCAATACAATGGTAAATTGTATAGGTGCACTAGTTCGGCGAAGAGATGGTGATACAAGTGTAATATGGACGGTAGATATAGGTTTTTGTAATCTGAAAATATAAAAACAGCAAGGTAACTAATGATAAAAGTGAGCACAAATGGTATTGCAATGCTTGAAAACAAGGCCTAGGGTTCATACTTTCACTAGTGCAAGTTCTCTCAACAATACTGACATAGTTGAATCATATGTAAATCCCTCACGTGTGACAAAGAGTTCGCTCCAAAGTCACAAATAGCGGAGAACAAACGAAGAAATTATTGTAGGGTACGAAACCACCTCAAAGTTATCTTTTCCGATCAATCGTATGAGCTATCCCTATAAGTGTCACGAACAGCCCTAGAGTTCGTACTAAAATAACACCTTAAGATACACATCAACCAAAACCCTAATGTCACCTAGATACTCCAATGTCACCACGAGTACCCATGGGCTTGATTATACGATATGCATCACACAATTTCAGATTCATCATGTTCAATCCAACACAAAGAACTTCAAAGAGTGCCCCAAAGTTTCTACCGGAGAGTCAAGATGAAAACATGTGCCAACCCCTATGCATAGATTCCCAAGGTCACGAAACCCGCAAGTTGATCACCAAAACATACATCAAGTGGATCAATAGAACATCCCATTGTCACCACGGATATCCCATTGCAAGACATACATCAAGTGTTCTCAAATCCTTAAAGACTCAATCCGATAAGTAAACTTCAAAGGGAAAACTCAATTCATCACAACAAGATAAAGAGGGGAAAACACCATATGATCCAACTATATTAACAAAGCTCGCGATACATCAAGATCGTGCCATCTCAAGAACACGAGAGAGAGATCAAACACATAGCTACTGGTACATACCCTCAGCCCCGAGGGTGAACTACTCCCTCCTCGTCATGGAGACCACCGGGATGACGAGGATGGCCTCCGGTGATGGTTTTCCCCTCCAGCAGGGTGCCGGAACAGGCTCCCGATTGGTTTTTCGTGGCTACAGAGGCTTGCGGCGGCGGAACTCCCGGTCTAGGTTTCTTTCTGGGGGTTACGGGATTTATAGGAGTACTTGGCGTTGGAATAAGTCAGGGGGACTCCCGAGGGGCCCACAAGCCAGGGGGGCGCGCCCCCTAGGCTTGTGGCTGCCTCGGGACTCCTCTCCGGTATCTTTTTGCTCCAGTATTTTTTATATTTTCCAAAAATATTCTCCGTAAATTTTTATTCCGTTTGGACTCCGTTTGATATTCCTTTTCTACGAAGCTCAAAAACAAGGAAAAAACAGAAACTGGCACTGGGCTCTAGGTTAATAGGTTAGTCCCAAAAATAATATAAAATAGCATATTAATGCATATAAAACATCCAAAACCGATAATATAATAGCATGGAACAATCAAAAATTATAGATACGTTGGAGACGTATCAGCATCCCCAAGCTTAATTCCTGCTCGTCCTCTAGTAGGTAAATGATAAAAACAGAATTTTTGATGTGGAATGCTACCTAACATATTTATCCATGTAATATTCTTTAGTGTGGCATTAATGTTCAGATCCATAAGATTCAAAACAAAAGTTTAATGTTGACATAAAAACAATAATACTTCAAGCATACTAACAAAGCAATCGTGTCTTTTCAAATAACATGGCCAAAGAAAGTTATCCCTACAAAATCATATAGTCTGGCTATGCTCCATCTTCATCACACAAAGTATTAAATCAGGCATAACCCCGGTTTTAGCCAAGCAATTGTTTCATACTTTAGTATTCTCAAACTTTTTCAACTCTCACGCAATACATGAGCGTGAGCCATGGATATAGCACTATAGGTGGAATAGAATATGGTGGTTGTGGAGAAGATAAAAAGAAGGAGATAGTCTCACATCAACTAGGCGTATCAACAGGCTATGGAGATGCCCATCAATAGATATCAATGTGAGTGAGTAGGGATTGCCATGCAACGGATGCACTAGAGCTATAAGTGTATGAAAGCTCAAAAAGAAACTAAGTGGGTGTGCATCCAACTCGCTTGCTCACGAAGACCTAGGGCAATTTGAGGAAGCCCATCATTGGAATATACAAGCCAAGTTCTATAATGAAAAATTCCCACTAGTATATGAAAGTGTCAATATAGGAGACTCTCTATCATGAAGATCATGGTGCTACTTTGAAGCACAAGTGTGGAAAAAGGAATAGTAGCATTGCCCCTTCTCTCTTTTCTCTCATTTTTTTGTGGTGGGCTTCTTTGCCCTCTTTTTTTTTATTTGGGCTTCTTTGGCCTCTTTTATTTTTTGTAAAGTCCGGAGACTCATCCCAACTTGTGAGGGAATCATAGCTTCCATCATCCTTTCCTCACATGGGACAATACTCTAATAATGATGATCATCACACTTTTATTTACTTACAACTCAAGAATTACAACTCGATACTTAGAACAAAATATGACTCTATATGAATGCCTCCGGCGGTGTACCGGGATGTGCAATGACTCAAGAGTGACATGTATAAAAAATATGAACGGTGGCTTTGCCACAAATACGATGTCAACTACATGATCATGCAACGCAATATGACAATGATGATGCGTGTCATAAATGGAACGGTGAAAGTTGCATGGCAATATATCTCGGAATGGCTATGGAAATGCCATAATAGGTAGGTATGGTGGCTGTTTTGAGGAAGGTATATGGTGGGTTTAATGCACCGGCGAAAGTTGCGCGGTACTAGAGAGGCTAGCAAGGGTGGAAGGGTGAGAGTGCGTATAATCCATGGACTCAACATTAGTCATAAAGAACTCACATACTTATTGCAAAAGTCTATTAGTTATCAAAACAAAGTACTACACGCATGCTCCTAGGGGAAGGGTTGGTAGGAGTTAACCATCGCGCGATCCCGACCTCCACACAAAGGAGGGCAATCAATAAATAAATCATGCTCCGACTTCGTCACATAACGGTTCACCATACGTGCATGCTACGGGAATTACAACCTTTAACACAAGTATTTCTACCAATCCACAATTACTCACTAGCATGTATCTAATATTACCATCTTTATATCTCAAAACAATCATAAGGAATCAAACTTCTCATAGTATTCAATGCACTTTATATGAAAGTTTTTATTATATCCCTCTTGGATGCCCATTATATTAGGACTAAATTCATAACCTAAGCAAGTTACCATACTGTTTAGAGACTCTCAAAATAATTTAAGTTAAGCATGAGAGTTCATCATTTTCTATAAAATGAAACCACCGCCGTGCTCTACAAAGATATAAGTGAAGCACTAGAGCAAAAGACAAACTACTCCAAAAAGATATAAGTGAAGATCAATGAGTAGCCAACAATTAAATAACTATGTGAAGAATATCT
Source organism: Elymus sibiricus (assembly GCA_039707655.1). Classification (NCBI taxonomy): domain Eukaryota; kingdom Viridiplantae; phylum Streptophyta; class Magnoliopsida; order Poales; family Poaceae; genus Elymus; species Elymus sibiricus. Next base: position 213,970,262 of record CM077675.1, read on the forward strand.
CATCTAAGAATTTCAGATCTTAAGTATTTAATTCAACAGTAAGCAAAAGAAAAATAGCACTCCAAGAATAGCACGCATCATGTGAACGAATACAAATTTAGGCTCAACATAGGCTAACCGATAATTGTTGATGAAGAGAGGTGGGATGCGTAGCATCCCCAAGCTTAGATGCTTGAGACTTCTTGAAATATTTACTTGGGGTGCCTTGGGCATCCCCAAGCTTGAGCTTTGTATCTCGTTCAATCCTCTCATATCATGGTTTCACCCATTCTCAAAAACTTCATCCACACAAAACTCGAAAAGAACTCGTGAGATAGGTTAGTACACATAATAATAAATCAACTCTTTATGTACTGCCAAGACAAGTTGCACAATAATTATCAAACATCATCTACTGTTTACTATCATTTCCACAATTTATATCTACCAATATAGGCTATGGAAACCATAGGATAAGTAGATAACAAAACTATGACAGCAATCTGTCCAAACAGAACAGTCTGTAGCAATTTATGAAAACAGTGTACTTCTGTAACTCAAAAAATTATGAAAATTTAGGACATGCTAAAGAATTTATATGAAAACACTGTGTAAAAATTTCAGAAACTTTCCACGTTCCAGTAAAATATGAAAATTCAAACACTACAGCAAAAGTTTCTGTTTTTACTCATCACATATCAACACATGCAATGCAAGCATCCTAATGCAATTCTTGAAACTTTTTATTGAAAAACAAGATTATAAATAACACCTAACAGATAATAAAAAATATATAATGATGATCCAAGCAAATCACATATTATGTGACGAATAAAAATATAGCTCTAAGTAAGATATACCGATAGTGTTGAAGATGAAAGAGGGGATGCCTTCCGGGGCATCCCCAAGCTTAGGCGCTTGAGTATTCCTTGGATATTTCCTTGGGGCTGCCTTGGGAATCACCAAGCTTAGGTTCTTGTCACTCTTTATTCTCCTCATATCGGTGTCTCACCCAAAACTTGAAAACTTCAATCACACAAAACTTAACGGAACTTCGTGAGATGGGTTAGTGTAGTAAAGATAGATCATTCACTTAGGTACTGTCAAGACAAGATTCATAATTGTTCTCACATAATACCTGATGTATTCCATCATCCCCATAATTTATACCACTAAATATAAGCTATGGAAACACTAAAACAAGCAAACTATGCATGCAAAACAGAATCTGTCAAAAACAGAACAGTCTGTGAAGATCTGTAGTGTAACCATATTTCCCTGTCTCTAAAAATTCTGACAAATTAGGGCAACCTGAATAATTTGTATATCAATACTGTGTAAAAAATTCAGATCATTAGCACGCTCCAGTAAAAAATGGAAATTCCTGTACTGGAGTCAAAAGTTTCTGTTTTGGTTCAGCGTCAATTCTACTCATCTTGTGAGTCATCCCAAAGGCTTTACTTGGCACTTTATTGAAATAAAAGGCACAAAACATGATTACTACAGTAGCTTAATCATGTGAACACACAAAAACAGAAAGGAAAAGTGTTGGGTTGTCTCCCAACAAGCGCTTTTCTTTAAAGCCTTTTAGCTAGGCATGATGATTTCAATGATGCTCGTATAGAAATACTAATTGAAACATGCAAGAGAGCATCATGAATAACATGGCAAGCACATTTAAGTATAACCCACTTCCTATGCATAGGGATTTTGTGAGCAAACAATTTAGGGGAGCAAGAATCAACTAGCATAGGAAGGCAAAACAAGTATATCTTCAAGATTTTCAACACATAGGGAGGAAACTTGATATTATTGCAAATCCTACAAGCATATGTTCCTCCCTCATAATAATTTTCAGTAGCATCATGAAGGAATTTCACAATATAACTATCACATAAAGCATTCTTTTCATGATCTACAAGCATAGAAAATTTCTTACTCTCCACATAAGCAATTTTCTTCTCATTCATTGTAGTGGGAGCAAACTCAACAAAATAATTATCATGAGATACATGATTGACATAACCACTTTCAATATTAAAATCATGATGACAAGTTTCATGGTTACTATCACTCTTTATAGCATACATGTCATCATCATAATCATCATATATAGGAGGCATGCCATCATCATAATAAATTTGCTCATCAAAACTTGGGGGAATAAAAATATCATCTTCATCAAACGTAGCATCCCCAAGCTTGTGGCTTTGCATATCATTAGCATCATGGATATTCAGAGAATTCATACTAGCAATATTTCTATCATGCTCATCATTCAAGGAATTCTCATCAAGTATTTTCATAATTTCTTCCTCTACCAATTGAGCACAATTTTCTGAATCCTTATTTTCACGAAAGACATTAAAAAGATGAAGCATATGAGGCAACCTCAATTCCATAATTTTTTTGTAGTTTTCTTTTATAGACCAAACTAGTGAAAAACAAGAAACTAAAAGATTTAATTGCAAGATCTAAAGATATACCTTCAAGCACTCACCTCCCCGGCAACGGCGCCATAAAAGAGCTTGATGTCTACTACACAACCTTCTTCTTGTAGACTCGTGTTGGGCCTCCAAGCGCAGAGTTTTGTAGGACAGTAGCAAATTTCCCTCAAGTGGATGACCTAAGGTTTATCAATCCATGGGAGGCATAGGATGAAGATGGTCTCTCTCAAACAACCCTGCAACCAAATAACAAAGAGTCTCTTGTGTCCCCAACACACCCAATACAATGGTAAATTGTATAGGTGCACTAGTTCGGCGAAGAGATGGTGATACAAGTGTAATATGGATGGTAGATATAGGTTTTTGTAATCTGAAAATATAAACACAGCAAGGTAACTAATGATAAAAGTGAGCACAAACGGTATTGCAATGCTTGAAAACAAGGCCTAGGGTTCATACTTTCACTAGTGCAAGTTCTCTCAACAATACTGACATAGTTGAATCATATGTAAATCCCTCACGTGTGACAAAGAGTTCACTCCAAAGTCACAAATAGCGGAGAACAAACAAAGAAATTATTGTAGGGTACGAAACCACCTCAAAGTTATCTTTTCCGATCAATCGTATGAGCTATCCCTATAAGTGTCACGAACAGCCCTAGAGTTCGTACTAAAATAACACCTTAAGATACACATCAACCAAAACCCTAATGTCACCTAGATACTCCAATGTCACCATGAGTACCTATGGGATTGATTATACAATGTGCATCACACAATTTCAGATTCATCATGTTCAATCCAACACAAAGAACTTCAAAGAGTGCCCCAAAGTTTCTACCGGAGAGTCAAGACGAAAACATGTGCCAACCCCTATGCATAGATTCCCAAGGTCACGGAACCCACAAGTTGATCACCAAAACATACGTCAAGTGGATCAATAGAACATCCCATTATCACCACGGATATCCCATCGCAAGACATACATCAAGTGTTCTCAAATCCTTAAAGACTCAATCCGATAAGTAAACTTCAAAGGGAAAACTCAATTCATCACAACAAGATAGAGAGGGGAAAACACCATATGATCCAACTATATTAACAAAGCTCGCGATACATCAAGATCGTGCCATCTCAAGAACACAAGAGAGAGAGATCAAACACATAGCTACTGGTACATACCCTCAGCCCCGAGGGTGAACTATTCCCTCCTCGTCATGGAGACCGCCGGGATGATGAGGATGGCCTCCGGTGATGGTTTCCCCCTCCGACAGGGTGCCGGAACGGGCTCCCGATTGGTTTTTCGTGGCTACAGAGGCTTGCGACGGCGAAACTCCCGATCTAGGTTTCTTTCTGGGGGTTACGGGATTTATAGGAGTACTTGGCGTTGGAATCAAGTCAGGAGAACTCCCGAGGGGCCCACAAGCCAGGGGGGCGCGCCCTAAGGGGGGCGCCCCCTAGGCTTGTGGCTGCCTCGGGACTCCTCTCCGGTATCTTTTTGCTCCAGTATTTTTTATATTTTCCAAAAATATTCTTCGTAAATTTTTATTCCGTTTGGACTCCATTTGATATTCCTTTTCTGCGAAGCTCAAAAACAAGGAAAAACAGAAACTGGCACTAGGCTCTAGGTTAATAGGTTAGTCCCAAAAATAATATAAAATAGCATATTAATGCATATAAAACATCCAAAACCGATAATATAATAGCATGGAACAATCAAAAATTATAGATACGTTGGAGACGTATCATCGACCATGACCAGCAGGTATTTCTTTGTCTTGGTCCCCCCTTTAAGTGGTCCGACCATGTCTAAACCCCAGGCCGCAAAAGGCCATGTAATGGGTATCGTCCGAAGAGCCGTAGGAGAGCAAGCCTTATTCCTATTTTGGCATTTTCGATTTCAGGGCTTTTAGCCCCGGTTAGTGAAGGACCAGAGAAGCTTTCTAGTTATGAATCTTCCTTTCCTGAAACTCAAACAACCTACTAGGCTACTAAAAGGCTAATCCAGACGAGGCTTTCATTTGCAAAGAGCTGACAACCGACACAATGTTGGACAAGTGTGTGGGCGTCCACTCGGGCGGTGGGCCAGAAGAACCCGGCTCGAAAGGCCTTGCTTACCAGGGCCCGCGCTACTGCGTGGTGGCCGCCCATGCCTGCGTGTATCTCTACCAAGAGCTGGCTTCCTTCTTCTTCGGATATGCACCGTTGGAGGACCCCAGTAGTGCTCTTTTTGTATAATTCTCCTTCATGGACCTTGTAGGCTTTTGATCGCCGGATTATGCGTCTCGCCTCTGTCTGGTCGTCGGGGAGTTCTTTGCGTAGAAGGTAGGCAAGGAAGGGTTCTGTCCATGGTGCGATTACTGCCATGACCTCGTGGGCCGAGGGTGTTTCTTCAATTGCGGAACCGCCGATGATTTGCCCATCTGGTTCGACTGTGGAAGGGTGAAAGCACATTTGCTCCCTTGGTGGTTTTGGGAATTAATAACAACATATATGTCATTGAACTAATGTTTCCACTAAGTATATTTCAGGAAAAGTTCAATGATAGGGATGGCAAAAGGATTGTGGAGAAACCCCTAGATGCAAGGAAATGGATTGGCAAAGCTTCAAGCAAGAGGACTCTACATTTTACTTTGTGAGAAATCACTTTGAGTCCATAAGAAAGCCAATACTATTAAAAGTTTGTCCAAAGCCAAACATCCAAAATCGGTGCAACCAACAATTCCCACTCGGTCCCACCGATTCCCTAACTCAGACAGACTCATGCCAAACACTAGCCATTCGGTGCAACCGATTCTGCATCGGTGCCACCGAGTTCAGTTGCCAACTTTCTATTTAGCTATTTTCAGTCTTCGGTACCACCGAGTTTTGCCACTCGGTCTCACCGAGTTTTTGGACCAACTCCCTGGATAGCCATTCACAAGAATCGGTACCACCGAGATTGTGAATCGGTCCCACCGAGTTTCTGGACCAACTCTCTGGTAAGCCATGGTCAAGAATCGGTACCACCGAGAATTGAGAATCGGTGTCACCGAGTTATGCATTCTGACCATTGGTCACCTAATCGGTACCACCGAGAGTTTTGTAACGGTCTCACCGAGATTCAAAAGTTACTGCCTTTTGGTCACTTCGGTACCACCGAGATTCACACATCGATGTCACGGAGTTGGTCACTTTAGGTGTAACGGTTGGATTTTCGGGGATGCCTATATATACCCCTTCACCACCACCCACTCGAAAGAGAAGCACTCAGAACTATTCCATACTTGCCCCATCATATTTTCTGAGAGAGAGCCACCTACTCATGTGTTGAGATCAAGCTATTCCAATCCTACCATATGAATCTTGATCTCTAGCCTCCCCAAGTTGCTTTCCACCAATCCAATCTCTTCTACCAAGCCAAATCTGTGAGAGAGTGATTGTGTGTTGAGGAGTCTATCATCTTGAAGCACAAGAGCAAGGAGTTCATCGACATTGCCGAGCCTATTACCTTTCGGAGGGTGGTGCCTCCTAGATTGGTTAGGTGTCGCTTGGGAGCCTCCTACTTCGTGTTGTGGAGTTGAACCAAGAAGTTTGTACGGGCAAGGAGATTGCCTACTTCGTGAAGATCTACCCATAGTGAGGCTAGTCCTTCGTGGACGGAAGCCGTTATGGAATAGTCAAGGTTGCTACTTCATGGACCCTTATGGGTGGAGCCCTCCATGGACTCTCGTGACCGTTACCCTCCGTGGGTTGAAGACCCCATAAATGTGGACGTACGATAGCACCACCTATCGGAACCACGGGAAAAATCTTCGTGTCTACAAATTGCGTTTGATCTTCCTCCCTACCCTCTACTATACATGCTTGTTATTACTTTCCGCTGCTATACTCTTAGACATGCATGTGTAGGGTGTACTTGACTTGCTATCATTGGTAAAATCTGCCAACACTTAAAATTGGGAAAAGGTAGAATTTTTATTTGGTCAAGTAGTCTAATCACCCCCCTCTAGACATACTTTCGATCCTACAAAGGGATGACCTGTTCTGCTTCATTAGTTATAGAGTCCTTGCCGTTGTCCTGCCATACCACCGAGGGCTTGAAGAGCTTCTCTTGGAAGGTGTTCTTAGGGACGGGGTCGCGCTTGGCGCCCATGCGGGCGAGGATGTCGGCAGCTTGATTGTTGTCTCTGGAATGGTGGAATTCTAGCCCTTCGAACCGTGCGGATATCTTGAGGACGACATTTCTGTAAGCTGCCATTTTTGGGTTTTTAGCATCGAATTCACCATTGATTTGTGAAATGGTGAGATTAGAGTCTCCCCATACTTCGAGCCGTTGTACACCCATCGATGTTGCCATCCGGAGTCCGTGCAACAGTGCCTCATACTCGGCCGCATTGTTTGAGTCGGCGTACATGATTTGGAGGACATATCAAATGTTGTCTCCGGTGGGGGATGTGAGGATAACTCCAGCCCCCAGTCCGGCAAGTGTCTTGGATCCATCGAAGTACATTGTCTTGGATCCATCGTTTGTTTTCGTTCGTAGTCGGACCCTGCTCTTCTGTATGATGTTTGAATATGTTGTTGTATTGATGTGATATTGGTGTAGCTGGTGGCGCGTGTAAGCCAATTCCATATACTCATCTCTTCTTTACATGTACTTGTAATGATATCCATTCTTGCGAAACGACGAGATGCGCTTCTATCCCTGTCGAGGCCCTCGTGCCAAAATAAGGATAGGATCGCATCTTGGGCGTGACAGTCACTGAGTTGTGCATTCTGACCGTTGGTCACCTAATCGGTACCATCGAGAGTTATATATCGGTCTCACCGAGATTCAAAAGTTACTGCCTTTTGGTCACTTCGGTACCACCGAGATTCACACATCGGTGTCACCGAGTTGGTCACTTTAGGTGTAACGGTTGGATTTTTGGGGATGCCTATATATACCCCTTCACTACCACCCACTCGAAAGAGAAGCACTCAGAACTATTCCATACTTGCCCCATCCTATTTTCTGAGAGAGAGCCACCTACTCATGTGTTGAGATCAAGCTATTCCAATCCTACCATATGAATCTTGATCTCTAGCCTCCCCAAGTTGCTTTCCACCAATCCAATCTCTTCTACCAAGCCAAATCTATGAGAGAGTGATTGTGTGTTGAGGAGTCTATCATCTTGAAGCACAAGAGCAAGGAGTTCATCGACATTGCCGAGCCTATTACCTTTTGGAGGGTGGTGCCTCCTAGATTGGTTAGGTGTCGCTTGGGAGCCTCCTACTTCGTGTTGTGGAGTTGAACCAAGAAGTTTGTACGGCTAAGGAGATCACCTACTTCGTGAAGATCTACCCATAGTGAGGCTAGTCCTTCGTGGACGGAAGCCGTTATGGAATAATCAAGGTTGCTACTTCGTGGACCCTTATGGGTGGAGCCCTCCGTGGACTCTTGTGACCGTTACCCTCCGTGGGTTGAAGACTCCATAAACGTGGACGTACGATAGCACCACCTATCGGAACCACGGGAAAAATCTTCGTGTCTACAAATTGCGTTTGATCTTCCTCCCTACCCTCTACTATACATGCTTGTTGTTACTTTCCGCTGCTATACTCTTAGACATGCATGTGTAGGGCGTACTTGACTTGCTATCATTGCTAAAATCTGCCAACACTTAAAATTGGGAAAAGGTAGAATTTTTATTTGGTCAAGTAGTCTAATCACCCCCTCTAGACATACTTTCGGTCCTACAAGTGGTATCAGAGCTTTGGTCTCCATTGCATTGGTCTCACAACCTAGGAGAGTATGGCGTCTAGTGAGGGAAATTATCACCGTAGAGGTCCGTACTTTGATGGCACTAATTTTGCTAGTTGGAAATACAAAATGAAAATGCATATTCTTGGTCATAACCCCACCGTTTGGGCTGTTGTTCGTGTTGGCTTGCAAGGTGAATTCTTTGGTGATGGAAAGGAACCGGATCGTGAAGCGACCGCGGATGAATTGAAGATGTTGTAATACAACGCTCAAGCATGTGACATTCTCTTCAACTGCCTATGCCCCGAAGAATTCAACAAAATCAGCCGTCTTGAGAATGCAAAAGAGATTTGGGATACTTTGGTTGATATGCACGAAGGTACCGAATCCGTGAGAGAATCCAAGTTGGATGTTCTTCAAAGTCAGCTTGACATGTTCAAGATGAAGGATGGTGAAGGAGTCGCAGAGATGTACTCTAGGCTAGCTCTCATCACCAATGAGATTGCCGGCTTGGGAAGCGAAGAAATGACCGACAAATTCATCATCAAGAAGATACTTCGAGCTTTGGATGAGAGATATGACACCGTGTGCACATTGATCCAAATGATGCCCAACTACAAAGATCTCAAGCCTACGGAAGTCATTGGAAGGATTGTTGCTCATGAGATGTCACTCAAGGACAAAGAAGAGCTTCACAACAAGTCTAGCGGTGCTTACAAAGCTACAAGTGATGCTCCCACAACTTCAAGTGACAACCTTGTCACCAATGAAGAGATAAGCCTCATGGTCAAGAAATTCAACAAGTTCTACAAGAATACAGGCAAAGAACGAAGCTCCAACTCAAGATATGAAGAGAAGCGTTCGTCAAGTCGTGACCGAAACTGCTACAATTGTGGGAAGCCCGGACACTACTCCAATGAGTGCACGGCTCCCTACAAACGAAGAGAAGAGTCACCTAGAAGAGGAAGCTCAAGGAATGAATCAGGAAGCTCAAGGAATGAATCACCTCAAAGAGAGAGAAGGAGTAGAGATGATCGTTACGAACGAAGACCCTCAAGGAGAAGTAGGGACTCGGAGAAGAAGGACAAGTACACCAAGAGCTACACAAGAAGAAGACATCAAGCTCATATTGGTGAATGGGTTTCCGGCTCCGAATCCGACAACAACTCCGAGAGAAGCTATCACTCCAACTCCGACTATAGTCAAGATGAAGGTGTTGCCGGACTTGCATTAGTGACTACCAACTCCAATGATCTATTTGATTCACCAAATGAAGGGAGTGGGAGTTGCTTCATGGCTAAAGGCCCCAAGGTATCACACCCCGAGTATCTTGATTTCAATAGTGATGAAGATGACTTACTTTGTGATGATGACTTGCTCTTTGATAAAACTAGTGATGTTTGTCAAAATGAACTTGATAATTTTCATGCTAGTCAAGATAAGTCGGTTGATGATGATAAGATGGAAATAGAACGACTAACTAAAGAATTAAACACTCTTAAGTTAGCCCATGAATCTACTCTAGAAGATCATAGAGAGCTTGTAAGGACTCATGAGAAGCTACGCTTCGAGAAGCTCACCTTGGAGCAAGAGCATGAGTTTCTTAAAGCTATCAATGACGATCTCCGAAAGAAGACTTCATCTTATCTAGCCAAACGATTACTCTTGTCTACATTCATGCCACAAGTTAAGTCTAAGCAAACTAGTAACAAGGGCAAGAAAGGTTCTTCATCTAGTAGCAACTCTAAAAATGCTAAATCTAATGATGTTGCTCCTAGTAGTTCTATTGATTCCACTAATGATGATTCTCTTAGCCAAGTTACACTTGAGCAATAAAACGCTTTATTGAAAGGAATTATAGAGAAATGTATCTACAAGAGTATTGCCGGGTGTAAGCAATTTGAGGAAATTGTACGCAAGCACGGAGGATACCGGAAGAACCATGGCATTGGCTACTTCAACGCTAATGGAGTTGAATGGGAAGAAGGTCGATACCCCAAGCCCAAGTTTGTTCCCCAAAAGAAGAAGTATGAACATACTCCTCCCAAGGGAACAAACACTCAAGATGACCTTCCACCACAAGACCACAAGCTCAAGGGCAAGAACAAGCTTCAAGAGGACATTGACTCATATGAAGATGAATCCCAAGCTTTGGTGGAGTGGGTTCCCAAGGCTACTTCAAGCTCAACTTCTACAAGTGCCACTTCAACACCTAGGATCCCCATCAAGTTGATGTGGGTACCCAAGAAGAAGAACTAGAGAAGTTCTTGAGGGGTGACTCTGCCAATGAAATTCACTCACATTCATTATTGGCAAGAACTAGTTGCAATCTACATCAACAACATGCAATAGTTCAAGGAGTCACACATTCCCTCAAAGGTAAGCAAGGGACAAGGTAATCAACAAATCCATGGACATCATCATGTATGCTTTGCACTCCATGTCCATAGATATCCTTTTATTTGTCTCTTGTGTGTTGGGACTAACCCATGTAGGTGAGAAGAGTAAGGAAACAACAAGGATGCTCCCAACTCTTGGTGATCTTCATCAACCTTGAGCATCCACCACTACATCACCCACATGAAGTCTTCATCGACAAAACCCAAGGTTAGTTTATCCCTCCTATGGGGGGATGTCACATCAAGGGGGAGCTTTACTCTAAAACTTGAGTTAAAGCATCTCATAGTATGTGACAACATTAAATGCTTTATGTAAAAGTGGTAACCCCACTTGTGCTTAAACGATGAGTATGACCTATGATCGAGTATTCTTACTTGGCTCCTAAGTCAATATACTCATATATAGATGACTCCGTCATCGCCAAAATGCTTGTTAGATGCTAGTATGTATGTGCATGTTTGCCATGATTTCATTTGACATCTTATTGTGTGAGCATGTTGGTCTGCATTTATTTATCCATTCGAGGACATCCAATTGTTGCTATTTGGCTTTTGATTTTTCTTTTGCCAATTGGATGGACAAGAATGCCTAGGACCACTCTCTAGCTATCTATGCTTTCTTACCTTATATTCTATTCTTGCTGCATCACAAAATTTGAACAAGGACTTTTCGATCTCTTTGTGTGAGGAGCACTCGGAGTTCCGTATCGACAAAGGACTGACCATTGAAACCTCCCAAGTGCATCTCGGTGGAACCAACCCAAAATCTCGGTCTCACCGAATGCCTAGGGTTGATCTGGTTTTCTATCTCCGTACCACCGATTCCATCTTCTCAGTTACATCGAGTTTCCCTGTTAGCAGACAGTTGAGGAACTCGGTGACACCGAAAAGTTAGAACCGGTGTCACCGACAGCCATGGGTTTATATAGAGGCGGACCCGACTTTTGAAATCTATTCCTCAAACGTCATCCCCTCCGAAACCCTTGCTACCGAACCAAGGCCCCTGGTCATCGCCTTCGTCTTCCCGAGCGCCTCCGCCGTTGGAAGTCCCCGCCGTCGACGGAATCCTCTCCCCCATTGCCGCCGTAGCGAAGTCGTCACCAAGCTAGGGTACGATTTCGTCCCCTCATGCGCTCCAACCTCCGATTCTCGCGCATTAGGACTTTTCCATCGATAATCCACAGTTTGAGATTGATTCATCCACAAGAAACTCCAGTAGAATAGCGAATGAACGATTTTTTAGGGTTTGCCATCCACAACTTGAATTTTGGTGGAACCGACGCAAAAGAATCGGTAGCACCAATTCACTTTTCTGGTCGACTAAGAACAATCTCGGTGAAACCGAGTCCCATTTTCGGTCTCACCGAAAGTGGTGCCAAGTTTCTGTTATGGAGATTGTCTGTCTCGGTAGATCCGAAATGTTTGCTTCGATTGTACCGACAGTCACTTGGCAGAATGCAAAACTTGAGAAATTTTAGTTCAATCTTTTGAAAATGTCTGCATTTTGTGACGATTCAACCCTTCCACTCTTCTCTACTCTATTCACAGGGTCAGAGATGTCAGGTTCAGATGACAGTCAGAATGATCTCAGAGAGCAGAGTGTTGACATGAGCTCAGGCACTAGTCCTGAGGGGAGCTATGATGATGTTCCTAGCTCTCCTGATCTGCCCAAAGCTGTTACTAGGGCAAGGGGGAAGCTCAACTCAGATGAGGAAGATGAGGATTTGATACCTCAGGAGCTGTCCAAGAAAGATGATGCTGCCAAGAGCACCACTGCTGCCACTACTTCCAAGAAGAAGATAGCCATCAGGAAGGAGTATGCTAGCTCAGGGTCAGCTAGAGCACCAGAGAGCTCTAGGGTAACTATGACCGTTGAGCCCTCCAAGAAGTCCATGCCTAAGAAGGCAGGAGAGAAGAAGAGAGAAAGGACAAGATTTGTCAAAGCTAAAGTTCTTCCATCTACTCCAGAGTATCTAGATGAAGAAGAGGAGGAAGAGCTAGTTGCCAAGGCCCCTCCTAAGAAGAAAAAGAAGCTCATGGCAGATGCTATGCCCAAGGCCACTTCATCCAAGGGCACCAAGACTGCCCCCAAGAAGGCTGCTGCAGAAAAACCCAAGAGGTTCTCCAGAGAGATACCAGCTTCCAGCAAGAACAAGACCTCCACCTTTAGGGAAGCTGAGTGTAACATCCCAATTTTATTAAATTAGGATGTTAATAGGATCATCATATTGCATCTCATGATTTATTGCATTTGAGTTTATGATGTTCAAAGTTTTCCACTCACATAAAATAATAGAGAGAGGATAATATGACTTCCTCAAAATATACATGAGTGGGGAAGTGTTGGACTAATATTTGGTGTTTTCAAGGTTGCATCAAAAATTATTTTGTTAGCCAAAGTTAAATTTATTGCATTAGAATTTTTTTTCTCTAAATTATATGAGCAGGAATTAATGTTCCTTGTGCTCTATTTTACCAATAAGGATTTTAGGATTTTTCTGATATATATTTCTTTTTCTGATTCTGAATTGGAAAAAAAAGTTAAAAAAAAACACAACACAACACACGCACGCACGCACACCACACGGCCCAGCCAAGCCGATCGCTAGCCGGCCAGGCCGCTCGCTCGATCGAGCCCCTTCCCCACGAGCGCCCCACCTCCCTCTCGCTAGCTCTCTCCCTCTCTCTCTCACACACCTGCAAGTGGGGCCCGAACCCCATCGTCCCTAACCTCCCGCGCAACCCGCACGGGATAGAACTCGCGTTCGCGCTCCCGAACCTGCCGGCCGAAGCTCTCGGGATAGAGCTTATCCCGTACCCCGCACCTCCTAGCCGCGCCTATAAAGACCCCCGAGCCTCCTCGTTCCATTCAGCCGACTTGCTCCACCTCTCGCCGCTCGTAGCCGTCGCCCCGTCCGTTCGCATCTCGCCAGAGCCGAAGCTCTCCGTCGATGATTCCGACGCCGGTGAGCCGCCTTGGCCCTGTTTCTTTGCGGGGATCGGATCCCCACGCCTTCCCGCATCTCGCTGACATCCTCGTTTGCTCCTAGGGTCACCGGAATAGCTTTCCATCCAACCTGCATCGCCGGAGTTCGCCGGAGTACAGGAGCTCGCCCCGCCCTATCCGGTCGTCCCCGCCGTCCGCCGTCACCGCCGTTCGGCAGCCCTCGCCGAGCCGCACCTCCCTGCCTACCTCGCCCGCGCCGGAGCCCGCCGGAGCCGCCGCCTCACCCGACGCCCGACGCCTCGGTCGTCTTCCCCGACGCCAGCGCCCCGCTCTCTGTAAGCGCTCGCCTCCCCTCACTAGTACGTAGATTAGATTAGTTTTTTTTGTAGTTAGATCAAAGAGGTACCGGTTAACCGCGTTTTAATCTAAACCGTGCGGTTTATTTAAACCGAACGTCGGTTTTTCCTTTAGTATTAGACGAACCGGGTGACTTACTTAGTTCGCGAACGTTCACCGCGTAGCCGCCGCGGCGAACGCAGCCAGCAAACCAGAGCCATCCACATCGCGCTCTAGCCGCGAACGTTCACAATTTAGTGTTTTCAGAAAACGCTACTGTAGCAGTTTTTTTTCTTCAGAATTGTTTCAAAACTTCAAACGGCCTTAACTCTTTAACCGTAGATCGAAACGAGATGAAACCAGCGGCTAAATTTTCGTCTTGAATAGCCCTAACTAGAGAACCCATCATTGCAAACTTTTGCAAGTTCAAATTTGAATTCAAACTCTATTAGGCCATATCTTCCAAACGGTATACCCGTTTGAAGTGATTCCTTTTGCACCGCGTCACGCAAGCTAAATCCTATGCCATGAACCTTTGCCACAATATTTTCTACACAATTATTTTATGTTCATCATAATTTTACTAGTATGACTTGTAGGCACCATAGTGCACGTCACAAATTTTGAACTATAATTTCGCACGTGGTTTTATACTTTGAAATTTTTCATGCTAATGACTTGTGTTGGATTTTATTTGGCTTTTGCAAATAGTTTGTTGCATGTTTCTTTGAATTGTATGAATGCTTGTTTATGTGAATTTATTTTTACTTTTGCGATAGATTGTTCGGAGTGCGAAGCAGAATACTACCACTCCCTTGAACTTCACTCTCAGCACGAAGGCAAGTTACATTTTGATCATATATGTTTTACCTATGTTTTATATTTGCACGTAGTCCTTTGTTATAGGATTGCATGTTAGGAAATTATGCCGTATGACTATTGCTTGCACCTAGTAGTTCATTTGAGGTAGGTCTGAACCATACCAACTTTGTCGCCACCGTGTTATGTTACAATGCTTCGCCAAAGTAGACGTGGATTGGGGAGTGTTATCATCTTGAGATGTGAGTGACAAAGTAGTAATTAGGACCAACTTTAATGAACTACCTGGGTGGAAATTGGTTTGTATGGTGGCGAAGTACAGTGGGAGCATTCATGGGAATCCATGGGAGTGCACACTAGTGGTCCGTCCACCCAGGCTCAAAGGGATCAACCTTGTTTTCATGTCTATAAGCTTCCATGTGCAGCCGCAAGCCAATATGGGCTCTGGCGTAGTTGAGTAGATGGTGTGACCTCTTCCGGGATAGGCTAGCAGATGTAGATGATGTAGGTGTACCGGTCTATCCGTGGGTTAGGGGGAATGCTTTCGAAAGACTATATCTCGATCTTCCGGTCAAGGATGTGGTCGAGTCTTGTGGGGAAAAGTGCACAACCTCTGCAGAGTAAAATCTAATCGATTAGCCGTGTCCCCGGTTATGGACAACTTGAGCTTTTAGTAGTGGAAATGTAGGGAGATCTCATCATCTTTAATTAATAAACTTGGTATGGACATAATTTTGGAATGGTTGAGATGGGGTACCATCTCATGCTTATGAAATTTGTAGAGGTAGAACAATAAATTTTGATAGGGAAAAATCAGCTTTATGCAAACTTTAAACTTAGAGCTTTCCACCAGCCAAATTGCATGTACAATGTAGGCTCATTATACTTTATGATGTGACTTGCCAGTACATTCCATGTACTGACCTACACGGCTGCAACTTATCATGTTGCAGATTTGTCCGACGACGAATAAGGTGCGATAGGTCGTTGTTCTGCACTCAGCTTGCTCGTGGAGTTGATGGACTTGTTACACTTATTTGCTTCCGCATTGTTTTGTTTTATTGGGCCCTAGGCCACATTATTGTAATAATACTCTTTTGAGGATTCTCGATGTAATAAATGTGTGTTTGAACTCTGTTATAAATCCTCGAGTACTGTGTGTGTCAGCATACCGATCCAGGGATGACACTTAAGCACAGAGACTCCGATCCCTTGAGATCGGGTCGCTACACTGAGGATGATGATATTACTGCTTTGATGAAGCTTAAACCACACCTTCCAGAGCACAATGCCAGCCACTTGCTTGCTGAGGACATGAAGAAGAGGAAGGACTCTGGTTTGAGAGAATGGAGAGCCATTGATCCATATTCTCAGAGAAGGAAAACAGCTGTGGACTACAGATTTTATACCAAGGAGCAACAAGATTTCTACGAGACAATCTTGCTTGATAAGAGCCCTGCTGCAAGTGACATGAGGTATGTGGATTGGAAGTATATCAAGGAGAATCAAGATTACTTCCCGAATGTTCAAGACAACTTTCACTGCATAGGTTTGAATGAGTTTGTTGGCAATGAATTCACTGCATGGAACGATGAGATGATCATGCAATTTTACTCCACTGCTCACTTCTATGGAGATGGTAGAATTGCATGGATGACTGAAGGAGCAAGGTATGAATCAACTGTTGAGGAATGGGCTACCATCTTAGGAGTCCCAGAGGTGGAAGAAGGAGATTTGGATGTCTATTCTGAATCCAAGGAGAGCCATGATGCTATGAAGAATATGTACAATGAGATCCCTGCTGCAAACTTGAAATCTCACAAGTTAGGATCCATTTACTTCCTCCAGGCTGGCCTCCGCACCATGAACACCATCTTGAGGCATACCTTGATGCCTAAGTCTGGAGATGAGAAAATGATAAGAGGCTATTCCATCAACATGCTGATCCATCTTGATCGACACACCAGGATAAGGGTGATGGACTTGATTGTGGAAACTGTGAAGAGGGTTGCTGCTGATCAGAAGCGCTCATGTTGCTATGCACCCTACATTCAGATGCTTATCAATTCCAAGATGGAGAAGCACATCTTTGCTCTTGATAGACCACATTTGCCCCTACAGCCAGATCTAGAAGACAACATTGTGGTGATGAACCCAGATCATCCCACCTCAGCTGCAGCACAGGCAGAGGAAGAGGTAGCTAGAGCCACTAGTGCTCAAGTCCCTAGATCCCGGAATTAGCAAATGGATCTCTTGATCAATACCGTTCAGGGCATGCAGAAAGATATCAAGGACATCTTGGCGAATCAACATAGTCTTGTGAGGATCATGGAGAACAGGATCAAGACACTCAATGACAAGGTGGATGGGCTGACCAAGACCGTGAACGAGCTCAAGAAGGAAGTTGATAGCGTGCCCAGTCCCCACACTACAGATGATGAGGATAACTCACCCCTCAAGCCAGGCACTCAGTTCACTACTCAGGCTAGATCATCCACAGTGCCAGCTCCAGAGTTGAGGTCTTCTTCATCAGCACCTGCTACAGCCTCTTCAGCTCCATCAGCTCCTCTAGTTCCTCCAGTTGCTACTCCAACTCCATCCATGACATCTGCTGAAGTCTTCGCCGATGCCGTTCTCTCGACTCCTTCACCAGCTACCGGAGGAGATCAACCCCAGAAGAACGCTTAGTTATATACCTTCGAACTTTTTGGTAACTTGTTGCCAAAGGGGGAGAAGATGTATATAGATCTTTAGGCTTCGAGAGAGAGAGCGTTGATTTTTATCGCTTTTTCAAAACATTTGATCTTATGGTTTGCTTGTGTTAAACTTTGTTGGTGTTTGATCGTACACTTGATGTGTATTGCTACTACTTCCTATCCTTTTGATGATTATGAGATGATCATTCACCTTTGCTTGATTGTGTTGTGCTTTGATATTCATTCTTATTATTCTCGCACACCACCAAGTTGTATGTGACATGAAAGAGTGCCCTATGTACCTAATCGATTGTGCATTTGCATTCAAACGCAAATTCAAAATAATGCACAAATTTAGGGGGAGCTCTTGCTTATCACATACTTCTCAAAGCGACGATTATATTCATTGATTATATCATATGTCGAAGCTTTGATCTATATGTTGTCATCAATTACCAAAAAGGGGGAGATTGAAAGAACATTTGCTCCCTTGGTGGTTTTGGTAATTAATAACAACATATATGTCATTGAACTAATGTTTCCACTAAGTATATTTCAGGAAAAGTTCAATGATAGGGATGGCAAAAGGATTGTGGAGAAACCCCTAGATGCAAGGAAATGGATTGGCAAAGCTTCAAGCAAGAGGACTCTACATTTTACTTTGTGAGAAATCACTTTGAGTCCATAGGAAAGCAAATACTATTAAAAGGGGGTAAGGTACTGTTGGTGAACAAGATGCTCCACGTGCACAAGAGATAGTCACCAAAAACACCCACAAACTCTTCCACAAAAGTCTGTCCAAAGCCAAACATCCGAAATCGGTGCAACCAACAATTCCCACTCGGTCCCACCGATTCCCTAACTCAGACAGACTCATGCCAAACCCTAGCCATTCGGTGCAACCGATTCTGCATCAGTGCCACCGAGTTCAGTTGCCAACTTTCTGTTTAGCTATTTTCAGTCTTCGGTACCACCGAGTTTTGCCAGTCGGTCTCACCGAGTTTTTGGACCAACTCCGTGGATAGCCATTCACAAGAATCGGTACCACCGAGAATTGTGAATCGGTCCCACCGAGTTTCTGGACCAACTCTCTGGTTAGTCATGGTCAAGAATCGGTACCACCGAGAATTGAGAATCGGTCCCACCGAGTTTCTGGACCAACTCTCTGGTTAGTCATGGTCAAGAATCGGTACCACCGAGAATTGAGAATCGGCGTCACTGTAACACCCCGAGACCGATGCTCCAGAAGATTCCCCTTTTATTCCGTTGTCATCATGTGTTTTCGTCTGGTTGTCGCATTCATCATCGCATCATTTGCATCATCTGCATGGCATCGGCACTCGTTTTCGAAAACTTGCATCCGTTCGTAGCTGCCGGTTCTCTCCGTTCATGTCGTCGACTGTTTCGAGACCAACCACACTCGCATGCGCCCGCGACATCGTTTAAAAAATGTTTTAAAAGGCGCGCGAAAAATATTCTCGGATTGGGTCGAAAGTTGGCGAGCGGTCTTGTTTTATTATAGGTAGACCGCCTGCCAAATTTTGTCGCAATCAGAGGTCGTTTGATACCCGAACGGTCATCCATAGCGGCACCGTCATCGGTTAATTCGTCGGAAGTTTCGGTTTTGTAAAAACTTTGTCACGGGCCGCACCACCTCCCTCTCTTCTCAGCCCAACCCCTCTAGCACAGCCCATCGCAGCTCACCTAGCCCAGTCTAGCCCCTACCCGCAACCGGAACCGTCCGATCGCGATCGGAGGGTCCGAAAACGGCCCCAAACCCTCCAAACCCTAGCCCCTACCCTATATAAACACTTCCCCCTTTCAATTTTGGCCTTCTCCCTCCTCTCCCTCATTTTCCGTGCCTCCCCAAGCAGCTGCCGCCACCTCCCCCGCGAAGATCCGGTCCTCCCAGCCCGCAACCGCCAAGTGGCAACAAGCCACGGGCCAGCCGCCGCCAGCCGCTGCACCCCGACCAACCGGGGGCCGCCACGTCGCACCCCAGGTCGCCCCCGTGCCGTCCCAGCCAGCCGCGGCCCGCCCGGGCCCGGGGCAGGCCCGCCCAAGCCCATCGGGGCCCGGGGCAGCCCGCGCGCCCGAGCGGCGCCGCCCAGGAGCGCCTCGTGCCGTCGTCCCGCGCCCCGCCGCCCGAGCTCGCTCGTCCCTCGCCGCCGGCCACCGCTGTTGTTCCCGGAGCACGCCGCCGCCGCAGCTCGCCCACGCGCACCTACCGGACCTCGCCGCCGCTGCCCGCCTGCTCCGCCGCCCGCGAAGCCGACCTCGCCTCTGTGCTCCTCGCCACCGATGCCATGGCGCCGGCGCCCCATGCGCCCGTGAGATCCGGCAAGATCTCGCGTCCCCAACGCCGGATCCCCGCCGTGCCACCTCCCTTCGGCCTTCTCCGACCTCCGGTGGTCGCCGCGCCACCCGCCGGCGCTTGGGTAGCCGCCCTCGGTCGGCCTCCTCCAACCACCGGCCCGGATGGCCCCGTCCCGAGCCGGCCACGACCCCCAAACCAAACACCGTCCTGAACCGTTCCACACCACGTCGTCCAGTTTCGCATGAGGTTGATTTTTCTAAGTCCCTGGGTGTTCTGTTTTTAACATCATATTAGCATCTTAAACTGCTTGTAACTTTTCAACCGTGCATCCTATGGGAATGTATTATATATGGATTTTGATCTACTCAACATGCTCTACATGATGGTGCCCTTTGTTTGTGCATTAGGTTTCATTTGCATGCCCATATCTCTGTTGCAAAAGTGCATCGGGTCGTTAGGTGCAAATCTGTTATTTTGTTCGATTTTGTGTGGATGATTGAAAGTAAACCGTAGCTCCTTTGCATGTGGTGTCTTCATGATATATGCCCTATAATATGAGTACTTCCATGCCATGCCTATGGTTGCTAGGTAGCACTTCATTATCATGTTTATTTCTTGCTCTCAAGTTGCCATCGTGTTAAAACTGAAATCTGTTAACGAAGAGTTCCGTTTTGTGAGCATCATATTAAGCAATCCATAACCCGTATGAACATGTGCCAATGGTATGTTTTGTTGTGTGTCATGTCTTCTTGCTGTTGGTGTCCTTGCCATGCTCATAGAGGGTAGTTATGTTACTTTTATTGCCATGTCAACATGCCTAGTCAACTGCTGTTTTGGGGGATAGTTAAATTTCGCTAAGTCTGAAATTGTTATTTTGTTGCGATGTTGCCATGTGATTTGCTATTGATCTAGGAGTCTTTTGTGGTTGCTCCAACGGAGTCTTTTGTTAAGCATGTTGTTGCCTATCATGTTATGTCAATAGTTTGCATGAATAGGTTTAGCATCATAATTAATTCTGTTGTCCAATATGTCAATCTGTTAAAAACTGCTGCACATGTCTACTATAATTTTCACTAAGTCTGAGAATCTGTTTTCTTCATAATGCCATGTTGTGATGATGCTAGCCATGATTCTATGCATAATTAGACTTTGCCACCATGGAATAATTTGTAGTGCATCATGTCTACTACCATGCTGTTAATTTTCATGCCATATTATGCCCTGTAGCATATAGTTTTGCTGCTGCCAATATGCCTTCGTGAAAATCTGCTAGGCTAAAACCTGTTATTTTCACTAAGTCCTAATCTGCTATATTTTGTTGCCATGTTGTGAGCTTCGTACCATGTGATCCATGGCTCTTTGAGTATGAAATATGAAGATGAAATGAAGTGTATGTTATATGATACTGCCCCATGATTAGTTTGTGCATTTTAGAATCTTGTAGCTTGTTGTTTTCATGCGTGCAATATGTCATGTTGCTGTTTTGGACAGATTTGAATAAAACTTGTATTGGTGATTGTGGTTGAACCGTAGCTCCGTTTTGAACATGCCATATATGAAACTTGCTTAGAATTTCATGTAGTTTCATAATATCTTGTTGCATCCATGATTTAACATGTTTGTGGTGGTTGTTTGCATGCATTTTGCATTCATGACATATCCATCTTGTGATTGTCATATCTTTTAGGCCGTAGCTCCGTTGCAAATGTTCTATATATGTAAATCGACTAGAATGATGAGTAGAATCTCATTGTGCACTTTGTTTTCCTGTTTGATAATTATAAAACCTGATTAGATTAGATCTGGACCTATTTCGAAATTAACATATGGGGTCATTTCGGAAATGCTATATGTTGTTTCCGGCCTCATTTAAACTTGCCTAGATGTCTAGTTTACTTATGCTTCACCTATTGCCATGCTTAAAAACATTTAATGTTGTCGTGTACCTAACGAGAGTGAACTAAATAATTCGAATGTGGAGTTTCGTCAATATGCAACTCGTTGCATATTGAGCTTCACTTAATGTGTAGTATTGTTTGTTGTGATTGCCATGCCTTGCATATTCAACCGGACATGCATCATATTTGTTTGCGCATCATGTCATGCATATGTTGTGGGATTTCATGTGTTGATTGTTGTTTCCGGATTGCTTCTTCTCGATAGAGTTCCGAAAGCGTTCGGAGTGTGAGGATTCGTTCGACTACGTTGGCTCGTCTTCTTCATGGATTCGTTCTTCTTCCAAGCGGGATCTCAGGCAAGATGATCATTTCCCTGGATACCATTACTATCATTGCCATGCTAGATGTCTCGTTTCTATCGCTGTCTCGCTACCTACCACTTGTATGTCAAGCCTCCCAAATTGCCATGAAAAGCCTCTAACCCCTCCACATCCCATCAAACATTGTTTGGCTATGTTACCGCTTGCTCAGCCCTTCTTATAGCATTGCTAGTTGCAGGTGCAAGTTGTTTCCATGTGCCAACATGGATATGCTTTTGTTATATCACAATATTATTGCTATTTAATTTAATGCACATATATACTTGGTAAAGGGTGGAAGGCTTGGCCTTTTGCTCGGTGTTTTGTTCCACTCTTGCCGCCCTAGTTACTTGTGTACCGGTGTTATGTTCCATAATTGAGCGCTCCTAATATGCTCGGGGTTGTTATGGGTACCCCCTTGATTTTCGTTTTAGGATAAAAACTTGTCTGGCAAGGCCCAACATTGGTACTACATTTGCCTAATAACTAATAAAATTGCATAGGGACTTTTCGGACCCCGTGGATAATTAATCAACCCTCGGGCTAGTGCTCCTCATGAGTGTTGGTCCAAACCGGGCGATGTCCGGCGCCCCCTGGTCACCCGGGGTTTCAGCCAACCCGACGTCTTGCCCATCTGGTAGTGCCCTGAGAACGAGATATGCGCGGCTCCTATTGGGATCTGGCCTGCCGGGCGGCCTTGCTGGATTTGTTTTACCTTTCTCGAACGTCTTGTGCGAGGAATTCCGAGAATGCTTCGGGCTATCTCGAGGTTGCGGTTTTCCAGTGGAATTGCCTAGGAAGATCATGAGATTCGTGGTCGAGGTTTTTCCCACGGCGTGTGGTTAATTTGTGATGGATGAGTTGGAGCACCCCTGCAGGGTTAAATCTTTCGGAAAGCCATGCCCGCGGTTATGTGGCAACTTGGAAACTTTGTTTAACACCCGGTCATAGCAAACTTGAAGTAAACTCAAATAAAATACACCAACCGTGTGCGTAACCGTGACTGTCTCTTCTCGTGAGTCCTTATCCGAGAGAGAACACGGTGGGGTTATGTTTGACGTATGTAGGTGTTCAGGATCTCTTAGAGATCATTACTAGTTCACGTCCGTTTATTCGACAATCATCCCCCTTTATTCTTGTACTCGTAAGTTAGCCACTCAAATACATGCTTAGTGCTTGCTGCAGCCTCACCACTTAACCATACCTCACCCATTAAGCTTTAATAGTCTTGATACCCTTGGAAATGAGATTGCTGAGTCCCTGTGGCTCACAGATTACTACAACAACAGTTGCAGGTACAGGTAATGCGATGATTTGACGTGAGCGCGATGCTTGTTTGATTTGGAGTTCTTCTTCTTCTTCTTCATCGATCATAGGATGGGTTCCAGGCGGCAGCATGGGATAGCAAGGATGGATGTCATTTTATCGTTTGTTTTCGTTCGTAGTCGGACCCTGCTCTTCTGTATGATGTTTGAATATGTTGTTGTATTGATGTGATATTGGTGTAGCTGGTGGCGCGTGTAAGCCAATTCCATATACTCATCTCTTCTTTACATGTACTTGTAATGATATCCATTCTTGCGAAACGACGAGATGCGCTTCTATCCCTGTCGAGGCCCTCGTGCCAAAATAAGGATAGGATCGCATCTTGGGCGTGACAGTCACTGAGTTGTGCATTCTGACCGTTGGTCACCTAATCGGTACCATCGAGAGTTATATATCGGTCTCACCGAGATTCAAAAGTTACTGCCTTTTGGTCACTTCGGTACCACCGAGATTCACACATCGGTGTCACCGAGTTGGTCACTTTAGGTGTAACGGTTGGATTTTTGGGGATGCCTATATATACCCCTTCACTACCACCCACTCGAAAGAGAAGCACTCAGAACTATTCCATACTTGCCCCATCCTATTTTCTGAGAGAGAGCCACCTACTCATGTGTTGAGATCAAGCTATTCCAATCCTACCATATGAATCTTGATCTCTAGCCTCCCCAAGTTGCTTTCCACCAATCCAATCTCTTCTACCAAGCCAAATCTATGAGAGAGTGATTGTGTGTTGAGGAGTCTATCATCTTGAAGCACAAGAGCAAGGAGTTCATCGACATTGCTGAGCCTATTACCTTTCGGAGGGTGGTGCCTCCTAGATTGGTTAGGTGTCGCTTGGGAGCCTCCTACTTCGTGTTGTGGAGTTGAACCAAGAAGTTTGTACGGGCAAGGAGATTGCCTACTTCGTGAAGATCTACCCATAGTGAGGCTAGTCCTTCGTGGACGGAAGCCGTTATGGAATAGTCAAGGTTGCTACTTCATGGACCCTTATGGGTGGAGCCCTCCATGGACTCTCGCGACCGTTACCCTCCGTGGGTTGAAGACCCCATAAATGTGGACGTACGATAGCACCACCTATCGGAACCACGGGAAAAATCTTCGTGTCTACAAATTGCGTTTGATCTTCCTCCCTACCCTCTACTATACATGCTTGTTATTACTTTCCGCTGCTATACTCTTAGACATGCATGTGTAGGGTGTACTTGACTTGCTATCATTGGTAAAATCTGCCAACACTTAAAATTGGAAAAAGGTAGAATTTTTATTTGGTCAAGTAGTCTAATCACCCCCCTCTAGACATACTTTCGGTCCTACAAAGGGATGACCTGTTCTGCTTCATTAGTTATAGAGTCCTTGCCGTTGTCCTGCCATACCACCGAGGGCTTGAAGAGCTTCTCTTGGAAGGTGTTCTTAGGGACGGGGTCGCGCTTGGCGCCCATGCGGGCGAGGATGTCGGCAGCTTGATTGTTGTCTCTGGAATGGTGGAATTCTAGCCCTTCGAACCGTGCGGATATCTTGAGGACGACATTTCTGTAAGCTGCCATTTTTGGGTTTTTAGCATCGAATTCACCATTGATTTGTGAAATGGTGAGATTAGAGTCTCCCCATACTTCGAGCCGTTGTACACCCATCGATGTTGCCATCCGGAGTCCGTGCAACAGTGCCTCGTACTCGGCCGCATTGTTTGAGTCGGCGTACATGATTTGGAGGACATATCAAATGTTGTCTCCGGTGGGGGATGTGAGGATAACTCCAGCCCCCAGTCCGGCAAGTGTCTTGGATCCATCGAAGTACATTGTCCAGTGTGAGTATGAGGTGTATTCTCTTGGGAGCTCGGCCTCCATCCATTCGGCGAGAAAATCGGCCAACACCTGAGATTTAATAGCTCGGCATGGCTTGTAATTGATTTCAAATGGAAGGAGTTCGATGGCCCATTTGGCTATGCAGCCAGTGGCGTCCCTGTTGTTGATTATATCATTCAGGGCCTCGAAAGCCACCGTGACCGAACACTCTTGAAAATAGTGTCTGAGCTTGCATGATGCCATGAATATTGTGTAAGCTATCTTCTGATAATGTGGGTATCTGGACTTGCACGGAGTAAGCACTTACGATACGTAGTAGACTGGTTTCTGTACCCGGAATTTGTGGCCCTTGGCCTCCCGTTCTACCACGAGGACCGCACTGACGACCTGGTTGGTGGCTGAGATGTATAGCAGCATCGGCTCTCCAGTACCAGGGGCTGTTAGTATGGGGTTACTGGCCAGCAGTGTCTTAATTTCCTCTGGCGCGGCTGCTGCCTCATCGGTCCACTCGAAGTTTTTCGTTCGTTTCAATAGCCTGTAGAGTGGCAGAGCCTTCTCGCCGAGGCGAGAGATAAAGTGGCTTAACGCCGCCATGCAGCCTGCTAGTCTTTGAACGCGTTTTAGCTCCGTGGGGATCGCTAGTTGTGATAGAGCTCGGATCTTGGCCGGATTGGCCTCTATTCCCCTGTGGGAGACAATGAATCTGAGCAGTTTACCGGCAGGGACTCCGAAGACACACTTGTTCGGGTTGAGCCGTATATCGTACTCCCGTAGGCTAGCGAATGTTTGACCGAGGTGCTCCACCAACTGACTGACGTGTTTAGTCTTGATGACCATGTCATCTACGTACGCCTCGACTGTTTTGCCGATTTGTTTTTCCAGACATGTCTAAATCATGCGCTGGTATGTGGCGCCTGCATTTTTTTAACCCAAAAGGCATTGTGTTAAAGCAGAATGACCCATAGGGGGGTGATGAAGGCGGTTGCGGCTTGATCGGATTCCTTCATCTTGATCTGATGGTATCCGGAATAGGCATCAAGGAAGCAAAGTGTGTCGTGTCCGACAGTGGCGTCGACGATCTGGTCAATGCGGGGTAAAGGGAAAGGGTCCTTAGGGCAGGCTTTGTTGAGGTCTTTGAAATCGACACAAAGCCGCCAGGATTTGTCTTTCTTCGGCACCATGACCAGATTTGCCAACTTCAGGGTGTTTAATTTCTCTGACGAATCCAGCTTTGATACGTCTCCAACGTATCTATAATTTTTGATTGTTCCATGCTATTATATTATCTGTTTTGGATGTTTTATATGCATTAATATGCTATTTTATATTATTTTTGGGACTAACCTATTAATCTAGAGCCTAGTGCCAGTTTCTGTTTTTTCCTTGTTTTTGAGTATTGCAGATAAGGAATATTAAACGGACTCCAAACGGAATAAAATCTTCGGAATGATTTTTCTTGGACCAGAAGAAACCCAGCAGACTTGGAGATGAAGGTAGGAGACCTGCCGTGGCGTCACAAGCCACCAGGGCGCGCCTAGGGGGGGGCGCCCCCTGGCTTGTGGCCCCACGGCAGCCCTCCTAACCCTATTCTTCGGCCTATAAATTCCCAAATATTCCCTGGATACCAAAAAGAGCCACGAAAATACTTTTCCGCCGCCGGAAGCCTCTGTTCCCGTGAGATCCAATCTTGGAGCCTTTTCTGGTAATCTGCCGGAGGGGGATTCGATCACGGAGGGCATCTACATCAACTCCATTGCCCCTCCGATGATGCGTGAGTAGTTTATCACAGACCTTCGGGTCCATAGCTAGTAGCTAGATGGCTTCTTCTCTCTCTTTGTTCTTCAATACCATGTTCTTCATGATCTTCATGGAGATCTATCCGATGTAATACTCTTTTGCGGTGTGTTTGTCGAGATCCGATGAATTGTGAGTTTATGTTCAGCTTATCTATGAATATTATTTGAATCTTCTCTGAATTCTTATATGCATGATTTCATATCTTTGCAAGTCTCTTCGAGTTATTGGTTTGGTTTGGCCAACTAGATTGGTAATTCTTGCAATGGGAGAAGTGCTTAGTTTTGGGTTCAATCTTGCGGTGTCCTCACCCAGTGACAAAGTAGGGGTAGCGAGGCATGTATTGTATTGTTGTCATCGAGGATAAAAAGATGGGGTTTTCATCATATTGCTTGAGTTTATCCCTCTACATCATGTCATCTTACCTAATGCGTTACTCTGTTCTTCATGAACTTAATACTCTAGATGCAGGCAGGAGTCGGTCGATGTGTGGAGTAATAGTAGTAGATGCAGAATCGTTTCGGTCTACTTGACACGGACGTGATGCCTATATGCATAATCATTGCCTTGGATATCTTCATAATTATTCGCTTTTCTATCAATTGCTCGACAGTAATTTGTTCACCCACCGTATTATTTTCCTTCATGAGAGAAGCCTCTAGTGAAACCTATGGCCCCCGGGTCTATTTTCCACATTATATTTTCAGATCTATAAACCAAAAAAACCAAAAATATTTTGCTGCAATCTTTTTACTTTTGTTTTACTTTTCGTTTTAGCAATCATATCTATCTATCTCTATCAGATCTCATCCTTGCAAGTAACCGTGAAGGGATTGACAACCCCTTTATAGCGTTGGGTGCAAGTGTTTGATTATTTGTGTAGGTACATCTATTGGGGACTTGCTTGTATCTCCTACTGGATTGATACCTTGGTTCTCAACAACTGAGGGAAATACTTATCTACTTTGCTGCATCACCCTTTCCTCTTCAAGGGAAAACCAACGCATGCTCAAGAAGTAGCAAGAAGGATTTCTGGCGCCGTTGCCGGGGAGATCTACATCAAGCCTACCAAGTACCCATCACAAACTCATCTCTTGCATTTACATTAGTTGCCATTTGCCTCTCGTTTTCCTCTCCCCCACTTCTAAAACGATTTTCAGAAAATACCAAAAAGATTTGCCTTTTTATTCGCCCTTCTTCCGTTCGTCTTTTCGTTTGCTTTTTGCTTGCTTGTATGTTAAATCGGTTGCTCTTCTTTATGGCTCAACCCAAAAGCTTTGATCCTTATCTTAGGAAGTTGGAAGATATTGAGGATAATGTTAAAAGTTTCATGTCACTCCAATTTGACCACAATAGTTTCTTTAGGAACGAGCTTAAAGAACAAAAGACTATGTGGGAATACATGAATAAGGAACTTGATGACATGTCTAAGGAGTTTTATAGTTTGAAATCTCAGTTTGCTCATCTTGAAAATTTAGTAGGCCAAATTTCTGATAAACAAGCTACCTTAGTCAATAAAATGGCCGCGAAACCAGAATCTTTAAATAATGGTGAAGATCTTAAAGTGATTGATGTGAC
The DNA here is from genome assembly GCA_039707655.1 of Elymus sibiricus. NCBI lineage: Eukaryota > Viridiplantae > Streptophyta > Magnoliopsida > Poales > Poaceae > Elymus > Elymus sibiricus. Next base: position 213,998,686 of record CM077675.1, read on the forward strand.
TCCTATTGAATCTTTGTTTTCTAATATAAATCTTGATAAAGATGGGACTGGAGATAAGTCAACTTTAGTTACAAGGCGTCCCAATGATTCGGAGTTTATAGATCTTGATGCTAAGATTGATAAAAGTGGGATTGAAGAGGTTAAAACTTTAAATAGCAATGAACCCACTCTTTTGGATTTCAAGGACTTTAATTATGATAGTTGTTCTTTGATTGATTGTGTTTCCTTGTTCCAATCCATGTTGAATTCTCCGCATGCTTACAATCAAAATAAAGCTTTTACTAAACATATCGTGGATGCTATGATGAAATCTTTTGAAGAAAAACTTGAGTTGGAAGTTTCTATACCTAGGAAGCTTTATGATGAGTGGGAACCTACTATTAAGATTAAAATTAAAGATTATGAGTGCCATGCTTTGTGTGATTTGGGTGCTAGCGTTTCCACGATTCCAAAAACTTTATGTGATGTGCTAGGTTTCCGTGAATTTGATGATTGCTCTTTAAATTTGCATCTTGCGGATTCCACTATTAAGAAACCTATGGGAAGGATTAATGATGTTCTTATTGTTGCAAATAGGAATTATGTGCCCGTAGATTTCATTGTTCTTGATATAGATTAAAATCCTACATGTCCTATTATTCTTGGTAGACCTTTCCTTAGAACGATTGGTGCAATTATTGATATGAAGGAAGGAAATATTAGATTCCAATTTCCATTAAGGAAAGGCATGGATACCTTTCCTAGAAAGAAAATAAAATTACCTTATGAATCTATTATGAGAGCTACTTATGGATTGCATACCAAAGATGACAATACCTAGATCTATTGCGTTATGCCTAGCTAGGGGCGTTAAACAATAGCGCTTGTTGGGAGGCAACCCAATTTTATTTTTATGCTTTTGTTTTTTGCTTATGTTTTTGAGTGTTTTGCACATTATTACCTCTGTAGTAAGTGTGTTTTCTTGTTTAAATTAGTGTTTGAGCCAAGTAAGACCTTTGGGATGGTCTACGGTGTTTGTGACTTGATTTTGCTGAAAAACAGAAACTTTTGCTCTCAGTCCAGGAATTTTGTAAATTTACTGGAACGTGCTTTTGATCTGAAAGTTTTACACAAGATTGATATACAAATTTCCCTGATTTTCCTAATTTTTCAGAATTTTTGGTGTTACAGAAGTATTCGAAGTCTATAGATTGCTACAGACTGTTCTGTTTTAGACAGATTCTGTTTTCTTTGTGTTGTTTGCTTATTTTGATGTATCTATGGGTTGTATCGGGGGGTATGAACCATGGAGAAGTTAGAATACAGTAGATATTACACCAATATAAATAAATAATGAGTTCACAACAGTACCTAAAGTGGTGATTTATTTTTCTTATACTAACGGATCTCATGAGTTTTCTGTTGAGTTTTGTGTTGTGAAGTTTTCAAGTTTTGGGTAAAGATTTGATGGACTATGGAATAAGGAGTGGAAAAAGCCTAAGCTTGGGGATGCCCAAGGCACCCCAATCCATATTCAAGGATACCAAAAAGCCTAAGCTTGGGGATGCCCCAGAAGGCATCCCCTCTTTCGTCTTCAATCCATCGGTAAATTTACTTGAGGCTATATTTTTATTCACCACATGATATGTGTTTTGCTTGGAGCGTCTTGTATGATATGAGTATTTGCTTTTTAGTTTGCCACAATCATCCTTGCTGCACACATCTTTTGAGAGAGACACGCTGAATCGTGAATTTATTAGAATACTCTATGTGCTTCACTTATATCTTTTGAGCTAGGCAATGTTGCTCTAGTGCTTCACTTATATCTTTTTAGAGCACGGTGGTGTTTTATTTTATAGAAATTATTGAACTCTCATACCTCACTTATATTATTTTGAGAGTCTTTAAACAGCATGGTAATTGATTTAGGTTATGAATTTAGTCCTAATATAATGGGCATCCAAGAGGGATATAATAAAAACTTTCATATTAAGTGCATTGAATACTATGAGAAGTTTGATTCCTTGCATATAGTTTTCAGATATGAGGATGGTAATATGAGAGTCATGCTAGTGAGTAATTGTGAATTGGAAGAAATACTTGTGTTAAAGTTTGTGATTCCCGTAGCATGCACGTATGGTGAACCGTTATGTAACGAAGTCGAAGCATGATTTGTTTAATGATTGTCAACCTTTGTGCGAGGGTCGGGAGCGCGCGATGGATAACTCCTACCAACCTCTCCCCTAGGAGCATGCATCTAATACTTTGCTTCGATAACTAATAGACTTTTGCAATAAGTATGTGAGTTCTTTATGACTAATGTTGAGTCCATGGATTCTGCGCACTCTCACCCTTCCGCCTTTGCTAGCCTCTCTAGTACCGCGCAACTTTCGCCGGTGCATCAAACCCACCTTCCTCAAAACAGCCACCATATACTTTCCTCAAAACAGCCACCATACCTACCTATTATGGCATTTCCATATCCATTCCGAGATATATTGCCATGCAACTTCCACCGTTCCGTTTTTCATGACACGCACCATCACTTTCATATTGCATATAGAGTCATATTTTGTTCTAGGTATCGAGTTGTAAGTAAATAAAAGTGTGATGATTTCCATTATTAGAGCATTTGTCTCGTGAGAGAAAAGGATGATGGAAGCTATGAATCCCTCACAAGTTGGGATGAGTTTCCGGACTTTACAAAAAATAAAAGAGGCTAGCGAAGCCCAAAAAAATAAAAAATAAAAGAGGCCAAAGATGCCCACCAAAATAAAAGAAAAAAGAAAAAAAGAAAAAAAATGAGAGAAAGAGAGAAGGGACAATGCTACTATCTTTTCCACACTTGTGCTTCAAGGTAGCACCATGATCTTCATAATAGAGAGTCTCCTATTTTGTCACTTTCATATAACTAGTGGAATTTTTCATATGCACAACCACTTAGTTTTCTTTTTGAGCTTTCATACACTTATAACTCTAGTGCATTCGTTGCATGTCAATCCCTACCCACTCACATTGATATCTATTGATGGGCATCTCCATAGCCCGTTGATACGCCTAGTTGATGTGAGACTATCTTCTCCTTTTTCCTCACAACCTCCACCATATTCTATTCCACCTATAATGCTATATCCATGGCTCACGCTCATGTATTGTGTGAGAGTTGAAAAGGTTTGAGAACATAAAAGGTGTGAAACAATTGCTTGACTTGTCATCGGGGTTGTGCATGATTTAGATACTTTGTGTGGGGAAGATGGAGCATAGCCAGACCATATGATTTTGTAGGGATAACTTTCTAAGGCCATGTTATTTCGAAAGGACACAATTGCCTTGTTGGTATGCTTGAAGTATTACTGTTTTTATGTCAATATTAGACTTTTGTTTTGAATCTTATGGATCTGAATATTCATGCCACAATAAAGAATATTACAAGGATAAATATGTTAGGTAGCATTCCACATCAAAAATTCTGTTTTTATCATTTACCTACTCGAGGACGAGCAGGAATTAAGCTTGGGGATGCTTGATACGTCTCCAACGTATCTATAACTTTTGATTGTTCCATGCAATTATATTATCTGTTTTGGATGTTTTATATGCATTAATATGCTATTTTATATTATTTTTTGGGACTAACCTATTAATCTAGAGCCTAGTGCCAGTTTCTGTTTTTTCCTTGTTTTTGAGTATTGCAGATAAGGAATATTAAACGGAGTCCAAACGGAATAAAATCTTCGGAATGATTTTTCTTGGACCAGAAGAAACCCAGCAGACTTGGAGATGAAGGCAGGAGACCTGCCGCCGCCGGAAGCCTCTGTTCCCGTGAGATCCAATCTTGGAGCCTTTTCCGGTAATCTGTCGGAGGGGGATTCGATCACGGAGGGCATCTACATCAACTCCATTGCCCCTCCGATGATGCGTGAGTAGTTTATCACAGACCTTCGGGTCCATAGCTAGTAGCTAGATGGCTTCTTCTCTCTCTTTGTTCTTCAATACCATGTTCTTCATGATCTTCATGGAGATCTATCCGATGTAATACTCTTTTGCGGTGTGTTTGTCGAGATCCGATGAATTGTGAGTTTATGTTCAGCTTATCTATGAATATTATTTGAATCTTCTCTGAATTCTTATATGCATGATTTCATATCTTTGCAAGTCTCTTCGAGTTATTGGTTTGGTTTGGCCAACTAGATTGGTAATTCTTGCAATGGGAGAAGTGCTTAGTTCTGGGTTCAATCTTGCGGTGTCCTCACCCAGTGACAAAGTAGGGGTAGCGAGGCATGTATTGTATTGTTGCCATCGAGGATAAAAAGATGGGGTTTTCATCATATTGCTTGAGTTTATCCCTCTACATCATGTCATCTTACCTAATGCGTTACTCTGTTCTTCATGAACTTAATACTCTAGATGCAGGCAGGAGTCGGTCGATGTGTGGAGTAATAGTAGTAGATGCAGAATCGTTTCGGTCTACTTGACACGGACGTGATGCCTATATGCATAATCATTGCCTTGGATATCTTCATAATTATTCGCTTTTCTATCAATTGCTCGACAGTAATTTGTTCACCCACCGTATTATTTTCCTTCATGAGAGAAGCCTCTAGTGAAACCTATGGCCCCCGGGTCTATTTTCCACATTATATTTTCAGATCTATAAACCAAAAATACCAAAAATACTTTGCTGCAATCTTTTTTACTTTTGTTTTACTTTTCATTTTAGCAATCATATCTATCTATCTCTATCAGATCTCATCCTTGCAAGTAACCATGAAGGGATTGACAACCCCTTTATAGCGTTGGGTGCAAGTGTTTGATTATTTGTGTAGGTACATCTATTGGGGACTTGCTTGTATCTCCTACTGGATTGATACCTTGGTTCTCAACAACTGAGGGAAATACTTATCTACTTTGCTGCATCACCCTTTCCTCTTCAAGGGAAAACCAACACATGCTCAAGAAGTAGCAAGCTTCAAGTAGTTTGGCGAGTTCTTCGCCCATAGCTTGACACTTGGGTTCGAAAAATCGGCGGAAGTCCTGTTTGACCGGCTTGAAGCCTGCGATCATATTCAGACTATGTTCCGCGAGCCTTCGTGGGATTTCGGGCATATCCGATGGGTGCCAGGCGAATATGTCCTAATTTTCGCGCAAAAATGTGCGCAATGCTTCAACAATCGTGGGGTCTAGCTGAGGTCCAATGGATGCCATTTTATTGGGGTCCGTTAGGTGTACCTGAAATTTTATGATTTCATCAGCAGGTTTGAACGATGTGGACTTTGGACTTTTGCCGAGGATCACATCGTCCTTATCCACATAGAACGGAGTGTGGTTAGTTCTTCTGCAGCTAGGGTCTTAGCTAGTGCTTCGAGGGCAAGCGATGCTGTTTTATTTTCGGCTCGAAGGGCTCTATCCGGGTCACTTGTAACTGTGATCACACCGTTGGGTCCTGGCATTTTAAGCTTCATATAACCGTAATGCGGTATGGCCTGAAATCTTGTGAAGGCGTCGCGCCCTAAGAGGGCATGATAGCCACTGTGAAAGGGCACGATGTGATAAAGAAGTTCCTCGGATCTGTAGTTATCGGGGGTACCGAATACTACGCCGAGGGTCACTTGTCCTGTACAGCATGCCTCTTTTCCAGGGATGATTCCTCGAAAAGTTGTGCAGCTTCGTTCGATTCGAGATCTATCGAAATGCATCTTGTCTAATGTATCCTCGTAGATGAGGTTTAGACCACTGCCACCGTCCATTAGTACTTTGTCCAACCTGAAGCCATCTACTATTGGATTGAGGACCAGGGAGGCAGGTGCTCGCTCTGTGCGGGTTATCGGTTGGTCATCCTCTCCGAAAGTTATTGGTGTATCTGCCCATGATTTCCTTGCTTCCACCTGGTGTATCTGATCGAGCTCTCTTCCTCTGACCTTTGGAGGAGAACGTCTCATAGATCATTAGGACCTCGGTGTTGTTTTCGGGTGGCGTTGCTGAACGTCTGCCTGGGGGTGAGGCCATGAGGATGGCCTCTCTGCTCTTCGCGACTTGCCTAACGACCCAGCAAGCTCGGAGGCTGTGAGTCGGGCTTGCGTTTAGCGAGGCAGAGTGTATGGGGCATGGCTTGTCTAGTAGTCCATCAAGGATTGTTCTTTCTTTCATGGGATATTTGTTCCTTTTTTCGGCAGGCTCGTGCCTGGACGGTCGTTGCGGGGGTGTGAGCCTTTTCCGAACTCCTCTAGGTTGTTCGGTGTGGACTGGTTCCGTGTAAAATTGTTGCGCTTTCCACGTGCTTTCCATGGCGCAATACTTTCGCACCAGGTCTGACAACTCGGATTTTTTTTGGATGTGGCGACGGGCGAGGGCGTTGAGAATTCCTTCATCATGGCAATTACGTTGGAAGGTTGTAATCATCTCGTGGCCACTATGTCCCTTCATCCTCTCTGTGTGGAGGAGGAATCTGGCCCAATAATGATGGACCGATTCCCCTGGCTGTTGTTTGACTTCCCGTAAGTCCATTGTACCGGGCCCTCCTGCGCTTGGGAAACGCTCGATTTGGGTGGTGGGTGGGAAAAAAATTGTGCCCCAGTAGGGTGTGAGTCTGAAATCCTGACAGCCGTTTCTAGTGTGATTAAGGGGTTTGGCTCGGCAGGTTTGGAGTACATAGCATTAGCAGGGCCATGTAGCCCAGACTCCAGGTTGTACGCTAGGCCGGCCACCAGTTTCGAATCATTATCCGGGGGGAGTCTGGATTCCGAACTGCAAAAAGGATCCGGGTGATCGGAGACCGGGATGTTAACCGTTCTTAACGCCGGTGGTTGAGGGGACATACTTCTGGCCGGGTAGTCAATGGTGGCGACCAAGTGTGCACCGGTGGGACATGAATTTCCCTGTCGTCGGGCCTAAGCCTAATCTGGTCGTAGACTGAGGGTTGATGGTCGGTCATGCCTAGGGCTTGGATCCGGTCGAGCAACTCATTCAACGATGAGGCTCCGGCGGAGTCCGCGCTATCCGCGCACCTGGGGTTAGTTTGCGGCACCATCGCTCCGGGGTCGTTTGAGGATGTCTCCGGGACATGGGTGGTCGGGGCTGATTCAGGCGCGTCGGCCAGGCTAGGCTTTAAGGCCGAGCTAGAGACAGAGGCCGCCTCAGAGGCGGGGTTTCCTGCTCCCGAGGTCAGGGCATCGGGGGTTGTGAGCTCTTCAAGGAGAGCGGACAGTTTTGTCAAAACTAGATCTCCCCGGGAGTCAGCGACGAACTCTAGGTTCCCGAACCTGACTTCTTGACCGGGGGTAAAACTTCCGATCTAACCGAGGCGTCTAACGGGATCGGCATGAAGCACGATGCTACCGAAAGCGAAGTTCTGACCAAGAACGAAGATGTCCTGTTTTCAGATTTCATTACTAATGATTAAGCGAGCCATCGATCCTCCAGCGATTCACAGCAGATCTCTCAATGAAAGCACCAATGTCGGTGTCAAAACCGGCGGATCTCGGGTAGGGGGTCCCGAACTGTGAATCTGGGATTGATGGTTAACATGGGATGAAGGAGACGGTGTTTACCCAGGTTCGGGCGCTCGTGAGGAGGTAAAACCCTACGTCCTGCTTGATTATATTGATGAGTATCATGGTTATAGAGTTGATCTACCTCGAGATCGAATGAGCTAAACCCTAGATGAGTTGACTTGTGTCTCTACGAACTAAGCCCCCTGGTTTATATAGACACCAGGGATACCTTAGGGTTACATGTAGTCGGTTGCTATCGAGTGGTTAAACACGCCCATCAATTACTTGACGGACCCCCACGACACCTGAGGTTTCCTTCCTAATCACGGAGCACCTTACAATTCGGTCTTCCCACGACGACCACCGAACACCACATTAGTTCGGCCCACTTGAGATAGGTCGGCATCCTGAGGACCCCTTAGTCCCGGACTCCCTCAATGGGCGTGGAGGTCGTGGCGGTCGGTGCGGCCGTGGTGGACGCCGCCAGACGGGCGCGCGCACAGTACAGACGGCGCCGTGGCCGGAGCCTTACAACCCTCCGTACTACTATGCCGCCAAGCAGCTCGGCATCCTAGCTGGTACGGTGCCTTACATCGTTGATGTTAATGCGGTGCCACTCTTCTCCGAGTATTCTTTGCCGCAGCTCGTCCGGGCGCGGTCCACGACCGGGGAGCAGATGGGTGCCTGCACGCTATTCGTTGCAATGCCTAGAGCGGGGGAGCAGGCCTACGACACGGACAGGGATATGCTCGACATCATCCACGGCAAAGGTGAGGGAGGGTAGGGTGCTATGAGGACAGGCAGGTGGAAGACTCGAATCCCACCTAGTTCGGCAACTACCAACAGCAATCCTACACCCGGACGGCCACGCAACAGACGTACACCCAGACCAGCGATGGCACACATCAATATCAGCATTGGGCCACCGGGGAGCAGCAGCCCAATGGGGAGGAGGAGGAGGGCGACGACAATGACAATGATCCGGATGATACAGCTAGTGATCCGAAGAAGAAGGGAAGAGAAGAAAGCTTCAACATGCAGAAGGACGAGCTATTGTACGAGGCACGGCTGGCCACTATCCTCGATCCGTTCCATGGCATGGAGCAAAAGGGCACAACCTTTTGGAGGAACATTCACATATGGTTCCATGAACACAAGCATTCCGCACCCTATTACGATGCAGTCATCCACAACCGTGAATGGAAGTCCCTCAACCATCGATGGTACACCGTCCAAGAGGTCGTATCCAAGTATTGCGTGCGCTTGAAGCATATCATCACATGGTGGCCTAGAGGTGCACAAATCACTAAGCAAGTAAGTTGGTCACTGGCCGGACATGTATTGTTTTGTTGATCACTAGCCAGATATGCTTCAGTTTTGTTGCTCACTAAACGGATATGCATTGTCGACATTGTTTCACTTTGTAGCCTACTCATTCTTGTGTGGTGTACAAGAAGTCGGAGAAGAAGTCCTTCACCATCATGCATTGTTGTTTGAAGTTGAATGGGCAACCGAAGTGGAAACTTTTTCATTGCCAAGGCCATCGTCTAAGCCAATGAGGAAGAAATCGGTGACTCTATTGACCCAACCCAACAACTGCCGAAGAAGGTTAGAAGAAAAATGCAGGGGAAGAAGTGGGAGGAGAAGAGGGCAAAGCGAGAAAGGTGCGGCGGCCAAGCTGACGGAGAGGTTCAAGGACATCTTGGCGAAGAAGCAGGAGGCATGCGTGAGGTGCTCGGAGATCAAGGAGGAGAAGAAGGAGGAGAGGTTCAAACTGTTGATGGACACAATGGACAAGAAGCTCAAGCTCGAAGAGAGGAGGACCATGATCAAGAGAGGAAGGCCGCGCTCGAGAAAAAGAGGCTGAAGATCGCCGCCAATGAGGAGGACGCCAAGATGTTGACCTTGAATATTGATTCTTTGGATGCCGATGCAAGAATGATCGTGCAATCCGTCTGCTTTTAGATGTTGCAGCGACAGAAACATGCGTTGTCGGCGGCTGACTATGAGGACGCGGTAGAGGTGGACGCAGATGCAGAAGCGAAGGCGGACGCAGAGGCTGCCTACGCGGCGGCGATGACACCTCCTTGATCGGGGACCAGCTGGCTGGGATTGCCGGTCCGGCATGGCAGAAATGCACGGACTGTCGGGTTGATGTTCTTTTGGATTCGGACATGTCAAACTAAGCATATTTGCCTCTTTTTGCTGTGATCGGGCATGCGATCCGGCGCGCTGTGTGGATCGGATTGGAGTACATTTGACTTTGAATTTACTTGCAGACATATACAGGCTAGCGTTCGATGTCATCCTCCCGCATCTGTGTCCGCGGACTGCCACCCCCACCCTGTCCGCGGAGATGGCTTAACAATGCTCTCTACATGCACATTGTCCATGTTAGCATGCATGCCACATCAGCATTCAGTTCCAAACGCCAACCAATTGACCAACCATGTTACAATTGATCATACAGTAATTGTAATTAGTCACCGATTGATCCGTCACAACATTTAGTTCCATAAACACGTAAGGGCATTTCTAACTGATCCCCTAAAATTTAAGGGAGGATCCGACGGAGTAAAGTTGGTGGAGTAAAATTTTACTTCACTAACGGTGGTCGCACCTAGCCGATCCTCTATAGTTAGTGGAGTAAAAACAAAATTGTGTAGATTTTGTGTCCTAGCCGCATCAACTAACATTGAAATTAAAACATGCATAACATAATTGTCATAACCACACATGACATAAGGATTTTAAATCATACACTAGAGAAGTATGCACATAAGTTCCCTATTCCTCTACATGGTACTACCAAACTATTCATATTCAACTCAATTTAGTTTCAATTTTTATTTTTGTCAATCTAACTTTCTTACATTTTTAGCCAAATACTACCTTGTCGATTCAGGCTATCCAAACCAAAGTGGACACCTTTCTCCATACAATGGCCAAACCTATCATGTACCAGAGTTTCGCAATAGAAGGAGACAACCGTTAGGGAAGTATGAGGTATACAATCATGGTCACTCTTCACTTCGCAATGTGGTAGAACATACATTTGGTGTGCTCAAGGAAAAATGACGCATCTTGAAGAAGGTGCCAAAATTCAAGCCTCAAAGATAAAAGAAGATTATTGTTGCTTGTATGGTGCTTCACAATTATATTCGGGACACCAAGTTACGTGACAAAGAGTTCGATAAGTGTGACGCGGATAAGGACTATACGCCACATGTTGTGCAACCGACTATACCACTACAAGGCGATAGCGCCTCATCTTTACTTGACGTGGTAAACATGAACGATGTTCATGATAAGACAAACTCATCAAAGGTGATCACATAATTGGTGTTAAATATGTTATCTTTGATAAAGATAGACTTTGTAGTGCTTGTCAAGCAAGAAAAAAGTTGGGGGAAGTCATCCCGTGAAGAATATCATGACTACCAAGAGACCACTCGAGATGCTTCATATGGATCTTTTCAGTCCCAATGCTTGCAAGAGCCTTGGTGGAAACTCTTTTGGTTTAGTTATAGTTGATGATTTTTCCAGATTTGCATGGGTATTCTTTCTTGTTGATAAGTCGCAGGTTCAAAAGATCTTCAAGAACTTTGCTCGGAAGGCCCAAAATCAGTTTGAGGTGAAGATCAAGAAAGTTCGGAGCGACAACGGATCGAAGTTCAAGAACACAAATGTGGATATTTTTCTTGACGAAGAAGGTATCTCACATCAGTTCTTGGCTACGTACATGCCTCAACAAAATGGAGTTATTGAGAGGAAGAACCAGACTCTCATAGAGATGGCTAGGACGATGCTCGACGAGTACAAAACTCCACGACACTTTTGGGCAGAAGCGGTGGAAACAACTTTCATGCAACAAACCAACTATATCTACACAAGCTTCGCTATAAAACAGCATATGAGCTACTCACCGGTAACAAACCCCAAGTTGGATACTTTCGGGTATTCGGCACAAAGTGCTACATTCTTGATAAGCATCGTTGCTCTAAATTTGCTCCTAAATCTCATGAAGGTTTCCTACTCGGTTATGGATCAAACTTTCACACTTACCGTGTCTACAACAACTTCACTTGAAAATTTGAAGAGACGGTAGATGTGAAGTTTGATGAAACTAATGGATCACAAGTCGAACAATTGCCAAATGATGAAGGAGATAAGGAACCTTCAGAACAATCCAAGAGTTTTCCATAGGCAAGATTCGTCCCATGGAAGTGAAGGAAAGTACTTCATCAACTCAAGTGGAAGCCCCTACCTCACGTCAAGGTGAACTACAAGATAACATGGAGGCATCCACAAGTGGTACATGACAAGATGAAGAGAGTGAAGAAGTACATCAAGATGATCCACCTCAACCTCCTTCACCACCTCCACAAGGGAATGACATCTTCACCAACAACGAAGAAGAAGATGATGATGAGGAAGCTGAAAGGACGTGGATGTCGCCTAGAGGGGGGGGTGAATAGGCGCTTCAAAATAATTACGGTTTAGGCTTGAACAAATGCGGAATATAACTAACGTTTAATATGTCAAGCACAAAACCTAAAACAACTAGGCTCACCTATGTGCACCAACAACTTATGCTAAGCAAGATATATAACAAGAAACAATATGGCTATCACAAAGTAAAGTGCACAAGAAAAGGGCTCGGGTAAGAGATAACCGAGGCACGTGGAGACGACGATGTATCCCGAAGTTCACACCCTTGCGGATGCTAATCTCTGTTCGGAGCGGTGTGGAGGCACAATGCTCCACCATAATATCCTCACGCCCTCGCACAATGCAAGATGCCGTGATTCCACTAAGGGACCCTTGAGGGCGGTCACCGAACCCATACAAATGGCAACCCTTGGGGTTGGTCACCGGTACCCGTACACTTTGGCAACCTTTGGGGGCGGTTCACTAGTACCCGTACAAATTGCTCGGGGCAATGTCCACAACCTAATTGGAGATCCCGACGCTTGCCCGGAGCTTTACACCACAATGATTGAGCTCCGAGACACCACCAACCATCTAGGGCGCCAAGGCACCCAAGAGGAGCAAGCTCTAGGGTGCTCAAACACCCAAGAGTAATAAGCTTCTCAAACTTCACTTCCACGTATCACCGTGGAGAACTCAAACCTATGCACCAAATGCAATGGCAAGGGCACACGGAGTGCCCAAGTCCTTCTCTCCCAAATCCCACCACAACAACTAATGCTATGGAGGAAATGAGAGGAAGAACGAAGAAGAACACGAAGAACTCCAAGATCAAGATCCAAGGGGTTCCCCTCAGAAAGAGGAGAAAGTGATTGGTGGAAATGTGGATCTAGATCTCCTCTCTCTTTTCCCTCAAGAACTAGCAAGAATCATTGGAGGGATTGAGAGTTAACAAGCTCTAAGAAGGTCAACAATGGGGGAAGAACACGAGCTCAAGAGTTGGGGAGCAATGGGGAAGAAGACCCCCTTTTATAGGTGGGGGAAAATCCAACCGTTACCCCCACAGCCCGCACACAAGCGGTAGTACCGCTCAGGGGAGCGGTACTTCCGCTTATACCCGTCCTGGAACAATAGAGCCATAGTACCGCTCTGGAGGGAGTGGTACTTCCGCTCAAATAATCCCAAGAAGCCAGAAGAAATACATAGGCGGAAGTAGCCACAGAACCTCAGGGTGGCAGTACCGCTCGGTACTTCCGCTTAAAAAATAAGCGGCACTTCAGGGCGGTAGTACCGCTCGGTACTTCCGCTTAAAAAAATAAGCGGTAGTTCGAGCGGCTCTTCAGAGCGGTAGTACCGCTGGAGCGGTACTACCGCTCGGAAGAGCGGTACTTCCGCTTGTTCAGAGAAAAACAGCTCTGGCACTGAAACTGCCATAACTTTCGCATACGAGCTCCAAATTGAGCAAACTCAAGCTTGTTGGATAGCACACGACAAGTACTATCCAAACAGCGACGTGAAACCTCTATCAATGAAGAACCGGCAAAAACTCCAACATCGAAAACATCATAGAAAATGCATATGGACTCCGTTTTCGATGAACTTGAGCTTGTCAGGAAGCTGACCATAAGCTCAAGAACCCACAAAGAGAAAAACCAACCAAGAACCAAGAAAGATGATGATGCTAAGAATGCAATGGTTTGAGCTCTCAATGAACGATACGATCGAGCTACTCACTTGAGAGCCCCCCTTGATAGTACGACTATCGATCCTATAACCCGGTCTCCCAACTACCACCATGAGACCGGTAAAATAGAAAACCCTATCAAGGACAAACCTTTTCCTTGCGCATAGTCCACTTGAGCTAGATGATGACGATCTTGTCCTCCTCAAGAAGGACCACCTTTCTTGATTGCGCCGGATCGATGAAGACTAGTAGATTGCTCCCCCATACTCCACTATGGGTGAGCCACTCTTCGGCACATCTTCACAAGTCCATTGTCACCACAATGGACGGCAAGCTTCAAGCATGATCTCTCCGTGATGATTCACTTGAACTTGCACACCGCAACCTTGATGACGATCACCACTTGATGTCATCTTACATGGGTTGTATGGGATCTTCTTCTTGATGCAATCCCATGGAAATATACCTAACCCTACAAAGAACACTCACGTAGACCATGGGTTAGTACACAAAGCATAATGGACAATGCTTACCATACCATGGGATCACTTGATCCCTCCCGGTATATCTTGTACGCTTTGTGTGTTGATCAACTTGGTTCACTCTTTGACTTAGTCTTGATCAACCTTGTATCTTATCTTCTCTCTTCATAATGATGATGTCTTGAAGGTAAGCATGAATGTTCACACAATCTCAACTCTCTCATGACCAATCTTTGGATAAAACCTTACATACCACCTTGGTCACCATATAAACTCCTTGAAACCAACACATGTACTTCAAGAAGTGCCTATGGACAAATCCTTCGAATATAACTCAAGGCAACCATTAGTCCATAGGGGTGTCATCAATTACCAAAACCACACATGGAGAAATGTGCTCTTACAGAAGCTCAACCGTCCAACAAGCAAAAGCTACCTCGAGTTCGAGCAAGAGTGGACAAGGATCATCCCATAGAGCAAATTCTTGGCGACATAAGAAACGGGAGAATCACTCGCTCTAAAACTCGCTTGGCTAACTTTTGTGAGCATTACTCATATATCTCTAGCATTAAGCCTATGAAGGTGGAAGAAGCTCTCAAAGACCCGGATTGGGTAAATGCCATGCATGAGGAGCTACACAACTTCAAGAGGAATCAAGTTTGGACTCTAGTGGAGAAACCCAAGGACGAACACAACATCATTTGAACAAAATGGGTATTTTGCAACAAGCAAGATGAAGACGGACAAGTAGTATGCAACAAGGCTCGTCTTGTGGATCAAGGCTACACTCAAGTCTAAGGTATGGACTATGGTGAGACATACGCCCCTGTTGCTAGACTTGAGTCCATTCACATTCTTCTTGCTTATGCCAATCACCATGATATTACACTTTACCAAATGGACATTAAAAGTGCTTTTCTAAATGGTGAAATTGAGGAGGAAGTCTATGTTAAACAACCTCCCAGTTTTGTGAACCCTAAGAAACCTAATCATATATATAAACTTCGCAAAGCTCTCTATGGTCTTAAACAAGCCTCACGAGCTTGGTACAAATGCTTAACGAAGTTTCTTATAGAAAAGAGTTTTGAAATTGGTAAAATTGATGCAACCTTGTTCACTAAAAGATTTAATGGTGAATTATTCGTGTGCCAAATTTATGTGGATGATATCATTTTTGGATCTACTAACCCACATTTAGTGAGAACTTTGGAAGGTTGATGTCCGAGAAATATGATATGTCTATGATGCATGAGCTGAAATTCTTCCTTGGTTTGCAAATCAAGCAAACGAGAGATGGTACGTTTGTCTCTCAAACAAAGTATACCAAGGACTTGTTCAAGAAGGTCAACATGCAATAATGCAAAGGTATGAAAAACCCCATGCCTACAAGTGGACATGTTGACCTCACTAAGGAGGACAAATCGGTTGATCAAAAAGTTTATCGATCAATGATTTGTTCATCGCTATACATTTGTGCATCTCGTCCCGATATCATACTAAGTGTGTGCATGTGTGCCCAATATCAAGCGGTACCCAAAGAATGTCATCTTAAGGCTGTGAAAAAAATTGTGAGACTTGATACATACACCGAACTTTGGCATTTGGTATCCCAAGGGATCTGCGTTTGGCCTTATGGGCTATTCCAACTCGGACTATGCCAGAGATAAGGTTGATAGAAAATCCACCTCGGGTACTGTCGGGGATATAACTCCACGGTGTAACCCGCCCTACTAGGCCGGGTTAACATATTAACAGTCTTATGACCAACTTCACGATGGGTCGTGTCCTTAAGACGAGGCAAGCAAGGCGGTGGCTGACTAGAGTCGCCAGGCGGCCCAACACTTGAAGATGGCGGCTCAAGGCCCACGATGCTGAAGACGCCGGCGGGTTTTCCCTAAGAAACAAGGCAAGTTAGAGACATTGTAGGTTATGGGACACAATACGACCCGGACTCTGTTGTAAACCCTAGGGCTTGACCTGTATATAAAGGCAGGCCTCTAGGACCGGAAGACTTAAGTTACAATCTCTCGAGAGCTAGGTTAGCGATTCCCGCACCCTTGTAATCGTGATCTATCCATCAAATACACACAAAGAAGGACGTAGGCTATTACCTCCATCGGAGGGGCCGAACCTGGGTAAACCCGACTCTCTCTCGTTCAACCCCTTCGAGCCGCCACCTAGCGGCGATGGCCTCACACCTAAGTCCTTTCACAAGGACATCTGTCGGGTTGACAAAACCATGGCAGTTGGCGCCCGCCGTGGGGCCCTCTCCCGGTGGAGTTGAGTTTTCGGAGGGAATCCTACCAGGATTTGGGAAGCTTGCGGTTAATCAGATGGTCAAGAGCCGCCGTGACAAGATCTACGTCAACAAACCGACTTGGAGCGTCGAAGCTGACCCGATCGGATGTGGGCTTCGAGGTCCCGTTGGTGAGATTGATTTAGAAACCTCTGAGTCGGACATCAACATCGACATCGACGAGCCGGCTCGGGGCGCCCAAGCCAGTCAATGCCAGGGCGGCCTTCGTCATGTCTTCATCGGCTTCACGTAGGGAATCAGCCTTTCGAATGAGCCAGCATCCAGCGGCGATGCCCTCGTCAACTCGGACGGCGGATCATCCACAGGAGATACGGATTCGATCTGTCCTCTTTATGATGGCTGGCTTTGGGGCTCGTTGGAAAACGAGGCCCCTGAGGAATATGACGAGCCGCCACGCCAAGTTGCCGTTTACATGGCGGGGGCTACGACGGTTCCAGATCCGGCCGCAGCTGGAGGTTCTGGCGGGTCAACTAAAACGCCGGCTCAAGCCATGACTGATCTCATGGCCGAGATGGCAAAACTCATGGACACCCCAGTTACTGCAGAAAATCAGGAAGAGCGCAATGTGGAGCTAACCAAATTGCGTAGTCAAATAATTGAGGTACAGAAAGAAATTGATGCTGAAAACGCACGAATGGCAGAGTTGCAGGCTCGCATACATCAAGAGACGGAACGCCTTATGGCCGAGGCCTGGCGGTTAGGAGTTCAAAGGGAGGCATCGGAGGCAGTTTACGAGAGAAGACACCACCGCGGGCTCCCTCCGAACCTTGAGCCACAACAGCTTTTTAATACCCCACAACAGACACCAGGAACTGTTCAACAACCCGGGAATCGGCAAGAGGAACAGGCTCAACCCCCGCCGGCTCACTCCCCGCCTCGGCGATTCCAGACTCCGCGGGACCACTTTTCCAATCCTGTTGACAACATGTTGGCAGCAACCCGGAATTTGGAAGCACTGACTATTAACGGAAACTCCCCTGTTGAGGTTGAGGCTAGAAACGCTATTGAGATGCTGAAAACAGCTGTGGTATAGCACGCACAGTACTCATACGGTTGGGATAGGATGCATTCCACTCCCTACGATAGCAAGGGCCGTCATGTGGAGTCCCCGAACGTTTCCAGTAGTGGGCGAAGGCAACAGCCTCAGGTCTCCCCAACCCGTCCCATGTTGTCAGACACGCAGGCAGTTGTGGATGCAGCGAGAGGCGTGCGACAAGTAGAAGCGGAAGCGGCAGCACGGGCGATTCAACAGCTTCACCGTCAACCGGCGAGTTTGGGGGCTGGGTCCAACAGTAGGACAATTGGTATACCATGCTTATCCCCGGCACTCCGCACCGAGAGCATGCCCAAAGACTTCAAGGGGCCTCGTAAAGTGTCAAATTACACGACAGATCTTGAGCCGGCGTCTTGGATTGAAAGTTATGAGTTGGTGATGGATATGCTGGATGTCAGTGACGCCGTGTGTGCCAAGTACTTAACCATGATGTTGGAAGGACCGGCTCGGACGTGGCTAAAATTTTTGCCACCTAACTCCATCAACACATGGGCCGAGCTGAAAGAATGGTTCATCAAGAATTTCCAAGGAACCTGCAAGAAGCCTATGACAATAGTAGACCTACAGCATTGTGTTCAACGAGTGGACGAGTCGGCTCACCATTGGACTCGCTGGGTCGCTGAAATTATTCACTCATCAGAAGCTCAAGCAGTCCTAATACTGGAAAAGAACTGTCACTTCCAGCCTTTGGTTCAGAAGCTCGGACGGCTCAAGAGAAAAGTACAAGACATGGGCGACTTGATGGATGTCCTCACCAGATATGCCGAGTCAGATAGTACGAAGGATCCCGGCTCAGATGAGGACAAGACCACCAAAGGCAAAAAGGCTAAAGGAGGGAGAGGTCGGCATGGTCACGGTGGTAACCAGGGGGATCAAAATAATAAGCGGAAGCAGCCTGATGGAGGGTCAGACTTTGTGGCCAATACTAACACAGGCTTCAATAATCAGCGCCGCAACGGTCAACCCGGAGGGGCTTATAATGGGAATAAACCTTGAAATTATGAGGAGGCGCTTAAAGCACCTTGCCCTAAGCTCATCACTCAGGATAAGCCGGCTATCCACTCATGGGAGAACTGTTATATCATGCAAGAGTTCCATAACCAGGCTTTCCAGAATAATCCAGGAGGTAATGGTTGAGGGCTGCCGGGTCAACACGGACCTGGCGGGTCACAAGGTGGCCCGGGGGCTGGTTTTCAACATCAGGAAAATCATGGCAATGGGCAGCATCCTGGCCAGGGCAATCAGCATAATAACCAAGGAGGATTCCAAAGTAATCCCAAGCAGTTGAACAACGGTCAGTACCACTAGCACCTGAATCCTTGAATAAAATTCATGCTCTGGAGGGTCTCAAAGAAGAAATTTTATGTCTCCGAGAGGGAGACAAGCCGGCCCTGGAACACCAGTGGCCTTATTATACTTAGCTCTGTCGACTCCTTTTTTGTAATTTCTTCCCCCCTTGCAAAATTCTGTATATACTTCTTTATGTTTCAAGTATGAATAAAGCCGAAGTATTTTGTCGTTTCAACCAACAAATTGAGTTTGAGTCTTTATTTTTCAAAAAAAAGGGTACCTGGGGGCTTCCAACTCATCTAGTTTAGCTTTCTCACCCTTGTGACCCGGCATAATAACACCACAATATCAAAAGGGCATTTGGGGGCTTCCAGCCCATCGGGCTTAGCTTTCTCACCCTCTTGACCCGGCAAAAATAAACGCCATATATGGTTAAACCTGCCTGTATGCTTGATGCGACTCCGATCAGATGACCCCGTGTACTCTTGACAAAGTCAATCCTTTTTGGTCCCTGAACTTGTTATGGTTAAAACACCGGCTTGAGTCATGAGAGAGCCGGCATACAGAAAGCTAGGATAAACCATGGGTTATCATACCCGCTTCATTCAAGCAAGACTCGAGCCTCGAAAGCCGGTCTTTCCCTGTCGAGCCTCGAAAGCCGACGGATTATCTTGACATATGTTATTACGTCCTTCGCATCGTCATCACGTCATGCTTATGCGGAAAGCTGATTTCTAGATCAGAATATATCACAAGATATTTTGTGATTTTTTATGAAGCCTTTTTAGCCGACCAGCATCTCGGTTAAACTAACCAGGATCGTGTGGTTAGAACCTTCAAAGCTGCCTTCAAAAAGGGGCTGCCTTATATTTCTAAGCTTCGAAAGCCAGTTACTAAAACGTTATTATGTGCTGAAACTCATCACATGAAATGTTTTGGGCACGCCTTATTTTCATTACCGGTTTATACATGAAATAACCGGGTTATCAGCTGCATGACCAGCATAAAATTATATTATTGGTTAAAGGGCTAAAAGGACCTTAAATTTTGAATATCAGTTGTCGGGTCTCATTAAGCCGGCTTGTCAATATTGCCTTATTTGGCTTTGTTCATTATAGCAAAGTTTCAGGTTCAAAGTTACTACCGGCTCATGCTTGAAAGGCTGGGTTGAACAATTGAGTTCGCATAAGCAACCAATTGACAAGACATACAAATCTTCAACATTGTCGAAAGGAAAATAGATTGTTAAAATCTAGAAGATCAAGACCTTCTACCGGCTCATTTTTCCCAGCTCTATTTTACCGAAAGCGCTCATCAATAGAAGGATTATATGAATAACAGGGCGGTGAAATAGCAGAAAAGGGATCAAGCCCAGAAAAATAAGTATCTTGCGACAACAAAGGCGCAAACATGCATGATGGCGCGACAACAGTTTTCGACTATCCCTATTACTAGCTCAAAGAAGCCACAAATTGTTTTTCCACCCATACTTGGGGGCTTAAGTTGATAAAGTGATGATTGATAAAGCTCGAATCGCCGACCACATCATCCGGGCCAGTGGCGGCTAACCTTGCGCGTGAGACGCCCCCGGGTTATCCACCGTTTGGTCTTCTGGTTCCTGTATCTGAAGGTTATCCACGTCCCAGTTGTAGTGGGATAAGGCTTGGAACATAGCCTCATCATCAAAGATAGGTGATGGGTCAACTTCAGAGGCAAAGATGTGCTCACGCCTTTGAGGAGCCAGATTCTTTGATATTAAATCGGGTGGAGGAATCCGGGTATGGTTGGCGTCATAAGCCGCCTGATAATTCCTCAGTTTCATCTCAGATACCAACTGAGTGGATAATATTTGAGCATCTTTGACACATGCGGCATAATCCTCCTGAAAAATTCGGACCCCTCATTCTTGAACTCAGGGAAGCCCTTTGCTAACTCAGCTGGGTCAAGCTCTTCTCCATAAGCTAAAGCACGACTCAATGCATATATGGCACCGGATCGGGCGGCTGACGTCTTTAGCTCTAGAATGTGTTGTGGGATGGTTGAAAGACACTCCAACACATTCTTAATAAACTTTAAAGGCTGCTTATCCCCCATTGTTGCCTTAATTGCAAGATGACTCCCAGCGTAGAGTTGCTTTGTCAGGGAATAAACAACTTTGAGCATCAGCAGGCTATTATCATAGAAGCTGCTAGTCTGGGGGCCTGCAAAATAAAGTCAATACATGAGTCGTCGGGCGCTTTATATCTATATCTCAAGGATACAAGAGGTTATATACACTTACCGAAAATAGCTTGGGTCATCTGGGCAATATGCCGCTTTAACCTGGACAGCTCCTCGGAGATGGGTTTGAGCCGGCCCTCAGCGTCCTCTGCACGCTTCAATAGAGTCGCCTTTTCATCTTCAAAGGATTTCTTCTCCTTCAAAAAGCCTGTCTTGACGTTTCCAGCTCGATCAACGAGAGGCGAAGTTTTTCTTCAACTTCTTCTTGGGAGGTTTGCCCTTTTTCCAGGTCTTTTTTCAAACTAGCTACGCTGGATTCGGCTGTCTTCAAAGTTTCCTGCATCATAAATAAATCTATGTCAAGTCCCAAGCAAATTGCAAGCAATATATTCGGCACTTGGGGGCTAATGTATATCAGTTCTTTTGACACTAAAGATGTGAACAAGACCCGGCTCATCTCAAGGACATGAGCCGGCCCTTGGGGGTTACAGGTCGAAGTTCTTCAAGTTATTAAAAGACCTGGCTCATCTCAAGGAGATGAGACGGCCCTTGGGGGCTACAGGTCGAAGTTCTTCAAGTTATTAAAAGACCCGACTCATCTCAAGGAGGTGAGCCTACCCTTGGGGGCTACAGGTTGAGTCAGTCACAACATTCGCAAGACCCTGCTTATCTTAGAAAGATAAAGCTGGGCCTTGGGGGCTACCAAAGGATATATGATGTGAGCATGTAAAGGAGAACATACCTCGTATTTATTCTTCATCATGCTAACAAGGCCGATTTCCATTTCACGACTCGTAGCCAGGCGGTCCAAGCAGGCAGCATAAAGATCTTAAACACTAAAGTTCTCATAATTTGGAAGCTCCAGTTTGGTCTTCCCTTTTTCTTGCAGTACCGCTTCATCCTTAGCAATAACCTTTGTTAACACCCTCGAAATCTCAGGAGCGGTATAACCCATCCCAGTAATAACAACCTCAGGGGCATCTTTGTTTACTGAAGGATTGGGCGGGTCAAGGTTAACTGCTGATGTAGCTTCAACTATTATGACATAAGTACTGGCTAGTTCAGATGGAGGTAAATCGTTTTGGATCTCCTGAGGGTCTTCAGGTTGATCAACATGAACTTCAGGAGCCGCCGGATCAGGAATATCCGGCTCAGGGGCCTAAGGGTTAACAAAAAAACCCGTCAGTTTTCCTTTTCTTGGCTTTGGCCCTGCCAAGTTAAAAAGTATAGTATGAAGTATGGGAAGGGACAATAGTCTACTCTAACAGGCAAAATTATGAGGAATTTACCCATGATTGATAACAAAGGGTGCCAGTTTGGACGCAGTTGAGTCGTCCGACGAAGGTGGCGACTCCTGATAAACCAAGGCATAGGAATCAAAAGTTGACATATCAAGTCAGAACTTCCTTGGAAGATTGGAATATTAAGTACCTTGGCTGGTCGTTTCCGGGCGGCTGATTTATCAGGTAAGCCCTCAACAAGATCACCACTCCCACTTCGGGTCTGACGCCTAGACTGGTGCTGGGTTTTCTTCAAAACAAAGTGAGGGTCCAGATGAGCGTCTGGGTGAGAAAAGCCTACCTTCCGAACAACCCGCCTTGTTTTCAACGGGGGCAAAGGTTCTGAGTCGGAAGAGATGGAAATTACCTCAACATCGCCTGCACGGCTTGTTTCAACATCGCCCTAAGAAGAAGAGGCGTCAGATAGATTCAATGAAATACAAACAAAAGATTAAATTTACCTTTGATCGGGTATCAGTGGCAGCTGCTTCGTCCACGTGAGACGGCTCTTCGACAACCGCCTTATTCTTCTTCTTACTTGGAGCGGCTTTGGGCTTGTTAGCTGCGGTTTTGCTGCGTTTCCTACTCCAGAAAGGAGATGTAGCCTGTGACACCCTGATTTTGGCAACTTTTTCTTTTCAAAAACTTTTGGGTTTTATTTGCAAATCTGGTTGATTTTCAAATATTCTCAATTAATTTGGACTGATGAATCTCTGAATCTTTTCCCAAGTAACCCAAAACCCTCATCATCTTGCCACAACCTTGCTACAGCTCCCTTGGATCAATTTCCAATATTTAATCTTTTCCAATAATCCTTTTCTTTATTTGGGAAATTATGTCAATATGGGTTGTGAAGCAACCTATAGTTTGGATGATCAATAAATTCCCAAACTTTTGCCACACCTTCTTATCATCATATGATTCCATAATCTTCGAAAATATTCCATTGCCCAATACAAAATTTTGGCCAGAATAATTATTTCTTCTCTGGTCAGAATTGGTCCATTGTGAAGCAACCCCTATTTTCCTATCTCAGAAAATTCTCAATAAATTTCCTGAGATACTAGGGAACCTATCTAGCCACGATATCCAAAAATATAGTCTGGTCCAGTGCAATTTTTCAGCAGCAAAGCTCTGACAAGTTTCTGCTTATTTCAAACCTTTGTGAAGGAAGTACCAGCTAGAGATGGCTCCATGACATGAAACTTTTACAGCATCTCCTATAACTCAAATGACTTCCCTCCACCAAGTTTCATCATCAGCAGAGCATCCATGTGAGTGCCACAAGCTCAACAAGATTCTGGACCAGAATGGTAGTTTACATAGGAACTGCATTCAAAACTTTTTCAAACTTTCTCAAACTTTGCCAGTTTGTAGTCCTTCCAAGGTAGATCCCATTAGACTTCTCCTTTAGCATCATCTCCATCTCATCTCCTCACTAGAACCTCCCCAAGTTGCTGACAACAAACTGTTGGTGATGTTGCCTCTCATCTCAGTGGGTTACTGGGCAAGCCAGTGCCACGAGGAGGTTCCAGAGTGCAAGGACAACGCTCCAGACACGGCCCGGCAGGACAGCTCGCGCCGCGTGTGCCCGTGCACATGGTGACCGCGTAGCCAGCCTACCAAAACCGCGCTCTGGGCGCCGGCAGGCTCGGGTCTCGTCGGAGGTCGACGACCGCGTAGCCGTACCTTGTCCTAGCGTGCCGACATCCCCTCCTCCTTCCACCTGGACCCTCCAGACCCTTCTCCCTCGCCGAAGCTGGCCTCGGCGGCCGCCACGGCACTCGGGCACTGTGCTGCCCGTGGCCGCACTGTGGTTTGCGGCGCGTCGTCTTCCTCCGCATGCTTCCACCGCCGCGTTAACTCCCTCCGGCTCTCTCCCATCTCGTCGCCGCTCCCGGACAGCCAGCTAGCCGTCCTTGCCCCGGCGACGTGGCCACAGCTCCGGCCGTTCCAGAGAGCTCGGCCGCCTTCGCCTCTGGCCTATAAAAGGCCCTGCCCAGCGCTCCGAGCTCCTCACCTCTCCCCCTCCACCTCCAATCGGCCTCCCGAGGAGCCAGCCACGACCGAGAGGCCCTCTGGCCTCGAATCTCACCGGAGCTCCGCCGTTTGTACCCACCTCGCCGCCAGCATCTCCACTCCACCCCAGCCCCAATTGACCTCACCCTCGAGCTCAGGGCATTCCCCTGGTGCTCCACGACCTCCTGCCCAAGCAAACCATCACCGGAACCGCCGTCTCCGACCACACCCGAGCGCCGCCGCCGCCGGAGAAGAAGGGGACGACGTCGTCCGACCACCTCTAGCCAATCCACGGGTACGTACGTGCTCGCCGTCAAGCGCCCGTTCCATCCTTGTAGTCGCCAGACCTCACCGCCGCCTCTATCGCCGGCGACCATCGCCGGAGCGCTGCGGTGCTCTGCTCCCTCCTCTCCCTCTCTGTTTAAACCGAGCCGGCCCCACCTGCCAGCGCCTCAGGCCCGTGCCCGAAGCGGTATAAGTGGAGGCGCCCCTCCACTTTATGCCTTCGACGTGGCCCGCTGGAGGTTTTTCTAATTTTTCTGATTTCTATTTATTTAATTCAGTTTGACCAGTAACTTTGACCTTAAATAACTTTTAAACCATAAGCTCAAATTCATTGATTCTTTTTGCATTGTGTTTGTATTGATCCCCTTTAATTTCTAACCAAGTTTGGTATTTTTCTCTTATCCACAGAATTTCTGGTTAACAAAAATGCATGATGTGTCATTTTCCTTTGCATTTTAAAAATATTTTCAAAAGGGAACTTTGGTGATTTTGAAGATCAGGAGTGTTTGAACAACCCAACAGAGCAAGGCAAGCCATGATACCCATTTCATGAAGCATTTCAATAGCATTGCATATTTAAATGCATTATGCTCATTTATTTTCCATAGGGTAGTTCATAATAATTAAGTGAAATACCTAAGTTTTGGGATGAACCACTATATTTGCGAAATGAACTTAGTGGTTGATCTTGAGTCACCTGTCCGGGCTTAACCGTGCAACCACATTTGCCGGTATGGGACGGCCTTGACTTGGTCTGATTGCGTGCTCTTTCACCGGTACCTCCAAAGAGGGAGGGTTATGCGTGCGTGCTACCCTGATCAGGTAGGCGGCGATAACCCTGTGAGCCAGTTGAGTTTTGTGCCGGCGTCCCCGTTTGGGACAGTTTAGTTTGGCCATGACGGTGGCAGGTGTCATGAGGACAGAGGGGCCACCCAGGGCAGGACTCCGGGGGAGGATGATTGCCGGTGGTACGATGGGAGAGTCACGGGTCAGACAGGTTTCGTTGAAGCAACGCTGGTCCACCCGAATGGGATCACGAGGCCAGGTGCTTCATGGTGTGGGTAAAGTGCGCAACCTCTGCAGAGTGAAAAATCTATTCGAATAGCCGTGTCCACGGGATTGGACAGCCCGTCCAGACCTCGCTAGGTGGTCAACCATAACAGTGTTAGTAATGATGGAAGAACTCTTCGTATGATCGGAAGTACTCGATGGCTTATGAGTATTCCGAGGGTTGTGGGACAACTCGGAAGAGAGTAAGTTGATAACCGGTGCAGTAAGTAAATTACTTAAGAATTGAGCTTGTTGTTTGCTATGCTATTGTTTGCTGCATTACTTGGTTGTCGTGAGCTTGCGAGTACATTCAAAGTACTCACCTGGTGTATCATGCCAGATGCAGGAGAAGCCGAGGATGGAGGTCCTGATGGTTCGTGCGACGCTAACTAGGATGTGTCCACAGCAGTGTCCCTGTGGATGGAGTTGCCGCTATGTTCCGCTACGCCGTAGAAGTACTTAGTAGTTCCGAGGCCCTGCTATGTTTCATAAATAATGTAGATACTGTCATAGCACCGAGCGTGCCTTTGGCCTCGCTATCATTGTAACATATGAGCTTGTACCCGAAAGCTATCAATAAAGTCAGTTCAGTTCTGTTCCAAGTTGTTGTGTGTTTCCAGAAGACATGATCTCTGGGCTGGAAACACTAGTAATCCGGTTCTTTGAGCCGGGGTGCCACATAGCCTGCAGAATTAAACAATCAGAGCAAGCAGGCAAAAGGCTCAAAGTTTGTTCGAAAAGCCGGATTAGGATATTAAAAGTTTTATACCAGAGGAGCCGGGTTAAGGGCGTAGAAAGGTTTCAACCCGTCCTTGCTACAAGTCTCTAGGTTTTCACCCAACAGTTTCTTCACAATCCGGTTTATTTCGCTGGCCTCCAAGGAAAAATTGTTGTACCGTTGGGCGTCATTCAAGTCGCCAGAGTAAGCACACATTAAATCATTGCGCAGACTTAACAGCAAAATCCTCCAACATACCCAACATCGGGTTAGGTCGACCCCAGTCAGCCCGTTGGCTAGCAGAGCCCTCAACTTCGGATAAACATGGGAGTGTTGGGAACGTTCCTCTTGAGGAGCCCAACCAGGAAGCTCAAAATCCATGGGGAGGCGGTTGGGTCTATAACCCAGCAAAGGATTTTCGTCGGCAGGGGTGGTATTCCGACAATAAAACCAAGTCTTGTTCCACCCTTTGGGACGGCTTGGTATGGTGGCAGCAGGAAAAAGGACGTCTTTCCGCCTCTGGATTGAAACCCCGCCAAGTTCTAAGCCAGGACCGTCCGCACACTCTGTCTGCCGGTTCAAATAGAAGAATTCCCTGAATAGGGAGACGGTGGGTTCCGCTTGAAGATACACCTCGCAAAATACTTGGAACTGGCAAAGGTTCGATATGGAGTTAGGACCCAGGTCTTGAGGATGAAGACAGAAAAAGTGTAAGACGTCTCGAAAGAATTTTGACCTGGGAGGTGAAAACCCCCTCTGAAGGTGATCCAAGAATATCACCACTTCTCCTTCCTCTGGGTTTGGGGTTTCCTCTCCAAGAACGACCCGCCAACCAACCACATTTTGAGGCGGCAGAAACCCATGTTCCTCATAATCTTTCAAGTGAACATCAGAAACTTGAGTGGCCACCCAGTTGCAGGCTTTTGACTCCGACATAATGAGTCGCCTGGATAAAGCAAAAGAGGGCGGCTTAAGTAAATGGTTCAAATAAAATGATCTAATTATCTACGACGGAAAGGCTGCTTTGTAAAGAGCCGGATCCTTTATACAGTAGCTTAACGCATGACAAGTTACAATTATTGAGCCGGCAGGAGTAAGGGCGACTTGTGCTAAGGACCAAAGTTTTCTGAAGTTTTACTAAGTGTAAGACAAACAAGTTTCTCCCGGAACAACAATAATTTTGGATCTAAGAATAGCTCAAAAATATGAAGTACTCCTTCCGTCCCAAAATAAGTGACTAAAAATGACTCAATTTTGTACTAACTTTAGTACAAAGTTGAGTCACTTTTGAGTCACTTATTTTGGGACGGAAGGAGTATTTGTTAGCCCTAGCGGAGGAGCCGAGAAGCAATGGCAGTACAGTTCATCTAATGCTGAGGAGGATTAAAGCACGACATACACGAAACGAGATCAGTGTTTCTACCATTCTACTTTTGTGATTGTGCTTGCGGGATCTACTCACGAAACTAACGATGGTGATGAACTGGAGAAAAGCTATTGAAGAACTCGGGAACTTCAGTGTACTGCGATGGATCTAGGTCAGAAGAAAATGACTTACTTGAGTGATCACCGGCGGCGGCAGAGGCACGCGGAGGCTTGACTAGTGAGGAAGAGATACCGCAGCGACCTCGAGAGTGGTTGTCGGAGATGAAGGAACAGCGACGGCAGTACAAGAAGTCTCCGGACTCAAGGAAGAAGAAGAAGCAAGAGGCGAAGTGGAAAGTGAATCAGGGACCCCTTGGTAAATATTTAAAGGGAAGGAGCCCGAAGAGGCAACTGACAGGCGTGATAATCGAGGGAATGCAGTAAATTTCGAGAAACAAAAACGCCTCGATTTTTGGGATAAAACAAATATGACCAGATTCACCATGATGTCATTATTGTTTTTCCGGATTGATAACAGATGACGTCACAATAAATGAACACTGGAGAAATGACAAGTGTGGAAGTAGTACAAGCCAACGTTATGAGATTCATGGAAGGTACAAGTTCAATAATGAGTCGCCAAACGAAGAAAAGAGAAATTGACATGAACGGATTCAAATCAATCTAGGGCCTAATGTCAGGGATATAACTCCACGGTGTAACCCGCCCTACTAGGCCGGGTTAACATATTAACAGTCTTATCAGCAAGTTCACGATGGGCCGTGTCCTTAAGACGAGGCAAGCGAGGCGGTGGCTGACTAGAGTCGCCAGGCGGCCCAACACTTGAAGATGGCGACTCAAGGCCCACGAAGCTGAAGACGCCGACGGGTTTTCCCTAAGACACAAGGCAAGTTAGAGACATCGTAGGTTACAGGACACGATACGAGCCGGACTATGTTGTAAACTCTAGGGCTTGACCTGTATATAAAGGCAGGCCTCTAGGACCGGAAGACTTAAGTTACAATCTCTCGAGAGCTAGGTTAGCGATTTCGCACCCTTGTAATCGAGATATATCCATCAAATACACCCAAAGCAGGACGTAGGCTATTACCTCCATCGGAGGGGCCGAACCTAGGTAAACCCGACTCTCTCTCGTTCAACCCCTTCGAGTCGCCTCCTAGCGGAGATGGCCTCACACCTAAGTCCTTTCACAAGGACATCTGCCGGGTTGACAAAACCACGACATGTACTTGTCAATTTCTTGGGAGATCTCTTGTGTCTTGGTCCTCCAAGAAACAAAACTTGGTATCTCTATCTACCGCCGAAGCTGAATATATCACCGCCGGATCTTGTTGTGCGCAATTGCTATGAATGACCCAAACTGTTAAAGACTACGGGATAAATGTGAAACATGTCCCATTGTTTGGTGACAATGAGAGTGCTATCAAGATTGCACACAATCATGTGCAACATTCTTGAACTAACATATTCAAGTTCATCATCATTTCATTCGTGATCATGTTGCCAAATGAGATATAAATTTCAAACATGTTCGTATCGACAAGCAATTGGCACATATCTTCACAAAGCCACTTGATGAAAAAGTGTTTTGTGACTTCAGGGGTGAGTTGAACATCATAGATTCTTCAAACTTGTTCTAGAGACTCACTCGGATGCATGCAAGGGCATGAGCTTACATGACTATTCCTTGATACTATTGACACGATACTATTTCATATCTTGGAAAACCACTACTGAAGGAAGGTCCAAAGACGACACATCAATCTGAGACCCTTCGACCAAACTATGTGTGAAGCATGAATCACAAACGATATAGTTCTAACTCCGTCGCTAATAACGCAAACTGTGTGAGATGGTGGATCCATCAAATACGATTCAGAAAAAAGTTGCGTGTGTGATACGTGGCAAACAGTTGGTACTCATGAACTATTTGTGATTAGCCAAAATAACACAAACAGTTAACCAAATACATATGTGTGCGATGTACGACATACAGTTCAATCGGATAAACTGTTTGCGCTGATCCAGCAGAACACAAACGATTACTCGGATGATTTTGTGTGCGATAGACAACATACAAGTCACTCGAATGAACTATTTGTGATGAGATGCGATTACACAAATCAATATGTGTGTGATAGACAACATACATGTCACTCAGATGAACTGTGTGCGATGAGCCAAAATAACACAAACGATTCAACGTAACAAGATGTGCGTGATACCCGGCAAACATGTCAGTTATCTGAATCATGTATGAAGACTGATAGACAACATACAGGTCACTCAGATGAACTGTATGCGACGAGCCAAAATAAAACAAACAATTTCTGCTAATAAGTTGTGTGTGGTGTGGGCAAACGCTTGCTGATGAACAATTGTCTGCGATTGTTCAAATCATCACCATCGTGTTGGTTCGTTTAATCGTTCGCGATGTGATTTGCTCTGTCTACATAATAACAAGATATATGCTTATAAATACAAGATGCATAAAAAAATTAAACATGCAATTACATAACATTTGCATAGCTCAATAAATAATTTACATGCATAACAAACTAGGAGAAACCCCGAAACCGGCCCTAGTACAACCGTTAATGGCGTGCGCCAGCTGGTACCTATGGACACAGATGCCCGAGTGCAGAAATTAATGGTGTAATACGTGTGTCCTGCAATCCACGCCAACGCTTCCCGCCTCTTCCTCCGTTGATTTCCCACCACCAGTGAGTAGC
This sequence comes from Elymus sibiricus, assembly GCA_039707655.1. Taxonomy (NCBI): domain Eukaryota; kingdom Viridiplantae; phylum Streptophyta; class Magnoliopsida; order Poales; family Poaceae; genus Elymus; species Elymus sibiricus. Next base: position 214,029,103 of record CM077675.1, read on the forward strand.
TAGCTCTATATGACCCTTGTGGCAACGCAGCGACAACACCCCTATCTACCATTAATTATTCCAGGCATGCCAGGCAACCAAAGCTCAGAGGTTGACGACGGCCCCTTGCCAGGCAACCAAAGCTTGGAGGTCGATGTCGGCCCCTTGCCAGGCAACCAAAGCTCGGAGGTTGACTACGTCGCCCCCTTCTTGGATTACATCCTCAGTGAGGAGAACGATGAGCCGGTGGAGGCATCATGGCCCATTGGCATCGATATTGTTGTGTCGTTCCTTGGGCGCATGATGTTCTTCTGCAGAAGAAGTATAAATAGTTGATTGCCATGCACCGCGCAAAAGATCCAAAGCTGCTTGTCGGCATGATCGACGACCCACCCGAAGATCCACCGTCACCGGTGCCCTTCGCAAGCCTGATGCCCCGCTAAGAATGGGCAGAATCCTTGTGCGATTCAATGATGAGCGGTTTGTGTGCCGCTTCATCATGCTCGGCGGCGGCCGTGTCATCGTCGATCTCGACATTTATGTGGCCAGGCTCGAGCGCGTCGTCAGCAGAGATGACGCCCCCGACGAAGTAGAGGTGTACCAATGTGAAATCTTGTGGAGGTAGGTCATGGGTGGAATTCACTACCAGTGCGAAGACATGGAGATGGAGCGGTTCGGTGGGCTTGTCATGGGCGCGATTGCACATTGTCAAGCTCTACTGGATGAGGCCCAGCAGCCCCAAGAGCCTACTGATATGTCTCCAACGTATCTAATTTTTTTGATTGTTCCATGCTATTATATTATCAATCTAGGATACTTTATATGCAATTATATGCTATTTTATATCATTTTTGGGAACTAACCTATTAACCCAGTGCCTAGTGTTAGTTGTTGTTTTTTGCCTATCTTTTGTTTTCCAGGAAATCAGTACCAAACGAAGTCGAAACGCTTCAAAACTTTTTGACAATTTTTTCCGGGACAAAAGAGACCCTGGAAGCTTCGGGAGGAGTCAGGAAGCGAGATGAGGAGACGGCAAGGAAACAAGGCGCACCGAGGGGGTAGGCACGCCTTGATGCCTTGTGGGCCCCTCATGGCTCTGTCTGACCTAATTCCACCTCCATAAATTCTCTAAAATCAGGAAACCAATAGAGAGCCATCCAAAACACTTTTTCCGTTGCCGCAAGCCTCTGTTCCGATGGGAGGCCATTTGGAGACCTTTTCTGGTACTATGCCGGAGTGGGAATCGACCGCAGAGGCCATCGACATCAACCTTGCTGTCTCTATGATGATGCGTGAGTAGTCCACCATGGACCTACGGGTCCATAGCTAGTACCTAGATGACTTCTTCTCTCTCTTTGATCTTCAATACCATGTTCACCGCGATTCTCACGGTGATCTATCCGATGTAATATTCTTTTGCGGTGTGTTTGTTGGGATCCGGTGAATTGTGGGTTTATGATCAGATTCATTGAAAGTAATTGAGTCTTTTCTGAATTCTATTATGCATGATTGTTATAGCTTCGTATTTCTCTTTGATCTATCGATTTAGTTTGGCCAACTAGACTGATTTATCTTCAGCGGGAGTGGTGTGTTGTAGTGGGTTCAATCTTGCGGTGCTCTATATCCTCGTGACAGAAGGGGACAAGACACATATTTGTATTGTTGCCATTAAGGATAAAATGACGGGATCTGGACATATTGATTGTCTTATTTTGTCTACATCATGTCACCTTGCTCCAAGCATTACTCTATTTGTTATGAACTTAATACCATAGATGCAGGCAGGAGTCGGTTGATTGGTGGAGCAATAGTAGTAGATGCAGAATCGTTTCGGTCTACTTGTTTATGGACACGATGCCTATATACATGATCATTGCCGTGAATAACATGTCATAACTATGCGCAATTCTGACAATTGCCCAACAGTAATTTGTCTACCCACCGTACGCTATATTCAAGAGATAAGTCTCTAGCGAACACTATGGCCCTCGGGTCTACTTAAACATAAATACAAAAATCCTAAAAATACTTGTCTGCAATTTATTTACTTTTATTTTATTCTACCTTGACATTATCTATCTCTACCAAGATTTAATCCTTGCAAGTAACAAGTTCAATGGGCCTGACAACCCTCTTGCTCGCGTTGAGTGCAAGTGTTTGGTTTTGTGTGTAGGAGCTATCGAAAGGAGTTTGCTTGGTTCTCCTATTGGTTCGATAACCTTGGTTCTCACCGAGGGAAATACTTATCTCTATTGTGCTGCATCCGCTCTCCTCTTCTGGGAAAAGCCCAACGCAACTCACAAGTAGCAGGAAGAATTTCTGGCGTCGTTGTCGGGGAGACATCATCAAACTCTCGTCAGGTCCCTACGCATAAATTATCGTTCACTCATTCTACTTTTTACTTGCTGTTATATTTTTCTTTATATAAAAATTAAAAATACAAAAATATTTCTATTTCCTGGTTTGCTTAGTTATCTAGTTTACTTGTTTGCTTGCTAATTTACTTGCTTTGTCACTATGTATCAAGAAAATACCAAAGCGTGTGACTTTTCAAATACTAATAATAATGATTTTATTAGTACTCCAATACCACCCGCCAAGTGCAGAAGCTTTTGATATAAATGTCGCTTTACTGAATGTTGTTATGAAAGAACAATTTGCTAGAAGTCCTAATGAGGACGTTGCTTCACATCTTAATACCTTCATTGAATTATGTGATATGCAAAAGAAAAAAATATGTGGATAATTATGTGGTTAAACAGAAATTATTTGCTTTCTCACTAAGAGATAAAGCTAAAACTTGGTTTTCATCCTTGCCTCACAATAGTATTGGAACATGGGATAATTGTAAGGATGATTTTATTGCCAAGTATTTTCCTCCCGCTAAGATAATATCTCTCCGAAATCAAATTATGAATTTTGAGCAAGAACATGTTGCACAAGCATAGGAGAGAATGAAATTGATGATTAGTAATTGTCCCACTCATGGCTTAAGTTTATGGATGATAATGCAAAATTTCTATGCAGGACTAAACTTTGTGTCGAGAAATCTTCTAGACTCTGCTGCAGGTGGTATCTTTATGGAGATTACATTGGGAGAAGCTACAAAACTACTGGATAATATCATGACAAATTATTCTCAATGGCACATCGAACGATCTCCAACAGGTAAGAAGGTAAATTATGTCGAAGAAATTGCTACTTTGAGTGATAGGTTGGATTCTCTTATGAATATGGTTGCAAATAAGAATGCTCATGTTGATCCTAATGATCTGCCATTATCCACTTTGATTGAGAAAAATAATGATGGTATTGATATGAACTTTGTCTCTAGAAATAATTTCAGTAACAATGCTTATAGAGGTAATTTCAATCCTAGACCGTATCCCGGAAATTCCTCTAATAATTTTTTTTGACTGAACACTGTAAGGGAAAACCCCCCACAGCCTTATAAAGCTTTATTGAAAAGTAAAAACCATATGTACAAGGTTACCTCGGTAACCCAAAGAATGCAAAAAGGAAAGAAAAACAACCTAACCTAAAAGAAGAGTACATTCAGGGGGGTAGAAAAGATACCCATTTCAACAGGTCTTCTTTAAACTTAGGCTTAATCCAATGTGCCAGCAGAGACATATCAGTCACAAAGCCTAATTTCCAAACAGCAAATCTAGGCTGGACATTCTGGAAGACTTTTGCGTTCCTCACCAACCAAATATGGCAATTCTTATGGTAATTCTTATGGTAACTCTTCAAATAATAATAATAGGATGCCCTTTAATCTTGAGGACACCATTAAAGAATTTATTAGTTCTCAAAAGATTTTCAATACTATGATAGAAGAAAAACTTCATAAAGTTGACAATATGGCTAGAAACATGGATAGGATTGCTCATGATGTAGAAACTCATAAAAATAAAATTTTGCCGTGCAAGAGATATTAATGAGTTTATTAAATCCATCCAAATATTTATTAATTAAAGTAAGGAGAGGACCACTAGGTTGAGAGCTAAGCGAGAATTCCTAGAAAAAGCGATTCCTCCCGGTTTTTATCGTAATCATGATGAAGATGTTAAAATGATTGGTGTTTCTCCTATTGAATCTTTATTCGCTAATCTGAAAATAGATGATAAAGGGACTGGATATGAGTCAACTTTAGCTACAAGGTGCCCCGTTTGTTCGGAGGGTGATGACCTTATTGAAAAAAATGAAAAAGTGGGTTTGGAGAGGTCAAAACATTAAATAGTGATGCACCCACTACTCTGGATTACAAGGACTTTAATTATGAAAGTTGTTCTTTAGTTTAATGTATTTCATTTTTGCAATGCTGGATTAGCTCACCTAATGCCTATGAACAAAATAAAGCTTTTACTAAACATATTGTCGAAGCAATGATAAAAGCTCATGAGGAGAAACTTGAGTTAGAGGTTTCGATACCTGGAAAGTTGCATGATGAATGGTAACCTACTATTATAATTAAGCTTAAAGATTAAGAATGTAATGCTTTGTGTGATCTTGGTGCTAGCGTTTCTACAATACCAAAATCTTTATGTGATGTGCTAGGGCTCACCGATATAAATGAATGTTCCCTTAACTTGCATTTAGCGGATTCCACTATTAAGAAACCATTGGGTAGAATAAATGATGTTCTTATTCTTGATAATAGAAATTATGTACCTGTGGATTTCATTGTGCTTGATATTGAATGCAACCTGTCTTGTCCTATTATACTTGGTAGGCCTTTCCTATGAACTATAGGTGTTGTTATTGACATGAAAGAAGGTAATATAAGATTCCAATTCCTACTAAATAAAGGGATTGAACACTTACCTAGAAATATAATTAAACCACCTTATTAATATATTATGAAGGCCAACTATGGAATCAATTTGGAGGATGACAACACTTGAAACTATGCATTATGCCTAGCTAGGGGCATAAAACAATAGCGCTTGTTGAGAGGCAACCCAATAGTTATCTTTAATTTTTTGTTTTATTTTATGTTTTGGTGTGTTGACATGATTATTGCTACTGCAATGATTGTGTTTTTATTTTTAAATTAGTGTTCGTGCCAAGTAAATCCTTTGGGATGATTTGGAAGATAGTAGAATTGATATGGTGAAAAAACAGAAAATTTTATGTCCAGTACAGAATTTATCTTATTTACTAGAATGTCTTTTTGATCTAATTTTTTTACACGTTATTGGTATACAAATTTTCCAGGTTTTACTATTTTTTCAGAATTTTCGGAGTTACAGAAGTATGGTTTTAGTACAGATCATTACAGACTGTTCTATTTTAGACAGATTCTGTTTTTTGCTTGCATTGTTTGCTTGTTTTGATGATGCTATGGATTGTATCAGGGCTATACGCCCTGGAGAAGATAGAATATAGTACCTATTATGAAATAATGAAATATGAATCAATTTATAACCTTACCTAAAATATTTGATATGTCTATTATACTAATGGATCTCACGAGGTTTTGTTGAGTTTTGTGTGCTGAAGTTTTCAAGTTTTCGGTGAGACAACGATGGATGAAGGAATAAGGAGTGGCAATACCCTAATATTGGGGATTCCCAAGTCACCACAAGGTAATATTCAAGGAATACCTAAGCGTCTAAGCTTGGGGATGCCCCAGAAGGCATCCCCTCTTTCGTCTCCAACCAATCGGTATGTCACTTGGAGCTATATTTTTATTCATCACATGATATGTGTTTTGCTTGGAGCATCGTGTGTTATATTTTGTTTTTATTTTAGTTTTCCATAATTATCGTTTGTTGGACACACGTATTTTAGGGAGACACGCGGTCATCATAATTTGTTAGAATACTCTATATGATTCACTTATGTCTTTTGAACTAGGCAGTTGCTCTAGTGCTTCACTTATATATTTTTAGAGCATGGCGGCGTACAGATTTTGTAGAAATAATTGAACTCTCATGCTTCACCTAAATATTTTTGAGAGTATATAATATATAGGAACGGTAATGGACACGTGTTATAAGACTAGTCGAAAAAGGATAGGTATTCAAGGGGGGTATAATAAAAACTTTCATGTAGCTCACTAAAGAAGAAACATGAGTTAATTATATTGATGTAGTAAGATGAAAGGGCATGAGTACATGATTATTGGTTAGTAGAAATATCGGTAATTAAAGCTTGTTATTTGTTATTCATCTAAGTATTAACTATGGCATGGTGATGATGTGTAAGCATTTTTATGTCTAAAATGAAATCCTATCGTGTTGTTCGAATCGGGGGCGTGCGATGGTTAACTCCTACCAACCTCCTCCCTAGGGGCATCCGGTAGTACTTTGCTTCGAGAGAGCTAATAAGGCTTTACAATAAGTATATGGGTTCTTTATGACTAATGTGAATCCATGGACATACGCACCCTCACCTTTTCGTAATTTACTAGCCTCTTCGGTGTCGTGCATTGCCCATTCTCACCTCGAGAGTCAGCACAACCTTCGCCGGTGCATCCAAACCCTGTGATATGATAAACTCTATCACACATAAGCCTCCTTATATCTTCCTCAAAATAGCCACCATACCTACCTATCATGGCATTTCCATAGCCATTCCGAGATATATTGCCATGCAACTTCCCCGTTCCGTCACATGACTTGTCTGTTCATCATCATATTGCTTTGCATGATCATATAGCCGACATAGTATTTGTGGAAAAGCCACCGTTCATCATTGTCTACATGTTACGCTAGATCATTGCAAATCCTGGTACACTACCAGAGGCATTCATAATAGAGTCATATTGTTTTATGTTGAGTTGTAATATTGAGTTGTAAGTAAATAAAAGTGTGATGATCATCATTGTTAGAGCATTGTCTCAATAAGGAAAGGATGATGGAGACTATGATCCCCCACAATTCGGGATGAGACTCCTGACAAAAATAAAATAAAAAATAAATAAAAAAAGAAACGGGGGAGGCGGAAAAAAAGAGAGAAAAGCCCACCATGAAAAAAATGAAACGAGAGAAAAGAGAGAAGGGCGGTGTTACTATCCATTTACCACACTTATGCCTCAAAGTGGCACCATGTTCTTCATATAGAGAGTCTCTTGAGTTGTCATTTTCATATGCTAGTGGGAATTTTTCATTATAGAACTTGGCTTGTATATTCCGACGACGGGCTTCCTCAAATGCCCGATGTCTTCATGAGCAAGTAAGTTGGATGTACACCCACTTAGCTTCTGTTGTGCTTTCATACACTTATAGCTCTAGTGCATTCGTTGCATGGCAATGCCTACTCCTCGCATTGATACCAATTGATGTGCATCTCCATAGCCCATTGATCCACCTAGTTGATGCGAGACTTTCTTTTCCACTTTGACTCCTTTGATATCTACCACCATACTCTATTTCACCCATATGCTATATCCATGGTTCACGCTCATGTATTGCGTGAAGTTGAAAATGCTGAAGCATGTTAGAAGTACGATCCAATTGCCTGGTTTGACACTAGGGTGCTCATGATTTGTACTTATGCGGTGAAGACGGAGGCATGCCATGCTTGATATGATAAAATGAGTAGGGAATAACATTCTTTAAGGATTATATATTTTGAAAAGTAATGATTATGTTATTTATGTTTATGGATATTATTATGTTGATATCAATTAGTTCATCGTTTCTCAATGATCATACCTAAAAGAGATTACATGTTAGGTAGGATGTCGCATCAAAAATTCTGTTTTTATCATTTACCTACTCGAGGACGGGCAGGAATTAAGCTTGGGGATGTTGATACGTCTCCAACATATCTATACATTTTGATCGTTCCAGAATATTATATTATTAATCTAGGATATTTTATATGCTATTTTATATCATTTTTAGGAACTAACCTATTAACCCAGTGCCTATTCCAGTTGATGTTTTTTTGCCTATTTTTGGTTTTCCAGGAAATCAGTACCAAACGAAGTCCAAACGCTCCGAAACTTTTTGAAGATTTTTTTCTGGACAAAATAGACTGTGGAAGCTTTGGGAGGAGTCAGGAAGCGAGACGAGGAGATGGCAAGGCAACAGTGCACACCCAGGGGGGGTATGCGCGCCTTGATGCCTTGTGGGCCCCTCGTGGCTCCGTCTGACCTAATTCCACCTACATAAATTCTCTAAAATCGGGAAACCAACAGAGAGCCACCCGAAACACTTTTTGGCCGCCGCAAGCCTCTGTTCTGACAGGAGGCCATTTGGAGACCTTTTCCAGTACTTTGTAGGAGGGTGAATCGACCATGGAGGCCATCTACATCAACCTTGCTGCCTGCATGATGATGCGTGAGTAGTCCACCATAGACCTACGGGTCCATAACTAGTACCTAGATGGCTTATTCACTCTCTTTGATCTTCAATACATTGCAGTGATCTATCCGATGTAATCTTCTTTTGCGGTGTGTTTGTTGGGATCTGACAAATTGTGGGTTTATGATCAGATTATTCATTGAAAGTAATTGAGTCTTTTCTGAATTCTATTATGCATGATTGTTATAACTTCGTATTTCTCTCCAATCTATCGGTTTGGTCTGACCAACTAGATTGATTTATATTCAGCGGGAGTGGTGCGTTGTAATGGGTTTAATCTTGCGGTGCTCTATATCCTCGTGACAGAAGGGGACAAAACACGTATTTGTATTGGTGCCATTAAGGATAAAACAACGGGATATGAACATATTGCTTGTCTTATTTTGTCTACATCATGTCACCTTGCTCCAAGCATTACTCTATTTGTTTTAAACTTAATACCATAGATGCAGGCAGGAGTCGTTCTATTGGTGGAGTAATAGTAGTAGATGCAGAATCATTTTGGTCTACTTTTTTATGGACATGATGCCTATATACATGATCATTGTCGTGAACAACATGTCATAACTATTCGCAATTCTGTAAATTGCCCAATAGTAATGTTTCTACCCACTGTATGCTATATTCAAGAGAGAAGCCTCCAGCAAACACTATGGCCCCCGGGTCTACTTAAACATAAATACAAAAACCCTAAAATTAGTTTTCTGCAATTTATTTACTTTTAGTTTATTTTGCCTTTACATTATCTATCTCTACCAAGATTTAATCCTTGCAAGTAACTAGTTCAAGGGGCTTGACAACCCGCTTGCCCGCGTTGGGTGCAAGTGTTTGGTTTTGTGTGTGTAGGTGCTGTTGAAAGGAGTTTGCTTGGTTATCCTATTGGTTTGTTAACCTTGGTTCTCAGTGAGGGAAATACTGATCTCTATTGTGCCGCATTTCTACTTGTGAGCTGCATTGGGATTTTCCTCGAAGAGGAGAGGAGATGCAGTACAGTAGAGATAAGTATTTCCCTCGGTGAGAACGAAGGTTATCGAACCAATAGGAGAACCAATGCAAATTTCTTTCAACAGCACCTACACGCAAAACCAAACACTTGCACCCAACACGGGCAAGAGGCTTGTCAAGCCCCTTGAACTCGTTACTTGCAAGGATTAAATCTTGATAGAATAGATATTGTAAATGAAAAATAAAATAAAAGTAAATAAAGTGCAAGAAGGTAATTCGGATGTTTTTGTTTTTATGTTTAAGTAGACCCGGGGGCCATAGTGTTCGCTAGAGGCATCTCTTTCGAAAGTAGCATACGGTGGGTAAACAAATTACTGTTGGGCAATTGATAGAATTGCGCATAGTTATGACATGTTATTCATGGCAATGATCATGTATGTAGGCATCACCTCCATAAAAAATAGACCGAAACAATTCTGCATCTACTACTATTACTTCACCATTCCACCGCTATCCAACATGCATCTATGGTATTAAGTTCATGACAAACAAAGTAATGCTTGGAGCAAGATGACATGATGTAGACAAAGTTAGACAAGTAATATGTTCAGAACCCATCGTCTTATCCTTAATGGCAATAATACAAATACGTGTCTTGACTCCTTCTGTCATGAGGATAGAGCACCACAAGATTGAACCCATTACAACACACCACTCCCACTGAAGATAAATCAATATGGTTGGCCAATCCAAACTGATAGATCGGAGAGAAATACGAAGCTATAATATCATGCATATTGAAATTCAAAGGAGACTCAATAAATTTTCATGAATAATCTGATCATAAACCTCCAATTCATCGGATCCCAACAAACACACCACAAAAGAAGATTACATTGAATAGATCACCACGAAGATCACAGTGAACTTTTTATTGAAGATCTAAGAGAGAAAAGAAGCCATCTAGGTACTAGCTATGGACCCGTAGATCTATGGTGGACTACTCACACATCATCATGAAGGCATCAAGGTTGATGCAGATGGCCTCCGTGATCGATTCCTACTCCGGCAGATCACCGGAAAAGGTCTCCAGATGGCCTCCCGTCGGAACAGAGGCTTGCAGTGGCGAAAAAAGTGTTTTGTGTGGCTCTCTGATGGTTTCCCAATATTTGAGAATTTATAGAAGTGGAATTAGGTCAAACGGAGCCACGAGGGGCCCACAAGGCATCAGGGCGCGCCTACCACCCTAGGCGCGCCCTGTTGCCTTGTCGTCTCCTTATGCGGCTTCCTGACTACTCCCAAAGCTGCTTGGGTTTCTTTTGTCGAGAAAAAATCACCAAAAAGTTTCGTAGCATTTGGACTTCATTTGGTACAAATTTCCTAGAAAACCAAAAAGAAGCAGAAAACAGCAACTGACACTTGGCACTGGGTTAATAGGTTAGTTCTTAAAATGATATAAAATAGCATATAATTGCATATAAGGTATCCTAGATTGATAATATAATTTGTACCTAATTGATTAATTCCTAACAAAAATGTCGATATGCGACATTTCCATACAATTATAATAAAATATAGGCTAAAAGGAAGCGTTGGCTGCCTTGTGAAGACGGTCTGCTTGCACTCCATGGTCATAAGCACCCTTCCGACCGTTCATTCAGAGTGTCAGGACCCGCAGCCACGGTACCAGTGACCGCGTGCGCAGCTGCTGGTGCTGGTAGGTGCAACTTGTGAGCTGCGTTGGGATTTTCCCCGAAGTGGAGAGGAGATGCATGATACGACTCCAACGTATCTATAATTTTTTATCCTAGATTGAAGTGTATTCAGGGAGTTCTAGAAATGAGTAACATGCAAGATAATAGCATATTTGAAATCTAGACATTTTTCTGAGCGATTTCCATATATAACATGTCAGATTTATAGTTAGGGCTTGAAAATTTTGAATATTTTAAAAGGCACTTGAATTTACAAAAAAAGGAAGTGAAAAAGAAAATATTTAGTGTTAGGGTTTGAAAGATAAGAATATTTTAAAAGGCATTTTAATTTACAAAAAAAATGAAAAAAGGGGTTGGTCTGGGATCGAACTCAAGTCTCCTGCGTGGTGAAGTGAGGCTTTGGCCAGTGGGTTGAATCTGTTGTTGTGTTCAATTAGGGGCCGCACATCAGATAAACAAGAGGAAAAGGCCCATGCAGTATATCGAACCGTTTGTTCATTATGGGTGGCACCCATGGGAACTGCTCTAGACCATCGATGGGGCACGATGAGGATGTGTGGACCGTGTGTGATAGTGGCCAGACACGTTCACATATGAGAACGTGGGCCTGCGTACCCCATCCCACAAGGTTTCTAAACAGTTCAAGGCTTCGAAACAAAAACCATCAATAAGTTTTAAGCTTGTTTCCCGTCACATTCCAAATTTCCACGCTATAATTAATCACAAATTTGTTCACACCTACCAAACCTAAATGTGTTCTCACTTGGCACCTGTTTACTAGTAGGCTATAAAACAACCTAGTCAAAAATCACTGCACATTGCTCTCCTCATCAACCCCAAAATAGGTCTTTCTTGTTAGTCGTTCCTTGCATCTGCCATGGCCGGTAAGAGGAGTTCTGGGTCGAGATATAACCAGGCATCCAAGACGAAGGCCGCAGAAGCAACAGAGAGGTCCCGCCGCCTCGACGCATTAGCCGCAGTAGAGATGTCCGGCAGCACCACGGAGGCCTCGAACGATCTCTCGCGGAGAGACGAGAGCTCTCACAAGCACATTCACCTCAGAGACGAACTGGACGACATGGCAATGTTGGATTCCTCGGTCAATAATAACATGCGCGGTGAGCTCGATGAGAAGGAGGTGGTGATCGCTGGCTTGGTGAAGCTGCTGGAGAAGAGCAATGTCATGCTTAACAATGCGACCGGCTTCATCGTGAAACTTACGAGCGAGAAGGCGAAGCTCCGCAACGAGCGCGACAAGCAGAAGGAGTTGACAGCCGGCTGGAAGAAGCTGCATGAGCAGAGTTGTGCCTCGACGGAGAAGCTGAAAGGCCTCGCCGAGGTACTTATGGATGACTTGGCGAAGCTCCACATCCAGCATGAGCAGTTGGTGCAGGAATCCTTGGTTGCTGCCAAGTAAAGTCATGCGTATGTGAAGGAGAGCATCGACGCTCTCGAGTAAAAATCCTGCGCCATGGACGCAATGCAAAAGAAGGCAGAGGAGAGGCAACAGGACATGGAGGTCATGGAGGCGATTAAGGAGGAGATGGAGGAACTCCGTGCCAAGCAACCCATCAAGAATTAGAGAGCAGCAGCCCAGATCATTGTCTATGCCTTCCTTCTTCTCTATATTCTTCCTTATTCTTTTGCCCCCGTGTCTCTGGGGAGTTGCCGCATGTGACATTTTAAATTACCCTGAATATGTAAGAAAATTATTAGCCATTGCCATTGCCAATTTGTCGTTCGTAGGTACATGTATACGAGTCGATAACAGGCTAAAAGTCACGTTCTCAGCGAGGCACGAACAAAATAATTGTTATGTTGAGCGGGGCAATGGGATTACAAGCAAACTACTCCCTTTGTCCAGCCGCCTTAACTGCATGATAAACAGCAGGGCGGCCACCATTAATTCACAAGTTGGGAGCGAGGGGTGGAGGGTGGCGGTCAAAGGCGCGATTCCTGATGAGCCTACAAAGTACATTGATACGTCTCCAACGTATCTACTTTTCCTCACCCTTTTGCCCTTGTTTTGGACTCTATTTTGCATGATTTCAATGGAACTAACCCTGACTAACGCTGTTTTTAGCAGAACTACCATGGTGTTGTTTTTGTGCAGAAATAAAAGTTCTCGGAATGGAACGAAACATTTTGGAGAATTATTTCAGAATATATGTGAATTATTGGAGCCAAAATCCACCGAAGAGGGGGGCCAGGGTGGCCAGCACCCACCAGGGCGCGCTAGGCCCCCTGGGCGCGCCCTGGTGGGTTGTGCCCACCTCGTGGCCCCACTTGCCCTAATTCCGCCACTATAAATTCCTATTTTCGGAGAAAAAAATGAGGGAGAAAGTTTCATCGCGTTTTACGATACGGAGCCGCCGCCACCTCCTGTTCTTCATCGGGAGGCCAGATCTGGAGCCCGTTTGGGGCTCCGGAAAGGGGAATCTTCGGTCTTCGTCATCACCAACCCTTCTCCATCGCCAATTCCATGATGCTCCCCACCAGGAGTGAGTAATTCCTTCGTAGGATTGCTGGTCGGTGAGGAGTTGGATGAGATTCATCATGTAATCGAGTTAGTTTTGTTAGGGCTTGATCCCTAGTATCCACTATGTTCTGAGATTGATGTTGCTATGACTTTGCTATGCCTAATGCTTGTCACTAGGGCCCGAGTGGCATGATTTCAGATCTGAACCGTTTATGTTATCATCTCTATATCTATGTTCTTGATCCGATCTTGCCTAGTCATATGCACCTATTACGTGTTATGATCTGTCAACCCCATAGTGACAATATTTGGGATACTTCGCGGTGATGACCGTAGTTTGAGGAGTTCATGTATTCACCATGTGTTAATGCTTTGTTCCGGTTCTCTATTAAAAGGAGGTCTTAACATCCCTTAGTTTCCTTATGGACCCCGCTTCCACGGGAGGGTAGGACAAAAGATGTCATGCAAGTTCTTTTCCATAAGCACGTATGACTATTTACGGAATACATGCCTACATTACATTGATGAACTGGAGCTAGTTCTATATTGCCCTAGGTTATGACTGTTACATGACGAATATCATCCAACGAGTTACCGATCCAGTGCCTACGAGCTTTCCACTTATTGTTCTTGCTAAGTTACTATTGCTGCTGTTGCTGTTCCAAATGCTACAAAACTATTGCTACTGCTGTTACCGCTACTGTTACTGTCACTACAGCTATCAAACTATCATATTACTGTGCTACTGATCACTCTGCTGCAGATATTTAATCTCCAGGTGTGGTTGAATTGACAACTCAACTGCTAATACTTCAAGTATTCTTTGGTTCCCCTTGTGTCGAATCTATAAATTTGGGTTGAATACTCTACCCTCGAAAACTGTTGCGATCGCCTATACTTGTGGGTTATTATACACTGCTCGCACGCGTCCCGTCGAGTCTATGCGGCGGACAGCTCGCACGTGTCTTGTCGAGTCTGCACGGCGAACTTTTTGCACATGTCCTGTCTAATCAAACAGCTGCCCGCACAGCAATTCCTTTCCCTTAAGAAAATTAGGACGGTTGGCAGCATGTAAATGCTTAGCGGAACACACACGATTAACGTAAAAAAATGTTTGCGATTATAACATGGCAACTCTCTGTTCTAAAATGTCTTCGTTGCCTGATAATGTGTGCGCCTTCTCAAATTGGAAAACATTTGGTACCACGGCCTACATGTGCTGTGTCATGACACCGAGATAAGTTTCTTGAATCTCAGACGAGTTTTGGGTTTACTGGGATTTAAAAACCAAGATTCTTAATGTTTGCGGCATAGACACGACGACATGATGTTTGAAATTCATTCATATTTCTTGCATGGGACCTAAACATGCACCCAAGGACTCAAATATTATTTTTCAACCCATTTTGGTGCACCGAAGCATGTGCTTGTAGTTCAAATTTGAATTATGTGCATTAAATGCATAGAAAACTCAATTAATGTATAAAAAAGGTAAAACGAAGCACAAATAATTCCATATTTTATCACGACACTCGTATTGTTCTATGTTGCCTCTAGAAAAAATTCAAGGCGAGAAGAGGCACCGAATGTCGTTTCGCCGACAAAGGTGACACGTTCCTTATCGAGACCACGATGATTCTTGTGAGAAGCTCCCGTTTGTAAGATGCTTGCCCCAAACTTGTCCCAAATTGCTCAATTTTAATACCACGACATAAATGTGCCGTGTCATGACACCAAGATAATTTTCATGAATTTCAGACGAGTTTTGGATTTACGGGAATTTAAAAACCAAGATTCTCAATGTTTACGGTCTAGCCACGACGCCGAGATATTTGAAATTCATTCCCATTCCTTTCATGGGACCTAAACATGCACCCAAGGACATAAATATGAATTTCAACCCAGTTTGGTGCACCGGAGCATGCGTTTGTAGTTCAAATTTGAATTATGCATATTAAATGCATAGAAAACTCAATTAATGCATAAAAGGCCAAACAAACCATGAATAATTCCATATTTTAGCATGATACTCATATTGTTCTATGCTGCCTCTAAAAAAATTCAAGGCGAGAAGCGGCACCGAATGTCGTTTCGCTCACAAAGGTGATACTTTCCCTACTGAAACCACGATGATTCTTGTGAGAAGCTCCGGTTTGTAAGATGCTTGCCGCAAAAGTTGTCCCAAATTGGTCAATTTTTTACCGCGGCATAAATGAGCCCTGTCATGACACCAGGATAATTTTCATGAATTTCAGATGAGTTTGGGATTTACAGGAATTTAAAAAACCAAGATTCTCAATGTTTGCGGCCTAGCCATGACGCCGAGATGTTTGAAATTCATTCCCCTTCCTTGCATGGGACCTAAACATGCACCCAAGGACACAAATATTATTTTTCAACCCATTTTGGTGTACCGGAGCAAGCGTTTGTAGTTCAAATTTGAATTATGCTTATTAAAAGCATAGAAAACTTAGTTAATGCATAAAAAAGGCCAAACGAACCATGAATAATTTCATATTTTAGCACTACACTTGTATTGTTCTATGTTGCCTCTGGAAAAACATCAAGGTGAGAAGAGGCACTGAATGTCGTTTCGCCCACAAAGGTGACACTTTTCCTACCGAAACCATGATGATTCTTGTGAGAAGCTACGGTTTGTAAGATGCTTGCCCCAATAGTTGTCCCAAATTGGTCAAAAAATTACCACGACATTAATGAGCCCTATCATGACACCACGATAATTTTCATGAATTTCAGACGAGTTTTGGATTTACGAGAATTAAAAAACCAAGATTCTCAATGGTTGCGGCCTAGCCACGACGCCGAGATGATTGAAATTCATTCCCATTGCTTGCATGGGACCTAAACGTGCACCCAAGGACACAAATATGATTTTTCAACCCATTTTGGTGCACCGGAGCATGTGTTTGTAGTTCAAATTTGAATTATGTGTATTAAATGTGTAGAAAACGCAGTTAATGCATAAAAAGGCCAAATGAACCACGAATAATTTAAAGCAGTTCTAGACAACCGCCTGCACCCGTACGTGTGTAAGCACTGTGTGCACATGTGTCGTGCTGGCTCGAGCCTCGTTCTTTCCTAAGTTATCCTTTTTTATATTAATGGTGTTCTATCCAAACACGCTTCTCCCGCCGCTCACCAAATAGTCTCCCGCCACTCCCCCAATCGGTTTCCTGCCAAAGCGCCGACCCCGTCATCAACCTCCTCGACGAGGAGAACGAGATAGAGTAGGCTGGAGAGCAAGAGCGGCACCGCGCCACCAAGCAAGAGTGAGACGTCATCATCAGTCTCTAAAGACGTCGGCCACGCTGCCATGCCATAATCCCACACTGTTTTTAATACCAGAAATGTATGTGATATGTAGATGGTCCCACAAGGTGGCCATTGGAGCGAGCCTTATAAATGCGAGGAGGCAACCCTTATCAGCAAGGTGCAGCTTCCCAGCCATGAGCCCATTCGAATGAAACTCATAAGTTAAGCGTGATGGGACTAGAGTAGTCCAAGGATGGGTGACCTGGTGGGAAGTTGCTATATCGCAAGGTTCATTTAGGCGGTGTGATATGATCATTACATGCATTTAGCACTAAATGCTTTTAGTGATCTGTCAGTCCTGCTAAATAAATCTTGTGGTCCTTGTTTTGTAAATATTGAGAATGATTTTTTGTTATTTATTGTTTATAAAATTTGTTATTTCACCATATGGTGTGCCTTTTTTTCAATAAGATTTGTTGTTTTCTAAATATTGAAAATGATTGTTTTTGTAAATTCCATGTTTTGTGCCATTTTTGTCATTTCTTGTTTTGAAAAATGGCTATTTCAACACATGGTGTGCCTTTTTATTGATTTCAATAAGATTTGTAATTTTCTAAATATTGAGAATGTTTTTTTTTGTAAATTCCATGTTTTGTGCCTTTTTATTGATTTCAATAAGATTTGTTGTTTCAACATATAATGTGCATGAATTTTATTTCAAAGAGTTTTTGCTGCATTAATTATTGACAAACTTTTGGAGGCACACATTAAAATCAACTAAGTTTGCCATGGTCTATTTCTTTGACCCACAATGAGAAGGGTTGACCATGACTGGCTCCTCTTGGTCTGTGTTACGATAGGTGGTGGCATGCACACGCCAGAACAAAGTTGAGCACATGCGTTGGTTTCCCTCCCGTCGGCCTTAATTGGGGGAACCGACACCCTATGTCTTTCAACTAGTTGGTGCCACGTCAGAGTTGTGCATTGGGGATTTGAACACATCACATCACATCACATATGTACATATATTTGGGCCGCATGAAGGTGGTGGTTGTCTTCTAATCGACCATGCATGTCTCCCTTGTGCGGTTTTCAACGACACACCGTTCCTATCTATGGGTCCCTAGGATCTATATGTCATCCCTTTGACCGGCAACGAGAGGGGTACCTGAACATGAATGTATTAGTCTTGGTTCATGTTACAGTGGGTCATGGTGACATGTCTGAGCAAACTTCGAGCTCACGCGCTCTCATGATTAATTCCCTCCCACGTGCGCGAAGAGGTGGGTGGGCCGACACTCTATGTGCGTTGTCCTTTATTTATTACCTAGCTTCCATGGGGGTTGTATTCGCGAGGTAGACGCCACATCAAAGTTGTACATTTGGGTAATTAAAACACACCGCACACACAACCTCTTCATATATATGCGCAAGCAGGTGGTGCTTGTGTTCTGGACCCTCTCGTGCGGTTTTCGATGATGTGCCATCTGTGGGCCGCCCCGCGTTGTCTATCCCTTTTTGACCGTTAGCACGAGGGCCTGGTTTGACCAACGTAGATTCCCTCGGTCCGTGTTATGGTAGGTCATGTTGTACATGTCCAACCT
Source organism: Elymus sibiricus (assembly GCA_039707655.1). NCBI lineage: Eukaryota > Viridiplantae > Streptophyta > Magnoliopsida > Poales > Poaceae > Elymus > Elymus sibiricus. Next base: position 214,047,416 of record CM077675.1, read on the forward strand.
AGTATATATGAGTGCATGCGTCCCGTTGACACGAAGTGTGTGTGTGTGGGGGGGGTGGGGGGGTGGGGGATGCACCCTACGGCCTTAACCAGCTAGCTAGTATATATATATACATATACATATACATATATATATATATATATATATATATATATATATATATATGTATGTACATATCCAAGGGGGTCTGTCTAGTTTTGCGAGTCACATGCATGCCACATCAAAGTGTTGTGTGATGACCCACAAGTATAGGGTGTCAATCATAGTCCTTTCGATAAGAGTGTCGAAACAACGAGGATCAGAAGGAAATGATAAGCAGTTTTCAGCAAGGTATTCTCTACCAGTGCTGTGAGTAACAGTGATAGATAGTTTTGTAGCAAGACAATTTGTAACAAGTGACAAGTAGCAAAAGTAACAGGTGTGCAGCAAGATAGCCCAATCCTTTTTATAGCAAAGGACAGGCCTGAAAGTACTCTTATATGAAGCAAGCGCTCCCAAGGACACACAGGAATTTCCATCTAGTCATGTTCATCATGTTGAGTTGATTTGCGTTCGTTACTTTGATAAATTGGTATTTGGATGGACCGGTGCTAAGGTGTTGTTCTTACTTGAACAAGCAACCCAATTATGATTACCCCCTCTCGCAAGCATCCACATCTACGAAAGAAGAATTAAGAGACTAACCATAGCATGAAACACGTGGATCCAATTCAGCCCCTTATGAAATAATCCATAAACTAGGGTTTAAGCTTCTGTCACTCTAGCAACCCATCATCTACTTATTACTCCACAATGCCTTCCTTTAGGCCCAATTTTTTTATCCAACTCCTCAATTTGTTCTTTAGTGGCAATTCTATTTTCAATAATATCAAGCCTTTGCATAACATGTTCCATGGTCAAAGTAGTTTCATTGATAATAAGAGGCGGTGCCCCAAGCAAATTTTCCATTGTTTGAAAGCATCCGAAGTGTGACTCATTAAGAAATTACCACCGGTAATAGTATCAAGCACGAACCTATACCAAGTAGTAATACTAACATAGAAATTACGAAGCAAGATTGTCACACCCTGTGTTTTGCCTCATGACTAAGTTAACATGACTCAAAAATTAGGGCCAATTAAAACTTCTTGTGTGCATATGAATGCTTGACTTGTGTGCTATTTGCTTGCTTGTTTGATTGTGCCATGAACCACCATATATCTCCTACACTCCAAACTCATCTACTTGATCTAAAATCTCTGCCCAATGATCATGCCATGTGTATAGGACTAAAAAATATTTTTATAAAATATTATTTTGGCCAAAAGGCATTTATTCAGTTTAGGTTTTCCAAAACCCCTGAATTGAGGTTTGTACTACAAGTACTCAAATTGGATGGATTTTTTTGCCCCAAAGATTCTATTTAAAACCTATTATATATAAGACTTCTCAAAAACACTAAATATTATTTTTAAAGATTATTTTCCTATTTTATTTAAAGGCTTTTTCTTAAGGCCAGAAATGGTCTTTTATAGGGGAAAATTATTTTTTGTGCTTTAAAAATATTTGATAAAATTTAGGGAAACTCAGTGGACATATATTTTCCATATATAAGAGTTTCAACACATGGTCATGTTCAAGATATTGGACAAAACCTTCCAAAACCCTTTCTGCATATTTCCAGTATTTGAAATATTTCTACAAGACATTTTCTCAAATAAATCCAAGAAAATTCTATCATGTCACATACGCCACATGAGATCATCTTGCCAAGTTTCATCTCAATCACAATAATTTTAGTTCACCAAAAGGCCCCAAAACCCTATTTGTCCAGATGCAAAATTGAGCAACTCTACATTGCCAATTGTGTCCTATTGAGCTCAAGTTTTGTGGAATTGTTCTAAACCTCCAATAATGCATCCACACCAAGTGGTGCATCAAGAAGAACAGATCCACTTGGCAAAATCCTCCCAAAACCACTTCTGCTGATTTCTAGAATTGAGAATTATTGCATTGTCAAGTTTCTCCGCTTGATCCCAAACTTTTTGGTAATTATCTAATCATCAAATGATGCCACCACACCAAGTGGTGCATCAAGGATAATGTCTTATCATGATCAGATCTAAGGAAATCTATTTCTGTTGATTTCTAGGGTTTGCCAAAGTTACATTGGCAACTTTCCCCAAATAATCTCAAACTTGGTGGGAAACCTTAAAGTGAGTCTTCTTTGATCTCTTATATGCATGATTATTTATAGCCTCGTATTTCTTCTTCGAATCTTTGGTTTAGTTAGGCCAACTAGATTGATTTTTCTTGCCATGGGAAGAGGTGCTTTGTGATGGGTTCGATCTTGCGATGTCCTCTCCCAGTGACAGAAGGGGCAGCGAGGCACACATGTATCGTTGCTATTAAGGATAACAAGATGGGGTCTATTCCTACATGAATAGATCTTGTCTACATCATGTCATCGTTCTTATTGCATTACTCCATTTCTCCATGAACTTAATACACTAGATGCATGCTGGATAGCGGTCGACGTGTGGAGTAATAGTAGTAGATGCAGAATCGTTTCAGTCTACTAATCTTGGACGTGATGCCTATATATTGACCATTGCCTTGGATATCGTCATGATTATTTGATCTTCTATTAATTGCCCAACAATAATTTGTTTACCCATCGTGTGCTATTTTCTTGAGAGAAGCCACTAGTGAAATCTACGGCCCCGGGGTCTATTCTTTTAACATATTGCTTTCCGATCTATCTTTTTCCGCATTTGTTTTCAGATCTATTATTCCAAAAACCCAAAAATACCTTGCTGCACTTTTTATTTGCATCTTTTATTTTGTGTTCTTGAGCGATCTATTTATCTAATCTAATACAATCCAATCTATCCTTTTACCGTGGAGAGATTGACAACCTCTTTTACGCGTTGGGTTGCAAGTATTTGTTCTTTGTGTGCATGTGCCATTTACATAGTGTTGCTTGGTTCTCCTACTGGTTCGATAACCTTGGTTTCATAACTGAGGGAAATACTTACCGTAGCTGTGCTGCATCATCCCTTCCTCTTTGGGGAAATACCGACGCAGTCTCAAGCCACGTCAAAGGAATTTCTGGCGCCGTTGCCGGGAAGACATCATCAACATCTATCAGGTTCCTAATCACAAATCTCATCTCCTTGTAATTTACATTATTTGCCATTTGCCTCTCTTTTTCATCTCCCCCACTTCACAAAAAATGCCGTTTTATTCGCCCTCTTTTCCGTTTGCCTTTTTGCTTGTTTGATATCTTTGGTTCTGGTTCCATGTGGCTTCTATTTGCTTGCATCTTCGCTTTCTAAAAATCTATTGATATGGATCCTCATCCACTTGCTAATCTTTTCAAAAGTCCAAATTATGATGAACCAATTGCTAGTGAGTTGAGTGCACTTGATTATCTCTATGAAGTTTTGTTTGAAAATCATGAATCTGAAAATTTTGATGAAGTATTGAAAGACGAAATTTATAAGGTGATTCATGATAGTTCCTTGATTAAAAAGCATGATTGCAATGATTCTACTATAAATTCTATTAATGTCAATTATGTTAATGATATGCAAAACTACAAGCTTGGGGATGATAATTTTGTCATGTCCACTTCTTATTGCAATGATCACGATTGGGGTGATAATGCTTGTGATGATCTTGAAAATTTATTTAAGCCTCATGTTGAATTTGTTATTGATAATAATGTTTGCAATAGTATCGCAAGTGGGTTTGGACGAGTGTCAACTTTAGGTAAAAAGAATCCCACATATTTGGAGAGTGTTCAATCTTATGAATTTTTTGATAAAAGTGGGTTTGGAGAGGTCATAACTTTAGTTGATGATAATCCCACTATTTTGGAAGATGATAAAAACTTTATGCATGTTGGTCATAAAGAGAGTATTGTTTATGATAGATATATTGTTGAATTTGATTATGATCCTACATGTAATTATTATGAGAGAGGAAATTATGGTTGTAGAAATTTTCATGATACTAAATTACCTCTCTTCATGTTGAGATTGCTATTTTCTCTTTCTTCTTCCTTCCATATGCTAGTTTTTGCTTGCCTTGATAATTTGTTTGCTTACAAAATGCCTATGCATAGGAAGTATGTTAGACTTAAGTGTGTTTTACATATGCTTCATGATGCTCTCTTTGTGTTGCTATTATTATATTTCATGAGGGCATCATTGAAATCTCAAGCCTATCATATTGGCTATAAAGAAAGAACTTGTTGGGAGGCAACCTAATGAATAAAATTTATTTTTTGCCTTTTTTCTTTCTGTTCTTGAGTGTTTACACAATTATGCTACTATTATGATTGTGTTTTTATGTTTTAATTAGTGTTTGTGCCAAGTAAAGCCTTTGGGATCATGTTGGGTGATAGTTGATTTGATCTTGTTGAAAAACACAAACTTTTGTGTCCAGTAGCAGAATTTTCAAAAATCACAGAAGCGACGAAAAATTCTGACTTATTAACACAAGATTGATATACAAATTTCCAACATTGTCCTAATTTTTCAGAATTTTTAGAGTTACATAAGTATGGTTAGAGTACAGGTTACTACAGACTGTTCTGTTTTTGACAGATTCTGTTTTCAATGGCTATAAAGAAAGAGCTTGTTGGGATGCAACCTAATGAATAAAATTTATTTTTGCCTTTTTTCTTTCTGTTCTTGAGTGTTTACACAATTATGATACTGTTATGATTGTGTTTTTATGTTTTAATTAGTATTTGTGCCAAGTAAAGCCTTTGGGATCATGTTGGGTGATAGTTGATTTGATCTTGTTGAAAAACAGAAACTTTTGCGTCCAGTAGCAGAATTTTCAAAACTCACAGAAGCGACCAAAAATTCTGACTTCTTAACACAACATTGATATACAAATTTCTGACGTTGTCCTAATTTTTCAGAATTTTTAGAGTTACATAAGTATGGTTAGAGTACAGGTTACTACAGACTGTTCTGTTTTTGACAGATTCTGTTTTCGTTGCATTGTGTGCTTATTTTGGTGAATTTGTGGTTTGTATTGGAGGGTATAAGCCATGGTAAAGTTAGAATGCAGTAGATATAATGCAATAATAAAATATTAATGGGTTTGCAACAGTACTTAGAGTGGTGATTTGCTTTATTATACTAACGGGTCTCACGAAGGTTTGGTTAAGTTTTGTGTGATTGAAGTTTTCAAGTTTTGGGTGAGATCACGATGGATGAAGGAATAAGGAGTGAAAATAGCCTAAGCTTGGGGATGCTATGGCACCCCAAGATAATATCCAACGAGAAACAAGCAACTAAGCTTGGGGATGCCCCGGAAGGCATCCCCTCTTTCTTCTAACGACCATCGGTATTTTACTTGGAGCTATATTTTTATTCGTCACATATCATGAGTTTTGCTTGGAGCATCTTGTATTATATGAGTCTTTGCTTGATTTTCTTTTTAGTTTGTCACAAGTATCCATGCTAGACACACCTATTTGAGAGAGCCAAAATTATGCTATGATTTCTTAGAATTGCTCTATATGCTTCACTTAAATTTTTTGAGCTATGGAATTGCTCTAGTGCTTCACTTATATCTTTTTGAGCACAGTGTGCTTTAAATTTTTGAAGAAATACTCTCATGCTTCACTTAGATTAATTTAAGAGTTAGTAAATTTTGAAGAAATTCTCTCATGCTTCACTTATATTATTTTGAGAGATGAAATTTTTATGCTCATGTTCTTCACTTAAATTTATTTGAGCTTGTCAAAAGCAATGGCAATATATGAAACTAGTCCCAAAGTGATAGATATTCAAGAGGGATATAATAAAAACTTTCATAAAGATCATTGGACAAATTAAACTTGATTCCTTGTAATAGTTTTGAGACATGATGATAGTAATATGTGAGTCATGTTGGTGAGTAATTATGCTTTAGTAAGAATATTGGTGTTAAGGTTTGTGATTCCCTATGCAAGCACGAAAGTCAATAGTTATGCAATGAAATTACATCCTACTTGTGGTGCATTATTCGGTGTTAGTTATGCTTAATGCCCGTTTATGTGAATTTTTGTTTCTTGGTTGGTTGCTTCTCAATCTATTTGCTAGCCTCCACTTGTACTAAGTAGAAATACTACTTGTGCATCCAAAATCCTTAAACCCAGTTTTGCCATATGAGTCCACCATACCTACCTATATGCGGTATTTCCGTGTCGTTCCAAGCAAATTTGTATGTGCCATCTCTAATTTTCAAAATGAATTTCCTTTTTGTGTGCTCGTACCGCTCATGAAGCGGCAGGGGGTGGCCAATATTTTTCCATGCTAGATGTGTTATTCTCAAGATGAGTGTTTATTCACTTGTCATTGCACGAGAGCACGATGGTAATAGGGATGCCCAGTCCCGAAATGAAAAAGAAATTTACTTTATGTTGTCAAATACTCCCTCCGGTCCTTTTTAGTCTGCATATAAGTTTTGTCCGAAGTCAAAACACTTCTACTTTGACCAAACTTACAAGAAAAAGTATCAACATTCACAATACCAAATCAATATTGTTGGATTCATTATGAAATGTAGTTTCATAGTATATATATTTGGTATTGTAGATGTTGATACATTTTAATATATATTTGGTCAAAGTTTGTAAAGTTTGACTTGACAGAAATCTAATACGCGGATTAAAAAGGACCGGAGGGAGTAATAAATTCCTTGGAAAGTGTTGGTATGGAAGGCAACCGTGGATACAGCTAGCCATGGATTGTGAAAGAATGGTGGAAAAAGGAATAAACTTTATTTTATGTTTGGGAACCGCCTATGATGTATCTAGCATGGAAAGTATTGAGAACTACTCGGTCGTTTTCGTTGACGGGAAAGGCATGTCACCCAAAATATTTTTCTCTCTCAATTTAAGCTTTGTGCTCTGGCACCTCTACAAATCCATACTTCCCTCTGCGAAGGGCCTATCTATTTACTTTATGCATTTTTATTTTTTAATTTGAGTCTCCATCTTCTCTTATAAAGCACCAACTAGGGGGCACTATGATCATACTTCTGCATTGGGTGTAGCTAATATTCGAGTGTGTTTCATGAATAGATCAATGATTGAGCATGATGGGCTAGGGATAACTTTCTTTAGTGTTGATATTTTGAAAGACATGGTTGCTTGTTGGTATGCTTGAGTATTAAAGTCTTCATGTCAAAACTAGACTATTGCTTTGAACCATCTAAAAAGTCCAAATGTCCATGCTACAAAAGAAAAGAATATGTGATGAACATGTTAGGTAGCATTCCACATCAAAAAATTTGTTTTTATCATTTACCTACTCGAGGACGAGCAGGAATTAAGCTTGGGGATGCTGATACGTCTCCAACGTGTCTATAATTTTTTATTGTTCCTTGATGTTATATTATCATTCTTGGATGTTTTATAATCATTTTATAGCAACTTTATATCATTTTTGGGACTAGAGTGCCCAGTGTCAGTTGCTGTTTTTTACTTCGCAAAATATCAGTACCAAACGGAGTCCAATTGCCACGAAACTTTTTAGAGATTTTTTTTGGACCAGAAGACAACTTGGGAGCCAAGGAAGCACCTTGGGGGAGGCCCGTGGGGCCCACGATACACCAGGGCGCGCCAGAGGCCCCTGCGCGCCCTGATGTATCATGGGGCCCACGGAGGTCTTTTTCACCGCCTCTCAGCTCTATAAATCCTCAAAAAATCCAGAAACCCTAGAGGGTTCGACGAAAAACACTTCTAGCCGCCGCAAGTTCCAGAACCACGAGATCCAATCTAACACCATCACGGAGGGGTTCATCATCCTCATTGGTGCCTCTCTGATGATGCGTGAGTAGTCCACCATAGACCTACGGGTCCGTAGGCAGTATCTAGATGGCTTACTCTCTCTCTCTTTTGATTCTCAATACAATGGTTACTTGGAGATCTATTTGATGTAATGAATTTTTGCGGTGTGTTTGTTGGGATCGATGAAGTTTGAGTTCATGATTAGTTTCTATCCATGAATATTATTTGAGTCTTCTTTGATCTCTTATATGCATGATTATTCTGTATTTCTTCTTCGAATCTTTGGTTTAGTTAGGCCAACTAGATCGATTTTTCTTGCATGGGAAGAAGTGCTTTGTGATGGGTTCGATCTTGCGGTGTCCTCTCCCAGTGACAGAAGGGGAAGCAAGGCACGCATGTATCGTTGCTATTAAGGATAACAAGATGGGGTCTATTCCTACATGAATAGATCTTGTCTACATCATGTCATCGTTCTTATTGCATTACTCCGTTTCTCCGTGAACTTAATACACTAGATGCATGCTGGATAGCGGTCGATGTGTGGAGTAATAGTAGTAGATGTAGAATTGTTTTGGTCTACTAATCTTGGACGTGATGCCTATATATTGATCATCGCCTTGGATATCGTCATGATTATTTGATCTTCTATCAATTGCCCAACAGTAATTTGTTTACCCACCGTGTGCTATTTTCTTGAGAGAAGCCACTAGTAAAATCTACGGCCCCCGGGTCTATTCTTTTAACATATTGCTTTCTGATCTATCTTTTTCCGCATTTGTTTTCAGATATATTATTCCAAACACCCAAAAATACCTTGCTGCACTTTTTATTTGCATCTTTTATTTTGTGTTCTTGAGCGATCTATTTATCCAATCTAATACAATCCAATCTATCTTTTTACCGTGGAGAGATTGACAACCTCTCTTACGCGTCGGGTTGCAAGTATTTGTTCTATGTGTGCACGTACCGTTTACATAGTGTTGCTTGGTTCTCCTATTGGTTCGATAACCTTGGTTTCATAACTGAGGGAAATACTTGCCGTAGCTATGCTGCATCATCCCTTCCTCTTTGGGGAAATACCGACGCAGTCTCAAGCCACGTCAAGGGTCTCGGCAGACGTTTCCTTTTATGGGCCGCTGAAATACCAAGAGTCCCCAAGATGCGCCTCGCGCCTCGCCACTTCCCGATACACTGTGCAGTTATGCACTCATGGGATGACCCAAATCATAAACCATATCCCTGGAAAGGCGGAACACGATCTCCATATTAATGAGATGTGTCAAATAAAAACGAAAACTGCCTCGAACCATGATTCGAGCTTTTTGGGGACTGGTCAATAGTAACGTTCAAGCTGTGACCTTTCGACAGAAAGTTGTTAGCAAAAAACACGGTTCTTGCTTGGGCGGTCGGCCTTCGAGGCTAAGTTATGTATTCGAGAATCAGGAAGTGCTCGGTGGCCGAACTGTCATTTGTAGAATTGGATTCAAGGGGGAACTCGCCCCGCAAGCCGAAGACTTTGGACATGCAAATGCCAAAAAGATGTTGCGGCATTGGAGGCTAGTTCGGGGGCTACTGAGGGAGTCCGGGATTAAGGGGTCCTCGGGCTGTTGGCCTGCCTCTACGGGCCAACAGTGGGCCGCTTTGTGATTGTCAATGAAAGTACGGACACCATCACCAAGACGAAATCTCTCAGGTCGTGACGTGCACTCCAAGCGATGGGTTCGACATGTTCCTTTCATGATGTAACCAACATTGTGTAACCCTAGATACCCCTGGTGACTATATAAACCGGGGGGTTTTAGTCCGTAGGACAAGTTAAGCTCATTCACCTTTAGGGTTTAGACCACATCATACGATCTCGAGGTAGATCAACTCTGGATTCGACTCCCCATATTCAATATAATCAAAGCAAGACGTAGGGTTTTACCTCCAGTAAGAGGGCCCGAACCTGGGTAAGCATCATCTCCCTAGTCTCCTATAACCCATAAATCCAAGATCCATAGCTCGGGACCTCCTACCCGAGATCTGCCGGTTTTGACACCGACAGCCGCCGTGGCCGCCTTGGCCGCCACCCCACCGGTATCTGCCGAGGCCGCCACCATAGCGGCGGCTGTCTTGGCCGCCATGACACCGTCATCGGTCTTGGCCCCGACCCCGCAGTAATAGTGCGCACACACGTACACACATCCGAGAACGCAGACCCATGTACGCCATCCCACACGATTTCTAAAAACCATAAAGCGTTCCGTTCTTGGGAACTAAAACCATCAATAAATCTTGAGCTTGTTTCCTGTCACATTCCAAATTACCACGCGCTAACTTTATTGCAAATCAATTCGCACCTACCAAACCTAAACGTGTTCCCACTTAGCAGTTGTTTACTGTAGTAGGCTATAAAAACACCTACTCAAAAATTACCGCACATTCCTCACCCCGCCACCAAAAAAACAGGCCTTTCTTTGTTAGTCGTTCATTCCGTCTGCCATGGCCGGTAGGAGGGGGAGTTTTGGGTCAAGATATAACCAGGGAAGAAAGACCAAGGCCCCGGAAGCAACCGAGAGGTCCCGCCGCCGCGCCAGGGAAGCGCCAGAGAGCTCCAGCCACACCGTGTTTGTCGCAACAGAGATATCCGGTGACGCAGCGGACGCCCAGGAGGATCTTTCGCGGAGAGGCGATGGCTATCACAATCACAAGCGCATTGGCCTCGGAGGCGAACTGGATGAGTTGGCAGTGTTTGATTCCTCAGCCAGCGACGACATGCGCGCTGAGCTCTATAAGAAGGAGGCGCTGATCGATGCCTTGGTGAAGCTGTTGGAGAAGAGCGACGCCTCGGTCGACAAGGCGACCGACCTCGTGGTGAAACTTACGGAGGAGAACGCCGCCTGGAAGAAACTGCTCGAGAAGAAAAGTGCCTCAGAGGGGAGGCTGAAAGAACTCGCCGAGGAACTTTTGAAAGACTTGGCGAAGCTCCACATCGAGCGCGAGGGGCTGGTGAAGGAATTGGTGGCGCGTGTGAAGGAACTTCATGCGAACGTGACGCAGACCATCGACGCTCTCGAGCGAAAAGCCTGCGCCATGGCCGCAATGCGAAAGATGGCAGAGGAGAGGCGAGAGGAGATGGAGGTCGTGGAGGCGATGAAGAAGGAGATTGAGGAACTTCGCGCCCAACAATACATCAAGAATTAAATAGCAGCGGCCTAGATCATTTTTTGTGTCTTCCTTCTTCAGCCTCTTCCTTCTTCTTTTGCCCCTGTGTCTTTGGGGAGTTGCCGCATGTGGCATTTTGTATTCTCCAGAATGTGTAAGAAAATTATTATCCTTTGCTGGTCCGAAATTGTCGTTATATTATTTTGTTCATAGGTACATGTATATGAGTCAAGTTCTCAGCGAGGCACTAACAAAACAATGGTTATGTTGAGCGGGCACAAGCAAACTAGTCACAATCAAAAACAAAAAGGAAACTAGCATGTCCGTCCAGGCGCATTAACCGCCTGATAAACAGCGGGTCGGACGCCATTAATTTGGGAGCGTGGCAAGCAGAGGGTGGAGGTCAAAGTCTCGCTTCCCTATGAGCCTGCGCAGCAGACTGATCTCATACGTCCCGTCGAGCCTGCACGACGGACAGTTCGCACGCCTCCCGTCAAGCCTGCACGGCGGAAAGCTCGCATGCGTCCTGTCATCAACCATCTGCACGCATGGCCCCCCCCATATCAAGTAAAAAAAATTGGATGCGTGGCAGCAAATGGTTATCATACGAGTTTTGTATTTACGGGAATTCAAAAAATAAGATTATCAATGATTGCGGCTGAGCTATCATGCCTAAATGTTTCTAATTCATTCTCGTTCATTGCATGGTACCTCAACAAGTAGCCAGGGACGTAAACATGATATTCAAACGAATTTTCACGCACTAGAGCATGAATTCTAGGCGAGCTTTCGGGTTCTCGAGGATTTAAAAACCAAAATTCTCAATGTTTGCGCCCTAGTCACGACGCCAAAAAAACTCAATGTTTGTCGCCCTTTATAGATTAATTGAGTTCTTCACCTTAAGTGCATGCCTAGAAAACTCAATGTCGTTTCGACCACAAATGTGACATGTTCCCTATCGAAACCACGATGCTTCTTATGGGAAGATCCAATTTGTAAGAGGTTTTTCCCAAAACTTGTCCCAGATTGGTTAAAAAAAATCACCATGTCTTATAAGTGTCGTTTCATGACACCGGGGTAAGTTTCAAGAATTTAAGACGAGTTTTGGATTTATGGGAATTTAAACGCAAGTTTCTCAACGTTTGCGACCTAGTCACGACGCCAAGATGTTTGTAATCATTGCATGGGACCTAAATAGGGGGGCCAAGGACATAAAAATGATTTTCTAACCCATTTTGGTGCCCTGGAGCATGCGCTTGTAGTTCAAATATGAATTATGCACATTAAATGGATAGAAAAGCTCAGTTAATGTATAAAGGGTGCCAAATGAGCCCTGAATAATTCCACATTGTAGCACCGCCATTGTATTAGTCTATGTTGCATGTAGAAAAAATATCAAGGCAAGAAGAGACAATGAATGTCGTTCCCTCCACATAGGTGATGTGTTCCGTATGGAAACCATGATGCTTCTTGAGAAGTTCCGGTGTGCAAGAGACTTGTCCCAAAACTTGTGCCAAATTGGACAAAAAATTTATCATGTCGTATAAGTGTTGTGTCATGACACCGGGGTAAGTTTCAAGAATTTTAGATTAGTTTGGGATTTATGGGGATTTAAAACCCAAGTTTTTTAATGTTTGAGGGCTAGTCACGACGCCGAGATGTTTGTAATCCAGTCTCGTTCATTGCATGGGACCTAAACAAGGAACCCAAGGAAACAAATATGTTTTTCAACCCATTTTGGTGACATGGAGCATGTGCTTTTAGTTCAAATTTGAATTATGCACATCAAAAGAAACTTAATTAGTGTAGTATACAAAAGGCCAAACAAAACATGGATAATTTAAAGCAGTTCTATACGCACGCCTGGAGCCCGTGCGTGTGTAAGCACGGTGTGCCCACGTGTCGTGCTAACTCGAGCTTCCTTCTTTCATAAGTTATCCAAATTATATTAAAATGGTGTTCTATCCAAACACGCTTCTCCCGCCACTCCCCAAATCTTTTTCCCGCTGAAGGACCGGTCACGCCATCAACCTCCTGGACGAGGGGGACGAGACGGAGCAGGCCGGAGAGCAGGCAAAAGCGGCATTCGTGCCATCGAGCTAGAGCGAGACGTCATCATCAGCCCATGCATGCGGCGGCAGGCGGCGGCATTCCACCATCGCACATGGTTTCTAGTACTACCAGAAACGTTTGCGATACGTAACTGGTCCCGCGAGGTGCCCATTGGGGCACCCCTTATAATTGATAGGAGGCAACCCTTATCAGCAAGTTGTAGCTTCCCACCCCCTAACCGATTCGAATGGAACTCGGAAGTTAAGCATGCTTTGGGTGGAGTAGTTCAAGGATGGGTGACCGGTTGGAAAGTTGCTAGATCTCAAGGTTCATTTAGGCGGTGTGATATGATCACTACAGGTGTTAGTAGTAAATGCATGTAGTGATATGTCATTCCGGTTAAATAAATCTTGAGGTCCTTGTTTTGAAAATATTTAGAGCTATTTTCCTTTGTTGTTTTGAAAATTTGTGTGCGTGTGTGGCAACCCATGCATGTGTGTGTGGACCATGCCTTTCAAAAAAAATTGAGTGATTTTTTTTGCCTTTTAAAAAATGTGTATGTGTGTGTCAATCCATGATTATTTTTTTTGATGTTTTCAAAATGTGTGTGTGGACCATGCCTTTGAAAAAAAATGAGTGATTTTTTTGCCTTTTCGAAAATGTGTGTGCGTGTGTATGTGTGTGTGTCAACCCATGATTTTCTATTGCTGTTTTGAAAATGTGTGTGTGCGTGTGTGATGTTTGTGTGTGTGTGTGTCAGCCTTGTGTGTGGACCATGCCTCCATTGTGCGGTTTCCGACGACAAACCTATTGGTGGGCCATTAGGGTCTGTCATGCCTTTTACTCACAAACGCTGGAACGCCAAGGATAGGTGACGGTGTGTGTGTGAGGGGGGGGGGGGGGGTTGTGTGTGTGTGCGCGCGTGTGCGTGCGTGTGTAAACCCATGCATGCATGTGTGTGTGGACCATGTGCCTCTCCGTTGTGCGGTTTTCAATGACACACCTATCGGTGGGCCCCTAGTATATAGGGTCTGTCATCCAGCTTTGACTGACCATGCTAGAACGCCAAGGATCGATGGGTGACGTATGTGCACATGTGTGTATGTATGTGTGTGTGCGCACGCGCGCATGCGCGTGTGCGTGTGTGAACCCATGCATGCATGTGTGTGGACCATGTACCTCTCAGTTGTGCGGTTTTCAACGACACACCTATCGCTGGGCCCCTAGTATATAGGGTCTGTCATCCAGCTTTGACTGACCATGCTAGAACGCCAAGGATCGATGGGTGACGTATGTGCACACGTGTGTGTGTGTGTGTGTGTGTGTCGACCATGCATGCCTCCATTGTGCGGTTTTCGAAGACACGCCTATATATCGATGGGCCGCTATGTAGGGTATATATATATATATATATATATATATATATATATATATATATATATATATATATATATATATATATATATCATCCATTTGATTGACGACGCTGGAACGCCACCCTAGCTACGTGTCATGTGTGTGGGGGTAGGGGTGGGGGGAGGGAACGATATATATGTCCATAACGACCTAGGTAGTATATATATATATATATATATATATAACCAATCTTAAGGGGGATATATATGTCCAGTTATCTCAGCTAGGTGCATGCCACATCATAGCTAGTGTTGTGCATTGTGTATTGAAACACCGGACCATGCCATTTTCCTATATACATTTGTCCATATGCAGGGGGATGGTGTTCTTCTAGTCCCGCTCAACTGATCTTCGACGACACGCCAACTCGTGGGACCGCGCGATCTATATATCCCTCTTGTGCGACAACAATATGTCATGGTTTGACCAAATTAAGGTATAAATTCTCTTGGTTGTCTTACGACAAGTCAGACATGGATAAATGTGTGACAAAGTTTGAACCAGGTCATGTGTTCATAGGACCCCCTCCTCCGGCATATAGTGTAGGGGGCAACACCCTACGTTTGTCATGAAACCCTTTTCTGTCACACTGGACACTTTTAGGCATGCACATATGCATCATGTGTCACACATTAAGGTTGCGCATTTCAAATTTAAACATGACAAGACCATGTTCGTACATATATATACTTCATCCATTCCTAAATACAAGTATTTTTTAGAGATTTCACTACGAACTACATACATATATATATACATACTTTAGAGTGTAGATTCACTTATTTTACTCCATACGTATATAGTCCGTACTGGAATCTCTAAAAAGACTTGTATTTAGGAACTGTGGAAGTATATATTTGGGACACTAGCGGGCCTGGTTGTGTTTTGACCCTCTCTTGCTTTTTTTGCCATTTACCCTAAAGATGCTATCTATCTATCTATTTTTATATTAAAAAGTAAATGATGGGTTAATCAGAAGAAAGAAAATTAGCCTAGAAAATTACACGTTAATCAGAAAATACTAGCCCTTGATCTAAAGGATTAGTTAAAATTATATAACTATATAACCGTTCGATCTACGTAACACATATAGCATTGTGTTATCTGACCGTGACTCCCGAACGTGACCTCCCGTGGTTTCACGTTCAATGTCATGATCCAAACAGGCTGGGCAATCTCACGAGCGGCCCACACTAGCATGTATTAAAAAAACAACCCGTACAGAATACAATCTCTCTAACCTGCACACAGATAAAAAATCTTTGAACGTGCACAGAGATGGAAACTCTCCAAACGAATCCAAAAAATATCTCTCCAGAGTCCACACAAAACCAAAATATCATGTTGGCATACACACATATATATATAATCTCTCGGCCTCCAATCAACCATCGTAAACACATCCCCATCTTCGACAAGATCAAAGGTTACGTCTTCCTCCGGCGAACAACACTTCCAGGTGAACTTCATCCCTCACGCTTCGTCTTCCTCCAGCGGCTCAACCCCTCTTTGCATCGTGCAAACATCATAAACTCATCCATCTTCAGGACAACTTCCTCACTTCGGCATTGTCTTCCTACAGCGGCACCAGCCAGCTCCGACCAACTCCAGTAAGTACCATCTGCACTAAATTATAGATCAGACCTATTAATGGATCAATAATACTTCAGTTATGGAAAAAACTATCCTGTGTATTCTAGATTAAGTAATGCAATTATATAGATGTGGGTTCTTATCTTAATGGTGGCAGGTTCATATAGTTTTATTCATCTTCGGAAGGTTGATGCCATGGATGTTGGTTCCATTGTATTCAAGCTAACATAACATATATACTCTACAAGACTAAAACCAAACTACAGTTATAATAGAAATATATGAGTCGCCTGCTGCCATATAGAGAAACATCTTCGATTTACATTGGCGTCACATAATCAATAGAGGCAATTGCAGCTAAAATATTTTTTACTTATAAAGCTAGCATGTCATTATATTACTTACTTTCCTGATCAACATACTTCTTGCACCTAAAACCATACTACAGTTATAACAGAAATAAATGTGATTACTTGCTGCCATATAGAGAAACATGTATGATGCATCTACTATGATCTCATATATCTATTCCAGTTGAAAAATCTTCGATTTACTTTGGTGTCACATATCACATAATAAATGGAGGCGGTTGCAACAAAACTACTTTCTACTTATAGAGCTAGCATGTCATTATATTACTTACTTTACTGATCAACATTCTTCTTGTATTTTTAGGGTCTGAGAATATGGCACCTACACCGTTGAATGCATTGACTACACGAAACGAGACATGGACAATCAAAGTCAAAGTTTTAAGACTTTGGGACGCAATTAACCTATCGACCAATGAACTCATTAGCACTGATATGATTTTATTAGATAGAAAGGTTCAACTATTACATATATATTGTCTCTTTAGTTTTTCCTTTTCTGAAGTTTGCTAATGTTTTCTCTCTATTTAGGGCAATGCGATCCATGCTTCTATTGGGAGCAAACTGGTGAATAAATTTAAAGCGAAAATTAAAGAGGACTGCATCTACACAATTAAGAACTTCAAAGTTTGGGAGTATGAAAAATACCGACCATTGAAGAACAATCTCAAAATTAGTTTTCTTTTTGATACAACAGTCAAGGAAGTGGACGAAGGAAAATACAAGTTTTTGGACTACCACTTCGAATTTGCTGATGGTGATACTTTGGAGAGTAGGGTTAATATTGATAAACAATGCTCAGGTATGAACATAATCCATATCCAATAACAGGCCTCGGTGAATTAGATTTATAAATATGATTACAATAACAGGCATTGGTGAATTAGATTTATAAATATGATTATGTGCAGATGTCATTGGATTGCTTACTACATTGAAGCCAATAGAACAAGTACAAAAAAATAAAGGGACGGACATGGCGCAAACTTCAAATATCCGTGAGATTGAAGTCCTTTTACTAGAGTAAGTGATTACTATAGTTATTTTTAAATCACGTAGATGATCTTTATAACACTTTTTCATGAACCCATCCAGTGGTGAGAAGATCCGGATCACACTATGGGGGGATATTTTAGCAAACATGGTGAATGAAGGTCTTTTGCACAAACAAACTATAGTGATTGTCACTTCAAACTTGGTCAGAAAATTCAATGGTAAGAACAATAGTCACATTAATCTCTACGTGTAGACCCAAATCCAACCTTACTGACCAATTATTACCAGGGCTATCACTACGCACAACAAATGCATCCAAAGTATTCCTGGACGCAAAAATTCCAGAGACAGAGCAAATTATTGAGAGGTATGGTATATAATAATGCAATTATGTATGTTTCCAAGTTAAAATTTTGTATGCTCATGTTGTCAACCTATAATAGGCATTGTGAAGGAGATGTTATTCCAACAATGATGGCAATCGACGAAAGCACCCAAGGTACAGTTGAAGAGCAAATGTTCTACAACAGAAAAACATTGAGAGAAATTATAGAACTGCGATATGCTGACCTTAAAAGAAAGGTTTACCTCTAACCTTGATCATCATACTCTACCTTCTCTATTGTACATTATCTAATCTCATATGTTTAATCTTCAATAGGAATTTGTATGCACAACAAAAGCAACAATTGATGATATTGTAACAGATAAAGGTTGGTGGTACATGGCCTGCAAACGTTGCTTTCGTGCCGCAAGAAAGGAACAACATAACTACATTTGCACTTCCTGTCATGAAGTAGTGGAAAAACCGAACATACGGTGAGCATGTCGTGCACTAGATTTTCTATGGTGTCATTTGTTTTACTAATATACCAGTAATAACTAACACTATCACATTAGGTACATACTTAAACTCAAGGTACGCGATGACACGACAACAACAACTTTCGTGATGTTTAATGAGGTAGCACAAAGTCTTTTAGGCAACATATGTGCATCGACCCTACTAGAACAGTCTACATTGAACGACACAATACCAGATGCTATTCAAGACCTTAATGGTAGAACACTCATATTCCGCCTGAAGTTAAATTCAAGGAATCTAGAAGAGTGCATGGAAAATTATAAAGTGAGCTTCACTTTTGAAGTTGATGACAAACTCGAGATGGAATATATAAAAGAAATAGTTGAAGAGGTATGCACATACACATTTCAGTATTCTAATTGGTTTATAAAATTATAATGTGAGTACGTTCTTTACAGGATATACTGGAAAGGCAAGATACACAAGGTTCTTTAAATTCTGTTGTGCAGGAGTCCAATAATGAGGTATTGCCACTAATTAATGGTTTTTCTATGACAAGTATGATTTATTTTTTAATAAATATTATTAAACAATTCCATTTTTGTAGGGCAAAAACTCCTCCAAAAATACAACGAAAGATGAGAATAAGGATATGTGCGGAAAGGAAACCTCTAGATCATCTACCCAAAAAATACCATGCAGGACAAAGAGACAGAAGTTGAGCAAAAGATATGGAAAAGATGTGACAAAGCTTGCTTCCAGAAATAGCAAAAAATCCGTTGTTAAAATTGAACCTCCTGATGACGACGAGGTAACATATTGAAAACATTAACTCCCTGTATATGCATTAATAATTGTTTACGACATATTTATGTGTGACATCACAAAATACACATGAAGAACGAAAAACAGTTTCGCAGAAGATAGGAGAGAGAAATAATAAAAGATGTAAACAGGATTCAAAAAGAAATGTTTCGCGAAATAACAAAAAAGTTGTTATGAATAATGATACATTAGATAATGAGGTATTCATTTCAAATTACTTCACCCTCTTCTATAAACATTAATAACTATTATTTTATGACATCTCAGAAACAACAGGAAAACATATTTGAAAAGAAGGTACTGAACATTCGAGCTACAAGTTCAGATGTAATTACCATAGAAGATGATTCAGATAAAGCCTGCGACCAAAACTACACACATGTCAAAAGTTCCACCGACAAGAAACTTAGAAGAGTTGTGAACAGAAAAAAAATAAACAGTGAGATGAATAGTGAAACTTTTGCCCTATTATTTTCAAGATAAACAGAATAGTCCTATTTTGTGTTTTAAATTATGGTATTGTATGTACAGGTAGAAGAGGAAGAAAATGATGAAACCTTACATCCAAAGAACAATACTGCCATTCAAGATACTAATAATGAGGTATATTTCATATTTTTGTCATTTGAGGATACATGAGCTGGCAATCTGGTAGTACTATGTGTAAGATGCACCTTTCGTACCTACAATATGGTATTTATAAATAAAGACAGAAATAGATACAGAAAAGATTTTAGAGAGGACACGCAAAATGAGAGACATAAAAACGCTGCGACCAAGGTTGCTTTTGCGAAAAGCTCAAAAAACTGATACAGAATTATATTGGAAATACATTTCACCTTCTATATCTACTAATAATATATTATATAATGAACATTTAATACGTTTTTCAATCACCACATTCTATCTTACAGATACAAGAGGAAGAAAATGACACTGATGATGATTTCTCTTATGAAAATATCAATGATAAGGTACTATCGAATAGAAGAAATATATTTCGTTTTAAATATAAAGTTTTAGAGGCACTTCTAGATGATGAGGTTCCATTTCATCTTCTATATTTATTTCATGGTATTCTATCTTACAGGAACAACATGAAGGAAATGACAAAGATGATGATTCCACCGTTGAAGATACCGATGATGAGGTACTATCAAATCGAAGAAAAATATTGTTTTATTTACAAAGTATAAGAAATGTTTCCATCTTACAGGAAGAAGAGGAAGAAAATGACACAGATGATGATTTTGCCAATGAGGATATCAGTGATGAGGTACTATTGAATAGATGAAATAGATTTAGTTTAAAATATATTAATTCCAAAATTTACAAATGGTTCTATCTTAAGGGAAGAGAAAAAAAGACATTATACAAGAAACAAAAATATGAATGCAAACCACGAATAGGTTGATAGAAACAATTCTAGATGATGAGGTTTCATTTCATCTTTATGTATAACATGTAATCCTACCTTACATGTACAACAGGAAGGAAATGACACAAATGATGATTTCACCATTGAAGATGCCAATGATGAGGTACTATCAAATCAAAGAAAGAGGAACCGTCAACCTTTATTTTCAGTACCAAAATATAACAAATGTTTTCTATCTTACAGGAAGAGGACAAAAGTAATGCAATCACCGGTCCAAGTATTGATAGTAGCAACAATTTTTTTAAAGGAAGTAAAAGAATGAACAAGGTAAATATGTCAATGATGTACATGCTTAATATCTACCCTATATTCATGGAAGTTTAAGAATGTTTCGATAATAACATTGTTTTGCATTTATACAGAGAGACATCAATAGTCATGCTGACAACAACTGTGACGAAGAAGGGAACGCAAAAAATAGAGGCAAAACAAAGAACAAAAGGACTGATTGCAGAAAGAAGAGGAAAAATTCGTCTGAAGACAATAATATGCAGCCAGCTATGCGTGATAGAACAAAGAGGATTAGGAGGGAACCAGAAAGATACATGGGCTAGGCATTAGGCAGAGCATGTGCTTACATATGTCCAGTAGCTGCAAAAATGTATTATACACACTCTATATACTTAGTAGTAGTTTGCATTCATATACAATTATATTTATTTAATGCTCCACAAGACTGATAGAAGTTATCGATTGTACTCAGACATATACTTAGATTATTTATAGTAACACTCACTTGTATCATCTGTAGCATCTGCCTCATTCAACACTTATAGAGCCCTTAAAAAAGAAACGCTATTTTATTTCTAAAATTAAAATTGAAGGAGGCATACCCAATTGGAGATGTAGGTCCATTGGATGATTGGACCAATAAACATTCCCGAAAAACAAATTTTCTTATGATTGACCTCTACCTCTCTTAAACACTTGAAGTCGCAAATATGCCATCACCTTTCTCAATCAAAGGAAAATAGGCTGAAGTTGAACTTTTGGCGATTACAATAAAACTCATCTTTGGATAAGCCGCTCCTATAAACACCTAAAATATTTTCAGAGAAATGGACCAGATGCATCAGATTAGTTATACGGGCTCCCTATTGCTAACAGTCTAAACTATATAGGTTGCTACAATGGAGCTACGTCGTGCATGCCTTCTATTGATAACTGAAATCAAGGATGGCGTTTGGTTTATAATTCTCTCTACTAAGATCAATTTTTCCTTTAACAATTTATAACTTACTCGGAAACATATGTGCACAATAATGCATGTTGCAAAAAAATACTAGCAATAAAAAAATCGGCAGAGTACAGGTCGTGTACATCGTCGTATGAGACACGCCATTGGTCACTTCTCCCTCTCTGTTTATTTGTTGTTTTGGACCCGCATAGTTCATGAACGCACCGCGTTGTCACGCAAAGATTCCCTGAAAAAATATAGATTATGACCTAAGAGGATATGGAGAGAAGACGTGTACAAGAATTATGGGGAAATTATGAATACCATGGATTTGGTGAAGATCATTGTATGTTTTTTTTGTGTATGTGTGTGTGTGACTGAGAGTCCCAAATGACGTGACTCTGATTTCTAGGGAAATCTTAAGGATTAACGTGACTCAATCTAAACATGTGGGCCAGAAAAAACCCATAAAACAACACTTCCGTTGCATGTTGATAAGTCCATGATGGCCCAAATTACAAGCACGCTGGATTAGAGTCCAATACATACACGTAGGAAGCAAAAAAAAACTGAACATATCGTATGGAACTAGGATACAGAAAAACAATGTCTATATAAACAACTGTCATGACAGGAATAGATCTAAAAACCAATCTCTTCTCAGCAGCAACAACAGAATCGACAGAGGAGCATATGCTTTCAATTCAAGGTACGACAACATAGACAAATAGCTTCTCAATTAAGGTAGGGCCCTTACTTCTTCTCCCTCTCTCTTCATCCTCGATTACAATCTTATTCTAGCGTGCTCCTCTCTATAATTTTGGGTTGGTGGGATGGCTTCCAAATGACTCAAGTCCATTAAGAAGCATAGAGTACTGTTTATAGATTAGATAATGGTTCACATAATATCTTAAGTGGGTACCTCAGTAATTTTGACTGAAAAAGAAACTCATTAACCAGGTATAGATTGCTTCAGCCAACTTCTACTAAAAAATACTCACAATATTTGTCTCTTCACGTGGTGATTGGAACTTAAGATCCTATTTATCATTAAAGTTTCTTCACACTCACCGCTCCTCAAAATAAATCTTCTTTACTTCTGCGACAAAAATAATAATTATGAGTTCAAAGTAATAGAAAGATCTTCATAAACCATTGATCTTTATAGTCGTCGGTCGCCCCGACAAACCACAATTTGTAGGTCTGCCACTGTCTGTAACAATATTATAATATCATCCACTATAGCTTTGTATTTGCACTCTCTATTATGCAGGAATAAACAATGAAAAGAATGTTAACACGCCATTATTTGTGGTTCCACAACGCAACATACTTGGCACACCAGGAGTCCTAGCAGGATAGGTTTAGGTGGTTAGCTGAATATCTATCTATTGTAACCATCTCTATCTCTTCCTCAGGTGCGCCATAAAGCAAGGAATCTGAGAAACCTGCCAAGATGGTTAAAACAAATCAAATATGAAATACAACAAGGTGATCTGTCACTAACCTTGAATACTTTATATGTGCTATCACAATAATGTATAAAAATGAAGCAATTCCAGTCAGGCACTGGCGGTTCCTAAAACTATTTGTTAACTTATTAATGAAAATCCAGAGAATCAGCAAAAATAGCAAGATTGGAAAGGAAAATGAAACTCCAAGACAAGAAAGAGAGACGATCTTCAATCATACATGCAAATGTGCCTGACTCCGTAGATGCACAAAAAGGACAACTTTTGATCCACATGAAGTAAGTAAATCTTGATATAAGTTTTACCCTTATGCATGTTATCTACATTTGGTTTAATTAGAATTCTCAATTCAAATGCTAAACTTACTATACACATGAAGCAACATTATACAACTTGCTTATATATTTACACATCAATTATATTGTCTATGTGCTCAGATATTTATGGATGTAGCTATGAAGTATAACACATATAATGCACTGTGATATTTGGTTACATTGACACAGGGAGGAATAATTCCTTCCGCACGATATGAAATAATTTCTTACTTCTGCCGGAGTATTTATGTTTATGCAGGGCAAGAATCTCAGCAGACAAAGCTAAAGAGGCAAGACTACAAAGGAAAATAAAAATGCAAAGCAAGAGGGTTGCAGAACCATCGACGAAGAAAAGAGTAATGACTGGCCAGGCTGGTAATACTATGAGGTAAGGAACAAGAAAATACAATATAAACATCTGAAATTTGGACATTCGTGAAACTGATATTTTCCCTTAAATGCGTGTACAGCCCTAAAAGAAACAAAAGGTCTACTACATCAAACTCAATGAGAAAGAAACAAAAACAAGAATTGTAAGTTCTATTAAGTTTTTTTACTATCAACAAGACCAGACATTACTAATATTAAAATTGATGCTAAATTCAGAAACTTGAACAGGGCATCAGAAAGGACTGATATGGAAATTTGGAACTTCGGAAAACCAAACTGCAAGTGTCAACGATGTGGTGCAATTTTCTGGTACGAAGAAAGAACTTCAGGTAGAGCAAAAAGCATGCCATCGTTTGGACTATGCTGCCAACATGGCAAGGTTGATTTGCCACCACTAAGAGAGCCGCCGAGCTACCTAGCGAAATTGTTAAGGAAAGGCAATGGCAAGAGGTCAAAAACTACATGCAAAATATCAGATTGTACAATTCCATGTTCGCTTTCACAACAATGGGAGGAAAAGTAGACAAAGAAATAAACAATGGCAGTGGGCCATATGTTTTCAGAATGAATGGGCAAAACTACCACAGAATAGGTACTCTAATACCTGAAGGTAAAGATAAACCACGCTGGGCACAACTGTACATCTATGACACTGAAAATGAGGTAAGAAACAGGATTAATGCATCAACATCAGAAGATAAAAGGGAGTCAATAGACCCTCACATCGTCGAGGGCCTTAAAAATATGCTTGATAGAGATAACATACTTGCAAAAACTTTTAGAATGGCAAGGGACAGATTTGAAGAAGGTGACTATCACAACATGAGATTAAAACTAATCAGTAAGCGAAGCACAGATGGAAGACGAAATGACATGCCATCTGCAACTGAAGTGGCAGCCCTGATCGTGAATGATGCTACAGAAAATAAACAAGGACGGGATATCATCGTTCAGTACAAAAACATGAAGCCAAGAAGAATATCAGAGAACCATCCAAAATTCATGGCTATGCAATATCCACTATTGTTCCCCTACGGAGAAGATGGGTACAGAGAAAAAATACCTTACATATTAAAACAAGGTGCAAAATGCAAGAGAAAGCATGTAACAATGCTGGAATACTACGCATATCGTCTACAACAACGTACTAACCAATCGATGCACTTGCTGATGTGTGAAAAGCTTACATTGCAGTTCATTGTGGATGCCCTTGCATGCATTTTGCAGTACAGACTAGACTGGATAAAAACACATCAAGGAAACCTAAGAACGGAATTATATGCTGGCTTACAAGACGCAATAGAAAGAGGAGATACAAGGGCTGACCAAGTAGGAAAACGGATACTGCTGCCATCAACCTTCACAGATAGCCCTAGATACAAGGCACAAAACTTCCAAGATGCTATGGCAATATGTCGGTGGGCTGGATACCCAGACCTATTTGTGACATTCACGTGCAATGCCGCTTGGCCGGAGATTAAAGCTATGTTACAGGAGGCAGGCCAAACAGCATACGAAAGACCTGATATTGTTGATCGAGTGTTTCACATAAAGCTCAAGGAGCTCATGAGAGACATAAAAGAAAGGGAATACTTCGGAAAGACATTCGCAAGTAATATATTCTACTTACTTTATCACACATGTTATTTAATTTCCTATAAAAACTAACTAACTGTTATTTTGTTAAATGACAGTTATTTACACAATAGAATTCCAAAAAAGGGGCCTCCCACATGCACACATAGTCATATTCCTCAACAAAAAGGAAAAGAAACACAAGTATCCTGAACCATCAGAGGTAGATCAAATAACTTGCGCAGAGATCCCAGACAAGGAAATTGACCCTGAAGGATATGCAGCTGTAGAAAACTACATGATGCACGGGCCATGTGGTGCAGCGAACACAAAGTCACCGTGCATGGTCGACAATAAATGCATAAGGAAGTTCCCAAAGAAATTTAACACCAATACCACTGTCGATGAAGATGGATACCCAGTATATAGAAGACGAGACGATGGAAGGTATATACAGAAAGGGGAAGTAAAGTTGGACAACAGATACGTAGTCCCATACAACAGAAACCTGCTGGTCAAATATCAAGCACATATAAATGTCGAGGTTTGTAACAGATCGTTATCCATAAAATACCTTTTTAAATACATAAATAAAGGTGATGACCAAGCAACAGCAATAATAGAAAACGATGAGATCAAGCGGTACCTAGAATGCACATATATATCCGGGAATGACGCATGTTGGAGAATATTTCAATTCGAAATGCACTTCAGAGATCCCTGCGTTGAAAGGTTGCCTTTCCACCTGGAAAATGAGCAACAAGTAATTTTCTCAGATTCTACAGATTTAACCAAGATTGTTAGGAAAGAAAGAGTAGGAATCACTAAATTTACACAATGGATGGAGACAAACAAGATGTGTGAAGAAGCCAGAGAATTAACGTATGCAGAATTCCCATCAAAATGGGTATGGAAGAAGAAAGAGGCAAAGTGGAGCAAAAGGAAGAAAGGAAGATCAGTTGGAAGGATATATTATGCCCATCCAGCAAGTGGACAAAAATACTACGAGCATGATTGGTTCGCTGCCAATATTTGGCTAGCCAAATGTTGGCATTGCCAACTATTGGCAATACCAATACTTGCCAACTATTGGCAACTTTGTGTGAGATAGGCAAGACAACTCGGTAACCAATCAAGTAGTAGCCAATATTTGGCACAATGCCAAACATTGGCATGCCAATTTTTGGCACCAAAGCAATTATGCTCTACATGCGAATGCTACTTAATGTCAAGAAAGGATGCACATGTTTCGAAGACATAAGAACAGTAAATGGAGTTGTCCACACATCATACAAATCTGCTTGTGAAGCACTAGGATTTCTAGATGATGACAAAGAGTGGATAGAGTGCATCAATGAGGCATCAAATTGGGCGACTGGCAACCAACTAAGACAGCTATTCACAACAATATTATGCCACTGTGAGGTCACAAGCCCAAAACAATTGTGGGAATCATGTTGGGAAGTACTAAGTGAAGACATGGAGTATAGACAGAGAAATGTCTTGAACTATCCTACACTTTGCCTCACCGCTTCACAGAAGCAAGGACATGCCTTGGTGGAAGTAGAAAAGCTCATGAGACAAGCTGGAAAAACAATTAAGGAATACCCCGGAATAGAACTTCCAGATTCTTCAGAAATAAAGGAACTTGGAAACAAATTACTCAATGAAGAGATTAATTACAACAAAGATGAGCAAAAAGAAGAGCATTTGAGGATCTTTGGTACTCTGAACTATGAACAACGTCTTGCATTTGACTCAATAATCGAATCTATTGACAAGGATTTGGGAAAACAAATATTTGTGGACGGATATGGTGGGACTGGTAAGACATACCTATGGAGGGCAATCACAACAAAGGTGCGCTCTGAAGGCAAGATAGTACTAGCAGTGGCGTCATGTGGTATTGCAGCGCTGCTTCTACAGGGAGGTAGAACGGCACCCTCAAGGTTCCACATCCCCCTAATCCTTACAGAAGAGTCAACATGTGACATCAAACAAGGTTCACACTTGGCAGACCTACTAAAAAAGACGTCCCTGATACTATGGGATGAAGCTCCAATGGCAAACAAGCTATGTTTTGAGGCGCTAGACAGGACTCTAAGGGATATATTAAGGCATACAAATGTGAACAGTAGCGAGAGACCATTCGGTGGCATGACAATGGTTCTAGGAGGGGACTTTCGCCAGATACTTCCTGTTATACCAAAGGGAAGAAGACACAACATAGTCGCCACATCCATTAAAAGGTCATATCTTTGGAAGCACTTCCAAATAATGAAGCTAACAAAGAACATGCGACTGAACTGCACAACACATGATCAATCAGAGAAACAAAGAGTCGCAGAATTTGCAGAGTGGATTCTGAATATTGGCGATGGAAAAAATACATCATCAGAAGGTGAGGAATTGATAAAAATACCAAGTGACATACTACTCAAGAAAGGAAATGATCCAAAAAAGACAATTGTGGAAAGCATATATCCCAATTTGCAAGAGAAGTATCGCCAGCGAGAGTACTTAGAAGAAAGAGCAATATTATGCCCAAGGAACGAAACAGTTCGCGATATAAATGACTACATAATGGATCAATTACAAGGTGAAGAGAAAACGTATCTAAGTTGTGACACAATATGCAAAGCAACTACCTTAAATGCAGAAATGGAAGTGTTATATCCAACGGAATTCCTGAACAGCCTACCATTTCCTGGAATCCCAAATCACGAGCTGAAATTAAAAGTTGGCATACCTGTGATGCTCCTACGTAATATCAACCAAAGTGCTGGGTTATGCAATGGTACAAGGATGACGATTATTCAACTTGGAAGAAGATTTATCGAAGCACAGATAATAACGGGAACACATGTGGGAGAAAAGGTATATATTCCAAGGATAGTCATGTCACCAACTGAAACAGCGTGGCCATTTGTCATAAAAAGGAGGCAATATCCTATATCAGTTTGCTTTGCTATGACTATCAACAAAAGCCAGGGGCAATCTCTAAACAAGGTAGGACTATATTTACCTAAACAAGTCTTCACACACGGGCAGTTATACGTAGCCTTCTCAAGAGTCACAAAAAGGGATGGACTGAGGGTAATGGTAAATGATGAAGATAGCAATGAGGATGATGTGGTCAAGAACATAGTCTATAAAGAAATATTCTGAAGGTATGAACAAAGAAAACAATTTCAGCAAGATGCTACTTTCATTAGATGAGGCCACTGGCCTATTACATATGAATTATACGTACATATAAATTTAGTACACTTGAAAATATCCTGAAAATAAAATCTGACTTTACTATGCTAACATCATATGGCAGGTCGAATATGGTCTGCTACTGTGCCAAAAGTATTGATAACATGAATCAACAGTTGAAATAGTTCATTGCTGCCAAACATCGAAGATCTGTATACTTCATTCTACAAGCTTATTATTTAGTGCAAACCAATACTAATATCATTGGGACATTATTATATTTCACATGTACAATGCAATCAGACATGTTTTCATATTCAACTATTGTATATTATTTTATCTTTGTGAAATATTGCAAACATGCATCAATAGTTGAAAATGGTTCATTACTAATAAACACCGAGAATCTATATTATGTGAAATTTCATTCTACAAGTTTATTACTTAACACGAACCAATAGCTAATATTCACATTGTCATATTTCATATGTACAATGCAATCAGACCTGTTTTCATATTTGCTCACTCCATTCCTAAATATAAGACCTTTTAGATATTCAACTATGGTCTACATATAGGTTGAATAGAACTAACACAGGAAAAGGCTAAGAAAAAAGAAAATATTACAGAGTTGGGAAAAGGAAGAATGGGGACCTGCAGGTTTGACTTCAAAGAACGTTTGTTGTTGTGGAGGATGAGGATGATGTGCACACCTGCCTCGACCGGAAATTTCAACAATGATTCTTCCTTGCACGCTTCGGTAAGAAAACAACAACATCATCCTCATACAAAACCTGGATCTAAGAGGGTTGTGGGCTGCAGGAGATGAAATGCATAACCAAATCAAATGCACGGATGTCAAAAGCAACGACACAATGCAGATTTTGGATCTCAGCTTCTCCCTCACGCAGCAAAGCCTTGGCCCTGCTACCCATAAATCGATGTTTACCAGCCTAGGAGACTGATGAGGCGTACAAACATACAAAATAGCTATGGTCGATGGCTAACCTGTGGCAACACCAGCTGCGGGGGTGACTTCAGCTGGAGGAAGAACAACCTTAATCGGGCGACTAAGAAGAGCAACCTGATGGGAGCTATCCGCTACAGGCAAATCTTGGGTGACCTGACAAAGTAAGGAGAAAGGGGATCAAAAAAGATGACAATTTCTCACTGTGTGAAATACTGAGTAGGAGAAATGAGAGAGGAGAAGTCAAGAAGACTACGGAATGGAGAAAGCCAAGAAGACTATTGGTGGGACCCATCAATAATATGGTGTTTTCTACAAGCCACGTGTGTGTACATGAAGTAGTGTGGACACTTTGAGAGGAAAATATATAACGTGATGATATAAACACCCTAGGTACAGCTGCTGCTTGCACGTCTATGGAAGCAAAAATAACGACAATTTTTTTTATTGCGGATATGTATAGCGGTTTGGATTTTTTAGGCATGGGTATACACGCACATGATTCAGAAGAAAAAACATGCAAAAAATTACGACAAAAATAATACAGCATAATAGTCATGTTTAAAGTTCCAAAAGACATTGACTTCTGTCGTACTATGAGGAAAAACAATTACATCTACAAAATCCTTGAATAGTACTTTTTACATCGCATTCATTCTATCGTATTTTGCTTGGAATACAAAATAACTATTTATGTCAAGAATTAAATAAATATGAGTATTATGCTAGAGCATGTATGTTTCCAAAATGTTTCAAAACTACTTTACTATTTTTACAATTTTAATTTTAAAGCTCGCGCGCCAAGGTTCATATTTCTATTAACGGACAATATTTATAATTAAATCCTAAATGTTAAAAGAACTATGCACACAGAAAACCATTTTCATAATTACATCAAGTTTGCTCTCAATTTTTCTTTACACAAATCAAACAATATGTCCTCACAATTTAACTTAAAAAAATCTTAGCCCGCGCATCGAGCAGGCCACTTTTAATCAACTTCATTCTACAAGCTTATTATTTAATGCATCAATATGAAAATGGTTTATAAGTCCTAGCCCGCGCATTAATGCAAACCAATGGGAAAACAGACTAAAGAAAAACTTTTGGCGATTACTGTAATAATTCTAGATGGACTTATAGATCACTTAAAAATAATCCCATGTTTTCCCAGGATTAGAAAGAAAAAATGATGAAATACTTACCACTAATAGGCATTTCATAATTTACATTATATTCGTTGAACTGCACAACCACGGGAAAAGGATAAGAAAAAAGGGGAAATTACAGAGTCGGAAAAGGAAAATTAGGGACCTGCAAGTGGAACTTTGAAGAATGCCGCCGCTGTGGAGATGAGGATGATGTGCCGAGCTACCTCGAGCAGAAATACATACGATGCGTCTGCCTTGCGCGCTTGTGAAAGAAAACGTAGCCAGCAACCTCATACTAAAGCTAGATCCAAGAGGGCTACAGGTCTGCGGCAGATGAAATCAGTGACCAAATCAACTGCACGGACCACACCACCGCCCTTGGCAAGCCTACGAGGACACAAACCAGCCGCCGTCCATGGTCAATATGGGCCAGAACCAGCTGCGGGGATGGCTCCAGGCGAGGAAGATGAACCTAAATGCAGCAAATCAAGAATCGAAGCTGATGGGAGCTATCCAGCAGTAGTAATTTTTGACTGAGAAGAAAGATTTACGAAAAGACAAAGGGGATCGGGGGAGATGAACAAAGTCACTATGAGAACATGAGTGGGGGAAACAGAAATGGAGAAGCCAAGAAGACTACGGAATGGGAAAGTGAAGATTAAGAATGGTGGGACCCATCAAGCTAATGACGTTATGTGCATCCATGATCCACCTTGGTACAGCGAGGGCACATGTGTCATGTTAAGACAAAATATGTCAAGTTTCTTTGCTACTAAGAAAAACGGATTGGTCTGATAGCCAAAATATATCAAGGGTGGCTTATATATTAGAGGATTGGTACTGTTGTGCACGTCTATGGAAACAAATACCTACCAACAAAGTTTTAATGGTTCCTGCAAAAAAAAGTTTTTATGGACACCTACCATTTATAAAAAAAACTAAATAAATATCAAAAAACAAATGCCAATTTTTCGGGCTGTTAGCAAACTTATTACACGAAAACAATGAGAACTCCCCTCTGTTAAATATTAGTTGTTGATGTTTACTGCCTTTGAGCACAAACTTCAATAAAAAATAATTACATATATAATTTTATATGATTATTAAAAAAGAATGTTCCTATTATTATATGTATTATTAAATGTGTACTATTACAAGTTAGTAGTCAAAATAATATTTAACTTTAAACATAAGAATAATCAAGAGTATGATTTCCCAGTTATATATTAACTGCTTCACAAGACATAGCCCACCGATTACATTTCTATTTATACAAAACAACTAAGGAATATGATTAAATGTTAGCAAAAGTGTACAAATAAAATTTGAACAATACAGGCGATCATAAGACTATAGTATACAAATATGATTTCACTAATGCAGTCGATCATAAAATTACAGTTAGTACGGTATGCATAAATAGCAAGTAAAGGATCAAAGGACAACACATATATTTATATATCAATAAAACAACAAACATACCCAACAAGAGTCGTCATAATTGTAATAGTGGCATCTCGATTCAACTTTGCTATGGACAAATAAAATAATAAATTCTAAAAATTTAACTTCATGAAATCCTAGCCCGCGCATAGGGCCACTTTTCTCTACAAATAAAATTTGAATAATACAGGCGATCATAAGACTATAGTATACAAATATGATTTGACTAATGCAGTCGATCATAAAATTACAGTTAGTACGGTATGCATATTTAGCAAGTAAAGGATCAAAGGACAACACATATATCAATAAAACAACAAACATACCCAACAAGAGTCGTCATAATTGTAATACTGGCATCTCGATTCAACTTTGCTATGGACAAATAAAATAATAAAATCTACAAATTTAACTTCATAAAATCCTAGCCCGCGCATCGAGCGGGCCACTTTTCTAGTTATCTAAAATAGCAAACAAATCTGACGAAACAACCGTATGCGATTGTATCCCCAACAGGCATGAGTGTGCTACTCTAACCGTGTGCGATGCCCGTACACTGCAAAATCGGACTTGCATAGTGGTGGCAACCGCAAGCGTCAGCCAGTGCAAAGGGGTAATGTGCACAGTAAAAAACCAAACCCGACAGCGACCTATAAAAGATCTCGCCGGCGGCGGCTAACAACTAATTTTTCCGCCGATAGCTCGCCACAACCACCACACACACCAAATGGAACCGATGCTCAACCATGGGGATGTGCATGGCGCCGTCCTGATAGTGTTGGACGACGACGTGATAGAGGATTCCGACGCGTTGGCCGCCATGGCGGGCAACGACAAATAGCCAGCTACCACGGCCGACGACGACGGGATAGAGGATTCCAACGCGCCGTCCTCCATGTCGGTCAACGGTCAACCGTCATCTGTCGCGGCCGCCGCCGTCGCCGACCCCGAGTTTCAGCATCGCATGCAGATGGCCATCGCTCTGTCCGTCCTGGAATCGGGCCTTGATGTGTTCCTGCGTGACGAGGACGAGCGCCGTCTCAGTGTCGGTGTGGAACAATCTATCGCATCTGCGGATGCCAGCCGCAACGCGGCTAGGGATCTGAAGTGGCAGAAATGGTGGGAGAGTGCGAAGAGGAAGCGGTTGATGAAGAACTCAGATGCAAAGGGCAAAAAGAGGCGGGAGCAGGACCAGAAGGCGGCGGAGCAGGCCGCCGCATGCCTCTCAGTCGCGTTGGAGGCTAGTGCAGGCCTTGCAGCTGCGGTGGCAGCCCTGGCAACAGCGGCCACGACGACTAGGGACGCAGCTCTTGCGAGAGCGGCGCCCGTCTGTATCCTGATGGCCCACGTGGACGCCACGACAGCTTCGTCAACAGCGGCAGACCTGGCGAGAGGCGCTGCGGTCGCTCCGGCCGAGGTAGCCCCACCGGTCTCTGCCGTGGAACCAGTGGAGCTCATCGACTTGACGAGCTCCTCTGAATACTCGTTCTGAGCCGAGAAAGGTCATGACGACGGTGGAGGCGCGACGTTTGTATGCATCCATGGCGTAGTGAATATTTTGTGCAGTTCATCTTCATGTAAATTGATGAACTGTTTGTAAATTACTGAGCGTATGAACTAATGTCAACTAATCCGCTGCAAAATAAGGCATTTTGGTGAAATTTTGCCAAATGTTTGTGTCATCTGTTTGTGGGCATGTGGAAATTTAGGATGAATTTCACGTCTGCGACTGAAATTGAGGATGAACCGTGTGAGATGAACCCGCCTTGAGAAATCTCAGAAAGAGCTACCCACCTTGAGCGATGCAAAAATTCGTGGTTTCGCGGCACGGCATTTCGTTACAGCGTACAAACTTTATTATGTTTTGACCGTGTGCGATCTTGGTTGCTCCCGCCCCGCTCAGTTCCTTTACCAAAATTTAAGTGGAAGCGATATTTAAACTGCATGCCGCCCTCCCTCGTCCACCACACTGACCCTAT
Source organism: Elymus sibiricus (assembly GCA_039707655.1). Lineage (NCBI taxonomy): Eukaryota > Viridiplantae > Streptophyta > Magnoliopsida > Poales > Poaceae > Elymus > Elymus sibiricus. The sequence goes on from CM077675.1 coordinate 214,081,508, forward strand.
AGTAAAATTTCAGCTGCCGAGGCATTTGAATCGTCGCCATCCCTCGTCCACCACCATCTCCACCCACACCATTACTACTAAAATTTTCAGCAGCAGCGGCACATCCGCAACCCCCCCCCCCCCCCCGTCCACACAACACCCCCCTCCCCTTCCTCCCCCGCTTGAACCCTAGCTCGCCCCCCCCCCCGCCACCTTCCACCACCAACCTCAGCCGGTCTTCCCGTGCCTCATTGCTAAACAAGTTCAGGGTCCCCACCGATCCACATACACCATCGTCGCCCTGAGTTTTTAGATGAGGCCAGCGGTGTCCCTTTCCCCAGATCCCCATCCCGTACTCAAGCGAGTCGCAGCCTAATCAGCCCGACCACATCTCACGTGGAGCTCGAGGAGTGCACGAGCAAAAAGAGGTCTATCATGGCCTCTTCGCCGTACGCTGGCGAGGTGGGCGCCGTTCGCGCCGACCCTTCGATCCCGGACGAACAGCTCGCCGCAGAAGCCGATGAGGACGTTAACTACGTTGCCATGCCGAAGGCTTCAAGTCTGCGGGCTCGCGTATTCATGTATCTCAGGAGAGCCGGCTATGACATCAAGCTCGTCAACATCATCGGCTTCACTCGGGGCATGTCACAAGTTAAGTGGTCCACCGGCAAAGCCTCTGGTTCAACCGCCGTCGATCTCTTCAAAGCCCCCGCCGCTGATCTCCTCCGCCTCGCGGTCATGGATTTGCGATCCTTCTATGCCATCGAGCCCCTTTTGTCATTTATGAAGGAAACGTTCTACGGCGGTGGCTTCGGATCCTTAGCTCCAAAGTTAGATCTCATCGACCAAGATAATGGCACACACTACGACTGTTACAAGGGGAAACGTCCCATCTGCGACCTCAGGGAGCGCACCCTGGGCACCACATATCCCAAGTGGAAGGAGCCCATCCATGACAAGTGAGGCAACATCCTATGAGCAAATCATACGTTTTCTAGCTAGTCGTCTCGTACCCATTGTTGTAGTAGCTTTTGCCATGCGATAATCATGCAGTGTTTAATTGAGCATTTGTCCAGTTTTCAAGCACATGCCTTACTTTTCTGTATCTGGTTGTTAGGTTGGTTGCATTGAGTATTTGTCTAGTTTTCAATGGCTATAGTTGGTTGTTACAGTGAGCATGAATGCCTTGTTTCTTTCAGTTATTCACAATGTGATGTTCACTATGTGCAAGTATGAACTGTGCAGTTCAATTTCATCAATACCACCTGTTAACCTAGGCCCTTAACTCCCGCTTTAAACAGTTATGCCTTGTTTCTCTGAATTTGGTTGCCAGGTTGGTTGCAGTGAGCATTTGTCTACCTTTCAAGCAGATGGCTTGCTTTTCTGTATCTGGTTGTTAGGTTGATTGCAGTGAGCATTTGTCTAGTTTTCAAGCAGACGTCTTACTTTTCCGTATCTAGTTGTTAGGTTGGTTCCACTGAGCATTTGTCCAGTATCAAATAGCCATATTTGGTTGTTATAGTGAGCATATATGCCTTGTTTATTTCAAGCAGATACCTTGTATACTTGGTTGATGTTAAGCCTGTTGTACTTATTATGACTTTACATGTACTTGCACAGGACAACAATGGGAGTGGCCAACGTTTTCCACCGAGGTTTTTTCCATCCCTCCGCTTATACTCCATCCGTTCCATCATGTAGTGCATATAGATTTTTGTGATGTATCTACATATACCATCTAAAATGCATACAATATGAAATTTTGTGATGTATCTAATGAAATGGAACTGCAATTCTAGATGTATATGTTTTTCTCTACAAACTTGGTCAAAGTTAGTAAATGTTGACTTCTCAAAATGTTTATACGCAACACATTGTGGAACTGATGGAGTAATATATTACACCATTCTGCAACTGCATTTCAACTTCTAATATCGTCTTCTTGCTTGTAGGTACATATATCTTTGGTAAAGATCCATGACTGGACCCTTTTTGTGTGTGGGGCAATGAAATATTCATGAACCAGCATCAAGTGAGGAAACTGAAAATGATTGTTAGGGAAAAGAGATGAACTATGCCAATTAGACTATTTGTTTGCGCTCTATCCAACACAACAGTGAGGTGTAGGATGGTAACTACGAACTCTGTAGCCTTCTATTAGTACTGCCCATAATGAGTTGTCACACAACAATGTCTAAATCTTTTTATTTTGCAGTGGTTCCCAAAGCAGTTTACTCAATATTACCTTGCAAAGTACATGATTGTTGGACATGCAATGAAGGTTAAAATATATCATCGAGAATACAATGAGCATCGAGAAGTCGTAATGAAGACAGTGAAGGGTGGGCGGGTGGGCGGCCATCACTAGGGGCTGGCCTAGAATCGTTCGTGCGTTAGGCATGGAGGAGGGCACAATATGGGCATTCCGCTTCACCTTCTCCAACAACCAGAATGTCTTTCGGCTCTCTCTTTACCGTCTTTAATACAACCGTGGTTCCATCATTCTTTATTTGTCCCTTCTATAGTTTTCCTTTTTTGAGAATTGATGCTTATGTACTTCTTGAGTATATGTACATGTGAATCGAATTATGCATTCGTTCTTAAACCTACATTTAAACATGATTCGATATGAAATACATGATTTCCTACTTTCAAATTTAAATTATGTGAATTATGAAAGCAGGTATTAAATTAGGGGTAAATTATGCTCTGCGGGCCATTACAATGCACACAGTTTGAGAAAGCAAAACGTCTGCGATCAACTTCAACATCACACACGTTTCTCAACTTGCGGCGTGTGCGACGAGTCTCGTCTTCGCACACGGTCAGACGAGAAAGAATGTGTGAGATTAATAACACCAGCGCACACAGTTACTTATCATCAAATATTTGGGCTAGTCTCCTTATCACACACGATTTGGTATTTTGAACTGTGTATGATATCGTGCCCATCGTAAACGTTGGTCAAAGAAGAACGCATGCGATAGGCCTTCATACGACACGGTTAGTCTGGATGACACGTTGGGAAGTATGGATCATACGTTTGGGACGTTTTGTAAATCACAAACGTTTATCAAAAACGCCGCGTGTGGGATAGATTCAACCTTCGCATGCGGTTTTATAATGATAAACGTATGCACTCTTATATCATAATACAGACGGTCATAGTGGAACTAAATGTGTGTGATAGCCCCCTTATCATACACGCTTTATAATCGTGAATTGTTTGTGATTCGATGCACATCGTAAACGATGCGCCACAGAATAGCGCGTGCGATGTTAGTGTGATCTCACACGAGTTGCAAGGATGGACCGTATGGGAAGTACACCATATCTCAAACGATTGCTCGGTGACCCTCGTTTGTGATAGATGCGTACATCCCATACGCTCAGTTTTGCCAAACGTTTGTGTTCGTTGGCCACCATCGCCGACGATTTTTTTGTGTAGTGTGGGATGGACCCCCCTATCGCCCACACAAGCAAGGAGACGGTTTAAAACTACGTCGCGGAAAGGGGTTAAAAACTGTTTGTATAGCACGTCACCGCACCAGTGGCATGTGAATGACTCAAGAGGACAACGATGTATCTTGGGTTTTGCAAAGTATCGCAAAGCAAAGGTAATGTCACATGATAACCAAAGGTTCATTCAAATATCATTCATGTACTCATAGGGATCGATATGGACGTCCACGATTCCGCTATCGGTCATTGAACGAAAGGGTTTTCGTTCATGTCTATGTGTTACCGAACCTACGGGGTCACAAACTTAAGGTAGTCACGATCTGTTGAGTGTAAATAGTGCGGGAGTAATGAGAACATATTTGTGAAATTGCCTCATTAATATTTGAAATAGTTTCGAGAGGATCAGGAAGTGTTGCGGGGTCACCAGAAGTGTTTCAGAGACTATCGGGCAATACCGGGTATTACCGATGAATAAAATATAATCGAAAATATTTATAGAGATGCTAAATTATTAATAAGAAGTTGTTATAATATTTAAAAGTCTTGTATATTTAATTTAATATCAGCAGGCCTTAAAAGGTCAAGAGGTGGAAGGCAACTTGGGCCACAAGGGCCCAAGTGGAGATGGCTTCCCCTATTTGGGAGGGGAAGGCCGAATTGGAGGGGAAGTCCCCCTCGTCTTGGCCGGCCAAGGGAGAGGGACTTTCCCTCCCCTTGTGGCACCTCTCCTCCTCCCCTTAACCTATATATACTAGAGGTTTTGCACCCTTTTGACACACAACTTTTGAAGTCTCCTCTAGTCCTCTAGTTTTAGTTCTAGTTGATCCTAGTTGATCATTTAGAGCGAGACCTAGATCCTCTAATCCTCATACTTAGAAGTCCAGTGTGGTTCTAATATCCTCCCTCTAATTCTCCGGCGATGATTAGCTCTGGATAGTGAAGCGTTGTCGGATCATGAAGACCGCACGCTTGCAACCAAGTAGAGAGGTCGTGCTTTCGGTCTTCTTTTTGAGGGATCGTTCATGGGCGGTTCGCGGGATCGTTCATATACGGTTCGAGGGACTTCATCAACGATCTACACCGACTCATCTTCTTCCGCTGTAACTCAGAGTTGGTAACGATCCGATCACAACCGTTATTGTATCTTCATAGTGTTTCTGGTTGATCGTAGGGCATTTTTTGTTTTCTACTATGTTTCCCAACATGTACCCCATCACATCAATAAAATCAAAGCAAGACATAGGGTTTTACCTCCTCGAGAGGGCCCAAACCTGAATAAACACCATGCCTCCTATTACCATCGTGCCAAAACTACCATAGTGGGACCCCTACCTGGGATCTGCCGGATTTTGCTCTGACACTCGAGCAGGGACAACCCGATCGAACCACTAGCCGGACAGGTAGGAAGACAGAAAATCGATCACGGAGAAACAACCAACAACTATCATACCTACTGGTAACAATCCCACAAGAGCACACTACTGCAGGATGGTCCAAAGATGACACATCAATCAGAGACCCTTCGACCAAACTGCGTGCGATGCACCAATCGCAAACAGTATAGATATAGCTTCGTCGCCAAAGACTCGAACTGTGTGCGATGGAAGACCCATCAAAAACGATTCAAAAAATAGTTGCGTGTGTGATGCGTCGCATACAGTTTGTTATTATAAACTGTTTGTGATTATGGAAGATAACAAAAATGGTTAACAAAACTACATACGTGTGTGTAGTACGACATACAGTTCACTCAGACAAACTGTTTGCGCTGATCCAGCAGAACACAAACGAGTTAGCATAAGAAGGTGTGTGTGATACCTGACAAACAGTTCATTCATCAAAATTGTGTGGGAAGACCAATAATAACCCAAACGATTCATCCTGACCACCGTGTGCGTTGTGGGTACCCGGCAAACAGTTCATTCATCAGAATTGTGTGGGAAGACCAATAATAACCGAAATGATTTTCATCCTGACAACCTTTACGTGTTGTGGGCAGACGGTTGCTGCTAATAATTGTATGAGATGTGATTTGCTCTGTTTGCACAACACCTATATGCTCTGTCTACAGAACACCAACATTATAGTTGCATAACCAACTTGAACATCTAGTTAGATAAGTGACTACACAACACATGTACATTCCTCAATATAAATTTACAAGAAGTAGACGATCACCAAATCATATTGTTCTTCTGACGACGGTTGCCGACACTGCTCTGCTTGTGGCTATCCCTCGCCGTCTGCAGGAAGGAGGCACTTCCTCATGTCAATGATCCCCCCATACATCTCGTAGCTTGTGTATGCGTCCTTGGCCGCGTACTTGATGTGTTCTTCATCCAGTTCATTCACCCAGGCCTTGCGCCAGGCAGACTTGTCCTTGCCGCACTCAGCCTTCATGTCTCTATAGTAGGGGTCGATGATGGTCGCAGCGAGGTCAACCAGGGAGTCCTTCTGCTTCTTCTTCTCGCCGCCCCAGACCCTGTACTGACCTTGGATGTTGACAAGCTTCTAGCAGGACAAGCCAGAAGTCTTGAGCACCTTTAGATCATTGGTGGTGTCCACCATTGTGAACCTATAGTCGGGACTGTTGACAAACCTGGCGAAATGCTCGCAAGGCCTTGCGGCCAGGCAGTAGTGGTAGACGAGCACATGATGGCGCATGCACAATTGGGTGACGGCAACCTTCTGATCATGCCTGGCATGACCGCCGGTGTACTCAAGGTCGAAGCCGACCACTTTGTACTTGTCATCCTCAGCAAGCAGCTGCTCCAACGTGTTGATGGAGTTCACCACCACAACTGGGTCGTTGGTGTACACCACCGAGAGGTCCGTCTTCCTGATGTGGGTGTCCACTTTGACAATAGTCACAAACTACCGCTTGGCGCCGGCAGCCGCCATTGGATCCGTGCGGGAAGGTTGAAGCGATGAAGAGATGTGCATCCAATCTCTATTATTTGTTGTCGTGGGTGTGCTTCTTGTGTTGTGTGGCGCGATCGCAAGGTGGAAGAGATGAAGGTAAATGGCCATGGGAATAAATTGCGCCGGACGGCCTGGAATTTCGGCACGTCCGCATGGCAGTTTTTGCAGCACTTAACTGCATGGTGGCGCCGGGTGCGGCGCAACCGCATGCATATGGCGCCCCGAACGTACATGATCATTCGCGCGTGGAGGGACGCCAGCAGAGCGGGCGCGCACGGACGTGAGCCGAGCGCTCCACAGCCGCATCAATCGCCTCATGCGTAGATTAATTCGCGACGGTGCTTATAGAACGACCGTTTGCTTTGTAATAAAAACAAACGTTTTTTATTAACCGTTTGTGTACTTGTCATTTCTCCCACCTCGGTCTCGTCTTGTCATCGCGTTGCCGCCCGAGGATTCTAGTGCATGTTTCGAGAGCGCGCAGGTTCCCGCGCAAGCTTCCCGCCCGGCTCACCGAAATCCCCCAAACACCCAATGCTTCGGGAGCGCGCAACGTTTCTTTTGGGCTTCCCGTTCCCGCGCAACCGCGCAGGAACGCGTGCAAGCTTCCCACCCGGCTCGCCTTGGCCACCTGCTTTATAAACCCCCACGGCCGGCGTCTCCACATCGCATTCATCCCCTCCCTGCCCATAGCTTCCCCAATTTGCTTCTCCCCTAATTGCCAATGGCACATGTCCGTCGTGGTCGCTCCGCCACTCCGCCAGAGGGCAGCTCCAGCTAGGTGGCTGCACCACGTCGACGGCGTAGTACCCGAAAGCATGTAGTGTGTGTCGCGTTCTTGTTGGGTGTGCGCACGCCACCCACCACACGCTCCTCCACCTTTGCCCGAAGGCAGCTGCTGCCGGCGACTGTCGTGGCCGCCACCCCATCGTCGGCCGCCATTTTTGCCACCCCACCATCGGCCTCCTTGGCCGCCACCACACCATCGTCCGCCTTCGCAGCCACCCCACGGTCAGCCACCGAGGCCATCACCCGCTCCGCCACCACGACCCGAAGGCGGGAGGAGGAAGCCGGCGCTGAAGCCCAGCCGCTCGGCTTTTGCGTCAGTGGCCTAGCGCGCTACGTCAACTTCCTACATGAGGAGGAGGAGCGCCAGGTCGAGCACATAAAGAGGCTCACCGCCGCCGTGGCCGCAGCAGATGCCGCAGCTGTGGCGTGCAATGAGGAGATCTACGTCGAGTCCCGCCGATCGAGGAGGCGCGTCAGGAGCGGCGGAGGGCAGCAGCGGTAGGCGACGAATTCGACTCCTCTAGCTCATCGATAGGCTCCTCCTCCTCTGCCTCTTACTGAACGTGCTCGGCAGAGGAAAATGCTGCTGGCGGTAGCACAAAGCCCCTCCGGAGTAGTATTTAGGGGCTATTTTGTTCGGTTCATCTAACTATAGATATGGTTGAACTGTCCCACCTACTTTAAATTAGCTAGTATATATAGTTGAACTAGCTATTTCAGTACATGGTTGACAACAAATGGGGAAAAGTTTGTTCGATTCAGCTGTCGAGTTGAACTATTTTGTACAAAAACCAATGCATAATATATGAATGAAATCTAGGTTTACTGAATTTTAGTTGCAAAACTACACCGTAATAGTGATTTTGTTGCTGCAAAATTTGACAAATGTCAGTGTTTCCAATTTGACAAATGACAATTTACCCAATATGACAGATTCGAATCTTATCTGTCTGCTGCTGCCAATGCATCGATCGGTGCTTAGATGGGGTGCTCAGTGTATTAAATGTCTTAGCAACTCAAGTCCATAATGCATTGTTGCTAAGCTCCCTTCATTTAATGATTTAGCAATTGAACTCTTGCATGCATTGGTGAGTTTTCTTCATTTAAGTGTTTTGCCAAGGTTCACGCGCTTGGCATTGTTTCTTCATGTGGTCACCAAACTCATATCTCTCCTCTTAATTACCTTCCCACATCAGATTTTTTGCATGCATGGCAACCTTAGCACCAGTACAAGGTGGAACATTGGGAAGGGCACACGGGTCATCATTCACAACCGTTTGCGATGACACAATGAAAAAATTCCTTCGCGCCAGATTTTCGCTTGGCTTAGTAGGAAAGGAACCATTTCCCTTGGTCTGCATACGGGTATTCAGTCTGAAACGTCTTTGATGACTGGCAAAGGACACACCTCCCAAATGAGCATCCGGAGGACACTGCTCGCACGCCACCCGTCTACTCAAACACCTGTCCGCACGCTACCTCCTTGCCAATACAGAGTGCGACACGTGGCAGCATGTAAATGGTCAGTAGAACGTCCACGAATTATAAATAATACGCCCGTTTGCGATGGTAACGTGACAGATTTTTGTTCCAAAATGCCTTTGTTGGCTATTAATAATGCTTGCTCCTTCTCTCAAAGTGGACACGCAAAATACCACAACATGTTTTTGCTTTATATGATGAGGCCCTGCCCAACATAGACCTTGTGACTGTAGTTCATATTTGAATTGTGTACATTAAATGCACATAAAACTCAATTAGTGTATAAAAAAGGCATATGAACCCTTAATAATTTCATATTTTTGCACTACACACCTATTGGTTTATGTTGTTTCTAGAAAAAAATCAAGGAGAGAAGAGGCATCGGATGTCGTTTCACCCGCACATGTGGCATGCATATGTTCCCTATCGGAACCACGCAGCTTATTGTGTGAGAAGCCCCGGTTTGTAAGAGGCTTGTGACAAAACATGTCCAAGTTGGTATTATTTTTTACCACGGAATATGTGTGCCTTGTCATGACACCATTCCAAGTTTCATGAATTTCACCCGAGTTTTGGATTTACGAAAATTTAAAAACCAAGTTTCTCGATGTTTGTGGTTGAGCCAAGATGGTGAGATGTTTGAAGTTTGTTCCCATTTCTTGCATGTGACCTAACACATGCATCCAGGGACACATATATGATTTTCAACCCATTTTGGTGCACCGGACCTTGTGATTGTAGATCAAATTTGAATTATGCACATTAAATAATACACAAAAAACTCAATTAATGTATTTAAAAGCCAGATGATCCTTTAATTTATTCATATTTTTGTACTTCGCACCTACATGTCTATGTTGTTTTTATAAAAAAACAAGGAGAGAAGAGGCATCGGATGTCTTTTATCCCGCAGATGTGACATGCATATATAATGTTCCCTATCGAAACCACAAAGCTTCTTGTGAGGAGCTCCGATTTGTAAGGGGGTTGTGCAAGAACATGTCCAAGTTGGACCAATTTTTACCACGGCATATGTGTGCCCTTGTCATGACACCATGCCAAGTTTCATGAATTTCTAACGAGTTTTGGATTTACGGGAATTTGAAAACCAAGTATCTCAATGTTTGCGGCCGAGCCAACAGACAATGAGATGTTAGAAATCCATTCCCATTTCTTGCGTGGGACCTAAACATGCATCCAGGAAAAGGTATATGATTTTTTCAACCTATTTTCATGTGCTGGACCTTGTGATTGCAGTTCAAATTTGAATTATGCACATTAAACGGCTAGAAAACTCAATTAATATATTAAATAGGTCACACGAACCCTGGAAAAATCCATAGTTTGGCCTGACTGTCATGTTGCTCTATGGTGACTCTAGAAATAAATTCAAGGCGAGAAGAGACATCGGATGTTGTTTCGCACATAAAAGGTGAACTTTCCCTATCGGAACACACGACTTTCTTGTGAGAATCTCCTGTTTGTAAGAGGCTTTGTGCCAAAATTGTCCAAAATTGGGCAATTTTTTTACCACAACACACACAACTGCATTGATGACACCATGCCCAAATTTCATGAATTTCTGTTGAGGTTTGTATTTACATGAATTTAAAAACTAAGTTTCCCAATGTTTGCGGTCGAGCCATGATGATGAGATGTTTGAAATTCTTTCCCATTTCTTGCGTGGGACCTAAACATGCATCCAGGGAAACATATATGATTTGTCGACCTATTTTCATGCTCTGGACCTTGTGATTGTAGTTCAAATTTGAATTATGCACATTAAATGCCTAGAAAACTCAATTAATGTATTAAAAAGGCCAAACGAACTTTGTAAAATTCCATTGTTTAGCACGGCACAGTCATGTTGCTCTATGGTCACTCAAGAAATAAATTCAAGGCGAGAAGAGACATCGGATGTTGTGTCGACATAAAAGGTGAACTTCCCTATCGGAACCACATGACTTCTTATGAGAATCTTCGGTTTGTAAGAGGTTTGTGCCAAAACTTGTCCCGAATTGGGCATTTTTTTTACCACAACACACATGAGCCATGACATGACACCACACAAAGTTTCATGAATTTCTAACGATATTTGGATTTACCGGAATTTGAAAACACGAATTCTCAAAGTCTACGGCCGAGCCAAAATACCGAGAAGTTTGGGATTCATTTAATTTCCATTTCTTGCATGGGACCAAAACATCTATCCAATGACACATAGATGATTTTCAACCCATTCAGGTGCACTCTAGTATGTGCTTAACTGCAGTTCATATTTGAACTATGCACATGAAATGTCTAAAAAACTCTTTAAATGTTTAAAAGTGCCTAAACAACCTTGAATAATTCCATATTTAACAGACACTCCTATAGTTGCACGTTCACTTCAGATAAATGTTATTGCAATCCAAACACCTTCAATTGCCGATGTAACTTCATTTTTTGTTTCAAAACAATATGAAAATCAAGTACATCACAAACAATTCTTGATCATGAAACGTGTGTGATGTGGTATAAAATATCTTGGGCCAATCCTCATATATATATATGGCTTAGGCCGGAAGCTTCATCGGCTACATTCCACCGCCGGTGCGTCAACCACACAGTCACACTTGTTCCCCAAGACCACTGTACTATTCAAACGTCGCCGGTGAAAGATGGGGACGTGGATCCGCGTCATGAGGGCAACTTCGGCGACCCACTCCGGCCCGAGCGCGACTGCATCAGCCATGAACGTGCTCACAACATCCTTGAGCGAGGCCGCAATCTCTGACGGGGCGGCCGCTACCACTGAAAGGGCAGCTGTTGCATCTGAGATGGCGGCAGCAACATCCGCGATCGGGATAGCAAATGGCGAGAACGGCACAGTAGCTGTCCGTTCCTCGGCGGCCATCGTAGCCCTGATGGCCGCTGCCCATGCCTATGCCGAGGCCGCCCACGCCCAGCTCGTGTCGTTCACCGCACAAATAGCTGCGGCCTTCTCCGACACCGGTCGGCAACCTACGTCCGAAGAGTTGGCAATCACCGAGAGCGCTCGGACAGCCGTCCATTCGTCGGCAGCCTCCCTTGCCGAGATGGAGGCCGTCAATGCCCGGACCGTAGCCGCCCACACCCAGCTCGTGGCGGCCTTTACCAAAGAGATGGCGGATGCGGACTGCGTGATGCTTGCTGAGTATGTGGCGATGGATGCCATGGAGCCCCTTCTCCTGGTGGTCGTCGAGCGCGAGCTGGTCATGGAGGATGCGACGGAGATCGACGAGCGCCGGGTGGAACATTAGTCTTTGTTTAGAGCGCTGGTCTTTTGTTAGAGTAATGTTTAGGTCAACCAGCTCTGTTTAATTGCTCAATTAAGTAGTGCGGGCCGTGGTGTCACTGGTGCAGCGACGTGCTATACAAATGGTTTTTAGCCCCTTTCCGCGACGTAGTTTTAAACCGTCGCCTTGCCTATGTGGGTGATAGGGGGGTCCACCCCACATGACACAGAAAAATCGTCGGCGATGGTGGCCAACGAACGCAAACGTTTGGCAAAACTAAGCGTATGGGACGTCCGCATCTATCACAAACGAGAGCCACCGGTTAATCGTTTGAGATATGGCATCCTTCCCATACGGCTCATCCTTGCAACTCATGTTAGATCAGGCTAACATCGCACATGCTATTCTGTAGCGCACCGTTTACGATGTGTGACGAATCGAAAATAGTTCATAATTGCAAAGCATGTAGGATAAGGAGTATATCACGCACACTTATATTGTCCGAAACTTTTGCGATATTTAACTAAGACGATAATTTAACCGTCGTACAAGTATCGGACAGGTTTATGAAACGTCTGAATGTCGTACACGCGTCCGACAGGATAACTATCGCACGCGCTATTCCGTGGTCCAACATTTGTGATGCATACTATATCACAAATAGTTTATCATTTTAAATTGTGTGCGAAAGAGATTCCATCACCAACATTGAATTCGGTTGCACCGTTTGTGATATTGTCTGAAATCACACATGGTTTGTGATACTTGTGATCTGCGTTGGGTTTTCCGTGAAGAGGAACGGGTAATTGCAGCCCAAAGCGGATAAGTATTTCCCTTAGTTATGAAACCAAGGTTTATTGAACCTATAGGAATATCAATCCTCAACCGTCTTCAGCGGCTGCACACAAATGAACAAACGACTTGCACCCAACGCGCGCAAGAGGGTTGTTAATCCCCTTGATCTCGTTATTTGCAAGCAAATGAGTTGTGTAGATAATTGTCGATAAATGCAAACTAAATAAAAGGTAAATAAAGGCAGTGAGGTAATAATAACCTTTGCAAATATATAAGTGAATCGACCCGGGGGCCATAGTGTTCTCTAGTGGCATCTCTCATGTAGGCATCATACGGTGGGTAAACAAATTATTGTTGGGCAATTGATAGAAAAGCGGATAGTTATGCGATGTTCACGGCAATGATCATGTATATATAGGCATCACGTCCATAAGCAAATAGGCCGACTCCTGCCTGCACCTATTACTATTACTCCACTCATCGACCGCTATCCAGCATGCATCTAGGGTATTAAGTAAAACAGAGTAATGCTTGGAGAACGATGGCATGATGTAGACAAAGTAAACTCAAACAATATGAATGAACCCCATCGTTTTATCCTTAGTAGCAACAACACAAAGACGCATCTTGTCCCCTACTTTGTCACTGGTATATAGAAACTCGCCAGGTTGAACCTACCACAACGCACCACTCCCACCGATGAAATATCAATCTACTTGGCCAAAGCACGTCAATAGATCGGAGAGCATTATGAATCTATAATGATCATGCACTTAAGAGATAATATAATTCATGTTGGGTAACGTTGCATGGGAAACAAAAATTTTTCCTACACACACGCAAGATCTATCCATGGTGATGAGCATCTACGAGAGGGAGAGTGAATCTACATACCCTTGTAGATCGCTAAGCGGAAGCGTTAATAAACGCGGTTGATGTAGTCGAACGTCTTCGCGATCCAAATCGCCGAGCGTCCCGCGATCCAATCACGATCCTTCCGATCTAGTGCCGAACGGACGGCACCTCCGCGTTCAACACACGTACGGCTTGATGACGCCTTCACCTCCTCGATCCAGCGAGCGATGGTGAAGTAGTGGTTGAGTTCCAGCAGCACGACGGCGTGGTGATGGTGGTGAGGAACAATCTCTGCAAGGCTTCGCCAAGCGCTACGGAGATTATGACGGAGGAACTAGAGGGTTAGGGTTGCCGCACACGGCTTGGGGAAATCTTGATGTGTCCCGTGTGCTAGCCCTGCCCCTCTATTTATATGTTGAGCCTTGGGGTCTAAACTTGGAGTAAAAGCCTCCTCCGGGTCGGTTTTGCCCGCACAAGGTCGGTTTGGCCCGCAGGGAAAGAGTCCAACTCGGATCCCTGCCGAACCGTGCACAGCCGCGCACAAGCGGTAGTACCGCTTCACACAAGCGGTAGTACCGCTTGGGCGGTAGTACCGCTTAACACAAGCGGTAGTACCGCTCGGGCGGTAGTACCGCTTCACACAAGCGGTAGTACCGTTTACGCGGCAGCAAAACTACTTTTGCACTTTCCAATACCTTGTGGGCTTTATCCCTTTGGCTCATATAAAGTGTTGCTGCACCCGAACACTTCGGTAAACATCCGGAACCCCTTCCGGTGAACTCCGGAACCCTTTCAGAGATCAAAACACTATTATCACATATATCAATCTTTACCTCCGGACTATTCCGGAGATCCTCGTCATGTCCGGGATCTTATCCGGGACTCCGAACAACTTTCGGTCACCAACATAATAACTCAATTATACTAATCGTCACCAAACGTTAAGTGTGTAGACCCTGCGGGTTCGAGAACTATGTAGACATGACCGAGACACCTCTACGGCCAATAACCAATAGCGGGACCTGGATGCCCATATTGGCTCCTACATATTCTACGAAGATCTTTATCGGTCGAACCTCTATGTCAAGGATTCAGTTAATCCCGTATGCTGTTCCCTTTGTTCTTCGGTATGTTACTTGCCCGAGATTCGATCGTCGGTATCACTATACCTAGTTCAATCTCGTTACCGGCAAGTCTCTTTACTCGTTCCGTAATACAAGATCTCGTGGCTAACACTTTAGTCACATTGCTTGCAAGGCTCATTGTGATGTTGTATTACCGAGTGGGCCCTGAGATACCTCTCCGTCATACGGAGTAACAAATCCCAGTCTTGATCCATGCCAACCCAACAGACACCCTCGGAGATACCTGTAGAGCACCTTTATAGTCACCCAGTTACGTTGCGACGTTTGATACACACAAGGTATTCCTCCGGTGTTAGTGAGTTGCATGATCTCATGGTCAAAGGAACAGATACTTGACATGCAGAAAACAATAGCAATAAACTGACACGATCAAATGCTACGTTTACAGTTTGGGTCTTGTCCATCACATCATTCTCCTAATGATGTGATCCCGTTATCAAATGACATCTCATGTCAATGGCTAGGAAACCTTAACCATCTTTGATCAACGAGCTAGTCAACTAGAGGCTTACTAGGGACACAGTGTTGTCTATGTACCCACACATGTATTTGAGTTTCCAATCAATACAATTATAGCATGGATAATAAACGATTATCATTAACAAGGAAATATAATAATAACCAATTTATTATTGCCTCTAGGGCATATTTCCAACAGTCTCCCACTTGCACTAGAGTCAACAATCTAGTTCACATCACTATGTGATTTACATTGTAATGAATCGAACACCCATGCAGTTCTGGTGTTGTTCATGTTTAGCCCTTGGAAGAGGTTTAGTCATCGGATCTGCAACATTTAGATCCGTGTGTACTTTGCAAATATTTATGTCGTCCTCCTTGATGTAATCGCGGATGGAATTAAAACGTCGCTTTATGTGTCTGGTCCTCTTGTGAAATCTTGGTTCCTTGGCTAGAGCAATGGCACCAGTATTATCACAAAACAGAGTCATTGGGTTAAGTGCACTAGGCACTACTCCAAGATCTGTCATGAACTCCTTCATCCAGACACCTTCCTTCGCCGCCTCCGAGGCAGCGATGTACTCCGCTTCGCATGTAGAATCTGCTACCACGCTTTGCTTGGAACTGCACCAGCTAACCGCACCCCCATTAAGAATAAATACGTATCCGGTTTGCGACTTAGAGTCATCCGGATCAGTGTCAAAGCTTGCATCGACGTAACCCTTTACGACGAGCTCTTGATCACCTCCATAAACGAGAAACATGTCCTTAGTCCTTTTCAGGTACTTCAGGATATTCTTGACCGCCGTCCAGTGTTCCATTCCTGGATCACTTTGAAACCTTCCGACCATACTTATGGCAAGGCTGACATCGGGTCTTGTGCACAGCATTGCATACATGATAGAGCCTATGGCCGAAGCATAGGGGATGACACTCATCTTTTCTCTATCTTCTGCAGTCACTGGGCATTGAGTCTTACTCAACTTCACACCTTGCAAAACAGGCAAGAACCCCTTCTTGGACTGATCCATTTTGAACTTCTTCAAAATCTTATCAAGGTATGTGCTTTGTGAAAGTCCTATTAAGCGTCTTGATCTATCTCTATAGATCTTGATGCCTAATATGAAAGCAGCTTCTCCTAGGTCCTTCATTGAAAAACTCTTGTTCAAATATTCCTTTACGCTTTCCAGCATTTCTATATTGTTTCCAATCAGCAATATGTCATCCACATATAATATTAGAAACGCTATAGAGCTCCCACTCACTTTCTTGTAAATACAAGCTTCTCCGTAAACTTGTATAAACTCGAACGCTTTGATCACCTCATCAAAACGAAGATTCCAACTCCGAGATGCTTGCACCAGTCCATAAATGGATCGCTGGAGTTTGCTAACTTTGTCAGCATTCTCTGGATCGACAAAACCTTCTGGTTGCATCATATACAACTCTTCCTTAAGGTAACCGTTAAGGAACGCTGTTTTGACATCCATCTGCCAAATTTCATAATCGAAAAAGGCAGCTATTGCTAACATGATTCTGACGGACTTAAGCATCGCTACGGGTGAGAAGGTCTCATCGTAGTCAACTCCTTGAACTTGTGAAAAACCCTTTGCCACAAGTCGAGCTTTATAGACGGTGACATTACCGTCCGCGTCCGTCTTCCTCTTAAAGATCCATTTGTTCTGAATGGCCTTACGCCCTTCAGGTAATACTTCCAAAGTCCATACTTTGTTTTCATACATGGATCCCATCTCGGATTTCATGGCCTCTAACCACTTCTCGGAATCCGGGCCCATCATCGTTTCTCCATAGCTCGTAGGTTCATCGTTGTCTAACAACATGACCTCTAAGACAGGGTTGCCGTACCACTCGGGAGCAGTACGCGTCCTTGTCGACCTACGAGGTTCGATAGCAACTTGATCCAAAGCTTCATGATCATCATCATTAACTTCCTCTTCAGCTAATGTAGGCTCCACAGAAACAACTTTCTGCGCTGCGCTACTCTCAGGTTGAAGTAAAGGTTCAACAACCTCATCAAGTTCTATCTTCCTCCCACTCAATTCTTTCGAGAGAAACTCTTTCTCAAGAAATGTTCCGTTTTTAGCGACAAACACTTTGCCTTCGGATCTGAGGTAGAAGGTATACCCAACTGTCTCTTTTGGGTATCCTATGAAGACGCATTTCTCCGCTTTGGGTTCCAGCTTTTCAGGCTGAAGCTTTTTGACATAAGCATCACATCCCCAAACTTTAAGAAACGACAGCTTTGGCTTCTTGCCAAACCAAAGTTCATATGGCGTCGTCTCAATGGATTTCGATGGTGCCCTATTTAAAGTGAATGCAGCTGTCTCTAATGCATAACCCCAAAACGATAGTGGCAAATCGGCAAGAGACATCATAGATCGCACCATATCCAATAAGGTTCGATTACGACGTTCGGACACACCATTACGCTGTGGTGTTCCAGGCGGTGTTAATTGTGAAACAATTCCACACTGTCTTAAGTGACTGCCAAACTCATAACTCAGATATTCTCCTCCTCGATCAGATCGTAGGAATTTAATCTTCTTGTTACGATGATTCTCAACTTCACTCTGAAATTGTTTGAACTTTTCAAATGTTTCAGACTTGTGTTTCATTAAGTAAATATACCCATATCTACTTAAGTCATCAGTGAAGGTGAGAAAGTAACGATAACCACCGCGCGCCTCAATGCTCATCGGACCGCACACATCAGTATGTATGATTTCCAATAAGTCACTTGCCCGTTCCATTGTTCCAGAGAACGGAGTTTTAGTCATCTTGCCCATGAGGCATGGCTCACATGTGTCAAGTGATTCAAAATCAAGTGACTCCAAAAGTCCATCAGCATGGAGCTTCCTCATGCGTTTTACGCCAATATGACCTAAACGGCAGTGCCACAAGAAAGTGGTATTATCATTATCAATTCTACATCTTTTGGCATCAATGTTATGAACATGTGTATCATTACTATCGAGATTCAATAAGAATAAACCCCTCACATCGGGTGCATGACCATAAAAGATATTACTCATATAAATAGAACAACCATTATTCTCTGATTTAAATGAGTAACCGTCTCGCAATAAACAAGATCCAGATATAATGTTCATGCTTAACGCAGGCACCAAATAACACTTATTTAGGTTCATCACTAATCCCGACGGTAATCGAAGAGCGAGCGTGCCGACGGCGATCACATCAACCTTGGAACCATTTCCCACGCGCATCGTCACTTCGTCCTTTGCCAGCCTCTGTCTATTCCGCAGTTCCTGTTTTGAGTTGCAAATATGAGCAACCGCACCGGTATCAAATACCCAGGCACTACAACGAGAGTTGGTAAGGTACACATCAATAACATGTATATCATATATACCTTGTTTGTTGTTGGCCGCCTTCTTGTCAGCCAAATACTTGGGGCAATTCCGCTTCCAGTGTCCAGTTCCCTTGCAATGAAAACACACAGTTTCTGGTTTGGGTCCAGCCTTGGGTTTCTTCACGAGAGGAGCAACTGCTTTGCCACTCTTCTTGGAGTTACCCTTCTTACCCTTGCCATTTTTCTTGAAACTAGTGGTTTTATTGACCATCAACACTTGATGCTCCTTCTGAATTTCAGACTCAGCGGCTTTCAGCATCGCAAACAGCTCGGCGACTGACTTGTTCATCCCGTGCATGTTATAGTTCAACACGAAGCTCTTGTAGCTAGGTGGCAATGATTGAAGAACTCTGTCAGTGATAGCCTCTGGCGGAAGGGGCATCCCTAACTCAGCCAGACGGGTGGAGTACCCAGACATTCTGAGCACGTGATCACTGATAGACCCGTTCTCCTCCATCTTGCAAGCATAGAACTTATCGGAGATCTCATATCTCTCGATCCGGGCATTCTTCTGAAAGATAAACTTCAACTCCTGGAACATCTCATATGCTCCATGACGTTCAAAACGTCTTTGAAGTCCCGGTTCTAAGCCATACAACATTGCACATTGAACTATTGAGTAATCATCAGAACGAGCCTGCCAGGCGTTCACAACGTCTAGAGACTCAACTGGAGCGGGTGGATCACCAAGCGGTGCATCAAGGACATAAGCCTTCTGGGAAGCCGTAAGGATAATCCTTAGATTACGGGCCCAGTCCACAAAGTTACTTCCATCATCTTTCAACTTAGCTTTCTCTAGGAACGCATTAAAATTCAGGGGTGCTACTGCGCGAGCCATGATCTACAACATAAATATAGCAAAGACAACTTAGACTATTGTTCTTAGATAATGAGTTTAGTTAATCATATTTAAAAAAACTCCCACTCAAATTGACATCCCTCCGATCATTCGAGTGTAACATGATCCAAATCCACCAACTCAAGTCCGATCATCACGTGAGTTGAGGTGGTTTCAATGGTGAACATCTTCATGTTGATCATATCTACTATATGACTCATGTTCGACCTTTAGGTCTCTTGTGTTCCGAGGCCATGTCTGTACATGCTAGGCTCGTCAAGTTTAACCCGAGTGTTCCGCACGTGTAACATGGCTTACACCCGTTGTATGCGAACGTAGAGTCTATCACACCCGATCATCACGGCGTGTCTCGAAACGACGAACTTTCGCAACGGTGCACACTTGGGGAGAACACAATTTATCTTGAAATTTAAGTGAGGGATCACCTTATAATGCTACCGTCGTCCTAAGAAAAATAAGATGCATAAAAGGATTAACATCACATGCAAATCATAAGTGACATGATATGGCCATGAACTTGTGCTTTTGATCTCCATCTCCAAAGCACCGGCATGATCTCCATCGTCACCGGCATGACACCATGATCTCCATCATCTTGATCTCCATCAACGTGTCGCCATAAGGTTGTCGCGCTGACTGTTGCTTCCACGACTATAGCTAACGTTTAGCGATAAAGTAAAGCATTACATAGCGCTTAATGATTGACACGCAGGTCATACAATAATTAAAGACAACTCTATGGCTCCTGCCAGTTGCCGTACTCATCGACATGCAAGTCGTGATATTCTATACATCACATGATCATCTCATACATCACATATATCTCATCATGTAATTGGCCATATCACATCACAACATACCCTGCAAAAACAAGTTAGACGTCCTCTAATTGTTGTTGCAAATTTTACGTGGCTGCTACGGGTTTGCAAGAACCGTTCTTACCTACGCAAAACCACAACGTGGTGTAGTGATTGCTTTTTGATCTTCTAAAAGAACCCTCTTCATTGAAATCGATTCAACTAAAGTGAGAGAGACAGACACCCGCTAGCCATCTTTATGCAACAAAATTACATGTCAGTTGAAGGAACCTGTCTCGCGTAAGTGTACGCGTAATGTCGGTCCGGGCCGCTTCATCTCACAATACCGCCGAATCAAATATCAACTAGTAACGGCAAGCAATATGTATACACCCACGCCCACAACTCGTTTGTGTTCTACTCGAGATCTCATCTACGCATAGACCTGGCTCATGATGCCACTGTTGGGTAACGTTGCATGGGAAACAAAATTTTTTCCTACGCACACGCAAGATCTATCCATGGTGATGAGCATCTACGAGAGGGAGAGTGAATCTACATACCCTTGTAGATCGCTAAGCGGAAGCGTTAATAAACGCGGTTGATGTAGTCGAACGTCTTTGCGATCCAAATCGCCGAGCGTCCCGCGATCCAATCACGATCCTTCCGATCTAGTGCCGAACGGACGGCACCTCCGCGTTCAACACACGTACGGCTTGATGACGCCTTCACCTCCTCGATCCAGCGAGCGATGGTGAAGTAGTGGTTGAGTTCCAGCAGCACGACGGCGTGGTGATGGTGGTGAGGAACAATCTCTGCAGGGCTTCGCCAAGCGCTACGGAGATTATGACGGAGGAACTAGAGGGTTAGGGTTGCCGCACACGGCTTGGGGAAATCTTGATGTGTCCCGTGTGCTAGCCCTGCCCCTCTATTTATATGTTGAGCCTTGGGGTCTAAACTTGGAGTAAAAGCCTCCTCCGGGTCGGTTTTGCCCGCACAAGGTCGGTTTGGCCCGCAGGGAAAGAGTCCAACTCGGATCCCTGCCGAACCGTGCACAGCCGCGCACAAGCGGTAGTACCGCTTCACACAAGCGGTAGTACCGCTTGGGCGGTAGTACCGCTTGGGCGGTAGTACCGCTTAACACAAGCGGTAGTACCGCTCGGGCGGTAGTACCGCTTCACACAAGCGGTAGTACCGTTTACGCGGCAGCAAAACTACTTTTGCACTTTCCAATACCTTGTGGGCTTTATCCCTTTGGCTCATATAAAGTGTTGCTGCACCCGAACACTTCGGTAAACATCCGGAACCCCTTCCGGTGAACTCCGGAACCCTTCCAGAGATCAAAACACTATTATCACATATATCAATCTTTACCTCCGGACTATTCCGGAGATCCTCGTCATGTCCGGGATCTTATCCGGGACTCCGAACAACTTTCGGTCACCAACATAATAACTCAATTATACTAATCGTCACCAAACGTTAAGTGTGTAGACCCTGCGGGTTCGAGAACTATGTAGACATGACCGAGACACCTCTACGGCCAATAACCAATAGCGGGACCTGGATGCCCATATTGGCTCCTACATATTCTACGAAGATCTTTATCGGTCGAACCTCTATGTCAAGGATTCAGTTAATCCCGTATGCTGTTCCCTTTGTTCTTCGGTATGTTACTTGCCCGAGATTCGATCGTCGGTATCACTATACCTAGTTCAATCTCGTTACCGGCAAGTCTCTTTACTCGTTCCGTAATACAAGATCTCGTGGCTAACACTTTAGTCACATTGCTTGCAAGGCTCATTGTGATGTTGTATTACCGAGTGGGCCCTGAGATACCTCTCCGTCATACGGAGTAACAAATCCCAGTCTTGATCCATGCCAACCCAACAGACACCCTCGGAGATACCTGTAGAGCACCTTTATAGTCACCCAGTTACGTTGCGACGTTTGATACACACAAGGTATTCCTCCGGTGTTAGTGAGTTGCATGATCTCATGGTCAAAGGAACAGATACTTAACATGCAGAAAACAATAGCAATAAACTGACACGATCAAATGCTACGTTTACAGTTTGGGTCTTGTCCATCACATCATTCTCCTAATGATGTGATCCCGTTATCAAATGACATCTCATGTCAATGGCTAGGAAACCTTAACCATCTTTGATCAACGAGCTAGTCAACTAGAGGCTTACTAGGGACACAGTGTTGTCTATGTACCCACACATGTATTTGAGTTTCCAATCAATACAATTATAGCATGGATAATAAACGATTATCATTAACAAGGAAATATAATAATAACCAATTTATTATTGCCTCTAGGGCATATTTCCAACAATTCAGAGGCATCTCAAATACTTTTCATGAATAATCTGAAGATAAACCCACAATTCATCGGATCCCAACAAACACACCGCACAATAGGATTACATCAGATAGATCAAAGCAAAGATGTGATGACCATTGTATTGAAGATCATAAGGGAGAGAGAGAGATTGCCATCTAGGTACTAGCTATGGACCCGTAGGTCTGTGGTGAACTACTCACACATCATCATGAGGACAGCGAGGTTGATGAAGAGGCCCTCCGTGATCGATCCCCCCTCCGGCAGGGTGCCGGAACGGAGCTCCAGATGGCCTTGCGACGGATTAGAGACTTGCGACGGCGGAAAAAGGGTTTCGGGACTGCCTCCAGGGTTTTTAGGATTTTAGAGAATTTATAGGCCGAAGAGGGACGTCGGGAGGCGGCTGAGGGGGCCACCACATATCAGAGCGGCCCCCCAGGGCGCGCCCTGATGTGTGGTGGTGCCCTCGTGCACCTCCTGGCCTCCTTCTGAAGCTTCTAGGTCTTCATATAGTCCAGAAAAAATCACCAAAAAGTTTCGTGGCAATTGGACTTCGTTTGGTATGGTAAACCTGAAAAGGCAAAAATATGCAAAAAAAAAAACAGCAACTGGCACCGGGCACTGGGTCAATAGGTTAGTGCTCAAAAATATTATAAATTGGTAAATAATGACCCAAAAAGTATCCTAGAATGATAATATATCAGCATGGAACAATAAAAAATTATAGATACGTTGGAGACGTATCAAGCATCCCCAAGCTTAACTTCTGCTCGTCCTCGAGTAGGTAAATGATAAAAAACAGAATTTTTGATGTGACATGCTATCCACTATGTAATCTTATTCAGGTATGCTCATTGAGAAAAGATGAATCAACAAATATTAACATAGCAATAATTGAAATGTAAGAAATAGAATTGATAATTGTTAAAAGTATACGATCCTTAAGAAATGTTTACCCCCTATTCATCTTATTGTATTAGCAAGGCATGGCTCCATCTTCACCACATTAATACAATTGTTAAGCACCACGGTGTCCAAGTCAGGCAATTGGTTTGTACTTTTTCAATATGCATCAACTTTTTATTCTTCACGCAATACATGAGCGTGAGCCATTGGACATAGCATTTAGGTGGAATAGAGTACGATGGTATATATCAAAGGGGTTGGAAGTGGAGAAGATAGTCTCACATTAACTAGGCGTACCAACGGGCTATGGAGATGCCCATCGATAGATGTCAATGCAAGGAGTAGGGATTGCCATGCAAATGATGCACTAGAGCTATAAGTGTATGAAAGCTCAAATGAAGCTAAGTGGGGTGTGCATCCAACTTGCTTGCTCATGAAGACCTCGGGCATTTGAGGAAGCCCGTCATAGGAATATACAAGCCAAGTTTGTAATAATGAATAGGTAATTCCCACTAGCATATGAAAGTGATATATCATGAGACTCTCTACATGAAGAGCATGCTGCCACTTTGAGGCACAAGTGTGGTAAAAGATAGTAGCAAAGTCCCTTCTCTGATTTTCTCTCATTTTTTTTGAATGGATGGTGGGCTCATTTGGCCTCCCCCATCTTTATTTTCGTCCGGAGTCTCATCTCGACTTACGGGAGAATCATTGTCTCCATCATTCTTTCCTCACTGGGACAATGCTCTAATAATGATGATCATCACACTTTTATTTACTTACAACTCAATATGGAGAACTGATATGAAGATATGACCCTGTATGAATGCCTCTGGCAGTGTACTAGGATGATCTAGCGTGACATGTATCAAAAACATTATGAACGGTGGCTTTGCCACAAATACTATGTGAGCTCTATATGATCATGCAAAGCAATATGACGATGAACGAACTAGTCATGTGAAGTGACGATGGAATTTGCATGGCAATATATCTCGGAATGGCTATGGAAATGCCATGATAGGTAGGTATGATGGCTGTTTTGAGGAAGATATAATAAGGATTATGTGCAATAGAGCGTATCATGTCACGGGGTTTGGATGCACCGGCGAAAGTTGCACCGATCCTCGAGGTGAGAATGGGCAATGTACGGTACCAAAGAGGCTAGCAAATTATGAAAAGGTGAGATTGCGTATGTCCATGGTTTCACATTAGTCATAAAGAACTCATATACTTATTGCAAAGTTTTATTAGTTTATCATAAATCAAAGTACTACTTGCATGCCCCGAGGGAAGAGGTTGGTAGGAGTTAACCATCGCGCGCTTTCGACCCGAAACAACACTAGGATTTTAACGAGGAATAGAAATGCTCACACATCATCACCATGCCTCTTTAATTTTTAGATGAACAAAAAGGTCAACCCCTCTTAATATCGACACTTCTATGGTTTAAAAATTATGAACTCACACCTATTTCATATTACCACATCAATATCATTGACCCACAATTTCTTTATATGTGCTACATGATGGTTTTGATTATCACTCATTGAATACCTAATATTTTTGGACTAGTCTTCATGACCCATGCAAATTACAGTCACTATTTATTAACTCTCAAACAAATATAAGTGAATAACGAGAGTGAAATCATTTCTATAAAATCTACACGCCACCGTGCTCAAAAAGATATAAGTGAAGTACTAGAGCAACTGCTAAGCTCAAAAGATATAAGTGAAGCACATAGAGTATTCTAAAAAAATATGATGAAGGTGTGTCTCTCTTAAATAGCTGTGTCCAGCAAACAATGATTGTGGCAAACTTAAAGTAAAACCAAACTAAAGCAAAGGACGCTCCAAGCAAAACTCATATCATGTGACGAATAAAAATATAGCTTCAAGTGACATACCGATGGATTTGAGATGAAAGAGGGGATGCCTTCCGGGGCATCCCCAAGCTTAGACGCTTGAGTCTCCTTTAAAATATTACCTTGAGGTGCCTTGGGCATCCCCAAGCTTAGGCTCTTGCTACTCCTTATTCCTTTGTCCATCAAGATAACACCCAAAACTTGAAAATTTCAATCACACAAAACTCAACAAAACCTCGTGAGATCCGTTAGTATAAGAAACATATTGCATACTTTAAGTATTGTTGTAAATTGATTCAAATTTCATAAATGCATAATAGGTACTGTATTCTAACTTCTCCATGGCTTATACACCCCTATTCAATCCATAACATAATCAAAACAAGCAACAATGCAAGCAAAACCAGAATCTGTCTAAAACAGAACAGTCTGTAGAAATCTGTAGAGACCCTATACTTATGTAATTATAAAATTCTGAATAATTAGGAAAACCTCTAAAATTTGTATAGCAACACCGGTTAAAAATTTCAGAACATTATCGCGCTCCAGTAAAAAATGAAAATTTCTGTACTGGAGTCGAAAGTTTCTGTTTTGTTTCAGCATTGATTCTACTCATCGTATGAGTCGTCCCAATGGCTTTACTTGGCACAAACACTAATTTAAACACAAAAATATAATCATTACAGAGGCAATAATCATGCTATTAAAAATAAACAGAAAGTTCTAAGCAAAAATATTAAGATAACTATTGGGTTGCCTCCCAACAAGCGCTATTGTTTTATGCCCCTAGCTAGGCATAATGCATAGTTTCAAGTAGTGTCATTCCTGACATCAAGCTCCTTAATAACACAACCATGGGTAATAGGGGAAGTAGGAGACTTGGTAATAGGATCTTTTATCAAATGTATAAAGTTGGGATGAACACTAATCATCTTTAGATCCTCATCCCTTTTGGTAGGAGGCGTACTCATATTCTTGGGAATGTATATGAACTTGGAATTTTTGTTGTGAGAGGTACTAGTATTAGCTTTAGAAGGTGTAAAGGCGGAGCCTACTTTGTCAATGACCTCTTCCATTTTATCAATTCTATTCAAACCTTGTTCTATCCTTTCATAAATAGTTGTGTCTTTTTTCTTCAAAGTTTTCAAAGTCATTCCTACTCGTGACCCAAGTTGAGTGATATGATTATGAAGTTTTTTATCCAACTCCTCAATTGGTTTGTTTGTGATCATATTCTTTTCAATAGCATCAATCCTTTGCATAACATGTTCCAAGGTCAAATTTGTTTCATTGACAATAATGAGTGGTGTCCCTACAAGATTTTCAATTGCGGTGTAGGCATCCAAAGTGTGACACATTAAAAAGTTTCCACCGACGATGGTGTCAAGTACGAACCTATACCAAGTGGTCACGCCAACATAAAAATTGTGAAGCAAAGTATTGGTAGATAGCTTTTTAGTTGCTTTATTTTGAGCAAAGCAAATCCTATACCATGCATCTTTTAAGCTTTCTCCTCCCCTTTGTTTGAAATTCACTACATCATCATTGGGAGTAAAGCGAGCGGAAGAAGAACTAGCCATGACTTCAAACAAGAAAACTAGTAACAAGCAAAGGTAAATATTTTTGTATTTTTGATTTTCATGAGATAAGCTAAAATAACAGCAAATAAAAAGAAGAACAAGTGAATGAAAATTTGTGTGACATTACTTGGTAGTTGATGATGATATTCCCCGGCAACCGCGCCAGAAATCCTTCCTGATACTTGTGATCTGCGTTGGGTTTTCGTGAAGAGGAATGAGTAATTGCAGCACAAAGCGGATAAGTATTTCCCTCGGTTATGAAACCAAGGTTTATCGAACCAATAGGAATATCAATCCTCAACCACCTTCAGCGGCTGCACACAAATGAACAAACGACTTGCACCCAACACGGGCAAGAGGGTTGTCAATCCCCTTGATCTCGTTATTTGCAAGCAAATGAGTTGTGTAGATAATTGTTGATAAATGCAAAATAAATAAAAAGTAAATAAAGGCAGCGAGGTAATAATAACGTTTGCAAATATATGATTGAAAAGAGCCGGGGGCCATAGTGTTCTCTAGTGGCATCTTTCATGTAGGCAACATACAGTGGGTAAACAAATTACTGTTGGGCAATTGATAGAAAAGTGGATAGTTATGCGATGTTCATGG
The DNA here is from genome assembly GCA_039707655.1 of Elymus sibiricus. Classification (NCBI taxonomy): domain Eukaryota; kingdom Viridiplantae; phylum Streptophyta; class Magnoliopsida; order Poales; family Poaceae; genus Elymus; species Elymus sibiricus. The sequence continues at coordinate 214,109,015 of CM077675.1, forward strand.
CAATGATCATGTATATATAGGCATCACGTCCATAAGAAAATAGGCCGACTCCTGCCTGCACCTATTACTATAACTCCACTCATCGACCGCTATCCAGCATGCATCTAGAGTATTAAGTAAAACAGAGTAATGCTTGGAGAATGATGACATGATGTAGACAAAGTAAACTCAAACAATATGAATGAACCCCATCGTTTTATCCTTAGTCGCAACAACACAAAGACACATCTTGTCCCCTACTTTATCACTGGGATATAGAAACTTGCCAGGTTGAACCTGCCACAACGCACCAATCCCACCGATGAAATATCAATCTACTTGGCCAAAGCACATCAATAGATCGGAGAGCATTACGAAGCTATAATGATCATACACTTAAGAGATAATATAATTCAGAGGCATCTCAAATACTTTTCATGAATAATCTGAACATAAACTCACAATTCATCGGATCCCAACAAACACACCGCACAATAGGATTACGTCGGATAGATCAAAGCGAAGAAGCGATGACCATTGTATTGAAGATCATAAGAGAGAGAGATTGCCATCTAGGTGCTAGCTATGGACCCGTAAGTCTGTGGTGAACTACTCACACATCATCATGAGGGCAGCGAGGTTGATGAAGAGGCCCTATGTGATCGATCCCCCCTCCGGCAGGGTGCCGGAACGGAGCTCCAGATGGACTCACGACGAAACAGAGACTTGCGGCTGCGGAAAAAGGGTTTCGGGACTGCCTCCGGGTTTTTTAGGATTTTAGAGAATTTATAGGCCGAAGAGGGACGTCGGGAGGCGGCTGAGGGGGCAATTGGACTTCGTTTGGTATGGTAAACCTGAAAAGGCAAAAACATGCAAAAAAAAAAACAGTAACTGGCACTGGGCACTGGGTCAATAGGTTAGTGCTCAAAAATATTATAGATTGGTAAATAATGACCCAAAAAGTATCCTAGAATGATAATATAGCACCATGGAACAATAAAAAATTAAAGATACATTGGAGACGTATCAGTTTGCAAACGACAACTGTGTGCATGGGCGCACACGTTTTCTATCTGTGAAACGTGTCGGATCATGAGGTATATCACAAACAAACTTACAAACACGTGTGCGGCGTAATGACCCGCAGAGCATTTTTTTATTTTAATTGCTACAATTTAAAATTGTACAAAATTTGAATTTGAAAGTAGGGAATCGATTTTGACATATACATAGATAGGTTCATCAACCAATGCATTATTCCATTCACAGGTACATGTGTTCAAGAATTACGTCAACGAAAGAATTACATAAGCACCAAATAAAGAATGATGAATGATGGTTGAATACTTGTATTAAAGACGACAAAGAAAGAGGCAAAAGATATTCTGGTTGCTGTAAAACGTGAAGCGGAATGCCCGTAGTGTGCCCTCCTCCATGTCGAATGCACACACGACTCTAGCCCAATCCCTTGTGATGGCCGACCACCCATCCTTCAATATCTTCATGACTTCCAGATAGTCATTCTAGTCTGGTAGAAATACATGTACATTTGCATGTCCAACAATCATGTAGTCTGAGAGGTGATCTTAGGTGGACTGCGTTGGGAACCACTTCAAAGGAAAAAGATACAGAAATTGTCATCTAACAACTCATTATGTGCAGTAAAAAGGGTACAGAGTTCTAAGTTAATATACTGCATATCATTGTTGTCTTGGACAAACTGTAAATAAATAGTTTAATTACCACATTTTGTCTCATTGTACTAACAATCTTTATTAGTTACCTCACATGATGCTCTCTCCGTCCCACTATATAAGATCTAATTACATCCAATGTACTAACATATTGCATGTATTAGCGTCTTATATTATGGGGCGGAGGGAGTATAACATGGGAAACAAATATAGCCATGTGAACCAAAAACCATTAAAATAGGCATATGCTCACTACATCAGGCTTAACAACAAGCAAACAACGTCATTCATAATGGTATTGTTGAATTTACATAGAACAAAGCTTGCACTTAAACATCAAATTGTATAATTGAACATCACAAAGTGAAAAAACTAGGGGTTGTATTACCTACACCAGGCTTAACAGGAAACAAATATGGCCATTAAACTGGTATTAATCAAATTGTACTGCACTTTGTGAATAACTAAATAAACAAGGCATACTACAACAACCAAATAGTCATTCATATCGGTATTGTTGAAATTGCATAGAACGTACCATGTGCTTAGACATCAAATTCTATGATTGAACATCACATTGTGAGAAAACCGAAATAAACACGGGTGTGTTAACTACACTAGCTTTAACATGAACCAATTGTATGATTGAAAAACCAAATCTAGCAATTGAAGCTGGACATATGTTCACTACAAACAACCAAAAACAGCTAAACAAGGTATATGCTCACTACAGACAACCAAACGTAGGCGTTCGTGAAATTGAACTGAACAATTCATACTCCAGCGTAGGGCGCACTTGTCGACGACAAGTTGTCATTGCCAATGAGGCCTGACTTGGCAGCTGACGATGCCAAAACACCGGCATAGAACACAACTTTCATAAATGACAAAAGTGTCTCGTTGGCGATGAAGGCAAATTCCTGACAGCAAAGCAGAGTAGATCAGACGCATACTACAAACAACCAAATATAGGTATATGCTCACTACAGACAATCAAACATAGGCAGTGAAATTGAACTGAACAGTTCATACTCCAGCGTATCAAATTGCACTTTTGAACATTAGAATTCATACTCCAGCATAGCAAATTCCTGACAGCAAAGCAGAGTAGATCAGAGGCATCCTGCAACCAAATATAGCAATTAAAACTGGGCAAATGCTAACCATAAACAACCAAAAACCTTTAAAGGAAGCATATGCTCACTACAACAGACTTAACAACAACCAAACAGTCATTCATATCAGTATTGTTGAAATTGCATAGAAGATAGAACGCACCATGTGCTTAAACATCAAATTGCACGATTCAACATCACATCGTGAGAAAACTGAAATAAACAGGGGCGTGTTAAATACACCAGCTTTAACGGGAACCAATTGTATGATTGAACAACCAAATCTAGCAATGAAATTGGACATATGTTCACTACAAACAACCACATATCACGGTAAACAAGGTATATGCTCGCTACAGACAACAAAACGTATGCACTGAAATTGAACCGAACAATTCATACTCCAGCATATTAAATTACACTTTTGAACATTAATTACAATTCATACCCCTTGGAAGAGCCTGGACTGGGGGTGCGCACCAGGTGCTCCCTGTTGTGGCAGCTGAGCTCCTTCCCTTTGGAAGAGCACGACTGCAGGGTGAAGTCCCTGATGTCGTGGATGGGCTATTTCGCCTTGGAAGAGACGGATAGGGCGCCCTTGTCATCATTGTCATCGTCAATGAGGTCTGACTTGGCAGTTGATGATGCCGAGCCACCGCCACATATATAGAACGCAACCTTCAGAAATGACAAAAGGGCCTCGATGGCGATGAAGGCAAAATCCTGACAGCGAAGCAGAGTAGATCAGCGGCAGGGGGCATGGAGGAGATCCAAAGAGGTTGAACCCGAATGGGTGGGGGTGCGTCACTTAACCTGTGGCATATCCCGCGTCAAGCCATCGCTGTCGACGAGCTCGATGTCGTAGCCGACTTTCGGGACATACAGACATGCGCGAACCCGCTTATTAAATGCCCTGGGCCAGTCATCGTAGTGAGCTTCCTCGGGGGGCCTCGGCGGCCACCAAGCTGTCGTCCAGCGGACAGGCCTCAATATACCTCTTTTTGGCCATTCGCTCCTCCAGCTCCCCTAGAAGCATAGCCGGGCTGAGGCTGCGACGCTCTGGAGTGTGGGTGAGGATGCGGATGGGGATCTGCGGGAAAGAGGGTGCTTCGCAGGCCGACACTACGGGGTGAACCAGAGTTGTGCGTGCATTCAACATGGAGGAGCACTACTATCGATTGATGGACGAATCTAGTCCAACCCCCTTGTGATGGATCTTCATGAGGACTTCGAGATAGTCACGGGAAGGCCTGCAGAGGATGACGATGGAGTCGGGGGTGGCGGCGGCGGGCTAGCTAGGGTTCGAGCGAGGGAGAGGAATGGTGCGTGTGGGAGTGGAGGTTTTCCTTTTTTACGTAAATTGAGCAGAGGTTTTGTGGTGGGGAGGGGGGCAGGCGGTGTTTGAGGAAATGCCATGCGGCTACTGAAAAATTTACTAGGCGGGAGTGAAATGCCAGGATGCCGGGGCTACTGAAAATTTAGATTACGGGATTGAAGCGGCACGGCCAACGCAGGAGCAACAAACATCGCACACAACAGAAACATAATAAGTGTGTGCTATCAAATAGGAAAAACCCTCGGAACCACCATTTTTCAAATGGCTCAAGGCGGTAGATATTTTTGCGAGGGAAGTCTCGTGGAGCCCAATCGTGTCCGGCGCCAACCAGTGGACCATGCTGATGTGCTAGCGTAGGAGGGAATGGTGTGTGTTGAGTGTACAGTCGCAAATGGTTGTGACATTCGAATCGTTTGCTATTTACTCCTAGAATAATAATATATATGAGCATTTCGCTAAAAAAATTGCGGGAAAGGGGTCAGAACACATACACGCCTGCATGTGGAACAAAAATATGTATGGACAAGGTGGTTTGATGTGGCACATGTCTCCTCCGTCGCCACTTATGTCGGTGGGAGGGGGAATCCTAGCTAAGAATACATGCCACCAAACAGGTCTCGCGTCTCACCCATGCCGTAACACGAAAATGAAACATATACATGAATCCAGTATGGTCAAACCACCCCATCTCTCTTCCGGTCAATGGTGGACTATGGCCCATGCGCCTTGCAACACGGACATCTCGACCAAGAATCAACATTTTGGTCAAACCTCTCTCGCTGTCGGTCGAAAGGATGGACGTCCACCGAGGCCCATGAATGGGCGTGACATCGATAACCACGCGGTGGAGTGTCGAAGACAGCCATCACCTGCAGGTGGCGCAAACATATGTACGGAAATGTTGTGTTGTGTTTGAATTCATTAATATATATACCTCATGTCCAACTTTGATGTGGCACATGCTTTGGAACCGGAAAGCCCCCCCCCCCCCCCCCGAGCGAGTGTTCATGACGCGTACAACTAGTATGCCGAGCGTCGATGGGAACGATTCATGCGTACGCACGCGTGCGCTTAGACTTGGGTAAGGAAACTCAAATGACATATATATATATATATATATATATATATATATATATATATATAATATACCATAACACAAATCAATTGAAGAATCCACCATGGTAACCTCTCTCTCGTTGTTAGTCAATGTGATGGACGTCCACGCGGGCCCACGAATGGACTTTCCAACGACAACCACAAGAAGGAGTATCCAAAGACAATCACCATCTAAGCGTGGATCAAACATATGTATGGAAGTGTTGTGTGATGTTAATTTACATACCCAACACACAAACTTTGGCATGGCACACCTTCCTCGGGAATCTTAAAGTCTGCATGGAAAGCGACGTTCACGACGCATAGTGTATATATACCCCCCCCATTCGAGCCGATGGGAGAGACATTCATGCGTACACTACACACACTCAAATTATACCATGTAATCTCACACCCATGGCCTACCGTAAACATCGACCAAAAAAGAATCCACAATAATTAACCTCTCTTGTTGCGGTACAAAAGTACGTGAGGCCACACATGGGAGTGACACTGATAATTGTGCGAGGGGCCGGTGTCCGAGGACAACCACCGCCTCCATGCTGCCCTAACATATGTACGAAGGTGTTGTGTGATGTTTTGAATACCCAACGCACACCTTTGATGTGGCACCTTCCCAAACCGGGAAAAAACACGGAGGTTCACAACGTGTACAATGAGCACGCACGTGCACACATGCGCCCAAACTTTCGTCCGGAATCTCACCATGATCTTCGCCGAAACACGGACTAAGATGAATCCACCTTTTATCAAACCCCTCGCGCCGCGCCATCCAAGGTGATAGACCGCGCGGGGGCAATGAATGGGTGTGTCGGTGGTAACAGCATGAGTGAGTGTACGAGGACCACCACCGCATGCATGAGACACAAACATATGCATGAAAAAGGTCATGATCGGGATGCTTTAAATATATACCCAATGCATGACTTTTGACGTGGCACGTGCCTCACCTGAAGCTGGCAATGGTTAAAACCGTTACCCGCATCCCCATGGGTAATTACTCTATTAATTAAGGCACGGAGAAGTGCCAGCTTGAATTCCCATGGGGAAGATGGTGGGTCAAATACCTTACCCAGCGTGCAGGACGGGGATGTGGATGGGATATATATAGCATTACCCGCCTTAACCATGAAGTACTTATTACATGTGGGCTCTGAAATTAATAGACCCCACGTAATTAATTTGCGCCCTCGGTCACCCAAATTTCCACAGATCCCACCCCATCTGGCCCAAAAATCCTTAAGAAAATCCCAAACTTAGCCACAACATATTGTTTATTGCATTGAAATACTTTTTTTACTGAAATACTATCGAATGTTGTTCTTAAATGCATGTTCGGTTTCCCCACGGGGATAAAGAAGTGCTGACGGGGATGGGAAACTTTTTATACCCGCGCACGGGTACGGAGACGGGTACGGGAATGGGAGGGCGGTGATGGGGACGGGGATGGGACTCCAATACACCTGCCTGAGTAATCCCCATTGCCAGCTTGATGCCTAACTAACCAAACAACCCCGCGTGGTGGCGCGCATACGACGCGTATTGTGTGCCGGACCCCCACACCCCCACTCGTCCCACCACACCACCGCCACCTCGAGGCATGCATGTCAAACTTTTTTTGTAGTGCACATGTGACAATAGGAGTGCAGTGTTAAAATTTGATTGTTAAAGAACATTAAGACATTTGTGTACATTAAATTGATTCCTTAGGTATTTAATTTGTAAATTTCAAATCTGAACTATATGCACACGCGGTTGTGCGCCCAAATGGATTAGAAATTCATTTTTTGTCTTGGTTGCATGTTTAGTCCCCATGGACGGAAAAACAGTAAATTTCGAACATCTTGGGGCCGCAAACATTGACTCTTGGCTTTTAAATGCCAGCAAACGCTCAACTAAGCTAGAATTCATGAAACATTGACATATTTCATGATAGGGAACTTATAGGTCGTGGTAAATAAATCGTCCAATTTGAGAGAAGTTTTCATCTAAGATTCTTGCAAACGGGGGCTTATTAATAGATGCAACACAGAACTGTCACGTTAACATCGCAAATGGTTTATTAATCCAAACTGTTTTTCTTTAGTCCGCGTATTAGCGTTGGTTAAAGGCAAGCTTTGTAAACTTTGACCAAAGTTATAGACAGCAATATTGACGTTTACAATTAAAAATTAATAACATTAGATTCTTTATTGAATGTACTTTCACATCATATATATTTGTCAGGGTAATTATTTCTATTTCTTTCTACAAAGTTGGTCAAACTTTATCAAGTTTGAGTTCAGTCAACTCTAATATGCAGACTAGATAAAAACGGAGGGAGTAAGTGCCGTAGCTTCGTAGAAAAACAATACACGCCCCGCGATCCGTGCAAGCATATATGATTTGACGGGATGCATGCTAGCAGGTCGCCGCACAGGCTGACCGGGATGCATGCGAGTAGGTGTGTGAATTGATGGGAGGCATGCTCGTTGCGCAGTTTTGCAGGTTGACGTGCCATCAGGCGTGTGAATTGACGGTGCGCATGCCAGCAGTCCGGCGAGCGGGCGGCTCACCAGGAGGCGATCTGTCCCTTTAAACCGCCGCCTGCCTCCCTCTCAAGTCCCAACCGCCCTTTATTAACGGCGCCTGAGCCGCTGGTTTTAACATTCTCGCTACACACAATCCTCTCTCCCCCCTACATCCTCGCCGTCGTTCTCAATCGTCATCAGCGCCCTCGCTGCACCATGGGAGGGAGTAACCGCGTTGGGGCCGGCGAAGCACCCGAGCACAGTGTGAAGGTGGGCACAGAGATTGCCATCGTCGGAGATGATGTATCGCGCGGACAGCAGCACGGCCTTGACTTTGTCGCCGCCGTCGTGCTTTCCAAGACGGAGCCGGTGGTCCACAGCGACTCCGGCGACCACTCCAGCGACGACAACGACTCGGACGGAGAACCGGTTGGTTATCTATACCCATTTTTGTTAAATACATATAATAGGTTGATTGGTTTGCTAACAACATTTGGCATTGCTGCCAATATTTGGCAAAATCGAAAGTTGGCAACATTTGGCAACCTTTTGTGAGATTGATAACGAGAATTGGTATGCAACCAATCTCTAGCCAACATTTGGCAGTTGCTAAAATATGGCATGCCAACTTTTGGCATCAAACCAATTAGCTTCGATTTAGGGTTCACGTTGTCGCATGATATATTATGTTTCATAATCTTTGCCTTGCGAATTCGCATTATAAAATATACGGACGTCAATTTTTTTACTATGTATATGTGCTATTTGACGATGTGGACAGCGAGGATGAAGACGTCCAGGAGAGGTTCAAGAGGCAAACGCTCAGAGAGCTTATGGCTGGAAAGCATAACAGGCGTGTCAGGAAGAACGGGGGCTATGGATGCCCGTTCTGCAACTATAAGATTAACAACACGTATTCTAGTGTTCTGGCGCATGCAAGAGGACGAGCCGTTGGCTCCTTCAAGTAGAAGTATTCTCACAGGATAGCGCACGCCGTGTATGCCCATTTCCTGGAGAATCTTAACGATCAAGCATGAAGATGAGATGTTGGATTGAATCTATCTAGTTTGTGTGTATTATATCTATGTTTGTGTATTATATATTTTTTCCGAGATTGAAACTGTGCGACGAATTTCATTGTGACGCGTCATTTGTGTTCTGATTGGCCATCACACCGGAGTGCTAGTTTACTTGAGAGTAATATTTATGTAGGATTTATCACACATGGTTGGATCTAATAAACCATTTCCTCCGAAGCACATTATTCTAGGACAGAAAACCCTCACCACCACTTCAAAGAAAAAACCTCAGCACCCACACGTCACAAAACCCTCGCCCGCTCCCCTCCCACCTCCCCCTCCCCTCCCTCTCCCCAGTAGCACCTACACCAACACTACTCCAATTCTCTCCATGCATGTCACCGCCTATCCCCGTGGCAATGACTTAGCTCCACGCCTTTCGCCGCCGCCGGCTGCCGCCAAACACCACCTCATTTCGCCACTGCCGCTTGCCGCGGCCCATTGGCACTGACTTTCTCGACGCCGCTCGCTGTCAACCCAGCTCGCCCGATTGGGGAATCTTAGGTACTGATTTTTTTTCCATGAAGAACCAGGTAACTAATCTACTGAAATATTTCTGCTCATCTCTTATCCCAGTCCGTCAGCCCCTTTTAATCACCCGTCCGAAATCGTTGTGGATTCATGTTTTGTCTAGCTGATTTGAGGGTTTTCATTAATAGAGTGTACAGTGCAAGGACACATCACGGCTATGCGACCTCGGCGAAAAAACCAAGGAGTTCCATCCCACCGTACCAGACGACTTCACGAAGCGCACGGTATGTTCAATCTCACATTACCTGGGTTGACATGCATGGCCTATACTTTTTCTTAACCTATCCTATATATTGCTACATTTGGATAAAAGGTGCCACATGCCACATTTACTTCAAATGTGATTTCTTCTTCTTATTATTCTTCTCCTTCTATATTAGGCACATTAATGTTGTATTGTTCTTTCGTTTACTCTCATATATATTTGCACGACATCATGGTTACATTATCTGTTTACTTGTAATTTTTTGTCCTTTCATATCAACTGATGTGTTGTTCTTTTAACTACAACTCCCATACTATCATGTTACCCTGTTCTCTAACAATCTTCTCAATTCCTGCAGTACATCCCTTGCTTTGCAACGACAACTGTAATGGTAAATCTTGGCCTTTACATAACTGAAGACTCCAGGGATGTCATATTCAACACAAACCATGGATTTACAATCGTTGTTTCTGTAAAACTTGATGAAGATTGTCACTCCTATTTTGAAGAAGGCCTTTGGGCAGAAATTTCTAGGTTTTATGTACTGAAAGCTGGCACTAAAATTACAGTGCACCTAAAAGAGCCTGACCATACGATAAATGCTAACTTCCCCGATGACATCCTCCGTCCACACTTTGTTGGAAGTAAGTGTTCTTTCTAGTATCTTCATGTTGACTTGCATGGCAATATCAAAGTAACCGTGTAGTATTTCAGCAACCAATTGGGATTTCATTTTCTTAATATGTTAAAATTGTTCCTACCTAGTAACTTGTAATTACCAATGCACTATTCTTCTGCCCTGATCTAGCTACATAATCACTATCCTCCCACTGCTCTACTCTTGACAGAAAGAGCCGCCGGCGGCCATTCTCTGGATGTGGATGTCGAGGTTGTCAGCAAGCGGAGGCGGGCTGAGCGAGAAACACAAACGCCTCCGATAGGCTAGACTTCATCAGCAGCCTCCCCGATGATATGTTGAGAGTCATCATATTCCTCCTCCCTATTAAAGATGGCGTGCGCACAACCGTCCTCTCCCGGCGGTTGTCGGCATTCTGGGAATGGGGGTACCCAGACCTGCCAGCCTGCGGCCCAGGGCGTGGCCCACTTCGACAGTCAAGCATGACCCAGCGCGGCCTCACTCAAGACAAGGCCCTCGCGAGAGCCCCGCACTCGCGAGGGAGACGACACCAAGACCCTGAGAGGGAAGAGGCCTCCACAGACCCCCTCCTGAGTGGCGGAGATCTCTATGCAACACTCGGCCTCGGGAGGACAGGGATGACGAAAATCAAGCCAGGCGGACATCAGCGCGCATAGAGGGGACAGTTTCCGCTTCTGTGCAAAGGAGACAAGGGCGTACTCGGGTTCCCAAAGCACCCCCAAAGGTTTCCATTCCGGTGCAACGAGACCGAGATCACGTGCCCTGCAGGACGGACGTCATCACCGAGCCCACCTCTGCATCACCACCGGCCACTTTGCAGGTGAAGACCACCTTTCGTCAGGATAAGGGTGTACTCCTTGTCCCCCTTCGAATTTGGCCATTGTGGGATCCCTTCCCGCCATTGCAACAAGGGAAGAGGACCCGGGCCACTATAAAGGGAGGCTAGCCCACTCCATAGAAAGGGGGGCGGAACCAACACCACTCGAGCGCCCTCGCGAGGCAACTCACGACTGTGCTAGTTCATCCACAAACCTCCCCGTGAGGTAATCCACCAAAAGCAGGAGTAGGGTTTTACGCTTCGCAGCGGCCCGAACCTGGGTAAATCCTCGTGTGCTTGTCTCTTTTCCTTCGATCGTGCGAGTTTGTCGGGCCAGGCTATCGAGCTGTGAGCTTGAGGGCGAAGCTGTGGAGATCTTCGCACACGCCCCTGAGTTCGAACCTCTTTGGGTTTTGCGGAGCCCAAAATCTGACATTTGGCGCGCCAGGTAAGGGGCGTGTCGGAATCCTTACACGAGCTTCACCTCGCCTCCGCTCGCCGTTTCCATGGCCAAGGGACACCGAGCCCGCGCCGAACGGCGGGCTGCTCGCGTTGCTCGGGCGACGCCTACAGACCTCGGCATCCCGCGTTGCCTTGCCCCCCGTTGGCGAACATCATCGCCAGCCCGGCCTTCGACAGACGCCGGGGGCTGCCACCCTCATCAACCGCGCAGCACGTTCTCGTCGCCCCGACCCTCCCCCGCGTCCGCATCATGGCATCGTCCTCCCGAGCCCGCCGCAACCTGGCACGCGGGCGGGTAGTGCTCCTCGTGGCCCGCGAACTGCAGTGTTTCCACGCTGCTCGTGGTCGCTACAATGACTGGGTATGTCGCGCGGCCGGGCGCGCCACCACATCCGGTGAGGTCCAGGCGCCTCCTTACGGGACGGGTCTGGGGGCTCGCGTCCATGGGATCACTCGACCAACCGGCGCGACGCTGAGGACACGCGAATGCCCATGTGAAGCGCGTCGTGGCCCGCACCCGTTGGGGGCGCGACCCAGTTCATCGGGCACGCAGGAGTTAGCCCCTGGCGCGGACGGGGACCGGTGGGAGATGGTGGCCGCGCGGGGTGGGCGCCGCCTCGCGCCTCCCAACATGCCCGACGCGTCCGGGGCAGACGCCTGGCGACTCGTCTACACCAGCGCCCGGGGGCTCGCACAACTCCACAACGACCATGTTGACGAGCGCCCGGGCTACGATGGGACCAGCGCTGGCCACCACGACAACAGGAGGAGCATGAGCGACCTCACGAGCGGCTTTTGTCGGGGCTGGTATGAACAGCCCCGCGAGGGCAGCTGGCGGGGTCGGTCTCGCGAGGGTGCCTGGCACTGGCAGCCTCGTGAGGCGTGCCCGCTGGTGGGGAGCTACCCTGGACAGGAGCCTGGGTCCGCGGACCGGGGGTCACCTGCCTGGAGACGGAGGGTGGAACACACGCCCATGTCCCCAGGCCGGACGACCCCAGCCTGGAGACGGAGGGTGGAACACACGCCCATGTCCCCAGGCCAGGTGCTCCTGACCTGGAGACGGAGGGTGGAACACACACCCATGTCCCCAGGCCAGGTACTTCCAACCTGGAGATGGAGGGTGGAGCACACGCCCATGTCTCCAGGACGGGCGTCGCCAACCCAGAGACGGAGGGTGGAACACACGCCCATGTCTCTGGGCCAGGCCTCGCTCGACCAGCGACAGGAGATCACGTACTCGCCCATGTCTCCGGGTCCGGCTCGGTCCGCCTGGGGACGGGGGGTTGGGTACCCGTGTGAGGCTCCCGGGCACCCCAGTGAGGCGCGCTGGGGCACCGCCTTGGGCGTCGGCCTCGCGCGCGACGGAAGGACCCTACGCCGAACCCCGCCCGCAGCGCAGGGGGCTGCGGCGCTACTACAACGACGACATCCGTCCCCGGGTTTCGGAGTGCCCGAGGCCCTGTTCCGAGGCGGGCCCTCCCTGCGGAGAGCGTGGGGGGGGGGGGGCTCCCCCCACGCTAGAGGGCCCGTCCGGGGCCGACCCCACTTCGCCACATCATGCTTGGGGGCTGGAAGTGAGCTCCATGTCCAGGAGGCATGGAGCTCCCAGCGCACCCCCAGGCTCAATGATGGTGTCCTGGACTAGGGGGTACTCACCACGTCGTCTCCCGACCAGTGGGTCGGGCCGAGGACCCCCAGGGTGATTCACTAATGGGCCACTTTGGGCAGCCCTTGACGCATACAAGGGAGATTCCACAAGACTTGGCACACAAGACAAGGACTCCTCTAAACCCTAGGCCTACGGTACATTATATGAACCGAGGCCAGGCTAGTCAATAGACAATCTCATATTCATTACAACAATCTCCTGGTAGATACCCATACTATGTACTATCCCCCATATGAATACAATCCTGTGTCCATGTTACCATTGCTCCAAGACGCCTAGCGTAGGACCCCTACTACGAGATATGCCGGATTTGACACCGACATTGGTGCTTTCATTGAGAGCCTGTTGGGTGATCGCCGCGGATCGATGGATGATCAGGTGATATCTTTCTACATTTGTTTCATGTAATTTGTTTTTGTGAGAATTCTTTATTGCGAGTTTGCAACCATTGTTCATAGACTTGGTTGAGATCGAAGTCAATTGTTGTCGGCGGCGTGCTCGTGAGCAGCATATTACGTTCTACCGCAGTCCGAAGATCGGTATACGGCGGCGTCTAATGAAAGCGATGAACGCGTCCCATGGAAATCAAGCGGATGTTGGCTTCGCGTGTCGTACGCAGCACCATGTCCCGAAGAGTACGCGCCTGGGACTACTAGTACGTATAGGCCGAGGGCATTCCTTCACGGACGGCAGCCATCCAGGGAGTTCTTTCCTTTTTTATTTTTGTCTTTCCCTTCTTTAAATACAGCATATACATTGTCTTTCGTCCACTACTACTCCTGGGAAGTAGTATTTTTCTTTGCCACATGACTAAGCGCAATCGAGTGCTAATTTCTGCAGTACGGGTTTTTAAGTCTAATTGATGGACGATGCAAACTAGCTTTGCACTAACCGGCGTTCATCTGCGCTCCTCCGTGAAAATATTATTTATCTGTAGTCCGACGAACATTACATCTATAACCAGATCGATCTGTTATGGACATCATCATCAAACAGGTTTTATTTTTCTTTAACTGCGTTTAGCATGTAAAATTATTGCACACGGAATATTTTCTGTTCGTTTGTACTGCATTATTTTTGCAGAGATATTTTATCAAAGCTGGTGTGTGACGTCGGACTGGCCATCCTCTTGCGGATTTTCGACCTACGTTGAGATCGACTTCGCGCCGGATAACCGACCTCGACTACGCGACACCGCTACCTCGGCGAGCAAACGTCGTCGTCCCACCTCTGCCGACCTCTGCATTCAGGACATATTTATCAATCCATTTTATTTCGTGTGAATTAATTGTGCGAAGAGAATTTTTTTGCTTCGGTTTTCCACCGTTTTATGCGCGCAGATAAATAAAGAGCAACCGAACTACGTTGTTATCTCGGCCAGCCGAGAGTTCGAATAACTAAGTCCAAATCATCGCCCCATGGATCATCACGGACCAATGAGACGACCAGAGTCCGGCGACTGGCGGTCCGCCAGGTCCGAGCTCCGATGTGATTTTTGCGCGTCATGGAGTTGTTGAAGAAACGGGCACGCAGGTGAAAGAAAAATACGTGAAGCAGCGCCCTGATCGGATGGAGTACTGCTGACATACATGGAGCTAACAAGAGTTCGGCTTGGCGTCACAGGGAGATTCAACCTTTCCTTTCTTTTGTTTTATTTAATCAAGCCTGGAGACAGTCCATGCACTTGCCTTGCCTATTGCGCGGTATTGATTTGGATCCAATCTCTGATTACTAGCTGATTTGGATCTAGCGTGAGATTGCAGTACGACCTATGTGACGATCTAGTCAGCTTCCCGTGTGTTGCCCGATGAATGCCATGTCTGGAACTCGGATCACCCCGCGAATTCGGATTTCGTCACCTCATCGCACCGACGCCATGTGTCGACATCTGTGCTCTGTCGCGACCTCGATGCACAGGCCACATATTTTTAACTTATTTGCGTATTTTTTATGCAAAAAAATTTTCATTATTATTATTATTACTACTGGACTTGCACTATTTTGTGCGCACAGGTAATCGGCTTTGACTGTCCACGTCGTCGCCTCTGCGTGGAGACGTCGTCGTTCACCTCGATGTGTGTATCTATGCTGGCATCTCGACGCCGCCACTCTGCTAAGTCAACCTCGGCGCCCAGGCCATATTCCCTTAATTGTTTACTTTACTTAAATTAATCAAGTAGAAGATTTTTTTTATAATATATATATTATCATTACCTTTATTTGTTATTACTTTTGGCTTGCACTATATTATGTGCGCAGGTAATTGACTTCGACTGTGTGACGCGGTCACCTCGGTGCGCCGACGTCGTCGCCTCGCCTCCGTCGACCGAATTGTGTCGTCACCTCGGTGCGCTGCCCAACATCGGCATACCCGAGCCGTCACTTCATTAAGTCGGTGCCACACTGCCGACCTCACCTCGGCTGGATCGGGGGCTTCGGCATCACTTCACCTACCTACTCTTGGGGCGCCGACGTCATCTTACCGAGCTGTTGTGTCCCCTTGGCTAGACTAGGGGTTGCGCTCGCCACGTCGGCAATATTGTGTCATCACATCGTCAAACCGAACTCCTCGCCCGGCCACCTCGGAACCGGCTTGGGGGCTGGTACCTCGGCCAAGCCGAGGACAATGCACCATACTAGATTTTTCAGAGATCAATGCGCTCTTGCATCCTGCCTCAAGTCCGAACTGCGTCATCAATGCCGAGCACATTAACCAGCTAAGTCGCTTTCATGCTCACTTTTTTCAATTTTTAATTTTTGTTCAGTTCGGCCAAGCATTATATTTTTGTTAAATAAAAAAATTGTTTGTTAAAAACACTTCCTTTTCCCATGATAACGGGGGGCTTCGCCGTCACACTGCCGAACTACTCTGTCTCCTCGGCTGGACCGGCGGCTTCGCCTCACCGCAGCAACCGTGTTGCGTTGCCACTTCTCGACCCGAGCTCCTCGCTCGATTACCTCGGGCTTGGGGGATGGGACCTCGGCCAGGACGAGGACTACGTCTCCGTCCCGTCACAACCCCAGGACCGCACCGAGCACATTAACCAGCTAAGTCGTTTTCGTGCTCAGCTCTCTTTGAAATTTTACTTTTTGCTCGGTTCAACCAAGTGTTATGTTTTTGTCTCAAAACAAAAGCTTTCTTTGTTAAAAACGTTGTTTGTTCAAAAAACAACCCTCTTTTCTCATGTTTCATGGGGGCTCTTAAATTATTATGAGCCATTTTTTTAATATATGTGTTTTCTTCTTGGTCGTTGCAAAGTCTTTATCCGCTACTCCTTTTTCCAACACGAGTGTGTGGTCAATAGCCGGATAGCCTGGTTTCTTTCTAAAGCCGATCGAGTTTAGTTCGCTAAACAGGTCTCGGAGAAACACTCGGCCTTCGGGACATGGAGGTTGAAGCCAAAGGTTGCCCGCTTGGAGTCCGGAGATCGGATGTATCATGTTAAAGCACGACCAAAGCACAAATTAAATTTTAGACCAATTCTGGATTGGCACAATTTTATTTTATCTGAACATAAAGTTTTTTGCATAAGTTTTTTTGTTCTTTCCGAGCATTACTCTTGCAGTACAATGCCAGATGCATTTCACACGTCGACAATATTAAAGGGGGCCTGCGGTTAGCACCGAACCCACCAAACACCGAGGTACTCCATGCAGTCCTCGGCAAAATGTCCTCGGTATTTTAGCATTTATATGCATTGATTTCGAGTTGTGTCTTTGGTCTATAGCTGGATTGCCCAGCTCCTGTCCTTACCCCTTACGTTTCCGCTTTGTTCGGCTAAGGGGTAAAGGGAGAACCACTGCGATTGTCACTTCCGGTTTAACTGGTTAAGTGCCTCAGTTGGAGAAAGCCGAAAGCTGACTGTCACAACAAGCGTAAATCGGTCAGCGAACCGCAGGCGGTGTTCAACCAAATATAGCCGATCGAGGTTACCCGAGTAAAACGAAGGGCCTTTCTTTCTTGAAAAGGCCAAGTTGTGGGTGGTTCGACCTCGAATAATCCGAGGAGTCGACGTATACCGGGGGCTATTAAGTTGCCCCCAAACATATGCTCCTATGACTAAGTGAAAGTTATAAAGCCCGAATATCTGATTGCCTCGTTTCCGCTATACAACCACCTCCGGGCACCGAGATGTCGGCTAAGGGTTGTCTTGTTACTGCGGAAGCACCCTGCGTAGCATCTACAAAGGGGTAGAAGCCGAGGATGGGCCACTCTCAGATGATAAACGGTCACAAAGGAGTCAAAATAGCATATAGCATAAAAGCATTTGTATTCAATATGTGCGTGCTGTCTTCCGTAATCATCGTTATAAAGCCATAAATATGCATCAATTTGCCTTAAGATTTTGTCCAAGCTGGGTTGCCTGGCTCCTGTGCTTACCCCCTACGTTCCCGATTGTTCGGCTAGGGGGTAAAGGGAGCACCTCTGTGATTGTTACTTCCGGGTCATCCGAGTTATTACCTCAGACTGGGTGAAGCCGAAAGCTAGCCATCTTAAGAAAATAATTGGTCGGCAATGACGAAAGTGAAAATTTCGGTTCATTAACGACCACAGAGTTCGGGAACATTCCCCAAACTAAATCCTCAATATCTTCCTCCCACATTGATCGGAGTTGAGGTTTCACGATCATGGTCAACATGATATCCTGGGAAAAGGAACTTATAAAGGAACTATTTTTTCCAGAAGATGTTTCTTACGTTAAATAAGTAATATAACATATCTCTCCGCGTACCTTTGTTTATAAAACCGTATGGCCGGATTGCCTTGTTTGTCGTAAATCTTTGCCCTTATAAAGGCTTTATAAAGTAGGGCAAACACTCCTCGGCTACTGGCCGAGGAGGTTGAAGCCGATGGTCGGTCAGCAAAGTCTTGTACAATGTGGATCCAAGCATTAATGATGTAAAGTAATTGGATACATAGAATCATTACACATAAATTGTGTCGAACGTAACAAAGTTTGTGTCAAACAAATATCGATCCTTAATTCGACCGCCCGTGCCTAAATTAAGGCTCGGGGGCTATTGCATTACCTATTCAATGCAGCAAATCCAAAGTACAATATGGTTTCCGAGGAGATTCGATCCTTAGGTTGGTCGGCCGCACCCAACCCGAGTCTCGGAAACTACTATGTACCGCGTTTACATCCCTAACGTATGCCACCAAGCAAGAACTTGATCCTCAGGCCGATTTTGCAAATCGACCTAAGCTCAGGGGCTACTGGGATTAGTGGTTTTATTTTGATTATTATTTTTTCCTTCAGGCGCATCTCGGGTTATAGACCGACACACACCTTGAGGGCTACTGGCTATATATCTCGACAGAGAATAAATTCCACAAAAAATCAGCCCACGGTCGGGGTGGTGCACCACCTCGAAAGCAGTCCGGCATAAAGCTCGGGCTCAAGTGGCTAGCTCCATAGAGAGCATTTCCGACATTAAGCTCGGATGAATTCCTTCAACTTTTTAAGGTCCAAGTTAGTTTATGATACCTCGGACGCTGACCATCATTAGAGCTCGGAGGCAGTCCGACGTTGGAGCTCGAAAGCAGTCCGGCATAAAGCTCGGATTCGAATGGCTCGTTCCATAGAAGACTATTCCGGCATTTAAGCTCGGATGGACTCATTCAAAGTTTCAGAGGCCAAGGTAATCTATGATACCTCGGATGCCGACCATCGTCGGAGCTCGGCTGCAAAAGACACCTCGGATGCAGTCCGGCGTTGGAGCTCAGACGCAAGAGGACACCACCACACGGGAAACTCTTCAAACCCGAGGCATGGCGTAAAAGACTACAAGGCATTGATAAAGGCCGAGAACTTAAAGGGGCTCCTCGGGTGCCCGACGTGTGAACTCTTCGGATACACCTCGGCCATCCTTATGATCGGAGATGGGAAGATTTGTTGAACCAGTTTTCAAGACCGATGACCGAAGATGAAGAACAGTTCGGAAGAACTGAGGAGCGTCCCCAACTTGAAGACCGGTTCAGGGGGGTACTGATGGTGTCCTGGACTAGGGGGTACTCACCACGTCGTCTCCCGACCAGTGGGTCGGGCCGAGGACCCCCAGGGCGATTCACTAATGGGCCACTTCGGGCAGCCCATGACGCATACAAGGGAGATTCCACAAGACTTGGCACACAAGACAAGGACTCCTCTAAACCCTAGGCCTACGGTACATTATATAAACCGAGGCCAGGCTAGTCAATAGACAATCTCATATTCATTACAACAATCTCGTGGTAGATACCTGTACTATGTACTATCCCCCATATGAATACAATCAAAAGCAGGACGTAGGGTATTATCTCCTTGAGAGAGCCCGAACCTGGGTAAAATCCTGTGTCCATGTTACCATTGCCCCAAGATGCCTAGCGTAGGACCCCTACTACGAGATATGCCGGATTTGACACCGACACTCAACCTGTCACACTCTGACGTAATAATGAGTGGGTTGTATACGCCCGGAGCCCCCCGAGGACGCGGAGGGGTTCCATCCCACGCCCAAGTGGAAGCCCCATGCTCCGCGTTGGAGGACAACACTGCCCTCCAATGGCTATGCCCACGCAAGGTGGAAGCCCTACGCTCCGCGCTGGGGAGAAGACGAAGACGAAGATTAGCCTAGGTGCTGGACGCGGCTGTTCCTTGCCAATTTTGTATTCGAATTTGCCACCTTTTGGAATGAAATTTGGAGTTCTTACGGTTTTCCCTGGAAAGAGGGAGTGTCATTCCTTTTGGTAACGATTTCCGTTTTGCATCTCGCTTTCTTTGGGAGTTCGGCAGTTGCTGGCCCTTTCCTCTCCCGCGTGCGACCTGTAAGCGGAGGCTGGACGTGGAGGACACGCTGTTGCGCACACCCTGCCAAGGCCTAGACGCTCGGACGCTCGCGCGACATGATCATCCGGATCGGCAGGAATTCTTGGCAAAAAGGAGTACGATATTATGCATCACGTCATACGGGAGTATCCTCAAGGTCTTTCCAAAAATACATTCAAGTCGCCACAGGGCCACACTAATAACCCTAATAGGTAAACATGAAGACTACTCATGGAGACATGCCGCCGTCATCGCCCTCATCATCACCACCACCACCGGACTCGCGCTCCTCGGCTTCAGCATGGTTCTCCAGTTCGTCAGGAGAAAACTGAGGGAGTACTGGTTTAAGGGGTCCCCGGGAGGCCGACCTATTTCTTATGGGCCAGACTATATGGGCCGCTTGCCGAGCACTGGATTGATCGAAGACCCTGTCTCCAGGAAGGAAGCTTCGGGAGTTGTGGCGTATCCTCCACATTTGAAGTAGTGAATAGGCATGTTTATCCCTTCGACGTGTAACCGACCATGTGTAAACCCTAGGTACCCTCGGCGTCTATATAAGCCGGAGGGTTTTAGGTTGTAGAGAGGAGAACTCATCTAGGGTTTAGCTATTCGATCTCGAGGTAGATCAACTCTGTAACCCATATACCATCAATATAATCAAGCAGGATGTAGGGTATTACCTCCATAGGAGGGCCCGAACCTGGGTAAAACATCGTCCCCTTCGTCTCCTGTTACCATCGATCTTAGTCTCACAGCTCGGGACCCCCTACCCGAGATCCGCCGGTTTTGACACCGACAAAAACCTCGCTATCAAGTCCTCCACATGGTCCTCCACCCACTCGGCAAGGGCGCCTTGAATCACCTCAGGCACGGGGGCGAGCACTGCCTCGAAGTCGAAGTGCGGGTCGAGGCGAAGGAGATGGCTGAAGATGCGTGAGGCAGCCCGCGCAAGGAGGTCACGACGCTTCTCCTCCGCGAGCTCGCGGATCTTCTCTGCACCCACCCTCAAGACGCTCCACGACCCTGGAAAAGAAGCTGAGGTACCCGGCATCATCAGGAACGAGAGGGCTTGAGATGCCCTCGCCACAAATGTCGCTCAAGGCCCGGTGGGCCCTCTTCTCGAGGGATTGGAACATCTTGGAGCGCGTGTACTGAAGGCCGCGGGCACAATCCGCCTCATCCGAGGCCTTCTCCGCGAGGGAAGTAACGCCCTTCACCTGCTTATAAAGAAAGGACAACTCGGCCTCGGCAGCAGCCTGGGCATCCATCGCGGCTTTCTGGCGTCGCTCCGCTTGATCTAACCTTCTCCTGAGGTCGTCGGCCTCGCTTTTCAGGTCGTCGCGTCGCCTGCGGAAACGAGACTCCTAGAGCTTCAACTTTGCGTGATAATCCTGGAGGAGGGTGCGCCGAACCTCTGCCACCTTGTCGCCGATCTCCTCCTGAACCTTAGCCTCACGGGTGGTGAGGGAGTCCTCGGCGAGGGACACCTGGTGCTCCCTCACTTCCAGCCTCTCGTGCTCCAGGCTCTGCTCCAGCACCTCCATCGTCAGCGCATCTTCGGGAACGCGGGGCCCCGCACCGCCAGAGGGCAACTCGATCATCAGGTCGTCAAGTGCGGCCCTGTGCAATTGGATTCGCCTTTCAAGAGCGGCGTTGCAGGCCTGAAGCTCCTCCAGGCGTTTCTCCGAGGCCTTGCGTCGGCTGTCAGCAGCTTGGGCCTCTGCAAGGGCACGGTCGCGGGCCTCCACCGCCGCAGCGAGGGACCCCTCGGCATCTGCATGGGCGCGCTCGCGTTGCAGACGACCGAGGTTGATGGCAACCCCAAGACGGTGCCACTCTCGCGCGAGGCGCTGGCGCTCCGCCTCAAGACGGGTGTCGGTGTCGGCGAGCTCCGCCCCTAGGCGCCCCAGCGCGTTTGTTGCGGTTTGGAGCAGACCACGCCACACGACGCTTCGGTCACATGCGAGCTCGAGGGCCCAACCAGGATCTCCGCCTTCCCCTGGACTAGTAGGGAAGGCATGCGAGGGGCCGCATGACCCTGGAGCGCGCCCAGGGACTGGGGGCTCCTCCCTTTCCTCCCCAGGTGGAAGCCGCGCCCCGCGGGGGTCCGCGTCTTCGCTCGAGGAGGGCCCGAGGGCACGGCGTGACTGGTTCCCAGGAAAGACTGTCAGTGGAGTGCGTGGCCCATCCCCTGCGGGTTGGAGGCCACGTACGAAGAAGATCGCAGGAAACTCGCGCTATGGACCTCCCGAGGGCCGCGCGAGCTCCGATACGGGCGCTCTCCTGCACGGAATCCCGTTGCCCACGGAAGATAGGACCATAATGGGCCCGGTGGCCTCGGGAGGCGGCGGAGGCGGCGCGCCTCTCCCTTTGTCGGGGGGGGGGGGGACCTGCGAAACAGAGACTCAGAAGGGGCGGAGCAGGGTAATTCTGAGGGAACTCGGGTACTTACTCGTCCAAGGTGATCCACTTCCTCTTCATCGGCACCCACGGCCTCGAGCGGCAGCTGCTCCAGGGCCCCTTCCTCTTTCGGCGAGCGCAGGGGCCCAGGGACGACACGTCGGCATCTGATGGCGTGCATCCTGCAGCAGAGGCGGCGGCCTCCTTCACCGGCGGTGCGCCATCCTCACCCCCGAGCAGGGCCGTGGCAAGAGCCCGGGGAGTGGGCGACGCGGGGCGTCCCACCTTGGCCAGGGGGGAGTCACGGCCTCAAGACTCCCGGGGCCCGAACCCTCGTGGGGGGATCGCCCCGGGGACTCGCTCCCTTCGAAGGAAGAAACCCCCACTCGTCGAAGTGCGGCACCTTCCGGGCGAGAGCTTCCCCGTACTTGCGGCTGTACAAGGGGAGGCCACCCCGGGGAAGCTCATTCGGTTCCCCGCCGGTCAGGCGACGGAGCAGCTCGCGCAGCGTGCTGGAAAGAAGAGAAGGAACCTGGAGCCTCATGGAGTCATGAGGGCCTGCGAAGGTCCACATCGGGTGGGAATGGCGCTGAAGAGGAGCAATTCGCTGACAGGAGAACTCCCGCACCAACATCGCCATTGTCACGCCGACCTTCTTTAGTTCCGCTAGCTTGACCAAAACCTGCGCGAGCCGCGGGTCGACAAGCTCCTCGTTCTCCCACATGGGACTCGGCTCTGCAGGAACCGACGGGAGTTGGAGAAGGGGGCCGGCCTCAGTGGCATCGACGTACACCCACTACCTCCGGAAGCCTTCCGCGTTCGGGGAGAGCCGGGCGTCTAGGGCCCTGCTGGCCGTCGCATCAACTGCCTTCAGGGACACACATCCTGAACAGTGTCCCCCAGGGTTCGGCTGGAGGGAGAAGAAATGGCGAAGCAGGGCCACAGAAGGGGAGACGCCGATGAAGGCCTCGCACAGGAACGCGAAAGCGGAAAGGAGGACGATGGAGCCGAGGTCAAGATGAAGCGCATGAACCTGATAATGCGTGAGCACGGCGAGAAAGAAGTCCGAGAACGGCGGCAGCAAGCCGGAGAGGAGGGCGTGGAGATGAAGGGGAATGCAGGTGGCCTCCAGCTCGGTCTGAGGACGCGAGCCCAGCCAGATCTTGGTCGCCCCCCACTCGTTGGAGCCGGCGGCGACTGCCAGTCGGACCTTCTCCAACCCTTCAAGATTGACCACCAAGGATCGACCTAACATGGGCTCCGGCGTCGACGAAGGTCCCGGTGCCTTCGGAGCCTCGCCCCCTCTCTTCTTGGGGGCCATGGCAGACGACCAGGCTGGGACGGACGCGAGATTTGGCGGAGAAGGCGCGAGCCACGAGAGAAGGGAGAACGGACGGCAAGATTGATGGGGAACAGTGATGGCTCGGAGGCATGCGCCAGGCTGTTTGTCAGCCGGGGCAGTTGCTGAGACAGCGCGAAGAAATGAAGGCGTCAGCGTCTTAGAGGTCGTCGCGTGTCAAACCTGGCCCGTAGGCAATTGGGCCCGCAGCGCGCGGGACGGCATCTTCGGCTTCGCCCAGAAGCCAACCCAAGTGCGCCTTGGGCTCGGGTGCTGCTGTCGGCGTTCTGGGAATGGGGGTACCCAGACCTGTCAGCCTGCGGCCCAGGGCGTGCCCACTTCGACAGTCAAGCACGGCCCAGCGCGGCCTCACTCAAGACAAGGCCCTCGCGAGAGCCCCGCACTCACGAGGGAGACGGCGCCAAGACCCTCAGAGGGAAGAGGCCTCCCCAGACCCCCTCCTGAGCGGCGGAGATCTCTATGCAACACTCGGCCTCGGGAGGACAGGGATGACGCAAACCAAGCCAGGCAGACATCAGCACGCACAGAGGGGACAGTTTCCGCTTCTGTGCAAAGGAGACAAGGGCGTACTCGGGTTCCCAAAGCACCCCCAAAGGTTTCCATTCCGGTGCAACGAGACCGAGACCACGAGCCCCGCAGGACGGACATCATCAACGAGCCCACCTCTGCATCACCACCAGCCACTTTACAGGTGAAGACCACCTTTCGTCAGGATAAGGGTGTACTCCTTGTCCCCCTTCGAATTTGGCCGTTGTGGGATCCCTTGCCGCCATTGCAATAAGGGAAGAGGACCCGGGCCACTATAAAGGGAGGCTAGCCCACTCCGTAGAAAGGGGGACGGATCCAACACCACCCGAGCGTCCTCGCGAGGCAACTCACCACTGTACTAGTTCATCCACAAACCTCCCCGTGAGGCAATCCACCAAAAGTAGGAGTAGGGTTTTACGCTTTGCAGCGGCCCGAACCTGGGTAAATCCTCGTGTGATAGTCTCTTTTCCTTCGATCGTGCGAGTTCGTCGGGCCAGGCTATCGAGCTGTGAGCTTGAGGGCGAAGCTGTGGAGATCTTCGCACACGCTCCTGAGTTCGAACCTCTTTGGGTTTTGCGGAGCCCGAAATCCGACAGCGGTGGCGCCCCCTATGGCGCTGTGCCCCTCTCGGCCTCATCAGCGAGCACATGCTCTGCACTAGCTATCGCAAACTCTTGGATGCGTTGTCCCAGATCCTCGGCACACACTGTGGCCCAATCAAAGGCCTTACTATGGGCAAGTTCCGTTCCAATGGCAAGGACCGAGCCAAGCTTGACGAGTGGTTCTTATCGACCGCCCTAGATCATCTCGAGTAGCTCACTTTTAATGATGGACATATGCGCCCGCTACCACCCTCCGCGCTGCGCCTCGCGCCAACGCTGCGCATCGCCGGGTTCATGAACTATCATTTCCCCCAGATTAACGCCAATCCTGCTCTTTTGCTACCTCGATTGAAGTACCTTGATCTCGCCGCCGTCTGCATCCCCAACGACGACATGGAGTGCCTGCTCCGTGGCTGTGCTGCGCTCGAGTACCTTCATCTTTAGGCGATCAATGGGTTGAGTAGCCTCCACATCACCTTCATGAGTCTCCGGACAATTTGTGTGTATTGTTGGTGCTGCAACAGGAGATCGCACAAGGTGAATCACCAAATGGTCATTGAGGACGTGCCTTTACTTGAGAAATTACTTGTTGTTGATCAACAAGGTCCAACAAGAATCAGGGTCATTCATGCGCCGAAATTGACAGTGTTTGGCTACTCGCCCGTCAACTTATTTGAACTTGTTTTTTGGATCCATAACCGTCCAGGTACAACAGTCGCCCTCTTCTCATTCTTGAATTAACATTTTTTTTCTCTATTCAAGATGTATGTTCATCTGTCATCTAGAAAATTATATCGACAAGCTCAACCCCGTATCTGCGCACGGTGAAGGTCTTTGCAGTAGAATCTATCGGCCCCGACCTAGACCAAGTTGTCAGATTGCTGAGATGCTTTCCGTGCCTGGAGAAGCTACATGTCGAGGTGATGCTCTTTCATGTTAAATTTTAACCACAAGGAAGTTCAATTTCTGAAACCCTGCAAATCATAAGAGGTCCCTTGTGTGTCCAAGCACTAATACATTCTCTTCTTTTGCAGATATGGTTAGGCCCGGTAGTGGATAATGTGATGCAATATAACAATCCCATCCAATGCCTTGATCTCCATCTATCAGAAATTACTTTGAACTCGTACCGAGGCACCTTACCGGAGATTATATTCGCCAGGTTCTTTGTTGTGAGAGCAAGTGTGCTAAAGATAATGAGATTTTCCCTACATTTATTGCACAAAAAAGAATGGTTTGTTGATCAGCTTCGGCGACTAGGACAGAATGGAAAAGTCTCTGCAGAAGCTCAATTTCGTTTTGTAACTTCAGTTGACAGACTATTCGGAAGTCCTTATGTCAAGCCCATAAATGACATGTTAGTGGCGGATCCCTTTGTAGAAATATTGAAGTTGCCAAACTAGTAGTAATATCAGTATGTACCTATCATATATGTTCATGTTCAACTGATCAGCGCGGGCGTCTAGAGCTGCATGACAAAGTTTCTGCATAAGCTGAATTTCATTTCTATTATCAGTTTGAACCTTGTAATCTTTGAATTTGAGCCTTGTAATGCTAGAATTTGAACCTTTGTACTATTTCTGTCATTTGTGATACGACCATGCAAATGGCATCTTATGAGGGAGACTCGTATTTTGGTAGTACCATCTTTTCCTTAGTATGCAATGGATGATTAATATATGGACATTAATATGCAATTGACGATTAATATCCGGACCTTAAGAAGCAGAACCACGACCGAGGGTATCCTGCGCGGCTCCAATGGCGCTCCCAGCGGCTGCCGATGACGAGCGCCGGTTCACCATGCATGCCGTAGTGGACACACACGGAAGGTTCGCGGGGCTCTCGGTGGTGTACACCAAACATCCGATCTGGGTGGAGAACTCCAATGATATGGACCCGTTACTTGAAGAGGACAAATACAAAGTGGCCTGGTTCGACCTTGCGTCCCACCGCGTGCTCTGCTCTCGCGCCCCTCCGTGCGCGCTCTGCCAGCGGTTGGGGGCAGCCCACGATCACGTTCGGGGCTCCATATGCATGCGGTTGTGCCACACGCATCACCCCATGTAGTTACATGCTTCCACGACTGAATCACGCGCTGCAAAAACTGCCATCCGGACGTGCTGGTTTTCCAGGACGTCCGACCCCCATTTATACCCACGGCCATTAACCATAGTCCCTTCACGCTTTCGATCGCGCCCCATGTCGGTGTCAAATCCGACATATCTCGTAGTAGGGGTCCTAAGCTAGGCGTCTTGGAGCGATGGTAACATGGACACAGGATTTTACCCAGGTTCGGGCTCTCTCGAGGAGATAATACCCTACGTCCTGCTTTTGATTGTATTCATATGGGGGATAGTACATAGTACATGTATCTACCACGAGATTGTTGTAATGAATGATATTGAGGTTGTCTATTTTCTAGCCTGGCCTCGGTTTATATAATGCACCGTAGGCCTAGGGTTTAGAGGAGTCCTTGTCTTGTGCGCCAAGTCTTGTGGAATCTTCCTCGCATGCATCATGGGCTGCCCGAAGTGGCCCATTAGTGAATCGTCATGGGGGTCCTCGGCCCGACCCATAGGTCGGGAGACGACGTGGTGAGTACCCCCTAGTCCAGGATACCATCACCCCACAACACAATAAGCACACCCTCGATGACGCATACAGAGAGGATGTCCAGCGGCGCTCCAATGGAGTACGACGTGCATCATGTGGAGACCCACATGAGGAAGACGGACCTCACGGTGGTGTACACCAACGACCTGGGCATGGTGGAGGACTCCATCGGCACTATGGAGCGGTTGCTTGATGCGGATGACAAGTAAAAAGTGGTTGGCTTCGACCTCGCTTACACCGGCGATCGTGCCGGGCATGATCAGAAGGTTGCCGTCGCCCAGTTGTGCGTCGGCCATCACCTCCTCCTCTACCACTACTGCCTGGCCACAGTGCCTTGCGAGCGTTTCACCAGGTTTGTCAATAACCCCAACTACAGGTTTGCTATGGTGGACACCACCAACGATCCAAAGGTGCTCAAGACTTCGGGCTTGGCCTGCCAGAAGCTTGTCGACATCCGCGGCCACTACAAGGTCTGGGGCAGCAAGAAGAACATGGAATCCCATGTTGACCTGGCCAAGGCCATCATCGACCCCTACTATAGAGACATGAAGGCAGAGTGCGACAAGAACAAGCCTGTCTGGCACAGGGCCTGGGTGAAGAAACTGGATGAATATCACCTCCAGACCATGGCCAAGGAAGCGTACACTTGCTACGAGATGTTCAGGCGGATCGTTGACATGAGGAAGTGCCTCCTACCTGAAGACGACGCGGGATCGAGCCACAAGCAGAGTGGTGGCGGCAAGCGTCACAGGAAGTAGATGATTTGATGATCGTTTCTCATACTCCCTCTATGCCAAAATATTTGTAGTTTTAGAGGGATAAGTTTATTATGCATGTAATAGTTTATTGAGGTGTGCACCAATGTTATGTGTGTAGTCACTTATGTATTTGGATGCTTAATTAGGTTATGGCAATCATGTTGTTATGTGTGTAATTGTTTATTGAGGTGTGCCAATGTTATGTGTGTAGTCATTTATGTATTTGGATGTTTAATTTGGTTATGCAATCATGTTCTTCTAAACAGAAGCATAGATATTTGTGGGTAGATTGAGCAAATCACATCGCATGCGGAATAAACAACCAAATCCGTTGGTGATGATTTCATCAGTCCCTGACAGTTCTTTATCCGGAACTGTTTGCCCACAACACATCCGAATGGCCGGTGTATGCTGTACATCACACACATCTTGATCTGAGCAACCGTTTGTGTTATTTTTCTTATCGCTCACAGTTCATCCCAGTGGCCTGTATGATGTCTATCACACACATCTTGATCTATGTAACCGTTTATGTTATCTTATCTCATCACAAGCAGTTCATCTGAGTGACCTGTATGGCATCTATCGCACACGTAATCATCTGGACAATCATTTGTGTTCTGCTGGTTCAGCGCAAACAGTTTATCGGGCTGAACTGTATGCCGTACATCGCACACACTTGCATTTTTCTAACCGTTTGTGTTATATTGTCCAATCACAAACAGTTTATCTGGGCCAACTATTTGCCACAGATCGCACACGCAACTTTTGTTGGGATCGTATTTGATGGATCCGCCATTACACATAGTTCACGTCATTAGTGATGGAGCTATAACTATACCGTTTGAAATTTGGTCATCGCACACAGTTTCGTCGAAGGGTCTTTGATTGCCGTGTCGTCTTTTGGACCTTCCTGCAGTAGTGTGTAGGCTCTTTTGTGTAGTACCCAAATTAGCAATTGATGTTAAATTATGCGACGACGTGGATGACCACAGTAACCAGGGAAATTTGAACCAAAAATTTGTCGCCATATCCCCATTCCGTCTTCCAATTGAAAATGAAATTGAAGTTCATTACACACAATTTGTTGGCACGAACCATGTGCAATGTAGTACCCAATCTTACGTCAGAAGCTTGGGGAGAAAAATTTGCACGTCCAAGTTCATCACACACGGGGTTTAGCACAGGCTTTCGTTTGTGATGTGTTGATATCAAAAACTATTCTGAAAAAATTGCATGTTCAAGTTCATCACACAGGGGGTATGGCACAAGCTTCGTTTGTGATGATTTGATATCACACACGGTTCTGAATAAGGGACTGTGCCCGATGGTGCGTTCTGCGCCAGTATTTCGCTCCACCGAATGAAAATTTCGGGCTGCCGCGGAAATATCTACCTCCCTCACCCCCGGTACCAATCAAAAGCCACATTTCCCCCTTTTCCTCGACCTTTCCTAGTTCAAACCTTCACTACTTGCTTGCAGCGCCGCCTCCTCGCCGGCGACGCTCCTTCCTGCTGTTCGGCCTCGTCCATCTAGTCAGGTAATCGACACCTCCCCAATACCCCCTCACCCCCTCCTCCTCCATCCCACATGGCCCAACCGCTGGCACGACACCTTCCACCCAAATCACCGCCCCATTCTCCAAATAATCAGCGCCAAAAGCCATGGTGCATACAATATCAACAAGATCTCAAAGAGCATTTGGCAGCAGAGAATCAAATCGTGTCTGCATGTGCAGATGAGGCAGCGATGGCTGCCATGCGTGCCGACCCCCAGATCTTGGAGGAGCACCTCGCCGTCGACGCCACCGTCGACGCCTCAGTGCTGACGCCGCCACGTGGTTGGTTGCTATAAACGGCAGCTCGTGGTCTTTTCTTGAGGGCACCGCCGGTGCGTTTGACGAAGACTTCAATGTGTTTTCTTAGCATGCCCGTGCTTACCTCAACTCCAAATCCGGCATGTTAGTGCTGGGGCAGGATCAGGCCACTCACCACTACGAGGGGTGCACCCACGGTGTGGAGGCCTCGCCCTCTTCCAAGTTGAAGGAGCCCATCATCATTGATATCTCCGACGATGAGGAATAACTTGTTTTTCTTAGATTTATCACTAAGGACCTATGTTCACCTAGCTACGCCGGTTAAGCATGTTTCATTTACCTATTGCGTGTGCCGCTACTGCCTTTCATTTAAAAATTCTAATGAGATGTCCAATGTAATGCTACTTGCAACCTCACCATCTAGTATGTTCTATTGTGCAATGTGGTGCTTAGTTAACTGTTTTGTTCATTTGTTGTGGTGATCATTTAACTATTTAGTTCAATTCTGCAATGTGATGTTCGATTGCTGTTGGTACAATTTTGTATTGTTATGCATGTGATGAATAAATCGAATTTAGATGTACTAAATGTTGGAAATATGCCCTAGAGGCAATAATAAATTGGTTATTATTATATTTCCTTGTTCGTGATAATCGTTTATTATCCATGCTATAATTGTATTGATTGGAAACTCAAATACATGTGTGGGTACATAGACAACACTGTGTCCCTAGTATGCCTCTAGTTAACTAGTTCGTTGATCAAAGATGGTCAAGGTTTCCTGGCCATAGACATGAGATGTCATTTGATAACGGATCACATCATTAGGAGAATGATGTGATGGACAAGACCCAAACTATAAACATAGCATATGATCGTGTCAGTTTATTGCTATAGTTTTCTGCATGTCAAGTATTTGTTCC
This sequence comes from Elymus sibiricus, assembly GCA_039707655.1. NCBI lineage: Eukaryota > Viridiplantae > Streptophyta > Magnoliopsida > Poales > Poaceae > Elymus > Elymus sibiricus. The sequence continues at coordinate 214,139,998 of CM077675.1, forward strand.
TATGACCATGAGATCATGCAACTCACTGACACCGGAGGAATACCTTGTGTGTATCAAACGTCACAACGTAACTGGGTGACTATAAAGATGCTCTACAGGTATCTCCGAGGGTGTCTGTTGAGTGGGCATGGATCAAGACTGGGATTTGTTACTCCGTGTGACGGAGAGGTATCTCAGGGCCCACTCGGTAATACAACATCACAATAAGCCTTGCAAGCAATGTGACTAAGTGTTAGCCACGAGATCTTGTATTACGGAACGAGTAAAGAGACTTGCCGGTAACGAGATTGAACTAGGTATAGAGATACCGACGATCGAATCTCGGGCAAGTAACATACCGAAGAACAAAGGGAACATCATACGGGATTAACTGAATCCTTGACATAGAGGTTCAACCGATAAAGATCTTCGTAGAATATGTAGGAACCAATATGGGCATCCAGGTCCCGCTATTGGTTATTGACCGTAGAGGTGTCTCGGTCATGTCTACATAGTTCTTGAACCCACAGGGTCTGCACACTTAAGGTTCGGTGACGTTTCGGTATAGTTGAGTTATGTATGTTGGTTTCCGAAGGTTGTTCGGAGTCCCGGATGAGATCCCGGACGCGACGAGGAACTCCGGAATGGTCCGGAGGTGAAGATCGATATATAGGACGAAGGGAATCAGAGTCCGGAAGCGTTCCGGGGGTACCGGGTTATGACCAGGAGTACCGAAAGGGGTTTCGGGGGGCCCCGGCAAGTGTTGGGGGGCCTCATGGGCCAAGGGGAGGGGGAACACCAGCCCACTAAGGGGCTGTGCGCCCCTCTCACCCCATCTCACGTAACCAGGGGAGGTAGGGCGCCCTCCCTAGGGCAGCCGCCCCCTTTGCCTTGGGGGCCAAGGCTCCTAGGGGGTGGGAGGGCCAAAACCCATCTAGGGTTGCCAATCTAGGCCGCCGGCCCCCTTAGGGGAAACCCTAGGGGCGCCACCCCTCCTCCCTTCCCCCTATATATAGATGAGGAGAGGGAGGGCAGCCGCATCCAAGAAAAGCCACGGGCTGCCTCTCTCTCCCCTTAGATTGCTTCTCCTCTAGATCTGTTCGGTATAGCTTAGCGAAGCTCTGCCGAATCAGCTCCATCACCACCGCCACCACGCCGTTGTGCTGCCGGAGAACTCATCTACCTCTCCGCCCTCTCTTGCTGGATCAAGGAGGCGGAGATCGTCATCGAGCTGCACGTGTGCTGAACACGGAGGTGCCGTCCGTTCGGCGCTAGATCGTGATTGGATCGCGGGACGGCTTGCGATTTGGATCGCGAAGACGTTCGACTACATCAACCGCATTTCTTAACGCTTCCCGCTTAGCGATCTACAAGGATATGTGGATCCGATCTCTCCTCTTGTAGATGCTCATCACCATGGATAGATCTTGCGTGTGCGTAGAATTTTTTTTGTTTCCCATGCAACGTCCCCCTACACTAAATATATGTGAAACATATAGAATTGCTATATTTCCTAGTTCTTAACACGCTTGGTTTAGGTAACTGGCTTTTCCATGTGGCTCGAATTAATCTGTTCGATCTGCAATGTGTTTATTTTTCATTAACATATTTCACTGATAGTATGCCAAATATCACTTATAACCTGATCAATATCTATCTTAAATTTGCAGTGGGAAACAATGGGGCGACACTGAAGTTTACCATCGAGGTTTGCACATCCATGGTCGTTTGGCTAATAGCACATTATTGTGCAATTGCAGGAACCATTGTAATATTAATGTTTTTAATAATTTGTTCTTGTACATGTAGGTCCTGCTGTAAGAGGTTTAGACCCACTGTTCGACCCTTTTTGCATGTGGGAAAATGAGGTGTCCTTGAATATCAGTCAAATCAAGAAACTCAGAAAGATTGTTAAGATAAAGAAACTAGCTACGAAAAACAACAAGATGTTTGTCTGCACAATGAAGAAGACATCAGTCAACTATAGGATGGTACCATCTCTTTCACCTTGTCCTTTTCCCTTTGCGCCAGTTCAAATTTTAGAAAAGATATTTATGTGTATGTTTGTTTTCAGTCCTTTTCAAGGCAGTTCATTGATGATTACGTCTCAAACCACCTGTATGATCAAGAGGCGAGGAAGGTATTCATATAGCACCCATGGTATAATCTTGAAGTCTTCCTCAAGAGAATGAAGGATGGGCGGGGAATCATCCACAAGCATTGGCCAAAAGTTGCGAGGACCTTCAACATCATTGAAGGCTCAATATTCGCCTTCCGCTTCAACAGTTTTCTAGATGAGACTCATCTGTCTATTTACCGTCTATGATGATACTTAATTTTCAAAGGTTTTAGATGTTGCATTTGAAACTTTGTCCTATTGTGCAATTGGGTAGCTAGCCAGCATATGCCTATATGATGTTGTACCCTGATGTAATTCAATTATGAAATCTTGGTTGTCGTACTACGAATAAGAAATATATTGTGTGCTTGATATGAAATGTTAATTTGATTACTAAATGTATTATAAATAATAGTGCAATTAGACTGATTATTGGGGTTCTTATTGCAGACGGTTTAAGACTACGTCATGGAAAGGGGTTAAAAATCGTTTGTATAGCACGCGGCTGCACTAGTGGCATATGACAAACTTACAACATGACCACAACTCCATAGGACCATCAACCGTGTAGGAAGGAAGGAACAAAATCACAATGGGAACAATCGGTCAGCTACGACACCAACCACTAACGGAACCCACAAATACAAAAACAACCTTATAACCGACCTACCAAGGAATGACGGCAAACCGAGCTAGCCAAATCCCGCAATGTATAAAACACGGGTAGATATTCTAAAGCACGTCCGCCGCCTAGGTCCATCGACATCCAAAAGCAAGAATAGTAGCCACGAATACAATTCGAAAAAGTGAAAGATGTAAGAAGAATGAGAGCGAGCCTTTACGAAATAAAAATGTAGGCGGGACATTTGAAAAAAAATGCTAAACGATCACGATCAGAAATGGCAAAGCCCCTCCACATGCGAACGAGACCAACTGGCCATCACTTGCTCATGTGCTGACTCAATTAGTCGAAGCGCTATTTGGCTATCCTCACATGCGATTTTTCTTCTTTCTTGTTTATTTCCATCGGTTTCTACGGATTTCTTCCATTTTATGTCCATTTACCTTTTATCTTTATCCTTCCTTTACCTTTTCAAAGTCATGATCTCCACATTTTTTTAAGATTTGAAATGTTTTAAAATGCACAAACATTTTGAAAATTCAATATTTTTTTAAATCATGATATTTTTGTAAATTTATGTACATTTTCTAAATTCATATGTATTTCTTAAATTCAAGAACGTTTTTGAAATTCACAAATTATATAAAATTTACGAACAATTTATAAACTCATGAATTTTTAAATCTTACAATAATTTATTTCTTAATTCGGTTAAAAAATCACAACCGTTTTTTCAAACAAAACCAAGTAAGAAACCCAAGAATTAAAAAAAAGGAAAATCATTGCGCCGAAGTGATCCGACCCATGTGCAAGCCTCCGTATGATTGCTGGATTATTGGTAGCAGCAAGCGACATGACGACGGATAGGAGCCTGCCTTGCAAAGTACTCCCTCCATTCCAAAATAATTCAAATTCTATGGTTGCCCTATTTTAAAGGACCTACTTTAAATAACATAGACTGAAACACTCAGGGCAAAGCCCACCCTCATCGATGACATGTCGACCTGCAGCCAAACAACGCAGCTCCGACTTTGATGGAGAACTCAAAAGAACGAAACCAGGCACGACTGGCGCGACGAAAGATCGCCGAATGGGCCACCTGCAGCCAGTCATCGTACACCACAGGGCCCCGCCGCCGCAGCTTCGATTCCACAGCAACAAACAAACCGAGGCAATACCGTGGACACACCGGAGAGGAGCCAACTACTGCAACCAATGCCGCGTTGCCGACATCGCTCCCACCATCATCATTGCCACAGAAGTATGGTCGCCATAGTGATTCTCTCGGGGCTGCCGCCCCGACATCCACCGCTCCGTTGCGCCCATTGCAATCAACCGGCACGACCTTCTGGGGCCGCCGCCCCGACATACCACCGCTCCCCTCGAGCAGCAACGCCGCACAACCCAGCTGCCCGCAGCCCACGCTGCTCAGGGCAACCGCTCGCAGACCACGAACGCCGCACCACATCCGGGGCTGCCGCCCCGACGTAAAGTCAGACCGCCCCCTCTGGGGCACATCGAACGAGCCAATACCTGATGGGGGGATGACCCCGGGGTATCCTCAGCCGACTGTCTCCAACTTTTCAAAACAACCGCGGGGCGAGCCGCCTCCCCCCCCCGCGGGCCGGCTCCGCCAAACGTCCGGCTACTCCAACCAGCCAGCTAGGGGCAGAGATGCCAAGCTCCCTAGCCGGCGGTGCTGCAGGTACTGCCGTCAGAGCACGCGTGGCTACAGAGGCCCCCATCGCATCGGGGGTCAGCCCCGCATGGCCACAGTGAGCCGACAGTGCCTCTGACTCTGGCCGACTGCGACCCGGCGGACGGCACAGTGCCGGCCTGCCCTCAACCACTCCATTACCTGCCCCGGCGTGGCTACAGCGCGGCCAGCCGTACCGCCGACCACGCCCGGCTGCCACAAGACGACGCCCCGAAGGACGGCCCGTGCCGCGACGGGACGGGCGCAGGTGCCCGCCAGGCGGGTCCCCTCCGGCTCCCGACGGGACCCCGCAGCCGGCGGGCCCTACCAGCGACGAGACCCCTCGGCCGGGGGCCCCACGGCCGGCTAGACAGACCGCCAGCTGGGGCCCCCCGGAGCCTTCTACTCATATTGTATTCCGGGGGATTAGCCTATAAAACCCCCCGGAGCTCCCCCATGCAGAGGGACGGTTTTCAGCACACACACACACCCACACACACGTAGAGAGGCAGAGAGGGCGAGCTAGCCCCTTCTTCCTCCTCTACTCATACAGCTCGAGGAGCACCATTGTAGCCCCCTGTTGCTAATCAACCAAGCCAGCAGGACTAGGGGTATTATCTCCAACGAAGGGCCCCGAACCTGGGTACATCGAGTGTCCCTCACCGCTTGTGCCTAATCCCGCTCCCGGAGCCCGTCGGCGTCCTTCGGCCCCAACCACTCTCGATAAGCCACCCCATGGCATCTGTCGTGAGGAAACGACGACAGTTGGCGCCCACCGTGGGGCCCTCCGCGGCGCCGGCCGGAGTCACGCTCCGGGCGGGACCCTTCACCACCTTCCCCGGCCGCCCCGCATCCAGGCGGAACTGCACGCTCGTGGGGCTTGCTCCTGTAGGGCGGATGCCCACCCCCGCTGGCCCTACGGGCGACGCTGCCGGCCTCTCCGTCAAGCGGCTCGGCAGCGACCCTCTGATCGACATCGCCATCCTCACCGAGCGCGTCGGTAGGCTGAGCCTCGCCGACGAGCCAGCTGCCGACGAGTACCCTAGCCAGGTGCTCGACTGCCTCGACCTGCCCTCGTCCGTGGGCGCACTCGCCCCGGGCGAGGCCAGCAACTCCCACGTCAGCGCGGGGGTAATGGCCACCGGCTCCTCCACGACCTCCGATCGCGCCAGGGCGGAGGCGGACACGGCTGCTCGCGTCGGCACCTCCGACCCCCTTGGCGCCGCACTTCGGGGCCTTGGCACTCCCATCGTGCCTACCACGAACCCGGCTACGGCCACGGCTGAGCTGGAAGCTACTCGCCGGTTGCTTCTCGACGAGGCGACCATGCTCGCCGCCACCAAGCGCCGGATGGAGTCCGCGCAGCGCGAGTACAACTCCGCCTACGGCCTCACCCCCGCCAACGACGAGCCCAGCCGGCGCGGCGACATCCGGAACCGCGGCCGTGTGGTCGCAGAAATCCTCAGCGGCAGGCTCCCCACCTACGACACGCCGGCTGCCAACCTGAGGGCCGCTCACGCCGCCTACGCCGACGTCGCCGGCTTGGTGGGCGAAGAGCGGGAGCAGCAGGACCTCCACATCCAAGACCTCATTGCCACCGCCAATGCCCAGCAGGCCCGGCTCGACGGCATCAATGCCGGCTCCGAAATCCCCGTCCCCGAGGGGGACGCTCTGCCTACTGCTGGCCAGCGCCGGCCGGTCTAGCAAGCCTCTTCCCCTCGCGGCTTTGGCCGGCGGGGCGCTGGGTCTCACAACGGACGCTCCCGGCTGCGAGACGAGCAGCCAGCCGTTGACAGCCGGCGCAACGACGCTCCGGCTGGCGGCAGCCGGCGCAGCCAGGACCATACCCCGCCCCCGCGGCGGGAACGCGCCCGCTCGCCTGCCCCGACTGTTCGCCCCGAGCTCGCCGCTCGGCTTGGCCCGCGCGTCCCACGGAGCGAGAACGACGCTCGGACCCACATCGAACGGAGGAGGGCTCGATCGTCCCGGCGTGCTTCGGCCCCCGGATTCGCAACGAGCCATTTTCGGCCGGCTTCACTCTTCCTCGCGACACCCCGAAGTACAATGGCTCCGCCAAGCCGGAGGACTGGCTGGTCGACTACACCACCGCGGTCGGCATCGCCAGGGGGAACAAGCGCGTAGCCATGCGCTACGCCCCCCTAATGTTGACCGGCTCGGCCCGGACCTGGCTTAATAGCCTGTCGGCCGGCAGCATCAACACCTGGACGGACTTCAAGGAAGCGTTCGTCCGCAACTTCACCGGCACCTACAAGCGGCCCGGCTGGCCCCACGAGCTGGCCATGTGTGTCCAGGGGCCGGAGGAGCCCCTCTGCGACTACCTCACGTGTTGGACCGAGCTCCGCAACTCCTGCGAGGGCGTGCACGAAGTGCAGGCCATCCAGTATTTCATCGAGGGTTGCTGCGATGGCACCCACCTCAAGCACAAGCTCTTGTGCTCCGAGCCGGCTACCCTAGCGGACCTGATGGCCAAGGCGGACAAGTACGCCACGGCCGACTCCGCAATGCGGATGACGGTTACCACGCCAGCCAAGCCAACTCCGCCGCCAGCCATGCCGCGGGCGGCCGCCGACAACCGGCAGCAGCAGAACAAGAAACGCAAGCCCGACTAGCCGGATCCCCGCTACGGGAGCCGGCAGGTCGCCACCATCGAAGAGGAGCAACCGGCTGCCCAGGCCCCCAGCCAGCGCCAGCGCGTCGGCAAGGCCGCCTGGCAGCCCAAGCTTACCTTCGAGCAGATGCTCGACCTACCCTGCAAGCACCACTCTGGGGCCAAACCGGCCACCCATACGCTCCGGCAGTGCAACTTCTCCCAGCGGCTAGCCCGAGGCAAGGGCCTCCCGGCTCCTCCGGCTCCGGCTCCCCGCGTGCCGGCTCCGGCTCAGGCCCCGCCGCCTGCTCCGGCCCCGGCTGCCAACGACGGCCGCCTCCACGACCAGTTCCCTAACCAGGATGGGTCCTACGTCGTCTTCACCAGCGAAGCAACCGACAAACATAGCGTACGCCAGCGCCGGCACGAGGTGAACGCCACCGCCCCTTTGGTTCCCCAATTCATGCATTGGTCCGAGAAGCCGGTCACCTGGAGCCGGACGGACCACCCGGCCATGATGCCGAACCAGGGCAGCTACGCCCTCGTCCTCGATCCCACCATCATCTCCGAGAGACGCACCTGCCGTTTCTCGCGGGTGTTGATCGACGGGGGCAGCAGCATCAACATCCTCTATCGCGACACAATGCTCAAGCTGGGGCTCAAGGAGAAAGACCTGCGAACGAGCCGGACGGTTTTCCACGGCATCGTCCCGGGAAAATCCTGCACCCCCATCGGCAAGATCGAGCTCGACGTCCTCTTCGGCGACAAGAGTCAATTCTGCCGCGAGCCGATTTGGTTCGAGGTGGTGGACCTCGACAGTCCTTACCATGCGCTGCTGGGCAGGCCGGCCCTCGTCAAATTCACGGCGGTCCCCCATTATGCCTACCTCAAGCTCAAGATGCCGGGCCTTAAGGGCATCATCACCGTCGCCGGCGACTACAAGATGTCATTCAAGTGCGCCCGCGAAGGTAGCCGGCTGGCCGAGGCTCTGGAGATAGCAGAGGAACGGCAGCTCGACCGGCTCGTGGCTCACGCCTCCAACCAGCCGGCCGTGCCGGCTCCTCCATCCCAGTCGGCCAGTGAGGCGTCGTTCCAGCCGTCCAAGGACACCAAGCAAGTGCCGCTCGACCCGGCTAACCCCAAGCAGTGCGTCACCATCGGCGCCAACCTCAGCAGCAAATAGGAAGGCGAGCTCGTCGACTTCCTCCGTGAGAATCGGGATATCTTTCCATGGTCTCCCAAAGACATGCCGGGTGTTCCGAGGAAGTTCGCCGAGCACAAACTTCATGTCCGGCCGGATGCGAAGCCGGTCAAGCAACCCCTGCGCCGTTTCTCCGAGGAGAAGCGGCGTACTATAGGAGAAGAAATCGCCCGGCTGCTCGCAGCCGGCTTCATCATGGAAGTGTTCCACCCGGACTGGCTGGCCAACCCAGTCCTGGTGCTAAAGAAAAACAAGACTTGGCGCATGTGTATCGACTACACGAGCCTGAACAAGGCATGTCCCAAGGACCCGTTCGCCCTGCCACGGATCGATCAAGTTATCGACTCCACGGCCGGCTGCGATCTGCTGTCCTTCCTGGACGCCTACTCAGGCTACCACCAGATCAAGCTGGACCCGGCCGACCGGCTCAAGACCTCCTTCATCACCCCCTTCGGGGCCTACTGCTACATCACCATGTCCTTCGGCCTGAAGAATGCAGGCGCCACCTTCCAGCGCTGCATGCAGAAGTGCCTCCTGCCACAGACCGGCAGGAACGTTCACGTCTATGTTGACGACATCGTCGTCAAAACCAAGAAGCATTTCAGCCTCCTTGACGACCTCCGGGAGACCTTCGCCAACCTGCGCGAGTACAAGGTCAAGCTCAACCCGGAGAAGTGCGTCTTCGGCGTCCCAGCCGGTCAGCTCCTGGGTTTCTTCGTGTCCGCCCGCGGCATCGAGGCTAACCCAGAGAAGATCAGGGCGATCGAGCGTATGCCCAGGCCGACCCGTCTCCGCGACGTCCAGAAGTTCACCGGCTGCCTCGCCTCGCTCAGCCGGTTCGTCAGCCGGCTGGGAGAGAAGGCCCTGCCCCTTTACCAGCTCCTGAGGAAGACGGCGCTTGTCGAGCCGGGCTCCGCCTCCGCCAGGAAGCCGGCCAAGTTCGAGTGGACCGACCAGGCGAACGCGGCGTTCCGCAACCTCAAACGAGTCCTCACCTGCGCGCCCATCCTGGCCGCACCGGCTGAGAAGGAACCCCTGCTCGCATACATCGCGGCAACCACCCGCGTCATCAGCGTCATCCTGGTCGTGGAGCGGCCGGAGAAGGGCAAAGCGCTGACAGTCCAGCGTCCCGTCTACTACCTCAGCGAAGTCCTCTCCGCCTCCAAGCAAAACTACCCCCACTACCAGAAGATGTGCTACGGCATATACTTCGCCGCCCAGAAGATCAAGCAGTATTTTCAAGAGCATGTCATCACCGTGGTGAGCACGGCGCCGCTGGGCGAAATCATGAGCGACCGGGACGCCACCGGCCGGATCGCCAAGTGGGCAATCGCCCTTGCCGACTACGAGATCCGATACGAGCCGCGCACCGCCATCAAGTCGCAGGCAATGGCCAACTTCCTCGTCGACTGGGCGGAGACCTAGTTCGTGCTGCCTCCCCCGGACTCCACGCACTGGCGCATGCACTTCGACGGCTCGAAGATGCGGACCGGCTTGGGAGCCAGCATCGTCCTGTCGTCTCCGAAAGGAGACCAACTCAAGTATGCGCTCCAAATCCACTTCGCCGCCTCCAACAACGTGGCCGAGTACGAGGCGCTCGTCCACAGCCTCCGGCTCGCCAAGGAGATCGGCATCCGGTGCATCTTGTGTTTCGGCGACTCCGACCTGGTGGTGCAGCAGGTCTCTGGCAAGTGGGACGCCAGGGACGCCAACATGGCCAGCTACCGGTTCCTCGTCCAACAGCTTACCGGCTCCTTCGAGGGATGCGAGTTCCACCACATCCCCCGGGCGGATAACGAGGCGGCAGACGCCCTGGCCAAAATCGGCTCCACTCGCCAGGCCATCCCGGCTGGCGTCTCCCTCGAGCAGTTGCGCAAGCCGTCGATCAAGCCCTCCGCCGAGTTGGAGTCCATCTTCGTACCCACGGATCCCGCCGGCTCCTCGACGGACCCGGGGGCTTCGCCGGCTCTAACGGCTCCGCCGGCTCCACCTGCTCCGTCGGCTCTACCGGCGCCGCCCGCTCCACCAGCTGCGCCGGCTCCCGCAGCTGTCGTTCCGACGACCGCCGGCTCTGAGCCCGCGGCCGTCCTGATGGCTGTCGACCAGCCAGACCCAGGGGCTGGCAAGCCGGTCCCGGGGGCTCCGGCTGCCCAGAATCTCCGGCCCATGCCGGAGCCGGCCTCGGTGTCGGCTCCGTCGTGGGCCCAGCCAATCTTGGCTTTCCTCTTGCACGGCGAGCACCCCCCCGACGAAGACATGGCCCGGCAGGTCCAGCGCCGTGCGCCCGCCTACAGCATCATCAACCGTGAGCTGGTCCACCGCAGCATGACCGGCGTGTACCAACGCTGCGTCGAGGCCGAAAAGGGCCAAGAGATCCTCCGCGACATCCACCAGGGCGAGTGCGGGCACCATGCCGCCTCGAGGACCCTGGTGGCCAAGGCGTTCCGCCACGGCTTCTACTGGCCGACTGCGCTTAGGAGGCGACGCAGCTCGTCGATAGGTGCAAAGGGTGTCAGCGTTTCCGCGCGCAAAGCCACCTGCCTGCTACGGCGCTGCAAACCGTCCTGCTGTCGTGGCCCTTCGCTGTCTGGGGGCTCGACATGGTGGGGCCATTCAAGACCGCTCGAGGCGGCATGACGCATCTGTTGGTAGCCGTCGACAAGTTCACCAAGTGGATAGAAGCCAGGCCCATCAAGAAGCTGGACGGCCCCACGGCCGTCCGGTTCGTCGAGGACATAACAGTCCGCTACGGCGTCCCGCACAGCATCATCACCGACAACGGCACCAACTTCTCCAAGGGCGCGCTAGCACGTTTCTGCGCCAAACAGGGCATCCGGCTCGACCTGGCCTCGGTTACCCACCCACAGTCGAATGGTCAGGCCGAAAGGGCTAATGGCTTAATCCTGGCCGGCATCAAGCCCCGGCTCATGGCACCGCTCGTCCGCTCAGCCGGCTACTGGATCAAGGAACTGCCGGCCGTCTTGTGGAGCCTGAGGACCACGCCCAACCGGTCAACCGGCTTCACGCCTTTCTTCCTCGTGTACGGGTCCGAGGCGGTCATCCCCACGGACATCGAGTTCGACTCGCCTCGAGTCGCCCTGTACACGGAGACGGACGCAAAGGAGGCAAGGGAGGACGGCGTCGACCTCCTCGAGGAGGCCCGCGAGCTAGCGCTGAGCCGGACGGCTATCTATCAGCAGAAGCTCCGGCACTACCACAGCAAACGTATCCGGCCCCTCTCCTTCCGTGAGGGGGACCTGGTGCTCAGGCGGATCCAGCGAACCGCCGGCCAGCACAAACTGTCCTCCCCATGGGAGGGCCCATTCATCATCAGCAAGGCGCTGCACAACAACGCGTACTATCTAATAGACGCGCAGAAGCCACAGAAGCGCAAGAGAGACGCCTCCGGCGAGGAGACGGAGCGCCCGTGGAACGCGGCGCTCCTCCGACCGTTTTACTGCTAAGGACCAGTGTATGTATGTACCTCCCCTTTTGGGCTTATGAATGCAACGGGTGCCCCAAGCCAGCTCTCGGGGCACGCCTCTTTCGTTTCCTTCTAAAGTTGTTCGCCTCACTCCCCTGTCCCCGGACCCGGTTCCGCGGTCTCGGGGGCTCGCCGGCTAGCCTTGACGTCGCTCCCCGAAGCCGGTCAAGTAATGTGGACTAAGGAAAACACCCTACCACCCCACCCAGCTACAGACCGGCTCACGGCTGTCCGGCTGGTGGGTTCTCGGGACGGTAAACTTAGCACACACGAAAACGGTCATAAGGGGTCGCCGGCTAGGGCCAGCCGGAACCTTTTTTTAGCCTTTGCCATTTACCTTAGCCAAAACACCCTCGCGGCTCTCAAACTCACGATCGGCTCCCCCGAGGCGGACGCCCCGTCCCAGCTACAAACCGGCTCCCGGCTGTCCGGCTGGTGGGGCCAATGCCAAAAGGGACAAGGTTTTGGGTAGACAGAGCCAAAAAGGAGCAAAAAGCTAAGGTCGAATCGGCACGCATAGAAAACTTTTGCAACCAAAAGCACAAACTTATATGTACAAAACGGCCGACGGCCACAAGTTCATTACATCAACACCCCCAGTGGGTGGAACTATAGTCTAACGAGATGCAGGAAAGGAAGGCCCTAAGTAGCGGCAGCACCGTCTTCTCCTCTGGCGTCCTCCGCGGCGGCTGAAGTAGAGGCCCCGTCCTTGGCCGTGGCACGGCCCGCATCGGCTCCCACGCCCAAGTCATGGGCCAGCTCAGAGTCGGCGTAGTCGTCGGTGCTGGACCCGGCGTCTTCGTCACCCGTCTCCGCGGCGCTACCCTCCGGGTCGTCAAGGGCGAGCGTATACGGGTCCTCCAGGATCACCCCGCTGTCTGCCGTGCGCTCTGGGACGTACTCGTCCCACGCGGCGAAGGAAGCAAGGTCGCTAGCCCGCACGGCCAGCGCATCGGCCGCCACCTCCAGCTCCGCATCGGTGCCGGCGCGCTGGGCCGTAAGCAGCCCCAAGTCAAGCTCAGGGTACCATGACCTCGCGATGCGAAGCGCCATGGCCGCTCCGGCGCGTGCGGCGGAGGCCCTCCAGGCGTTCACCCGTGCGGTCCCGAACTCCAGCCACCTCGACAGCTGGCTTATGGAATTCGGCTCCACAGCATCTGGCCAGAGGGTGCGAACTAGCCCCGTGCTGGCTGCTTGGAGCCGCTTCATGGCCCGGACCACCTCGGTCAGACGCGCCCTGGCGGTGATCCCCACCTCGCCCAGCGTCCAAGCGGCAAGATGCCCAATGGCGACTCCCTGAGCCCGCAGGTCCTCGCGGTGGGCCTCCACTGCCACCTCCGCGACCTCCTGCATGCCTGGGAAGAGCCCTAAGGAAGAAAGGGACGCGAGATAAACAACGAAAGAAGCCGAACACCTCAAAAGAAACAAACAGGCGAATGCAAGACGACGAAAACTTACCGGCCAGCATCCGGTCCACCTCGTGTGCTTGCTCTTGCAGCGCGGCATCCCTAACCGACCACTCTTGGAGCCGGCGCTCGTGCTCGGTTCGGGCCGCCTGCGCCTCCTCGGCCGCCTTCGCCAGCAGGGCGACCTTATCCTCCAGCTCCTTGCGATGGACCGCCTCCCGCTCCTCCAACCGCTGTTCGATAGCCGCCTCCCGGTCCTCCAACTCCCGGCGGTGAGCCGCCTCGCGCTCCTCCTTCTCCGCCTTCGTCTGGTCCGCCTCCTAGCGGAGCCGGTCGCGCTCCGAGGTCAGGAGGTCCCCCTGCTCGCCAAGCCGCACCACCTGGCGTCGGAGGCTGACCGTCTCGGCGTGGGTGGCTGCTCGGGACGAGGATGCCGCTGTCAGAAAGCAATCGAGGAAAAGGATTCAGCCCGCCTCCGGAGCAACCGACCTGAATCCCGGGGGCTACACCCAGTGGGTGCGCTCGCGCGCCCCCACTGAAAGTTCGCGAGGTTCCATACCTTACAGATCCGCGGACATGACGGCCAGCCGATTTTCGGCCCCGCGGTACAAGCCTAGCAGCCTGTTGTACGCGGCTACCCGGCGGTCGTGCGCGGCCTACAGAGAACACAGAAGCAAAAATGCCATCAGACTCGACCCGCCTACGTCCCAAGCCGGCCCGAGTCTCGGGGGCTACACCCAGTGGGTGCGGTGGCGCGCCCCCACTGGAAAAAAGTCAGAAGCAAAGTACAAAGCTTTCGAGCCCTTACCGCGACAGATTGCTCGAGGTGGACCAGCCGGTCGCTGGCGGCCTGGGCATCCTGCGCCACCTGGGCGCGGCAGGCGGCAAACTCCTCGACGACGGCGACAACCGCAGCCCCAAGGGCGCTCGGCGCGTCGTTGATGGCCGCGGCCCAGGTCTCCTGCGGCCGACCCCTGTCGGCGGGCCCGGAAGCACCCTTCGCCGTGGTCACCAGGGGGCCTGCCCCTCCCGGCGCCGCGGTTCTGGGTGCCCCTGCTGACGGGCCCGGGGCATCCGCCCCTCCAGGCGCCGCTGTCTCGCTAGCCGGTGCTCCGCCTCTGGCGGCGCCGGTCCGGCTCGCTTCCGGAACCGGGGCCTCCGGAGCCGGGACCTCCGTGTCCAGGACGACGACCTCTGGGGGCTCCTCCGTCCCCGGCGGCACGTCCTCCGCCCCTTCGGCGGCATCCGCCGCGCTCGCGGTCGCACGCGCCTCCTACTCGACCCGCACGTCCGCCTCCGCCCGCCGCCCGGGGTCGTGCCTATCCTTGGATCTCCTCTCCCGGCCAGAGGGAAAAGGCTCCCACGACTGGCCGGCCGCCTCCGCACTCGCCTGCCCCGGCGGCCGTTTCCGCGCTGCCTCCTCCCATGGGCGACGTTCCTCCTCGCGCAGCTCCCGCTCGGCCGCCTCGAGGTCCCGCCACGCCTCGCGCTCCCTGTCCTCGGTGGCGGGCGGCGGCGCCGTCCCCGCCGTCTCAACGGTTGCGGCCCTCCCAAGGGCGCACGGCTCCCTGGATGAACAAGATGAGAAAAGGGGGCTGGCCAAAAAAACAAGCAAGTATTTAGAGTTGACTTACCCGATCGTGATAGGGACCGCTCGCCTGGCGGGGCCCGACCGGGCGACCCGCCGCCTCTGCGGCCGCCTCCCGGCTGCCCGGTGGCCTCTCGTTTGGGAGCCGGCCTTGGGCTGGCAGGCTGCTTCCCTCTGCCGCCAGCGACCGCGTCGTCCCGGCTGGACACGCGGTCGACGCGGCGAGCGCGCCTCCTCGGCGCCGCGGCGTCATCCCCCGAAGCTTCGGGGTCCTCTGGAGCCGCTGCATCACGCACCCCTTCCATTTCAGCATCGTCGTCGGTCCAGTCCCGCAAAAGTGACTGGGGGGGGGGGGGAACTCGCCCGCCGGCTCGGTTGCCTCCGTCTCCGTCCCGCCTACGCCGGACCCGCCGGCCGGCTCCGATGCGGCCGGCTCCACGTCGTCGACGTCCTCGACCTCCTCCGGGTCTGACTCCTCCACGTCGGCAGCCGACTCGCGATAGTCCTGCAACAGTGGGAAAACCTGCATATACGAGGAGCCCCCCGCCATCAGGCCGTGGGGGGAAGCCATTTTCAACAAGAAAAAGGACGGGGGACGGCTCGTCACGTACCCGCGGAGCCGGGCGGTCCCGGCTGTATGGGGCCTTCCCCCATTGCCATCCACCCTCGTTCATCTTGGCGGCTGAGATGGCGTTCACCCTCCTCGCCACCTGCACCGCCTTCAGCTCCTTGGTAGAGAGCCGGCAAGGGTCGTGCCGCCCTCCCATCTGGCAGATGAGGTGCGGTCGGCGCTGCAGAGGCTGCACCCGGCGCGCCACCATCGTAGCCAGGAGGTCCGCGGCCAACAGCCCCTCCGTCCGGTTCATCACCGCCAGCCGCTCGCAAAGCCGGTTCGCCGTCTCGGGCGTGACAGCCAGAGGCGTCCTCCAGTTCAACATTGCGACCGGCGGCTGGTTGACGAAGGCGGGGAGGTTGATGTAGTCCTCCTCCAGCTTCACGTTCTTGACGTAGAAGAACCCCTTCTGCCAGTTCTTCACCGAATCCTGCAAGGGGAGTTGCGGGAAACCGACTCCGGCTCGAAAGTGGATCAGGGCGGCTCTGCACGCGGTCATGACCTTCTCGCCGGTCGCCGGGTCCTTGACCGTCTGGCGCTTGAGGTAGAAGAGCCGGCACCAGAGGTCCAGGCGCGGCTCCACCCCCAGGAAGCCCTCGCAGAGGGAGACGAACGCCGCCAGCTGCAGGACGGCGTTGGCGGCCAAATGGTGTGGCTGCAGACCGAAGTACGTGAGGAATCGCCGGAAGAACGTGCTCGCCGGCAGGCCGAGCCCGCGGAGGAAGTGCTCAGCGAAAACCACCACCTCGCCCTCCCTCGGGGTCGGCGCATTCTCTGCCTCGGCGATGCGCGCCTCCAGGTGCTCCGCCAACGGCAACTTGCGGCAGTGGCGGAGGTGCTCGATGAAGTGCTCATCGACGTCGCTGCTGTCCCACGCTCCTTTGCTCGCCATCGCCCTCGAAGGTCTCGTGGTCGCAGCGGTGGGGCGCAAATGCCCACTCTCGGTGCGGCTTCCGGCGGCGGCGCGGCGAGCGTGCGGTTTTCGCTCTCTCTCTCTCTCTCTCTCTGAGCAGGGAGGTGAGGGGCGACGACGGCAAGGTGCTGGGGGAGAGGAAATGAATGCGCCGTTCCGCCCCTCTCTCCCCTCCATTTAAACCCCCGTGCGGAGGTAGTGGGGAGCGGATCCGTCGCGCATGACCCCCACTACTCCCGTCGCGCGCGGGAGGCATTAACGTGCCCCGGGAACGCCAACCGATGGCCCGGGCCGCAGAGGATCCGCGCGCACAGGCCGAGGTCGCGGCCGAAGTGGGCCCCGCCCCACGGCCCGGTCTTGTCCTCCGCGTGGCCTGTCAGGTCACGGCCCACTGTGCCCCCCACGTGGCGCACCTCCTCTGCCCGACGGGGCACTCAAGGCGTCCCGCGAAGCGTCGACCGTATACGGAGCCGGCCGCCGCGCTCCCGCCTCCTCTGGCGCCTGGACCGTGCGTAATACAAAACAAGACTCAAGCCGGCGAGGTCCGCCTCCGTTCACCAGCGGGCCTCCCCTCCTTCGGGGACTACTGACGGGGGGATGACCCCGGGGTATCCTCAGCCGACTGCCTCCAACTTTTCAAAACAACCGCGGGGCGAGCCGCCTCCCCCCGCGGTCCGGCTCCGCCCGGCCGGCTCCGCCAAACGTCCGGCTCGGGGCCGGGCGGCCGGCTACTCCAACCAGCCGGCTAGGGGCAGGACTAAAGTATAGAGACTAAAGGGTCTAAGGCTTTAGTCCCTGTTGGATACGAACCGGGACTAAACCCTGGCCACGTGGGCGGCAGAGCGCGCCAGGGCATGGGGACCTTTGGTCCCGGTTGGTAGCACCAACCGGGACTAAAGGTTAAGGCTTCATTGTTTATTTTTTCTTTTCATTTTGTGTTTTCCATTTAATTTTTTCCTCTAATTCAACATGATCACTTGCATCCATCCACTTTAATCAAATATATGTCATATAACTCATCATCATCTTACTCATCTAACAACTCATCATCATCATCTTAATCATACCAAGTTAAAATCTCATAAAACAAAAAAAGATAAAATGACATACTCCTCCCTCATAGGACCTAGTCCTCCCTCCTAGGTAAAATGACATAAAACAGAATAACACCTATGTCTCCATGATGAAGCAAAGAGATCCAACGGTCTCCAACTTGTGGCTTGCGATCCTTCTTTATTTGTCCCCATGCTTCAATTTGGAGCCGTCTTGGTGGTTTGCGCTCAGTCGAGTATGCAAAAGAGAACTCGGGCTGGAAGGGGCTTTTAATTGTCATATTACCTTCGAGTTGCATCAACGGAGGCACAACTTCATTTGGCAGTTTCTGTTGAAGAACATAATAGTAGCCTAGTTTGCAATGTAATCAATACCATTTACGCAACAGTACTAGTGTACTTAATTAGCAACTCTTACTAAGATATTTTGGCGAATGTCATCCGCCCTCAACCTATGCACTAGTGTCCTGTACAATGTATAATTTGGGCCAGTTCCCAAATTATACGGGAAGATCTCCCTACCAACTAGGACACCAATAACAAAGTTGATAAGATCAGCCTTCTCCTCCCAAGTTAGATGTGATCCATAAGTGTAGTGTGTCGTGTCGATTATGTTCTGTGTTTCACTCGAAGAAATGAAATAAGCTGTAAATTATAAATTAACAAATTTAGTATGGATGAACACCAAATATTTTTAAATATAGAATGCAAATTACTTGACAAATATGCATGGTTGACAAACTCACATGGAGGTAAAACAGGAAGCATATCGACATCCACCCAAATGTCGATGTTTCCTTCAATATGATCTTCAGGTCGAAGATCGAAGGTTATTTCCATATCCTCCTGAAATCCATATGCCTTGCAAAGAGCTTCCCAATTTGAGCACCCTAATTCTGTGTTATTAGGTGCATTCATTACTTTCACCAGAAATGTGTGACCATGTTTAGTCCTCAGGTTGGCTGTCCTCGTCTCGAAACTCTCGTGCTCTTCGAAACCGAGCCTCTCCAAGAAATACCGTCTTGCATGACAGGGGATGAACTAGTCGAATTGTATAAAACAGAAATTACGCGTTGAAGGAAAGAAACAGAAGTCATGCTTAATTACGAAAAAACAGTTGTCATCGTTGCGTACCGTAGAAATATCAAAGTCCTCATAAAGCTTCATGGTGAAGAACCTGCCGTCTCACAGTCCAGGCTGGTCGCAAAGACCCTTATCTTCACCGCAAAGTTCACACGCTTGGATCCTATCGTCGTCTGATGACGACGACATTTCCTGTGTTCACGATTCAAGAATTATGGCACGCTTGGATCCTAATGCGTGTGTGACTTTCGGTCCGTCGAGGCTTTCCTTAAATAACTCTCATATCTCATGGTGTGTTGGTGCGCACTCTCTCACACTGATATGGTGGTGTATATATGTTGGTGGACACTCTCTCACAGTAATAGTTCGACCGTCGGTGATGGACGCCCCCCCTCTTCTCTTCTTGCGCATTATACCGACGAATATATCGCAAAGAAGAGAAGAAGAGGAGGCGCCCCCCACGACAACAGTCGGGATTCCTCCATCAAGAACACGCATGAAAGTCACACAAGGAGCAACGACAGACCGAAAGTCACACACGCATTATACCGATAAAATATCACTAATACATTTATAATGAACTCGAATATAATATCACTAATACATCATCTCGAATAATCCAGTTAATGCATCATCAAATATTAACTAATACATCTCGAATATTATCATATAAGATCACTAATACAGATCGAATACTATTGAATTATCTAAGTCACTAGCGGTTCCTGAGTCGCGGGTGGTGGACACCCAAAGATAAGGAACCATCACGGGATCATAACTCGGGTGAGATCCCTGAAGAATCTGCCAGGTATTGTTGAACCTGGCGTCCAACGCCGCCATGTAGCGACGGACGTGCTCGTCCTCCTCCCTGACACGGCGACGTACCACCTCCGCGGGGGCCTGCTCCCTCTGCACCGAAAGTGGCCCACGTGACCGCCACCAAAGAAGCTCCGGGTCGACGACGAGACCAGGATTCCTCACCAAGCTCCGAGCCCGGGAAGGTAGCACCTCCCAGTGCCAGCCCGGCGGAGCCCAGTCCCGGACATTGCGCCTCTCAAGGATGTCGACGCCGACTCGACGACGACGAGGATGCGGGCCAGGCATCGTCGACGTCGAGACAAATTCCTATGAGAACATTTTCTTATCGTTTAATCACTAATTTTTTCAAAACCCAAGAATTTTTCAAAACCCAAGAATTTTTCTCTAATCTAACATACACATACTATTTTTTCCTAGGACTCCTAATTAACTAAAACATAAAACAACTAAAACATAAAAAGCATCATAAACAAAATCATTAACAATATCAATCTACTTATCCATCTACTACAATTTTCTTAACACATTGTTTAATGAAAAAATGTTGCATACCAACCACAAAAAATTTCATAACACTAAAAAGATGTTCTAACAATTAGAAAATATTTGCACGTTTTTAAACAATATGTGTGTGTGTGTGTGTGTGTGTGTTTGCGGCACCGGTGGGGCTCCTACATCGGAGATGGATGGGGCGGCGGGGCTCCTACATACGCCGGAGATGGATGGGGCGGCGGCTCTCGGGCATCTCCGGTGGTGGCTCTAGGTGGGGGATGGGCTCGGGGAGGGACGGCCATGCATGCATGGCGGCAATGGCGGACGGGGAGGGGCGGCCATGCATGGCGGCAATGGCGGACGGGGAGGGGGGCTTCAGGAGGAGAGGGAGGAGAGGGAGGAGAGTGGCTCACAGCGGTCTCGGCGGCGAGGTCGAGGCGACAGCGGGTTCGACGGCGAGGTCAAGGCGACGGCGAGGTCGAGGGAGAAGAGGGGCCGGAGCTAGCGGGTCAAGGACGGCGATCTCCGGCGGGAGGTTGAGGGGCCGGAGCGAACGGGTCGGGGAGCTCCGGCAGCCTAGCGGCGTCGGGGCAGGGGCGGCGTCAGGGGGCAGAATGGGAGAGGTTGGGGAAGAAACGGCATATATAGAGGGACTCTTTAGTCCCGGGTCGAGGCTCCAACCGGGACTACAGATCTTTAGTCCCGGTTGGTATCACCAACCGGGACTAAAGGTCCTCTCGGGATTCCGCGTGCGAAGGTCTTTTCGGCGGCCCAAATTACGCGTGGGAAGGGACCTTTAGTCCCGGTTGGTAGCACCAACCGGGACTACAGCTGTATTTTCTCTTTTTTGTTTTGTTTTGTTTTTCTAATTTCTGTTTTTATATTTGGAATAACTGTTAGAATATTTATAGTTTTTTAATGAATCTTTTTGCTTTAGGTCAAAACAATTACAAACTTTCTGTTAGTGCCAGTAGTTTTCAAATTAAAATAGTTTAAATTTGAATTCATTTGAAATTTGTGTGAAACAGTAATTTGTGAATAACTTTAGTTTAAAAATAGATTTTTGAGTGATTATTTTTCCTGTTGTTTAATATTAGTATGTTTTATCATTATGTTAAAGTTGGGAATTTTTAGGATAATTTAAATAGGTGTTTTAATCAAAATCAGATTCTGTTTAACTCTTTTAGTTGTATACCTTCATTTGTTTTAATCAAAATCACCCAACTGAACTCTGAAAAGGTTGAAACTTGGCATGGTATCATCATTTCACCCACATAGCATGTGCTAAAAAGTTGAGAGCATTACGGCAAAAACTGGATGCACTTCGTGTACAAAATGGACAATCTCCTTCGAAGTATCGGGGTTTCGGACGAAAACTCGTCTGTTACAAAAGGATTTCAATTTTTTTAACTTTATTCAACTCCAGACTTTTTGTGCATTCAATATGAACCATTAGAAGCCACATACTAAAATTTCAACCCTATCTAACTTCATTTGCTATTTTTCATGCATTTAATGATTTGTTTTGAGCTAAATGACCCTGAAATTAAAAAGCACCACAACTGAACTGTGAAAAGGTTGAAACTTGGCATGGTATCATCATTTCACCCACATAGCATGTGCTAAAAAGTTGAGAGCGTTACGGCAAAAACTGGATGCACTTCGTGTACAAAATGGACAATCTCCTTCGAAGTATCAGGGTTTCGGACGAAAACTCGTCTGTTACAAAAGGATTTCAATTTTTTTAACTTATTTCAACTCCAGACTTTTTGTGCATTCAATATGAAACATTAGAAGCCACATACTAAAATTTCAACCCTATCTAACTTCATTTGCTATTTTTCATGCATTTAATGATTTGTTTTGAGCTAAATGACCTTGAATTTAAAAAGCACCACAACTGAACTCTAAAAAGGTTGAAACTTGGCATGGTATCATCATTTCACCCACATAGCATGTGCTAAAAAGTTGAGAGTGTTACGGTAAAAACTGGATGCACTTCGTGTACAAAATGGACAATCTCCTTCGAAGTATCGGGGTTTCGGACGAAAACTCGTCTGTTACAAAAGGATTTCAATTTTTTTAACTTATTTCAACTCCAGACTTTTTGTGCATTCAATATGAACCATTAGAAGCCACATACTAAAATTTCAACCCTATCTAACTTCATTTGCTATTTTTCATGCATTTAATGATTTGTTTTGGCCAACAAGTACAAGTCATCTTCAACATTGTCGTCATTCATGAGATGTGTTCGCAACCAACCGCCGAAAGCCTCAATGTGTGTACGTTGAATCCAGGGGTCAGACTTCTCCGGGTTCTTCGAGCGTATAATATCCATGTGTTCCTCGATATATGGGGTGACCAAGGTAGAATTCTGTAGAACTGTGTAGTGTGCTTGCGCCCAAGAATGCCCGTCCGTACATATTATTGATTTTGGTCCAAGCGTGCCTTTTCCACACAGTCTCCCCTCATGCCGCGATTGAGGAACACCAATCGGCTTAATGTCAGGAAGAAAGTCAACACAAAACTAAATAACCTCCTCTGTTTCATGGCCCTTGGAGATGCTTCCTTCTGGCCTAGCACGGTTACGAACATATTTCTTTAAGACTCCCATGAACCTCTCAAAGGGGAACATATTGTGTAGAAATACAGGACACAGAATGGCAATCTCTTCGACTAGGTGAACTAGGACGTGCGTCATAATATTAAAGAAGGATGGTGGGAACACCAGCTCGAAACTGACAAGACATTGGACCAAATCATTCTGTAAGCTTGGTAGGATTTTCGGATCGATTACCTTCTGAGAAATTGCATTGAGGAATGAACATAGCTTCACAATGGCTAATCGAACATTTTCTGGTAGAAGCCCCCTCAACGCAACCGGAAGCAATTGCGTCATGATCACGTGGCAGTCATGAGACTTTAGGTTCTGGAATTTTTTTCTCTGCCATATTTATTATTCCCTTTATATTCGACGAGAATCCAGATGGGACCTTCATACTGAGCAGGCATTCAAAGAAGATTTCCTTCTCTGCTTTGGTAAGAGCGTAGCTGGCAGGACCTTCATACTGCTCATGCATGCCGTCGTTTTCGTGCACACGTTGCTGGTCCTCCCGTGCCTCCGGTGTATCTTTTGTCTTCCCATACACGCCCAGGAATCCTAGCAGGTTCACGCAAAGATTCTTCGTCACATGCATCACGTCGATTGCAGAGCGGACCTCTAGGACTTTCCAATATTCTAGCTCCCAAAATATAGATTTCTTCTTCCACATGGGTGCACGTCCCTCAGCGTCAGTCGGAACAGATTGTCCGCCAGGACCCTTTCCAAATATTACTTGTAAATCCTTGACCATATCAAGTATGTCATCACTAGTACGGAGGACGGGCTTCTTCCGGTGATCTGCCTCACCTTTGAAATGCTTGCCTTTCTTTCTTAAGGCATGCTTGGCTGGAAGAAATCGACGATGTCCCAGGTACACATTCTTCTTGCATTTGTCCAAATATATACTTTGGGTATCATCTAAACAGTGCGTGCATGCATGGTATCCCTTGTTTGTCTGTCCTGAAAGGTTACTAAGAGCAGGCCAATCATTGATGGTTACAAAGAGCAACGCTCGCAGGTCAAATTCCTGCTGTTTGTGCTCATCCCACACATGTACACCTTTTTTATTCCACAGCTGTAAAAGTTCATCAACTAATGGCCTTAGGTACACATCAATGTCGTTGCCGGGTTGCTTAGGGCCTTGGATGAGCACTGGCATCATAATGAACTTCCGCTTCATGCACAACCAAGGAGGAAGGTTATAGATACATAGACTCACAGGCCATGTGATATGCTTGCTGCTCTGCTCCCCGAATGGATTAATGCCATCTACACTTAAACCAAACCATACGTTCCTTGGGTCATCTGCAAAGTCCGGCCACTCTCTCTCGATTTTTCTCCACTGCGACCCATCAGCGGGTACTCTCAACTTCCCGTCTTTCTTACGGTCTTCTTTGTGCCATCACAACGACTTGGCATGCTCTTTGTTTTGGAACAAACGTTTCAACCGTGGTATTATAGGAGCATACCACATCACCTTGGCAGGAATCCTCTTCCCCGGGCGCTCGCCCTGAACATCATCAACAGGGTCATCGCGACCGATCTTATATCGCAATGCATTGCATACTGGGCATGCATCCAAATTCTCGTACTCACCGCGGTAGAGGATGCAGTCATTAGGGCATGCATGTATCTTCTGCGCCTCCAATCCTAGAGGGCAGACAACCTTCTTTGCTTCGTATGTACTGTCGGGCAATTCGTTGTCCTTTGGAAGCTTATTCTTCATTATTTTCAGCAACTTTTCAAATGCCTTGTCAGCTACACCATTCTCTGCCTTCCATTGCAGCAATTCGAGTGTGGTATCGAGCTTTGTGTTGTCATCTTCGCAATTTGGGTACAACCCTTTTTTGTGATCCTCTAACATGCGCTGCAACTTCAACTTCTCCTTTTCATTTTCGCAGTTTCTCTTTGCATCAGCAATGGCCCGACCAAGATCATCAGCGGGCTCATCTGATGCCTCAGCTTCTTCTTCTTCATTCTCTTCCCCCATTGTAGTACCATCATATTCAGGACACCCAGGATAGTTGTCGTCATCCTCTTCTTCTTCATTCTCTTCCATTAGAACCCCTCTTTCTCCGTGCTTGGTCCAACAATTATAGCCGGACATGAAACCGGACGTAAACAGGTGGACGTGAATCTGTTTTGAGCTAGAGTAAGTCTTATCATTCTTACACACACCACATGGACAACACATAAAACCATCCCGCTTCTTTGCCTCAACCGCACGCAAAAAACTCTGCACGCCATTAATGAACTGGGGAGAGCATCGGTCAATGTACATCCATTGTCGGTTCATCTTCATTACACAACACCGAGAAGACCAAATTAATACAAGTTCATACACACTTATTCTCATAAAACAACATAAAAGTATCTAGCTAAAACATTTTAAATGCAACAACAAATGCGATCAAAATCGTAACTAAGGTAAAAATTGATCCAACAGCATAATGATACCAAGCCTCTTTATTAATGGCATATTTTCTAATCTTTCTAATCTTCAAGCACATTGCATCCATCTTGATCTTGTGATCATCGACGACATCGGTAACGTACAACTCCAATTTCATCCTCTCTTCTTCAACTCTTTTCAATTTTTCTTTCAAATCCTCGTTTTCTTTTTCAACTAAATTTAACTTCTCGACAATAGGGTCGGTTGGCATTTCCGGTTCAACTACCTCCTAGATAAAAATATCTATGTCAACTTGATGGGCATAATTGTCATTAACATGAAATGCAACAAATAGTTATAAAAGAGAATATACCACATCTGAATCGTAAACCGGACGAGGGCCGACGGGCACGGATATCATAACCATGGCACTATATATAACAACAACCATACAAGTAAGAAAACTATGCAAGTAACTATCTAAATCATACAAATACGATTTTATTTATAAAAATGATAAGAACACAAGAAGAGGCTCACCAAGGTGGTGCCGGCGATGGTACGGTGCGGTCGATCGACGGTGGTTAGGACGGGGACGGGAAGGCACACTAAGTAAACCACACCTACACATATGCAAACTAAGGAGTTAATTTGAGCTCAAATTGCATATAAATCAAAAAAGCTATCACATAATTACATCCAAACTAAAACCCACAAATCACTATACTTATAAAGCATTGCACGAGCTGATCTAGCAATAAGAGATGAAAGGACAAAGTTGCTAACCTTTGTGAACACTTGGATGGATTGGGGTGCCTCAAATCTTGGCAAATCTTGGCAAAAATGGAGGGAAGAGCTCGAGCTAGGGGAAGAACAGAGAGGGGAATTCGAATGGAGAAAACAGAGAAATGGAGTCGGACTGGACGAAGGGTTTATATAGGGAAAGCTTTAGTCCCGGTTCGTTATACAAACCGGGACTAAAGGTCCAACTATAGTCCCGGTTTGTATCACAAACCGGGACTAAAAGGGCTCGTGGGGGCCCCTGGCTGACACCAGCCTGCCACCACCCCTTTTGTCCCGGTTTGTAATACAAACCGGGACTATAGGTCTCGAATGAACCGGGAGTAATGGGGCCCGTACACCCCGACCGCTCCTAGCCGTTGGAACCGGGACTAATGGACACATTAATCCCGGTCCAAAGCCAAACCGGGACTAAAGGTTGAAACGGAAGGCCTGTTTTCTACTAGTGTTAGCTTGGATTTGAATTCATTTATCCATGTTTAATGTGATCAGAACTGTCATACAAAAGTCATACCAAAGGTTCGTATGATTTTTAACGCGTCATCGGTGTACGCCTCCCTGCTATCATCGGGTGGCATCATTCGGATGTTAGCGTGTAGCGCTGATGGACGTTTTGGTGGACACCTCCATGTCTTCAGGTGGCATCGTTCGGATGTTAGCATGTCGCGCTGATGAACGTTTTGATAGACACACTAATTATCTCTCCCAGTACAACGTACGGGCATGCTTGCTAGTATCAATCAATTATATATAGTTTAAGATTATAATCTCATAATGAATCTTTTTTAGGGGGATATCTCATAATGAATCTAATGAAACCAATTTGGGGTTGTGTATGTTGATATTTTTATACACATACGGATTGTCCTTGTTAAATTTTAATGAAGCACTCCTATGACTTAAGATAAACCTAAAACCTGAATCATTTTGGAAGGGAGAGAGATTATACCCTTATAGGACGCTGCAATTTGGCTCCCGGGCTCATATGAGCCCGGGCATGAACAGTACCTCGTTTTGAGGTACAAAAAATATTCAAAAAAATTCAAATTTTTTTATGGTGTAAGATGCTCCTATGTGTGAACGCCCTGCAAATTTTTGTGTAGTTTGAACATTCGAGGAGCTCGCGGCAAAAAAGACAAATTTCGGATGTGTGAGAAACTTTTGAAAACCGCACTATTCACGCCTGATTTTGTCTTTTTCGCCGCGAGCTCCTCGAATGTCGAAACTTCACAAAATTTTGCAGGGACTTCACACATAAGAGCATCTTGCACCATGAAAAAATTTGGATTTTTTTGAACATTTTTTGTAGTCCAAAATGCGATACTGTTCACCGGGTTCATATGAGCCTAGGTTCATAGATGAATTACCGTACCCTTATACCCTTACACAAAAAGCTGCAGAAAAGGTTTTAAAATACTGCCGTGCCTATGGCCCAGGCCAGCTGGCCCAAGCAGGCCGTCGCAGCCCACAAATCGCCAGGACCGGTTCACAGATGCAGACAACGAATCTGGGGTATATTATCCCCGACGTGCTCCGCGTCCACGGCGCTGCCAAAGTCACACGAACTCTCTCACGTCACACACGCCTCCTCCTCCTCCTGCGAGCCAGCCCCAGCCACTGGGAGCGCCCGCGGAAGCACAGAGCAGGAGGAGGGATCGCGTGATGGAGTGCAAGGATGTCGGGATCCTCGCCATGGACATGTACTTCCCTCCCACCTGCGTCCAGCAGGTGAGCTTCTCCACCAGAGCTGCTGTTCCCGCCGCCCCCGCTCGATTTGTCGCCGTCGTGTCACGCTGCGTGCTGCGAACGTGGCTGATCTGAGGCTCCGAGCATCTCCGCGTCGAGATCACGGACGATTTGGTATTTTGGGCTAGTTTCCGGGGAATTGCCGCGGGGGTTTTAGCCAGACGTGTGGGATTTCGGGTTTACGAAGTACTAGTTGAGATCGCCACGATGGAATTGTTTCCGGAAACCGAAACCTTGGTTCGGAGGTGCCATCTCGGTGCGGATTTGTGGATCACGGGCGGTGAAGTGATTTGTTTTACTCGAGGAATATTTGAACAATACCTGCTGTCAGATGCTGCATCTGCCTGGTACTGTTTTTCGTCTCTCACAGAGCGAGCAAATGGTGATCTGATGTGGCTTGGGAGAGGGATTGGAGCGGCTGTGCGCAATTAATACATGGATAATTTGCTGTGTCGGTTCAATGCTGTTGGACTCAGAGTTGAATGCTGATGCGTATAACTACTGGTTGCAGGAAGCGCTGGAGGTTCATGACGGAGCCAGCAAGGGGAAGTACACAATTGGTCTTGGGCAAGATTGCATGGCCTTCTGCAGCGAGGTAGAAGATGTCATCTCGATGAGGTAATATTTTGTCACATTCGGAAAATTACTGCCTTGTCTGTTACCTTCTTTCACTGGGATTGAACTTCTTGATGAGTAGAATTTACTAATCAATTATATCAAATATGTATATATTCAATGCAATACTCTATTCGGTATGTGAATGCTCAAGTTGGAAAGTTGTTTCAGCTTGACAGTTGTCAAATCCCTGCTGGAAAAGTACCACATAGATCCAAAGCTAATTGGCCGCCTGGAGGTCGGTAGCGAGACGGTGATAGACAAAAGTAAATCCATCAAAACGTGGCTGATGCACATTTTTGAGGTAAATCACGGAATTAGGATCCAACATATATTCCCTCTAAACCTGGATCTTGATGAATTCGCAGTTTCCACTTCATTTAGTTGTTTGTTAGTTCAGTTTCAGTCTCACTCAATGTCGCTATTTTTGACATTTGTCACAAATACAGGAAAGTGGTAATACTGACATTGAGGGAGTTGACTCGAGTAACGCATGTTATGGTGGGACAGCTGCCCTGTTGAATTGTGTGAACTGGGTCGAAAGTCGATGCTGGGATGGACGCTACGGCCTGGTGGTCTGCACAGATAGTGCGGTTAGTCACCCAATTTCACCGTCTAATTTTTGCACTAAGTCGATTCGGTTTCTCTCCCTTTTGTCTCTGTGCAGCACTAATTTGCTGTCCCATATTATGTTCAGGTTTATGCAGAGGGACCAGCTCGGCCTACAGGTGGAGCTGCAGCAATTGCTATGCTTATTGGTCCAAATGCACCTATTTCTTTCGAAAGTAAATATAGAGCTTCTCACATGGCTCATGTTTACGATTTCTATAAGCCTGATCTTGCAAGTGAATATCCGGTTAGGATTCTATGACTTGTTTTTGTTTGTTTGTTTTAGGCATGTAAACAAACACATTTCTCAACTAGATATCATTTTTGTCTCTTTCATAGTATTATATCCTCTGCACACTTCTGTTCTGTGATTATTATAGGTTGTTGATGGGAAACTATCTCAAATGTGCTACCTGATGGCTCTGGATTCGTGCTATAGACAGTATTGTGCCAAGTGAGTTCACTGCCATAATTTACCCACTCAACTGCAGTAGTAGCGTCTTTTTCTTTTGAAGCAATAACATCACACTATGATCATGAAATCAGGTATGAGAAGCTAGTGGGAGAACAATTCTCGATTTCTGATGCAGATTATTGTGTGTTTCATTCTCCATATAATAAGGTATGACGACGATTGCACCCTGCCATGGAGATGTATAAGATTTTGCAGTCTGTTAATTCTGCCAATTCTGTTCTCTAACTCTTGGGAATACAGACATAAACTCCTCACTTTTTTTACCATCACAGCTTGTACAAAAGAGTTTTGCTCGACTTTACTTCAACGATTTCATGCGCAATTGCAGGTCTGTGCTTCCTCTCTTTAAATACATGCTCCTTTTGTTGCTTCTTAAAAACTAAGCTTTTAATCTGTGGACCAAATAATGTTCTGAACTTTTGAAAGACCTCCCCCCTTTGTCGGGTTATATGATAACCATTCGACACTCTTAGTCCTGGCCCCTTGATGAAGGCACTTATTTGTTTTTTTTTTATGTCAGTTCGGTTGATAATGATGCTAAAGAAAAGCTTCAGCCTTTTGCAAACCTGACTAGTGAAGAAAGCTACCAAAGTCGTGACTTGGAAAAGGTTGTTCCTAGTTAGGTGGATAATAGTTTTTACGATGCTTAATTTCTTCGCTGATGTAAGCATTAAGTCTTCTACTGAACTTTCAGGGGTCTCAACAACTTGCAAAGCATTTGTATAACATCAAAGTTCAACCGTCAACGTTGCTTCCAAAACAAATTGGTAACATGTATACTGCATCTCTGTATGCTGCATTGGCATCTGTAATCTACAACAAGCATGCTAGTCTGGTGAGGTTTTGCTTTTACGCCTCTATCTTGCACTCCTGTTCATTCCTTGTAGCTAACTTCCATTTCTTATGCAGAGCGGCCAACGAATTGTCATGTTCTCTTACGGCAGTGGCTTGACATCCACTATGTTTTCATTCAAACTAAATGAGGGTCAGCATCCCTTTAGTTTAACAAACATTGCTTCTGTGCTTGATGTGATGACAAAGCTTGAGTCAAGACATGTGGTATGGTCTTTCATTCTCACAACCCTCAGCCAGTCTGTTGTAGATAGAAAGCGGATCTTGTCATATATTTTACAGCCATGCATCAAACTAGATTAGAAGCACAAATTTCTCATACCAATGTGGTATGGTTTACCATACATGGCTTTGGAATATACTAAATTATAGCTTATCAAAGAGAAGGAATCATGGTGTATTTGTAGTCCATACTATGGACAAGCTCTGAACCTGAAAAGCACACAAAACTGAATTCTGTATGTGATTACTCAGAAAACTTGCCCCGGTCACTATGGCGATATGAGCCTTATTCATCAAGGAAGTCAGGGGCTTTGCTAAACTTATTCTAAACAAATTTGGAATTTATTTAGTTCTACAATTATGCTGTTTGTATTAGATTATGCGTTGCTAGGATCTGAATGGCAACAATCATTTGCCCTAGGAAGGCTTTCCCCCCCTTGTAATTTCGCCAGAGCAAGCTGACATGTTCCTTTACATGTTTTCAGACTTCACCTGAGAAGTTCATCGACACACTGAAGCTGATGGAGCACCGATATGGAGCAAAAGATTTTGAAACAAGCAAAGACACAAGCTTGTTGCCACCAGGAACATTCTACCTTACAAAAGTTGATTCAATGTACAGGAGGTTCTATGAAAAGAAAACCGATGGCATTGTTGACGGCAAAATCAAGTGCAGCAATGGCATTGCAAATGGTCACTAGTGGCATATCATCAGATACTGTTAGTTCATCTTGCATTTTATTAGCCATCACCCGTACAATTTGTTGTATTTATCTCTAGAATTCCCAGTCTAGCTAAGTTTCAAATAAGCCATTATTCTTTAAAGTTGTTTCCCCCACACTCTTCAGCTTATTTTTGAGTTGAGCTGAACTGAAACCTTCGTGTAGTACAAGCATTCTTGTTTTCCTCTAGCTCGCTACCTTTAATTTAATTGTTTTGTTATTAGTGACCACTTACTGGTCTGTGATATTATCAGTGAATTGTGGCAGTAGGCATTGCGTACCATTGTAACCTGTGTTTTACTGAGCACCTGTATTCTATGTCTAAGAGCAATTCTAGCAGAGTCGCCATATAAGCGCGCTCCATATGGATTTGGAGGCTTCGGCGGCTGTGCGCAAAAGTCGCTGTAATGAGGCCTGCATATCTTTTATTTCCGTTTCCCCTTTTTCGGTTTTATTAAGTCAATAATCACTCTCTTTTTCGAGTACGCCAAAGACGTATCTTAGCTTTATAGAAGGGAGAAAATATTTACAAGAGGTTACAAGCGTGTTAGGCACTACAACCACGTGCCCACACCCCCAACACTCCCAATACACCTACTTGATTACTTAAAAACTAGTTGAACATCACATGCTCCCGCCTTAGATCAAAGGTGGAGTTCCTGAAAAATGAACTCTACTGTGCCCCTTTCATTAAGGATCGTCTGTCTACTGAACACCCTTCCGTTCCTCTGTTTCCACGTTGTGCCTGAGGAACTCTCTTTGGTGTCGAGACCCAACGTAGGCAACAAGTCCAGATTGATCCCCGCTCTCGAGAAGCATCGGAACCAAACCTGCCTCGCGAAAACACACTATAGAAGAATGTGGTCTACCTTGTCTTCCTCTTGATCACATAGGAAGCAAGGAGAGGGCTGATCTTAGGTCCACAGTCTGTATTGCACCACAAGCCACATGAAAATTTTGCAGGCTAGTGGTGACATGCTCTTCCAGATCGTCGAGGCTGACTGTAACCCGATGCCCCCTTCGCAAATCATCTTTTAAGCCGAGGGAGCAGAGTATTCTCTCGTCGTTGTCAAGCCCATATCGGCTTATCATCTGTACCCAATATAGGTTGAATCTCCATCAGCGTTTCCCATAGGTGGATGAATTGACCAAGGCCGTTAGTGTCCAGGTCCCTGATGTCGGTGTCAAAACCAACGGATCTCGGGTAGGGGATCCCGAATTGTGGATCTTGGATCGATGGGTAACAAGAGACAAGGGAGACGATATTTACCCAGGTTCGGGCTCTCTTAATGGAGGTAAAACCCTACGTCCTGCTTTGTTTTGTATTGATGATGGGGTATCGAGTACAGAGTTGATCTACCTCGAGATCGTATGTAGTGGTCTAAACCCTAAGAGCTATGATTGTAATCTCTGATGATCTGATTGTCTCTAATGACTAGCCTGGCCTCGGCTTATATAACACACCAGAGGCCTAGGATAACAAGAGTCCTAGTCGGCTACGTCGGTGGAGAGGAGTCCTTGTCTTGATCACCAAGTCTTGTGAAATCTTCCTCGTATGCATCATGGGCTGTCCGAACTGGCCCATTAGTTAACCGCCCTGGGGGTCCTCGGCCCGACCCACTGGTCGGGAGACGACGTGGTGAGTACCCCCTAGTTCAGGACACCATCAGTAGCCCCCTGAACCAGTCTTCAAGTTCGGGACGCTCTGTTGGAAATATGCCCTAGAGGCAATAATAAAATGGTTATTATTATATTTCCTTGTTCATGATAATCGTTTATTATCCATGCTATAATTGTATTGATTGGAAACTCAAATACATGTGTGGATACATAGACAACAAAGTGTCCCTAGTAAGCCTCTACTAGACTAGCTCGTTGATCAAAGATGGTTAAGGTTTCCTAGCCATAGACATGAGATGTCATTTGATAACGGGATCACATCATTAGGAGAATGATGTGATGGACAAGACCCAAACAATGAACATAGCATATGATCGTGTCAGTTTATTGCTATAGTTTTCTGCATGTCAAGTATCTGTTCCTATGACCATGAGATCATGCAACTCACTGACACCGGAGGAATACCTTGTGTGTATCAAACGTCGCAACGTAATTGTCTGACTATAAAGATACTCTACAGGTATCTCCGAGGGTGTCTGTTGAGCTGGCATGGATCGAGACTGGGATTTGTTACTCCGTGTGACGGAGAGGTATCTCAGGGCCCACTCGGTAATACAACATCACAATAAGCCTTGCAAGCAAAGTGACTAAAGAGTTAGCCATGGGATCTTGTATTACGGAACGAGTAAAGAGACTTGCCGGTAACGAGATTGAACTAGGTATAGAGATACCGACGATCGAATCTCGGGCAAGTAACATACCGATAAACAAAGGGAACATCATATGGGATTGACTGAATCCTTGACATAGAGGTTCAACCGATAAAGATCTTCGTAGAATATGTAGGAACCAATATGGGCATCTAGGTCCCGCTATTGGTTATTGACCGTAGAGGTGTCTCGGTCATGTCTACATAGTTCTCGAACCGGCATGGTCTGCACACTTAACATTCGGTGACGTTTCGGTAGTATTGAGATATATGTGTTGGTGACCGAAGGTTGTTCGGAGTCCCAGATGAGATCCCGGACGTCACGAGGAGCTCCGGAATGGTCCGGAGGTAAAGATTTATATATAGGAAAGTGGTATTTGGGTTCCGGAAAAGTTTCGGGTATTTCCGGTAGTGTACCGGGAGTGACGAATGGGTTCCGGGGGGTCCACCGGGTGGGGCCCACCCACCCCGGGGGCCACATGGGCCCAAGAGGTGGCGCACCAGCCCCTAATGGGCTGGGAAACCGGCCCCATAAGGGCCCATATGCCCAAGAGGAAAAAAGGTGGAGATAGGAAGGAATAGGACTCCTTCCTAATATGAATCCACTTCCTAGTAGGAAGACTCAAAAAAAAAAAACTTCCTAGTAGGAAGTGGATTGGACTCCTCCTTGCCCTGGTTCGGCCGACCCCTAGGGGAAACCCTAGGGAGGCTTGCTCCTCCCTCTTCCTCCTATATATACTAGAGGAATAGATCCTCAAAACCCACGGCCACGTGCTAGTTCTCTATTCTCTAGTTCCTCCACCAAATAGATTCCGATAGTGCTTAGGCGAAGCCCTGCCGGGATAACTCCACCATCACCACCACCACGCCGTCGTGCTGCTGGAGATCTCATCTACCTCTCCGCCCCCTCTTGCTGGATCAAGAAGGCGGAGATCGTCATCGAGCTGTACGTGTGCTGAACGCGGAGGTGCCGTCCGTTCGGCGCTAGATCGGGACGGATCGTGATTGGATCGCGGGACGGCTTGCGATTTGGATCGCGAAGACGTTCGACTACATCAACCGCGTTTCTTAACACTTCTCGCTTAGCGATCTACAAGGGTATGTAGATCCACTCTCCCTCTCGTAGATGCTCATCACCATGGATAGATCTTGCGTGTGCGTAGGAATTTTTTTGTTTCCCATGCAACGTTGCCCAACAGTGGTATCAGAGCCAGGTTTATGCGTAGATGAGATCACGAGTAGAACACAAAGGAGTTTGTGGGCGTTGATGCTCAGATTTCTTCCTCCCTTGGTCTTTTCTTGATTCAGCGGTATTGTGGGATGAAGCGGCCCGGACCAACCTTACTCCTACGCTTACGAGAGACCGGTTCCATCAACTATCATTTGACTTTGTTGCATAAAGATGGCTGGCGGGTGTCTGTCTCTCCCACTTTAGTTGGATCGGATTCGACAAAGGCGGTCCTTGAGAAGGTTGAATAGCAATTTGTGTATCACCGTTGTGGTTTTGCGTAGGTAAGAATCGTTCTTGCTAGATACCCATAGCAGCCACGTAAAACATGCAACAACAATTAGAGGACGTCTAACTTGTTTTTGCAGGGTATGTTGTGATATGATATGGCCAATGACATGATGAGATATATGTGATGTATGAGATGATCATGTTATGTATAGATAATCACGACTTGCATGTCGATGAGTACGGCAACCGACAGGAGCCATAGGGTTGTCTTTAATTTATTTTCATCGTTTTGCTTTACTTTATCGCTATGAGTTAGCAATAGTCGTAGAAGCAATAGTTGGCGCGGCAACCTCATGGTGACACGTTGATGGAGATCAAGATGATGGAGATCATGGTGTCATGCTAGTGCCGATGGAGATCATGCCGGTGCTTTGGAGATGGAGATCAAAGACACAAGTTCATGGCCATATCATGTCACTTATGATTTGCATGTGATGTTAATCCTTTTATGCATCTTATTTTGCTTAGGACGATGGTAGCATTATAAGGTGATCCCTCACTAAAATTTCAAGATAAAATTGTGTTCTCCCCGAGTGTGCACCGTTGCGAAAGTTCGTCGTTTCGAGACACCACGTGATGATCGGGTGTGATAGACTCTACGTTCACATACAACGGGTGCAAGCCAGTGTTGCATGTGCGGAACACTCGGGTTAAACTTGACGAGCCTAGCATGTACAGACATGGCCTCGGAACACAAGAGACCGAAAGGTCGAGCATGAGTCATATAGTAGATATGATCAACATGAAGATGTTCACCATTGAAACCACCTCATCTCACGTGATGATCGGACTTGGGTTGGTGAATTTGGATCATGTGACACTCGAATGACCAGAGGGGTGTCAATTTGAATGGGAGTTCTTTAGTAATATGATTAATTGAATTCATTATCATGAACATAGTCAAAATGTCTTTGCAAATTATGTTGTAGATCACTAGCTCGCGTTGTAGCTCCCCTGTGTTTTTATACGTTCCTAGAGAAAATAAAGTTGAAAGATGATGGTAGCAATAATGCGGACTGGGTCCGTGATCTGAGGATTGTCCTCATTTGCTGCACAGAAGGCTTATGTCCTTAATGCACCGCTCGGTGCGCCACCCCCTCAAGCGTCGTCTATAGATGTTGTGAACATCTGACAGGCACGTTTTGATGACTACTTGATAGTTCAGTGCGTCATGCATTTGAGGCTCCAAAACGTTTTTGAACGTCACGAAACATATGAGATGTTCTAAGAGCTAAAATTGGGATCTCAGGCTCGTGCCCGTGTTGAGAGGTATGAGACCTCCAACAAGATTCTTTGCCTGCAAGATGAAGGAGAATAGCTCAATCGGTGAGCATGTGCTCAGATTGTCTTGGTGCTACAATCGCTTGAATCGAGTGGGAGTTGATCTTCCAGATAAGATAGTGGTTGATATAGTTCTCCAAGTCACTGCCACAAAGCTACTAGAGCTTCGTGATGAACTATAAAATGCCAGGGATGGAAATAATGATCCCCGAGCTATTCACGATGTTTGACACCGCGAAGGTAGAAATCAAGAAGGAGCATCAAGTGTTGATGGTTAGTAAAACCACTAGTTTCGAGAAGGGAAAGAGCAAGGAGGGATACTTCATGGATGGCAAGCCAGTTGTTGCTCCAGTAAAGAAACCGAAGGTTGAACCCAAACCCGAGACTGAGTGCTTCTATTATGAGGAGAACGGTCACTGAAGCGGAACTGCCCTAGATACTTGGTAGATAAGAAGGCTGGCAACGTCAACAGAAGTATATTTGATATACGTTTTATTCATGTGTACCTTGCTAGTACTCCTAGTAGCACCTGGGTATTAGATACCAGTTCAGTTGCTAAATGTTGGTAACTCGAAATAAAAGCTACGGAATAAACGGAGACTAGCTAAGGGCGAGGTGACGATGTGTGTTGGAAGTGTTTCCAAGGTTGATGTGATCACCATCGCACGCTCTCTCTACCTTCGGGATTAGTGATGAACCTAAATAAATGTTATTTGGTGTTTGCGTTGAGCATAAACGTGATTAGATCGTGTCTATTGCAATACAGTTATTCATTTAAGTTAGAGAATAATGGTTATTCTGTTTACATGAATAATACCTTCAATGGTCATGCACCCAATGTGAATGGTTCATTGAATCTCGATCGTAGTGTTACACATGTTCATAATATTGATGCCAAAAGATGCAAAGTTAATAATGATAGTACCACATACTTGTGGCACTGCCGCTAAAGGTCATATTGGTGTAAAACACATGCAGAAACTCCATGCTGATAGATCTTTGGACTCACTCGATTCCGAATCGGTTGAGACATGCAGACCATGTCTCTTGGGCAAGATGACTGAAACCCCGTTTTCCGACTTGATGGAGCGGGCAAGTGACTTATTGGAAATGATACATATTGATGTATGCGGTCCAATTAATGTTGAAGCGTGCGGTGGATATCGCTATTTTCTTACCTTCACTGATGATTTGAGTAGATATGGGGATATTTACTTCATGAAACACAAGTCTGAAATGTTTGAAAAGTTCAAACAAATTCAGAGTGAAGTTTGAGATCATCGTGACAAGAAGATAAAATGTCTACGATATGATCGTGGAGGTAAATATCTGAGTTACGAGTTTGGTATGCAACTTAAGACAATGTGGAAATTGTTTCACAACTTACACCACCTGGAACACCATAGTGTGATGGTGTGTCCGAACGTCGTAGTCGTGCTCTATTGATATGGTGCGTACTATGATGTCTCTTATCGTTTTGCCACTATCGTTTTGGGGTTATGCATTAGAGACAACTACATTCACTTTAAATTAGGGCACCATCTAAGTCCATTGGGATGACACCGTATGAATTTTGGTTTGCCAGAAACCTAAGCTGTCATTTCTCAGAGTTTGGGAATGCGACGCTTATGTCTGATAAGATCGAACCCAAAGCGGAAAAGTGCATCTTCATAAGATACCCTAAGGAAACAGTTGGGTATACCTTCTATATCAGATCCAAGGGCAAAATGTTTGCTGCTTAAAATGGGTCCTTTCTCGAGAAATAGTTTCTCGCGAAAGAATTGAGTGGGAGGAAAGTAGAACTTGATGAGGTTGTTGAACCGTCACTTCAGTTGGATAGTAGCACGACGCAGAAAAATGTTTCTACGACGCCTACACCAAGTGA
The DNA here is from genome assembly GCA_039707655.1 of Elymus sibiricus. Taxonomy (NCBI): domain Eukaryota; kingdom Viridiplantae; phylum Streptophyta; class Magnoliopsida; order Poales; family Poaceae; genus Elymus; species Elymus sibiricus. The sequence goes on from CM077675.1 coordinate 214,177,726, forward strand.
AGCGGAAACAAATGATGATGATCATGAAGCTTCGGATCAAGTTACTACCGAACCTCGTAGGTTGACAAGAACTCGTACCGCCCCTGAGTGGTACGTCAATCCTGTCTTGGAGGTCAGGTTGTTAAGACAACAGTGAACCTACGAGCTATGAAGAAGCGATGGTGGGCCCGGATTCCAACAAATGGCTAGGAGCCATGAAGTCCGAGAAAGGATCCCTGTATGAAAACCAAGTATGGACTTTGGTAGACTTGCCCGTTAAACGGCAGGCCGTTGAGTACAAATGGACCTTTAAGAAGAAGACAGACGCTGATGGTAAATGTCACCATTTATAAAGCTCGACTTGTCGCAAAGAAGTTTCCGACAAGTTCAAGGAGTTGACTACGATGAGACTTTCTCACCCGTAGCGATGCTAAAAGTCTGTTGGAATTATGTTAGCAGTTGCTGCATTTTTTTGATTATGAAATCTGGCAGATGGATGTCAAAACATCGTTTCCTTAACGGTTTCCTTGAGGAAAGGTTGTATGTGATACAACCGGAAGGTTTTGTCAGTCCTAAGGATGCTAAAATGTATGCAAGCTCCAGCAATCCTTCTATGGACTGGAGCAAGCATCTCGGAGTTGGAATATAAGCTTTGATGAGGTGATCAAAGCTTTTGGGTTTATACAAAGTTTATAAGAAACTTGTATTTACAAGAAAGTGAGTGGGAGCACTATAGAATTTCTGATAAGTATATGTGGATGACATATTGCTGATCGGAAATAATGTGGAATTTCTGAAAAGCATAAATGGTTGTTTGAAAGGAGTTTTTCAAAGGAAGACCTGAATGAAGCTACTTAAATATTGGGCATCAGGATCTATATAGATAGATCAAGACGTCTGATAAGACTTTCAATGAGTACATACCTTGACAAGATTTTGAAAGAGTTCAAAATAGACCAGTCAAAGAAAGAGTTCTTGCCTGATTTGTAAGGTGTGGAGTTGAGTGAGACTCAAAGCTCGACCACGGCAGAAGAAAGAGAAAGGACGAAGGTCGTCCCGTATGCCTTATCAATAGGCTCTATATAGTATGCCATGTTGTGTACCGCACCTAGTGTGTGCCTTGCCATGAGTTTGTCAAGGGGTACAAGAGTGGTCCAGGAGTGGATCACTGGACAACGGTCAAAATTATCCTTAGTAACTAGAGGACTAAGGAAATGTTTCTCGGTTATGGAGGTGATAAAGAGTTCATCGTAAAGGGTTACGTCGATGCAAGCTTTGACACCTATTCGGATGACTCTGAGTAGCAATCCGGATACATATAGTGGAGCAACCATTTGGAATCGCTCCAAGTGGAGCGTGGTAGCATCTGCAGTATGACATATAGATTTGCAAAGAACACACGGATCTGAATGTTGCAGACCATTGACTAAAAACCTCTCTCACATGCAAAACATGATCGAACCTCTGAACTCATTGGGTGTTAGATTCATTAACAATGTAAATCACATAGCAATGTGAGCTAGATTATTGACTCTAGTGCAAGCGGGAGACTGTTAGAAATATGCCCTAGAGGCAATAATAAAATGGTTATTATTATATTTCCTTGTTCATGATAATCGTTTATTATCCATGCTATAATTGTATTGATTGGAAACTCAAATACATGTGTGGATACATAGACAACAAAGTGTCCCTAGTAAGCCTCTACTAGACTAGCTCGTTGATCAAAGATGGTTAAGGTTTCCTAGCCATAGACATGAGATGTCATTTGATAACGGGATCACATCATTAGGAGAATGATGTGATGGACAAGACCCAAACAATGAACATAGCATATGATCGTGTCAGTTTATTGCTATAGTTTTCTGCATGTCAAGTATCTGTTCCTATGACCATGAGATCATGCAACTCACTGACACCGGAGGAATACCTTGTGTGTATCAAACGTCGCAATGTAACTGGGTGACTATAAAGATACTCTACAGGTATCTCCGAGGGTGTCTGTTGAGCTGGCATGGATCGAGACTGGGATTTGTTACTCCGTGTGACGGAGAGGTATCTCAGGGCCCACTCGGTAATACAACATCACAATAAGCCTTGCAAGCAAAGTGACTAAAGAGTTAGCCACGGGATCTTGTATTACGGAATGAGTAAAGAGACTTGCCGGTAACGAGATTGAACTGGGTATAGAGATACCAACGATCGAATCTCGGGCAAGTAACATACCAATAAACAAAGGGAACATCATACGGGATTGACTGAATCCTTGACATAGAGGTTCAACCGATAAAGATCTTCATATAATATGTAGGAACCAATATGGGCATCCAGGTCCCGCTATTGGTTATTGACCGTAGAGGTGTCTCAGTCATGTCTACATAGTTCTCGAACCCGCAGGGTCTGCACACTTAATGTTCGGTGACGTTTCGGTCGTATTGAGATATATGTGTTGGTGACCGAAGGTTGTTCGGTGTCCCGAATGAGATCCCAGACGTCACGAGGAGCTCCGGAATGGTCCGGAGGTAAAGATTTATATATAGGAAAGTGGTATTTGGGTTCCGGAAAAGTTTCGGGTATTTCCGGTAGTGTACGGGGAGTGACGAATGGGTTCCGGGGGTCCACCATGGGCCCAAGAGGTGGCGCACCAGCCCCTAATGGGCTGGGGAACCGGCCCCATAAGGGCCCATATGCCCAAGAGGAAAAAGGTGGAGATAGGAAGGAATAGGACTCCTTCCTAATATGAATCCACTTCCTAGTAGGAAGTGGATTGGACTCCTCCTTGCCCTGGTTCGGCCGACCCCTAGGGGTAACCCTAGGGAGGGTTGTTCCTCCCTCTCCCTCATATATATACTAGAGGAATAGAGCCCAAAAACCCACGGCCACATGCCAGTTCTCTATTCTCTAGTTCCTCCACCAAATAGATTCCGGTAGTGCTTAGGCGAAGCCCTGCCGGGATAACTCCACCATCACCACCACCATGCCGTCGTGCTGCTGGAGATCTCATCTACCTCTCCGCCCCCTCTTGCTGGATCAAGAAGGCAGAGATCGTCATCGAGCTGTACGTGTGCTGAACGCGGAGGTGCCGTCCGTTCGGCGCTAGATCGGGACGGATCGTGATTGGATCGCGGGACGGCTTGCGATTTGGATCGCGAAGACGTTCGACTACATCAACCGCGTTTCTTAACGCTTCCCGCTTAGCGATCTACAAGGGTATGTAGATCCACTCTCCCTCTCGTAGATGCTCATCACCATGGATAGATCTTGCGTGTGCGTAGGAAATTTTTTGTTTCCCATGCAACGTTCCCCAACACGCTCCTCGGTTCTTCCGAACTGTTCTTCGTCTTCAGCCGTCGGTCTTGAAAACTGGTTCAACAAATCTCCCCATCTCTGATCTTGAGGATCGCCAAGGTGTATCCGAAGAGTTCACACGTGGGGCATCAGAGGAGCCCCTTTAATTTCTTGGCCTTTATCAATGCCTTATTATTTTTTACGCCACACCTTGGGTTTGAAGTGTTTCCCGTGTGGCGGTGCCCTATTGCGTCTGAACTCCAACGCCGAACTGCATCCGAGGTGTCTTTGTGCAGCCGAGCTCCAACGCCGAACTGGATCCGAGGTGTCATAGATTAACTTGGTCTTAAAAAAGTTGAAGGAGTTTATCCGAGCTTAATGCCGGAAATAGTCTTTTATGGAGCCAGCCATTCGCATCCGAGCTTTATGCCGGACTGCTTTCGAGGTGTCTCCGATCTTGAGCTTTATGCCGGACTGCTTCCGAGCTCCAACGTCGGACTGCATCCGAGCTCCAACGATGATCAGCGTCCGAGGTGTCATAGATTACCTCGGTCTTTAAAAGATTAAAGGAATTCAGTCGAGCTTAATGCCGGAAATGCCCTCTATGGAGTCAGCCACTTGCGCCCGAACTTTATGTCGGGCTGCTTCCAAGGTGGTGCACCACCCCGACCGTTGGCTGATTTTTTGTGTATATTTTTGATTGGTGCAATTTATTCTCTGCCGAGATATATAGCCAGTAGCCCTCAAGGTGCATGTCGGTCTAAAACCCAGGATGGTCCTGAAGGATAAAATAAAACCACTAATCCCAGTAGCCCCTGAGACTCAGGTCGATTCGCGAAATCGGCCTGAGGATCAATTCCTTGCTCGGCAGCATATTTTAGGAATTAAAATGCGTTGTGCAGTAGCCCCCGAGACTCAGGTTGGGTGCGGCCAACCAACCCGAGGATCGTAATCTCGTCGGAAACTGTTTTGCACTTAAATTTTCCGCATTGAATCGTCAATGGAGTAGCTCCCGAGCCTTAATTTGGGCATGTGTGGTCGAATTAAGGATCGATATTTGTTTGACACAAATTTTGTTACGTTTGACATAATTTATTTGTAATGACTCTATGTATCTAAGTACTTTACATCATTAATGCTCGAATCCGCATTGTATACGACTTTGTTGACCGACCATCGGCTTCAACCTCCTTGCCTAGTAGCCAAGGAGTGTTTGTCCTACTTTATAAAGCCTATATAAGGGCAAAGATTTATGACAAACAAGGCAATCCGTCCATACGTTTTATAAACAAAGGTACGCGGAGAGATATGTTATATATTACTATGACCCTTTTCCCAGGATATCATGTTGACCATGATCGTGAAACCTCAATTTCGATCAATGTGGGCGGAAAATATTGAGGATTTAGTTCGGGGAATGTTGCCGAACTCAGTGGTCTTTAATGAACCGAGATTTTCACTTCCGTCGTTGCCGACCAATTATATTCTTAAGATGGCTAGCTTTCAGCTTCACCCAGTCTGAGGTACTAACCCGGATGACCCGGAAGTAACAATCACAGAGGTGCTCCCTTTACCCTCTAGCCGAACAATCGGGAACATAGGGGGTAAGAACAGGAGCCAGGCAACCCAGTTTGGCTAAAATCTTAAGTCAAATTGATGCATATCTATGGCATTATAACGATCACTACGGAAGGCGGCTTTCATATATTAAATACAAATGCTGATGATATGTTGGGCTCTCCAGGAATCCCGATGTATCTATGCCGAGGTGCCACAAGGAAGCCTCGGTATGGTCTATTTTGACTCCGTCGCGACTGTTTATAATCTGAAAGTGGCCTATCGTTGGCTTCCGCCCCTTTGTAGATGCTACACAGGGTGTTTCCGTACAAACAAGACAACCCTTAGCCGACGTCTCGGTGCCCGGAGGCGGTTGTGTTAGTGGAAACGAGGCAATCAGATATTCAGGTTTTATAACTTTCACTTAGTCATAGGAGCATATGTTTGGGGGCAACATAATAGCCCCCGGTATACGTTGACTCCTCGGATCATTCGAGGTCGAACCACCCACAGCTTGGCCTTTTCAAGAAAGAGAGGCCCTTCGTTTTACTCAGATAACCTCGATCGGCTATATTTGGTTGAACACCGCCTGCGATTCGCTGACCGATTTACGCTTGTTGTGACAGTCAGCTTTCAGCTTTCTCCAACTGAGGCACTTAACCAGTTAAACTGGAAGTGACAATCGCAGTGGTTCTCCCTTTACCCCTTAGCCGAACAAAGCGGAAACGTAAGGGGTAAGCATAGGAGCCAGGCAATCCAGCTATAGACCAAAGACACAACTCGAAATCAATGCATATAAATGCGAAATACCGAGGACATTTTGCCGAGGACTGCATGGAGTACCTCCGTGTTTGGTGGGTTTGGTGCTAGCCGTAGAACCCCTTTAATATTGCCGATGCGTGAAATGCATCTGGCGTTGTACTGCGAGAGTTATGCTCGGAAAAACCAAAAAACTTATGCAAAAAACTTTATGTTTAGATAAAAGAAAATTGTGCCAATCCGAAATTGGTCTAAAATTTAATTTGTCCTTCGGTCGTGCTTTAACATGATACATCCGATCTCCGTACTCCAAGCGGGTCAGACTTTGGCTTCAACCTCCATATCCCGAAGGCGAAGTGTTTCTCTGAGGCCTGTTTAACGAACTAAACGCGAGCGGCTTTAGAAAGAAACCAGGCTATACGACTATTGATCGATCACACACTAGAGTCGGAAAAAGGAGTAGTAGAAAAAGACTTTGCAACGACCAAGAAGAAAACATTTATTATAGAATGACTCATATAAATTTAAGATCCCCCGGTTAAATTGGGTAAAGAAAGTTGTTTTTTAAACAAACAACATTTTTAACAAAGAAAGTTTTTGTTTTGAAACAAAAACATAATGCTCGGTTGAACCGAACAAAAATTTACAAACTTAAGAAATTTGAGCATGAAAGAGACTTAGCTGGTTAATATGCTCGGTGTGGATGACGCGGTTCGAGCTACGACGGGACAAGGTCCCAGCCCCCAAGCCGGTTACGAGGTAGCCGACGAAGAGCTCGGCTTGATGAAGTGACAACACAACACTTCCGAAGGGCCGAGGTGAAACCCCCGGTCCAGCCGAGGAGACATAGCAGTTCGGCAGCATGTCGGCGGAGACCCCATGTCAGTCGACCATGTCAACGATGCGATTTGGTTAATGGAGGCAGGACGACGATGTCGGCACGCCGAGGTGACGACGTGACACAGCCGAAGTCGATTACCTACACGCATGAAGTAGCACAAGCCAGATAATAATAAAATAAAAATTCTTTAAAGAATTATTTATGCGAAATAAATTATTTAGAAGAGATGTGGCCTGGTGCAATGCAGATATCGACACAGGGCGTCGACGCGGCGAGGTGAAAAAAATCCAAATTCGCAGGGTCACCCGAATTCGCGCTAGGGTGACAACATAATTTGGTCAACGAAGGCGGGACAACAACGTCGGTACGCCGGAGTGACAATGCCATCCGATCTAAATCCTTTACCTTCACACATAAAACAGTGCAAGCCGGACATAATAATAATATTTTTTGCATAATAAATTTATGCAGAGTATGGATAATAAAACAAATATGGCCTCTCTGCAGCATAAGTAGAATTGACAGCACAAGGACGTCAATGTGGATTAGATTACACCGGCTCAACACAGATAACCTACGCACAAAATTGTACAAATTACAAGTACAAAGATCTTTGATAGTACTAAACAACACGAACAAATTTAATAAGAGAAATATCACCTAATTGTTCGTAGTGGTCGAATTGGCTGATCTCTCGTAACTTGAGCGTCTCGCGTCTGCTGCCGCGGGGCGAGAACAGACTCTACCGAATTGCACTGACAAAGCCAGTTGCCGAGAACTATTCGGAAGCCCCTGGTCCAGCCAACATGATGAAGCTGGTCGACTGGTGATGCCGAAGTCCCCGAAGCAGGTTGATGAAGAGATGGCGAAGCCCTCGGTCTAGCCGAGGTGACGGAGCAGGTCGGCTGGTGGATGTCGGCTTGAAGAAGCGACGGCGCGGTGATGCCGACGCAGATCAGAATTTGTGACGCGGTCAATGCTGGCTTGATGAATCAACGGCACACCCGACCCATGCAACCCATGGGGTGATGACCTTGTCTTAACGATTATTTGTCCTTCATGATGCCGAACTCTTGGTTGGCTCGCCGAGGTGATGATCCGAGGTGGTGGTTGTTGCCGGCTCGATGGAGAGACGACGAAGTCGATGTCGACGCAGGTCGATCCGTGGAGCAACGTGGTTGGGCCGGTTTGACACCGGCGCGACGATGAAGATCGCCTCGGAAAAGACTCAAAATTTGTGGGCACGTGTTTGAGAACAACACACAATACCCTAGAAAAAAAATCCTTAAAAAAGGATGTCTAATGTTCCGTTCATGAAGAAAGATGAATTCGGGACGAATTCGTTCTCGCGCAGAAAAGATATCCAAAAATTGATGCACTCATCGGACGTTTCCCGGAGTTTGAACGGTCGGATCGAGCTTAAATTCTGAGGGGTGATCAGTATAGGAATTCCGCAACCGATGACGGTGGGATTTTCCAATGGATGTCCGAGCTAGATACTGGACACCTCACCCCAAACTCGTCCAGATTCCCATCCAGATTCGACAGGGCTCCGGTATATCAGAGATTGCCGGAGATTCCTTCATCGGAACACGATGAAATTTTGCAGGGTTGTTGTGGATACAATTCCACACAATTACACTGAAGGAATCGTCAAAGAGACGCTTGAGAAAACGGGGACGACGAACACAAATTTGCTGTCCAGAAAAAACTGCTGCCAATCTGCAGACGGGTCATCGATCCTTCTGGCGATCCCACAGCGGAACTCTCAATGAAAGCACCAATGTCGGTGTCAAAACCGGCGGGTCTCGGGTAGGGGGTCCCGAACTGTGGATCTTGGATCGATGGGTAACAGGAGACAAGGGAGATGATATTTACCCAGGTTCGGGCCCTCTTAATGGAGGTAAAACCCTACGCCCTGCTTTGTTTTGTATTGATGATGGGGTATCGAGTACAGAGTTGATCTACCACAAGATCGTATGTAGTGGTATAAACCCTAAGAGCTATGATTGTAATCTCTGATGATCTGATTGTCTCTAATTACTAGCCTGGCCTCGGCTTATATAACACACTAGAGGCCTAGGATAACAAGAGTCCTAGTCGGATACATCGGTGGAGAGGAGTCCTTGTCTTGATCACCAAGTCTTGTGGAATCTTCCTCGTATGTATCATGGGCTTTCCGAACTGGCCCATTAGTGAACCGCCCTAGGGGTCCTCGGCCCGACCCACTGGCCAGGAGACGACGTGGTGAGTACCCCCTAGTCCAGGACACCATCACCCGACAATATCATTTGTCCATGCATGAAGAGCCATACCCTCCTGAACCGTTCTCATGTATCCCACTTGTGCTCTCACCTTGGCTGCAATGCTTGGCGCAATTTCCTCAATCCGTGCTCCCTTGATCCATCTATCCCTCCAAAATAGTGCCTTGCTACCATCACCGATCTCCCACTTGACCAGGCTGCCAAAAGCCTCCTGACGTGCTTAACAGATAAGAAATTAAGCCCTTGTCAAGCCCTTGCGGCGTAAGTCCGTCTGAGCCACTCCCACCGTAGCCTGACAGTTATGCCGTGTTTTTGAAGGTCAACCACTCCCAGTCCGCCGAGATATTCAATTTCAGTGATTAAAACAATAATTTGAGATAACATTGTTTTACAAAGTTAATGGGGTAAAAAAGCCGACTAGCAACATCTTCATACTAATTAAACCGATGACTTTTTATCTTTTGGGAGAAGCAATGTATGCTCCCCACTACGGCGATGATGAATGATGTGCATGTGGCACATACATATGTCACGAGTCCACATGTCCTCTACATGCGACAGTGTGACGGTCAGACGACCTTGTCTTCGTCCCATTCTTGGGTGTCGTCATTGAGGTCGAGGAGACCCAATATGACATGGTTCGTCTTAGTGAATGTCACCATGTCCATGCCGAATTTGCACAATATGATGCACTCCCTCTTCGTCACCAAATCTTCTTGTGGCTCATTGTAATGGAGCCAAATGACGCGGTCGCTCTCCTTCGCCAACGCCTGCCTCGCAGCGGTCCTCGAAGATTTAGCCGAGGCATAGGCGACGTAGTGATCATCCCATGCCTTCTTACTAGTGACATGACAGTGATATGACATATGGGAGTTACACGTAGCCGTGCTTGGTATCCCAAACAATGTGTGTGTTTTGAGATCCCAGTTCGGCCACTCATTGAGTGCGGGTTCCTCCAAGGCGGCCTCCTGCGCGTCATGCTATCCCATTCCTCCTCGACGATAAGGATACCTCCTCTTCCTCCTCCTCCAAGATTTGGTCCTCCTTCTTCAATAGCGGCACCCGCCCTGGCCGTGGGGAAGCGACATAGCGACAAGGAGCAAAGTGGAGGTTGTAGGTGGCGAGGATATGAGATATTCAACCCTAGCGAAGCCATTTTCTAGCCATAGAAAAACATGCCGGAAATGACCACAAGCAGTTGGCACGGTACGATCGCCATTAGTTGGCACACTTACTGGTGCCAAGGGCGTTTCGTCGTCTGCGCCGTTGGCGTCAGAGGCTGAGGAAGGAGATGGAACTTCCCTCCCACGCGAGCGATTGGTGAATGAAATGCCCTCCAACCCAGTGCCCCACAAACTCCAAATATGGAGACTTGTGGGCTTGATTTGAAGCGTCGTCCATAAATTATGACGATCAGGGATGTGTGACTGACTCTGCTAGAACAAACTTTTCATCTAAAATAGTTATATCAACGATTATTATGGCGATTAGGCAATCTTTTGCCACCCGGATTCCAACAACCTCGGAGTAGTGCAGGCGCTTGTCCAGGTCTGTGGTGCGGCCACGAGCCTGCATACAAATTTCGCAAAAAAAAGTGCAGCGGTGCCAATCTGATGCTCTGACTCGCAGATCGCCACCGTCCTTGATGAGCTAGACTGCCCGGTGACTACCTTCCCCATGACATACCTGGGGCCCCTCTCTCCATCGGCAAGGCGTCGGTATCTCCTATGGATCTAGTCATCGAGCGGCTCGAGCGCCAGCTTTCCACTTGACGCGCCTCCCTCCTGTTCGGAGGGGACGGACTCTCCCTGGTGCGGCATGTTCTTTGCGCGATGCCCGTGCACTTGCTCATGGTGATGGCCTGTAACAAAATGATCCTGGCGCGTGCCAACTGGGTCATATGCACCTTCCTCTGGGCTGGTTGTACGCAGGTTAACGGTGACTATTGCTGCCTTGTTAGTTGGGGCCGCGTCTGCCACCATTGCAACTAGGGGGTTGAAAGCACAACTTATCCCTTGGTGGTTTTGGTAATTAATCACAACATATAGCACATTGAACTAATGATCAATCAAGTATATTTCAGGAAATGTTTAATGATTGGCATGGCTAGGATATGTGATGTGGAACCCCTATGATGCAAAGGAAACAAATTGGAAAAAGCTTCAAGACTCTACATTTTGCTTTAAGTGATTTTGATCACATTGAGTCCATAGGAAAGCCAATAGTATTAAGTGGGGATGGGGTATTGATGATGATCTGGTTGCTCAAGTGCTTAAAGCCAAAAATCCTCAAACACATTCTCATATCAATTATGTCCTAAACCCTAAAAGCCAACTCGGTCTCACCGAACCCATCCTATCGGTGCCACCGAGCCACTCAAGACAGAACCACCAAGCAAAACCCAAGAATCTCGGTGCCACCGAGACTGCATTCGGTACAACCAAAACAAAGTGACCAACCTTCTATTAACCATCGTCTTCGTTTCGAAACTCCCGAGATGAAACGATCGGAGCCTCCGAAGTGCTAGATCTACTTAAGTCAAGCCGAATCTGTCTCATCGAGTTGTTTTATTCGGTCTCACCGAAAAGCCAAAAGTTGGAATCTTCTGCACTAGTCGGTCCCACCGAGATTTTCTTTCGGTGTCACCGAGTTGTGCACTAAAGTTGTAACGGTTGGATTTTTGGTGAAATCTATATATACCCCTCCACCACCACCTAATATTTGAGAGAGCCATTAGAACGAAACTACACTTCCACAATTCATTTTCTGAGAGATAACCACCTAGTCATGTGTTGAGATCAAGGGATACCACTCCAACCAATAGATCCTTGATTTCTAGCCTCCCCTAGTTGCTTTCCACCTAATCATCCTCTTCTACCAAGCAAATTTCTGTGAGAGTGTGATTTGTTGAGGAGACTATCTTTTGAAGCACAACAGTAAGGAGTTCATCATCAACACAACATCTATTACCTCTTGGAGAGTGGTGTCTCCTGGATTGGTTAGGTGTTGCTTGGGAGTCCCCAAATCGTGTGGAGTTGAACCAAGAAGTTTGTAAGGGCAAGGAGATCACCTACTTCGTGAAGATCTACCCTGAGTGAGGCTAATCCTTCGTGGACGTAAGCCATGGTGGAATAGATAAGGTTGCTTCTTTATGGACCCTTCGTGGGTGGAGCCCTCCGTGGACTCGCGCAGCCGTTACCGTCTGTGGGTTGAAGTCTCCATCAACGTGGATGTATGATAGCACCACCTATCGAAACCACACCAATCACCATGTCTTCATTGCGTTTGATTTATCCAATCCCTCCTTTACATACACTTGCAATGTCTTTACTTTTTGCTGCTCAACTCATAGATTTGCATGTGTAGGGTGTTGCTAGACTCTGTAAAATCGCTAAAACTTGCCTACCGATAAAATTGGGAAAAGGATAAGTTTTAATTTGGTCAAGTGGTCTAATCACACACCCCACCTCTAGACATTCTTTCGATCCTACAAGTGATATTAGAGCTTTGGTCTTCATTGCATTGCTTTCACTACCTAGGAGAGTATGGCATCAAGTGAGGGAAATTATCACCATAGAGGTCCATATTTCGATGGTACAAACTTTCCTGGTTGGAAGCATAAGATGAAAATGCATATTCTTGGTCATAACCCCGCCGTTTGGGCTATTGTTCGTGTTGGCTTGCAAGGTGAATTCTTTGAAGATGAAAAAGTACCGGATCGTGAAGCAAACACAGATGAATTGAAGACATTGCAATACAATTCTCAAGCATGTGACATACTATTCCACGATTTGTGTCCCGAGGATTCAACAAGATAAGTTGCCTTGAAAATGCAAAGGAAATTTGGGATACTTTTGTTGGTATGCACAAAGGACCCAAGTCCGTCAAGGAATCTAAGGTTGATGTGCTTCAAAGTCAACTTGGCATGTTCAAGATGAAGGATGGTGAAGGATTTGTGGAAATGTACTCTAGGCTTGCTCTCATCACCAATGAGATTGTCGGCTTAGGAAGTGAAGAGATGACTCGCAAATTCATCATCAAGAAGATCCCTAAAGCCTTGGATGGAAATTACGCTACCATGTGCACTTTGATCCAAATGATGCCCAATTAGAAAGATCTCAAGGCCACGGAAGTCATTGGAAGGATAGTTGCTCATGAAACGTCACTCAAGGACAAAGATGAGCTCCACAACAAATCAAGCGGTGCTAACACAACCACTAGTGATGCTCCTACAACTTCAAGTGACAAGCTAGTATCCAATGAAGAGATAAGTCTCATGGTCAAGAACTTCAAAAAATTCTATAAGAATAGAGACAAAGAAATAAGCTCCAATTCAAGATCTAACGAAAAGCGGTCTTCTAGTCGTGACTTAAATTGTTACAATTGTGGAAGACCCGATGTCGGTTTCAAAACCGGCAGACCTCTGGTAGGGGGGCCGAGCTATGAGATCGTAAAGATGGATAACAAGAGACATGAGACACAAAGCTTTTACCCAGGTTCGGGCCCTCTTTAAGGAGTTAAAACCCTACGTCCTGCTCTTGCTTATATTATGGGTGTATTATGGTAAAGAGTTGATCTACCTCGAGATCATAAGTTGTGGTCTAAGCCCTAGGGGTGATGATGATGAATGTCTCTGTATCCTCTACGGACTAAACCCTCCGGCTTGTATAGGCACCAGGGGTATCTAGGGTTACATATGGTCGGTTGCCATCTAGGGATTACATGCCGAATCTAATGGCCATACTTGGAGTACACGTCAGGTCTTTGGTGAATTCCAATGTGCTTACGCCACGAGTTAAGGGCCTATGGATTCCTTCCTTCTTGATGCGCCGTCAGTCCCGCCCATGGCTAGGCCAGCTCGGCCGGGACACCTAGTCCAGGACACCGTCAGTAGCCCCCGAACTGGTCTTCGATGCCGAGGATGACAATCTTTTTCGGACATGTAACTTCGGCTTAGGAGTCTTCGACTCAACATGCGAGTTCTTGTTCCAGCTTTGGAGTATTCAGTTTGGATATGCGAGTTCAGTTCGGCCCCGGCCCCACCTCGTGCCACTTTGAGTGTCGTTCTGCCTGGGGAACCGAGCCGTTTTTATGGCCAGACGTCGAATTGTCGCCCCTTCCCTGCTTTATTTAACTAGTACCTAGCCCAAAGCTGCGTCCAAGAGCATCTTGGCCTCTCCTTCTCATTGTTCAGCGCCATTTTCTTCCGCAAAGTCTAGCTTCGAGAGTTCTAGCCATGACTAACGATGCGGGCTCCTCTAAGCATCCCCATGGTCCTCTCAAGGGCGACTGGGAAGTTGTGCCGTCACATGCCTCCAACTGATTCGACTTTCTACCCAAGGCTACCTAGATCCGGATTTGCCCCCAATCTGCCCGGGCTTAGTATCCGTCGACGGGCAAACACACGCCGACAACCATCCTATCCCTCACGAGGGGTGAGCGGGTATGTTTTGTCCCCTTCCTTATCCGTGGCCTGGGGTTCCCTATCCATCGTTTCCTCAGAGGCTTGCTTGACTTCTATAGAATCCAACTCCATCTCTTGACCCTCAATTCGATAATGCACATCGCGGGGTTCGTCGCCCTCTGCAAGATGTACCTCGGCTGTGAAGCACACTTCGGGATATGAAGGAGATATTTCTATATGATGCCCTGTTCCTGGGACGGAAAATTGCTCGAAATAGGAGCTGCCGAGGTATGCAGAATAGTTGGGACCGGCTACCCCACCGGCACCCCTTGAGAATACGATACATGGGCGTCTGAGTGGTACTACATGGCCGATGCCCCCTGCATGACCTAGTTTGGATAGACTCCCATCTTTCCCCTCGGACCCTCCAAAGAAACGCTTTAGTTGGAGACGACGGAGCACTGCTCAGAAGGACGACACCGACGTGGCCCGTCTCGCAGCTAAGGTGAAATGCCTGACCAATACTGGCTTGACTATTATAGATGTGGTGGCAACAACCGTCATCCGAAGAGTCCAACCTCTTCGACAAAACCAACATCTGATGTGTATGTACAACAGGACCGACGCCGCTGACGTGGCTTGAGACTGCGCCGGTATTTCCCCAAAGAGGAAGGGATGATGCAGCACAGCTACGGTAAGTATTTCCCTCAGTTATTAAACCAAGGTTATCGAACCAGTAGGAGAACCAAGCAACACTATGTAAACGGTACCTGCACACAAAGAACAAATACTTGCAACCCGACGCGTAGGAGAGGTTGTCAATCTCTCCACGGTAAAACGATAGATTAGTTTGTATGAGATTGGATAAATAGATCGCACAAGAACACAAAATAAAAGATGCAAATAAAAAGTGCAGCAAGGTATTTTTGGGTTTTTGGAATAATAGATCTGAAAGCAAATGCGGAAAAAGATAGATCGGAAAGCAAAATATTAAAAGGATAGACCCGGGGGCCGTAGATTTCACTAGTGGCTTCTCTCATGAGTATAGCACACGGTGGGTAAACAAATTACTGTTGGGCAATTGATAGAAGATCAAATAATCATGACGATATCCAAGGCAATATCAATATATAGGCATCACGTCCAAGATTAGTAGACCGAAACGGTTCTGCATCTACTACTATTACTCCACACATCGACCGCTATCCAACATGCATCTAGTGTATTAAGTTCATGGAGAAACGGAGTAATGCAATAAGAACGATGACATGATGTAGACAAGTTCTATTCATGTAGGAATACACCCCATCTTGTTATCCTTAATAGCAACGATACATGCGTGCCTCGCTGCCCCTTCTGCCACTAGGAGAGGACACCGCAAGATCGAACCCATCACAAAAAACCTCTTCCCATGGCAAGAAAAATCGATCTAGTTGGCCTAACTAAACCAAAGATTCGAAGAAGAAATACGAGGCTATAAGTAATCATGCATATAAGATATCAAAGAAGACTCAAATAATATTCATGGATAGAAACTGATCATGAACTCAAAATTCATCGGATCCCAACAAACACACCGCAAAAGTTTACATCAAATAGATCTCCAAGAGACCATTGTATTGAGAATCGAAAGAGAGAGAGGAAGCCATCTAGCTACTGCCTGCGGACCCGTAGGTCTATGGTGGACTACTCACGCATCGTCGGAGAGGCACCAATGAGGATGATGAACCCTTCTGTGATGGTGTTAGATTGGATCTCGCGGTTCTGGAACTTGCGGCGGCTGGAAGTGTTTTTCATCGACTCCTCTAGGGTTTCTGGAATATTTGTGTATTTATAGAGCTCAGAGGCGGTGGAGGAGATCCCTGTGGGCCCTACAACCCATCAGGGCATGCCTTGGTGTATTGTGGGCCCCACGGGCTTCCTCCTAGGTGCTTCCTTGGCTCACAAGTTGTCTTCTGGTCCAAAAAAAATCTCCAAAAAGTTTCGTGGCAATTGGACTCCATTTGGTACTGATATTCTGCGAAGTAAAAAACAAGCAAAAAATAGCAACTGGCACTGGGCACTATGTCAATAGGTTAGTCCCAAATAATGATATAAAGTTGCTATAAAATGATTATAAAACATCCAAGAATGTAAATATAACATCATGGAACAATCAAAAATTATAGGTACGTTGGAGACGCATCAACATCCCCAAGCTTAATTCCTGCTCGTCCTCGAGTAGGTAAATGATAAAAATAGAATTTTTTATGTGGAATGATGCCTAACATGTTCATCACATATTCTTTTCTTTTGTAGCATGGACATTTGGACTTTTAGATGCTTCAAAGCAATAGTCTAGTTTTGACATGAAGACTTTAATACTCAACCATACCAACAAACAACCATGTCTTTCAAAATATCAACACTAAAGAAAGTTGTCCCTAGCCCATGATGCTCAATCATTGATCCATTCATGAAACACACTCGAATATTAGCTACACCCAATGCACAAGTATTATCATAGTGCCCCCTAGTTGGTGCTTTATAAGAGAAGATGGAGACTCAAATTAAAAATAAAAATTGCATAAAGTAAATAGATAGGCCCTTCGCAGAGGGAAGTAGGGATTTGTAGAGGTGCTAGAGCTTAAAGCTTAAATTGAGAGAGAAAAATATTTTCGGTGGCATGCCTTTCCTGTCAACGAAAACGACCGAGTAGTTCTCAATACTTTCCATGCTAGATACATCATAGGCGGTTCCCAAACAAAAAATAATCTTTATTCCTTTTTCCACCATTCTTTCACAATCCATGGCTAGCCGTATCCACAGTTGCCTTCCATACCAACACTTTCCAAGGAATTTATTATTTGACAACACAAAGTAAATTTTCTTTTTCATTTCAGGACTGGGCATCCCTTTTACCGCCATACTCTCGTGCAATGACAAGTGAATAAACACTCATCTTGAGAATAACACATCTATCATGAAAAAATATTGAACACCCCCTACCTCTTCATGAGCGGTACGAGCACACAAAAAGGAAATTCATTTTGAAAATTAGAGATGGCACATACAAATTTGCTTAGAACGGCACAAAAATACCGCATATAGGTAGGTATGGTGGACTCATATGGCAAAACTGGTTTTAAGGATTTTGGATGCACAAGTAGTATTTCTACTTAGTACAAGTGGAGGCTAGCAAATAGATTGGGAAGCAACCAACCAAGAAACGAAAATTCACATAAACGGGCGTTAAGCATAACTAACACCGAATAGTGCACCATAAGTAGGATGTAATTTCATTGCATAACTATTGACTTTCATGCTTGCATAGGGAATCACAAACCTTAACACCAATATTCTTACTAAAGCATAATTACTTACCAACATGACACACATATTACTATCATCATGTCTCAAAACTATTACAAGGAATCAAGTTTGATTTGTCCAATGGTCTTCATGAAAGTTTTTATTATATCCCTCTTGAATATCTATCACTTTGGGACTAGTTTCATATATTGCCATTGCTTTTGACAAGCTCAAATAAATTTAAGTGAAGGACACGAGCATAAAAATTTCATCTCTCAAAATAATATAAGTGAAGTATGGGAGAATTTCTTCAAAATTTACTAACTCTCAAATTAATATAAGTGAAGCATGAGAGTATTTCTTTAAAAATTTAAAGCACACCATGCTCAAAAATATATAAGTGAAGCACTAGAGCAATTCCATAGATCAAATTTTTTAAGTGAAGCATATAGAGCAATTCTAACAAATCATAGCATAATTTTGGCTCTCTCAAATAGGTGTGTCCAGCAAGGATACTTGTGACAAACTAAAAATCAAATCAATCAAAGACTCATATTGTAACAGCCCGAGACCGACGCTCCAAGAAGATTCCCCTTTTTATTTCGTTGTCATCGTGCGATTCGTTTGGTTGCCGCATTCATCATCGCATCATCTGCATTGCATCGGCATTCTGTGCCGCCATTTTTCAAAAACTTGCATCTGTTCGTGGTACCGGCTCTCTCCGTTCTCGTCGTTGTTCGTTTCGTGACCAACCACACACGCACGCGCCCATGACATCGTTAAAATATGGTTTTCAAAAGTGCGTATAAACTTTCTTCGAATGGGTTGAAAGTTGGCGAGCGGTCTTATTTTATTGTATATAGGCCGTCTGCCAAATTTCGTTGCATTCGAAGGTCGTTCGATACCCCAACCGTTAACTTATAGCGGCACTATAGCCGGCCAAATCGTCGGATGTTTTTGTTTTATAAAACTTGTTACCGGGCCGCCCGTTTTCCCTCTCTTCTATGCCTAGCCATTCTGCACAGTGCACAGACCCCTCGCGTGTGTCCGATAACTTCCCCGAACCCGAAACGTACGGTCGTGACCATTGGATCCGGATCATCCCCGTAATACCCGAAACCATCATATGTTTTTCAGTTGGACTCCCTAACCTATTTATCTCGACCGTTCGATCTAATTGGAGGGTTGAACCCTAGTCCGTTTCGCTATATATAGACCACCTAAAACTGATCCCGAGTTTCTAGGGATCCTCCTAGCCGCCGCCAGCCTACCACTCCGCTGTCTTCTCCCACCTCGGGATCTCCCCCGATCCACCTGCCCAACCAGTGCCTCCACCCACAGAGCTAGCCAATCACCAACTCTGCTCCTCCTCTCCTTGTTTTCCCCATCTGCCAACCCCGACGCGGCCGGTCTCGTTCCCGATCCAAGCGCCCAGCTTCCCTCCCGTGCTCGTCCTCGAGCAGGGTCCAGCGCGTCGTAGCCCTGCAGCAGCCCGCGTCCCCACAAGCAACGACCTAACCCGAGCCTCCTCGCCTCTGCCTCGCGGGTGCCGCACCGCACCTCGCCCGAGTTCCTCTGCTGCAGCCATGGAGGTCGAGCCCCACGTCGTGCCGCTCAGCCCCTGCTCCTGCAGCTGCGCATGGCTTCCTCCCGACAAGGCCGGATCCCGCGCACCTCCAGCCGGCAGCTTCTCCAAGTGCTCGCAGGTGCCCAAGCCCTCCTCGCGCAAGGACCGAGCTGCGCCGACGACATCCTCTCAGGCAAGCCCCGTCGAACCTTGTCTCTGCCTCCTCTTCGCGTCCTGACCGCCGGCCACGCTTTCCCCTCGCAGGGAGCCGCTAGGAGCTCGCCGCAGCGCCATGGAGCCCCTCTGCCGCCGCCCTTCGCGTGGATCTGGGCGTCAAGCCCGCCGCCTAACCCCTGGATCTGGTCAACCCTTTGCCCAGCTTGCTGGAGACTGCCTCTCGCCCTTGCCGGCATGCTCCACCGTCGACCTGCCCATCACCTCCTGGTTCGTGCGCTGGGTTGACGACATCGAGGAGGAGAGCGCCTGCTTCGCCCGTCGCCTGCCTCCGCATGGACCACGCCAAGGACCGCAGCCGCCCCAAGGCCCAGCGTTGCCCCCGTGCGCCTCCTTGCCCGGACGGCCCAGTAGTAGCAGCTCAGCTCAGCTCCAGATTGGGCCCGAGGCCCATGGTGAGCACCCAACCGCCCAAACCCTCGCCCATGAGCGTTGTTTAGTATGTGCTGCCCTCTGTGAACCTGTTGGGCCAGCCAGATTCGGCCCGTTGACATTTTTGTTTTAGATCTGCGAATTTTGTAATAAACCAGACTTACATTTTTGCAGATTGGACCCGAACTTCATGCATTTAATAACTAAACAACCGTAAGTCGGATTAAAATGTTGTATATATGTAAAATGATTAGAATTTCGTGTAGATTCATAATTTCCCACTTTCATGCATGATAAAAATGTTTAAACTTGCTGTAATTAACTGAACTCCGATGAAAATGTTTTATATATGTAACTTGACTAGAACAATGTGTAGAATAACATGGCACACTTTATTTTCATGTTTAACAAATGTAAAATATGTTTAGTTCAGATCTGGACCGAATTCATAATTTGCACATGGGATCAGTTCAGAAATGTTATATGTTGTTTCCGGCCTCATTTAAACTTGCCTAGATGTCTAGTTTACTTATGCTTCACCTCTTGCCATGCTTAACAACATTTAATATTGTCGTCTACCTAAACGTGAGCGAACTAAATAATTCAAGCGTGGAGTTTCGTCAATATGCAACTCGTTGCATATTGAGCTTCACTTAATGTGTAGTATTTGATTGTTGTGCTTTGTCATGCCTTGCATAATCGTATGGACATGCATCATATTTGTTTGCGCATCATGGCATGCATATGTTGTGGTGTTTATCATGTGTTGATTGTTGTTTTTGGTTTGCTTCTTCTCGATAGAGTTCCGAAAGCGTTCGGAGTGTGAGGATTCGTTCGACTACGTTGGTTCGTCTTCATGGACTCGATCTTCTTCCGAGCGGGACCTCAGGCAAGATGATCATTTTCCTGGATACCATTACTATCATTGCCATGCTAGATGTCTCGTTTCTATCGCTTGTCTCGCTACCTACCACTTGTGTGTCAAGCCTCCCAAAATGCCATGAAAAGCCTCTAACCCCTCCACATCCCAGCAAACCATTGATTGGCTATGTTACCGCTTGCTCGGCCCTTCTTATAGCGTTGCTAGTTGCAGGTGCAAATTGTTTCCATGTGCCAACATGGATATCCTTTTGTTATATCACAATATTATTGCTATTTAATTTAATGTAGATATATACTTGGTAAAAGGTGGAAGGCTTGGCCTTTTTCTCGGTGTTTTGTTCCACTTTTGCCGCCCTAGTTACTTATGTACCGGTGTTATGTTCCATATTGAGCGCTCCTAACATGCTCGGGGTTGTTATGGGGACCCCCTTGATTTTTGTTTTGGGATAAAACTCTTCTGGCAAGGTCCAACATTGGTACTACATTTGCCTAATAACTAATAAAACTGCATAGGGACTTTCCGAACCCCGTGGATAATTAATCAACAACCCGGGCCAGTGCTCCTCATGAGTGTTGGTCCAAAACAGAGCACCAATCGTGTGCGTAACCGTGACTGTCTCTTCTCGTGAATTTCTGAACCGAGAGAGAACCTGGTGGGGTTATGTTTGACCGTAAGTAGGTGTTCAGGATCACTTACTGATCATTACTAGCTCACGTCCGTTTATGCGACAATCACCCCCCTTATTCTTGTACTCGTAAGTTAGCCACTCAAATAAAATGCTTAGTGCTTGCTGCAGCCTCACCACTTAACCATACCTTACCCATTAAGCTTTGCTAGTCTTGATACCCTTGGAAATGAGATTGCCGAGTCCCCGTGGCTCACAGATTACTACAACAACAGTTGCAGGTACAGGTAATGCGATGCTTTGACGTGAGAGCGGTGCTTGTCTGATTTGGAGTTCTTCTTCTTCTTCATCGATCATAGGATGGGTTCCAGGCCGGCAACCTGGGATAGCAAGGATGGATGTCGTTTTTATCGTTTGATTTCGTCCGTAGTCGGACCCTGCTC
Source organism: Elymus sibiricus (assembly GCA_039707655.1). Taxonomy (NCBI): domain Eukaryota; kingdom Viridiplantae; phylum Streptophyta; class Magnoliopsida; order Poales; family Poaceae; genus Elymus; species Elymus sibiricus. The sequence continues at coordinate 214,199,233 of CM077675.1, forward strand.
TTCTGTATGATGATTGTATATGTTGTTGTATTGATGTGATCTTGATTTAGCTTGTGACGAGTGTAAGCCAATTCCATATACTCATCTCCTCTTTTAACATGTACTTGTAATGATATCCATTCTTGCAAAACGACGAGATGCGCTTCTATCCCTGTCGAGGCCCTTGTGCCAAAATAAGGATAGGATCGCATCTTGGGCGTTACAAGTTGGTATCAAAGCCTGTACCGACCTAGGAGCCCCCTTGATTGATCGAACTTGGCCGAGTCGAGTCTAGTGAAAAACTATTTTGAGTCTAGTTATATATCGGAGAGTAGGATTCCTTTTACTCCTCTTCTATGCTCTGGTGAGAAATCCCGACGTACGAATTTTAATTCTACCCCTCTTCTCACTCAAATTTTTTTAGGATCACACAGGTATTTTGGAACCTCTATGATGTCGATGTGACCGGAACTCTATTCTTGGTGCCTCCCATACGTGTGGATTAGACCCGGGGAGTTGAGCTCCAAGGGGTTCTTGACACATCGCTATCATTTAGTTTCCTTAGTATCTCAGGACGCGGATGTTCGAAATTGCTCCAATACTATTCGTGGTGCGAAGAGTGTGGCGGCACCCAGTACTGGGGAGCGGGATCACATGTATTGCCATGTTTAGTATCGTTGTGGTTACGAGGGTCTAAGATAGATGAGTTTCCGAGGTTTCTCTGGTTTTGTGTTGACGGATGTGATACACGGTGGGTAGTATTTTTGCTAGGAGTTGAGTGATTTATTCAGTAATTTATCCGTGTATCCGTTGGACCAGATTGCATAACCAGAAAGATTTCGGAAGTTCTTAGGTGGGAATTCAAGTAGTTACCTAGGATTATCTTTCCAACAAATGCAAATGGGCTATGTATTTGTTTCCGGCTTAATTCGCAAGCCTCATCCTTTGTTTTGTTGGAGTTTGTTAATTCGAGTTGCTTCGATTTCAAGTGGTGATTTCATATCTTTCCTAAGCGGTGTTCTCATATTTCTATGGGCCTTTTTCTCAATCAAATTGTCATGTCAAATCTTATTCCTAACGGAGTGCTTCTCTTCAAGTGAATTCAATCCTCTTCAATATTTGCAAGATCTATCCTCATATTTCTTTCCGGAGTTCGTCTCACCCGTCGTAAGTTTTCTTTGTTTTCCCCACCCTCCCGCCCTTTTCTTCAATGATTAAATTCTCATCCAAGTGCCTTTTCCATTCATGTGATGCTTCCGCTATCTGTTCTTCTGTTTTGTATCCGGTGATTCATGTGAAGATCCCAGGTGCTAAGTTAATCATTCTTCGTTCTTGTTTCTTCCCCGATGGATTCGATTCAACCTCTCCATGTTCGTCATATCCTTTGTCATCTGTCCAATGCTTTCCCATGTTGGAATTTTTTATCCAAGCCTCTCTTGTTATTCAGGTCCCTCCATTCTTCTTTGGAGTTCAGCATATCTCAGAAGACTCGTGTTTCCATTCAAATCCTTTCAAATTATTTTGAGGGTCTCACCTCATCATGTTTTCATTTGTACCGGTGCAATCTCTCTTCCTAAGCAATCGCTTCAACGATGATCTCTTTGAGTGGGCTCATAACCCACAGGTTTTCCCCAGGATCTTACCTGTCTCTTCTAATCTTTTCCGGAGTTGTCCTCAAGTTATTTTCAATGTGACATAAGAATGAATTCCATCAGTCACATTTCTGCCTTCTCCAAGATCGCATCTAAATCTCTTTCATCGCTGCCTCAACCTTTCCTTATTCGTTGTTCCGGAGTGTCTCGGTAATTCATGATGTTCTTTCTTGTCATCATTCTCAGCTTTGAAGACCGAAGGAGAGTTTCTCTTAAATCCTTTCTCATTCTCTTGAAGATTCGTGATTCAGCTTCGTGCTATTCTTTCAAACTGTTTCCATTCGTGAGAAATTCCTTCCATATCTATCCGGAGCATTTCAGAGTTGTTTTCATTTCTCGATCCTCCGAAGGCCATTATTTCAGAAGATTTCTTCGTTCTCAGCTTCCAGTTTTAGTTCTCAATTGTTGCCTCAACGTTCGTATCTCAATTATCCCGGTGGATCATTCTAGTTTTGCTAGGCGGATCATGGTCTCTTCGTTCTCATGTACATTCATTCATTCTTGGTATCCTCATTCGTTGTCAATTCTTACCGGTGTTTCTTCGAAGAGTTATTCAAGTTTGTGCAATATCTCTCTTCAATCAGATCAAGAATAATAAGTCGTATGCCAAATCCGTTGCTTGTCATCAATTTAACTTGATGAAGGATAAGCATAACATAATTCTTGATCTTATTTGATCAAGGTGTTTTCAATACTTCTTCCGGAGGTTGTTCATGATATCAAATTCTCGATTATAGTTGCTTATCTTTTCTTTTCCGGAATCCCAAGTTTTCTCTAGTATCTCTTCGCGAACCCAAGCTAAGTCATGGCAAGGCTTCAACTCTTTTTTCTTTTCAACCTTCGTTTGTTTTCTATTATCATTTTCTATCCAGAGTTCATCAAAGATTGCTTTCATTCTCAAAGTGTTCTTCAACTTGTGGTAGTTTCTCAAGTATTCTCTGGCCTCCATTTCATAGTGCAATTCTTTCTCTCTATCTTTTGAGATGGTATTACGGCATTCTTGATTCATGAGGAGTCTCAAGGAGAATTTGTCAAGAATGAGATATCTAAACCCATTTCGCTTCTTTGGAGTTATCTTGAATTGGATTTCACCTAAGTCTTTCCTAAGGATTGTTGCTATCATGATGCTCATCAATGATCCAAGTTCTCAATATATCCTCTTGGTGAAAGAAATTTTGCATATCTTGTTGTTCCCAACCAATCTATTGTTTCCGTTTGTGGTCGGTTGTCACCTCATAATTTTGAGATGTTTACCATAAGCCCACAACAAGTTTTCTCTTTCGCTGTTGATTTTCCAACAACTTCATTCAATTCTTCTTGTTAGGATGCTTTTCAAATTCAATTGAGGTAGAAATTGTCATTTCTTCTCCATTCTCTTCTCTCCAATGATCTAGCTTCTATTCTTTTGTTCCAGAGGCATTGTGATGTTGCTCTATTCCTCCCATCATCTCGTTTTGTCAACATCATGTTCTTCCCTTGCTTGCCCATTTATCCGGAGTGTTGTGCCCCTATTCAAGTTCTTTCCATCATATCAAGTTCTGCTTTTCTTTTCTATCGAAGTGATGCCCAATTTCTTTTGAAATTCTTGTTGTTCCTCGTGCCATTCTTCATCTCTTTTCAACCTTGAAGTTTTGTTGGTTTCATTCGTTTGTCAAAGAAGCAACTAAGTTTTACCTCCTCCTTTCTTCTTCCTCTTCCCCTTCTCATTCTAAGATCTCGGGTCGAGATCTCTTGTTAGTGGAGGAGAGTTGTAACAGCCCGAGACCGATGCTCCAAGAAGATTCCCCTTTTATTTCGTTGTCATCGTGTGATTCGTTTGGTTGCCGCATTCATCATCGCATCATCCGCATTGCATCGGCACTCCGTCGCCACCATTTTTCAAAAACTTGCATCCGTTCGTGGTACCGGCTCTCTCCGTTCTCGTCGTTGTTCGTTTCGTGACCAACCACACATGCACGCGCCCACGGCATCGTTAAAATATGGTTTTCAAAAGTGCGTATAAACTTTCTTCGAATGGGTCGAAATTTGGCGAGCGGTCTTATTTTATTGTAGATAGGCTGTCTGCCAAATTTCGTCGCATTCGAAGGTCGTTCGATACCCCAACCGTTAACCTATAGCGCCATTATAGCCGGCCAAATCGTTGGATGTTTTCGTTTTATAAAACTTGTTACCGGGCCGCTCGTTTTCCCTCTCTTCTATGCCTAGCCATTCTGCACAGTGCACATACCCCTCGCGTGTGTCCGATAACTTCCCCGAACCCAAAACGTACGGTCGTGACCATTGGATCCGGATCATCCCCGTAATACCCGAAACCATCATCTGTTTTTCAGTTGGACTCCCTAACCTATTTATCTTGACCGTTCGATCTAATTGGAGGGTCCGAACCCTAGTCCGTTTCGCTATATATAGACCACCTGAAACTGATTCCTAATTTCTAGGGATCCTCCTAGCCGCCGCCAGCCTACCACTCCACTGTCTTCTCCCACCTCGGGATCTCCCCCGATCCACCTGCCCAACAAGTGCCTCCACCCACAGAGCTAGCCAATAACCAACTCTGCTCCTCTCCTTGTTTTCCCCATCAGCCAACCCCGACGCCGCCGATCTCGTTCCCGATCCAAGCGCCTAGCTTCCCTCCCGTGCTCGTCCTCGAGCAGGGTCCAACGCATCGTAGCCCTGCAGCAGCCCGCGTCCCCGCAAGCAACGACCTAACCCGAGCCTCCTCGCCTCTGCCTCGCGGGTGCCGCGCCACACCTCACCCGAGTTCCTCTACTGCAGTCATGGAGGTCAAGCCCCACGTCGTGCCGCTCAGCCCCTGCTCCTGCAGCTGCGCATGGCCTCCTCCCGGCAAGGCCGGATCCTTCGCCCCTCCAGCCGACAGCTTCTCCAAGCGCTCGCAGGTGCTCGAGCCCTCCTCGCGCAAGGACCGAGCTGCACCGACGACATCCTCTCATGCGAGCCCCGTCGAACCTTGTCTCTGCCTCCTCTTCACGTCCTGACCGCCGGCCACGTTTTCCCCTCGCAGGGAGCCGCCAAGAGCTCGCCGCAGCGCCATGGAGCCCCTCTGCCGCTGCCCTTCGCGTGGATCTGGGCGTCCAGCCCGCCGCTAGACGCCTAGATCCGGTCAACCCTTCGCCCAGCTTGCCGGAGACCGCCTCTCGCCCGTGCCGACATGCTCCATCGTTGACCTGTCCATCGCCTCCTGGTTCGTGCGCTGGGTTGATGGCATCGAGGAGGAGAGCACCCGCTTCGCCCGTCTCCTGCCTCCGCATGGACCACGCCAAGGCCCGCAGCCGCCCCAAGGCCCAGCACTGCCCCCGCGCGCCTCCTCGCCCGACCGGCCCAGTAGTAGCAGCTCAGCTCAGCTCCAGATCGGGCCCGAGGCCCATGGTGAGCACCCAACCGCCCAAACCCTCGCCCATGAGCGTTGTTTAGTATGTGGTGCCCTCTGTGAACCTGTTGGGCCAGCCAGATTCGGCCCGTAGACATTTTTGTTTCAGATCTGCGAATTTTGTAATAAACTAGACTTACAGTTTTGCAGATTGGACCCCAAACTTCATGCATTTAATAACTAAGCAACCGTGCGTCGGATTAAAATGTTGTATATATGTAAAATGATTAGAATTTCATGTAGATTCATAATTTCCCACTTTCATGCAAGATAAAAATGTTTAAACTTGCTGTTTACATTAATTTGCATAAATGCCATGCTAAAATGATTTATTTCATAACTAATTAACCGTAACTCTGATGAAAATGTTTTATATATGTAACTTAACTAGAACTATGTGTAGAATAACATGGCACACTTTATTTTCATGTTTAATAAATGTAAAATATGTTTAGTTCAGATCTGGACCGAATTCATAATTTGCACATGGGGTCGTTTTAGAAATGTTATATGTTGTTTCCGGCGTCATTTAAACTTGCCTAGATGTCTAGTTTACTTATGCTTCACCTCTTGCCATGCTTAACAACATTTAATATTGTCGCCTACCTAAATGAGAGCGAACTAAATAATTCAAGCGTGGAGTTTCGTCAATATGCAACTCGTTGCATATTGAGCTTCACTTAATGTGTAGTATTTGATTGTTGTGCTTTGTCATGCCTTGCATAATCGTATGGACATGCATCATATTTGTTTGCGCATCATGGCATGCATGTTTTGTGGTGTTTATCATGTGTTGATTGTTGTTTCCGGTTTGCTTCTTCTCGATAGAGTTCCAAAAGCGTTCAGAGTGTGAGGATTCGTTCGACTACGTTGGTTCGTCTTCATGGACTCGATCTTCTTCCGAGCGGGATCTCAGGCAAGATGATCATTTCCCTGGATACCATTACTATCATTGCCATGCTAGATGTCTCGTTTCTATCGCTTATCTCGCTACCTACCACTTGTGTGTCAAGCCTCCCAAAATGCCATGAAAAGCCTCTAACCCCTCCACATCCCATCAAACCATTGATTGGCTATGTTACCGCTTGCTCAGCCCTTCTTATAGCGTTGCTAGTTGCAGGTGCAAATTGTTTCCATGTGCCAACATGGATATCCTTTTGTTATATCACAATATTATTTCTATTTAATTTAATGCAGATATATACTTGGTAAAAGGTGGAAGGCTTGGCCTTTTTCTCGGTATTTTGTTCCACTTTTGCCGCCCTAGTTACTTATGTACCGGTGTTATGTTCCATATTGAGCGCTCCTAACATGCTCGGGGTTGTTATGGGGACCCCCTTGATTTTTGTTTTTGGATAAAACTCTTCTGGCAAGGCCCAACATTGGTACTACATTTGCCTAATAACTAATAAAACTGCATAGGGACTTTCCGGACCCCGTGGATAATTAATCAACAACCCGGGCCAGTGCTCCTCATGAGTGTTGGTCCAAAACAGAGCACCGTGCGGGGCCACCCCGGGCAACTCGGGTGATGTCTATCAGGCCACTGTACACTAGCTCATCTGGTCGTGTCCTGGGAACGAGATACGCGGCTCCTATCGGGTTCGTCGACACGCCGGGCGACCTGGCTGGATTTGTTTTACCTTTCTCGAACGTCTTGTGCGCGGGATTTTGAGGACACTTCGGGCTATCTCGAGGTTGAGATTTTCCAATGGAATTTCCAAGGAGATCACGGGTTTCGTGGTCGAGGTTATTCCCGCGGCGTGTGGTTAGTTTGTGATGGATGAGTTGGAGCACCCCTGCAGGGTTAAATCTTTCATGAGAGCCGTGCCCGCGGTTAAGTGGCAACTTGGAAATTTTGTTTAACATCCGGTCATAGAAAGCTTGAAGTAAACTCTAATAAAATAAACCAACCGTGTGCGTAACCGTGACTGTCTCTTCTCGTGAATTTCTGAACCGAGAGAGAACACGGTGGGGTTATGTTTGACCGTAAGTAGGTGTTCAGGATCACTTAGTGATCATTACTAGCTCACGTCCATTTAGGCGACAATCACCCCCCTTAGTGTTGTACTCGTAAGTTAGCCACTCAAATAAAATGCTTAGTTCTTGCTGCAGCCTCACCACTTAACTATACCTTACCCATTAAGCTTTGCTAGTCTTGATACCCTTGGAAATGAGATTGCTGAGTCCTCGTGGCTCATAGATTACTACACCAACAGTTGCAGGTACAGGTAATGTGATGCTTTGACGTGGGAGCGATGCATGTCTGATTTGGAGTTCTTCTTCTTCTTCATCGATCATAGGATGGGTTCCAGGCCGGCAGCCTGGGATAGCAAGGAGGATGTCATTTTTATCGTTTGATTTCGTCTGTAGTCGGACCCTGCTCTTCTGTATGATGATTGTATATGTTGTTGTATTGATGTGATCTTGATTTAGCTTGTGGCGAGTGTAAGCCAATTCCATATACTCATCTCCTCTTTTAACATGTACTTGTAATGATATCCATTCTTGCAAAACGACAAGATGCACTTCTATCCCTGTCGAGGCCCTCATGCCAAAATAAGGATAGGATCGCATCTTGGGCGTTACACATATAAGACAAGATGCTCCAAGCAAAACTCATGATATGTGACGAATAAAAATATAGCTCCAAGTAAAATACCGATGGTAGTTAGAAGAAAGAGGGGATGCCACTCGAGGCATCCCCAAGCTTAGTTGTTTTTTCTCCTTGGATATTATCTTGGGGTGCCATAGCATCCCCAAGCTTAGGCTCTTTTCACTCCTTATTCCTTCATCCATCGTGATCTCACCCAAAGCTTGAAAACTTCAATCACACAAAACTCAACAAAACCTTCGTGAGATCCGTTAGTATAATAAAGAAAATCACCACTCTAAGTACTGTTGCAAACCCATTCATATTTTATTATTGCATTATATACTGTATTCTAACTTTACCATGGCTTATAACCTCCAATACAAACCATAGATTCATCGAAATAAGCACACAATGCAACGAAAACAGAATCTGTCAAAAACAGAACAGTCTGTAGTAATATGTACTCTAACCATACTTCTGTAACTATAAAAATTCTTAAAAATTAAGACAACGTAAATAATTTTTATAGAAATTCTGTGTTGAAATTTCAGCTCATTATCACTCTCTAGTAAAAAATGAAAATTACTTCACTTGAGTCAAAGTTTCTGTTTCAGATTCAGCATCGATTCTACTCATCTTGTGAGTCATCCTAAAGGATTTACTTGGCACAAACACTAATTAAAACATAAAAACACAATCATAACAGTAGCATAATTGTGTCAACACTCAATAACAGAAAGAAAAAGATAAAAATAAATTTTATTCATTGGGTTGCCTCCCAACAAGCGCTATCGTTTTATGCCCTAGCTAGGCATAATGCATAGATTCAAGTGTTGTTATCTTTAGTTTTTGCTCCATAGGATGCTCTCATGATTGATTCATATGGTGGATTAATTTTTGTTCTAGGGAAGTGTTCCATACCCTTTCTTAGTGGAAATTGAAATTTAATATTGCCTTCTTTCATATCAATCACGACACATATAGTGTGTAAAAACGGTCTACCACGTATAATGGGACAAGACGGATTGCAATCAATATCAAGAACAATAAAATCTATGGGCACATAGTTCCTATTTGCAAGAATAAGAACATCATTAATTCTTCCCAAAGGCTTTTTAATAGTAGAATCCGCCAAGTGCAAATTAAGAGAACATTCTTCAATATTGGTAAGACCAAGCACATCACATAGATATTTCGGAATTGTGGAAACACTAGCACCCAAATCACATAAAGCAAAGCACTCATAATTTTTAATCTTGACTTTAATGGTAGATTCCCACTCATCATGCAATTTTCTAGGAATTGAAATCTCTAACTCCAACTTTTCTTCAAAAGATTTCATCATGGCATCAACAATATGTTTAGTAAAAGCTTTATTTTGTACATAAGCATGGGGTGAATTTATCATGGATTGTAACAAATAAATACATTCAATCAAAGAGCAACTATCATAATTAATGTCTTTGCAATCCAAAATAGTGGGCACATCACTAGTTAAAGTTTTGACCTCTCCAAACCCACTTTCGTCAATTTTTTCATCAAGATTTCCACCCTCCAAATCATTGGGACGCCTTCTAACTAAAGTTGACTCTTCTTCAGCCCCTTTATCATCAATTTTAATATTACTAAACAAGTAATCAATAGAAGAAACACCAATCACTTTAAGATCTCCATCACTTTTATGAAAGCAAACACTAGAAAACGCTTTTTCTAAAAATCTTCTTTTAGCTCTAAGCATAGCGGTTCTTTTCTTACTTTCATCCATAGAAACATATAAAGCTTTAATTGATTCGTCAATCTTAGGTGAAAAAGCTTTCAACTTGAGATTTTGTACATCATGGGATATTCTATCAATGCTTCTAGACATATCATCAATCTTGTTCAACTTTTCTTCTATCGTAGTATTGAAAACTTTTTGAGCATTGATAAATTATTTAATATTACTCTCAAGATCAGAGGGGTTCCTATTATTATTGTAAGAATAATTACCATAGGAATTACCATAATTATTAGAGGAATTTCTATGGAAAGGCCTAGGATTAAAATTACCTCTATAAGCATTGTTATTAAAATTGTTTCGCGAGATGAAATTCACATTTACGGAATCACTATTTTGCTCAATCAAAGTAGACAAAGGCACATCATTAAGATCAATAGGAGCATTTTTACTAGCAACCAACTTCATAAGAGCATCAACTTTTTCACTCAAAGTACTAATTTCTTCAACCGAATTAACTTTTTTACTAGTAGGTGCTCTTTCAGTATGCCATTGTGAATAATTTGCCATAATATTATCTAGTAATTTAGTAGCTTCACCCAAAGTAATTTCATTAAAAGTACCATCCGCGGCGGAATCTAAAAGATTTCTAGAGACAAAATTCAATCCCTCATAATTTTTTTGTATGATCATCCAAAGATTTAAACCATGAGTAGGACAATTTCTTAGCATCAATTTCATTCTTTCCCAAGATTGTGCAACATGTTCATGCTCAAGTTGCTTAAAATTCATGATTTGAGTTCTAAGGGAAATAATTTTCGTGGGCGGAAAATACTTAGTAATAAAAGCATCCTTGCACTTATCCCAAGAATCGATACTATTGCGAGGCAAGAAGAAAACCAATTTTTTGCACGACCCCGCAAAGAGAAAGGAAATAATTTAAACTTCACTATATCATTGTCCACATCCTTTTTCTTTTGCATATCACACAATTCTATGAATGTGTTTAGATGGGATGCGACATCGTCATTAGGGGTACCGGAAAATTGATCTTTCATGACAAGATTCAACAAAGCGGCATTACTATCATAAGACTCCGCACTAGTGGCGGGAGGAGCAATAAGAGTACTAATAAAATCATTATTATTGGTATTGGAAAAATCACACAATTTGGTATTTTCTTGAGTCATCGTGACTACGCAAACAAGATTGCAAGCAAACAAGAGATCTGACGAGAAAAAGGCAAACGGAAAAGAGGGCGAATAAAACGGCAAATTTTTGTGAAGTGGGGGCAAGAGGCAAATGACAAATAATGTAAATTACAAGGAGATGAGATTTGTGATTAGGAACCTGATAGATGTTGATGATGTCTCCCCGGCAACGGCGCCGGAAATTCCTTTGACGTGGCTTGAGACTGCGTCGTTATTTCCCCAAAGAGGAAGAGATGATGCAGCACAGCTACGGTAAGTATTTCCCTCAGTTATGAAACCAAGGTTATCGAACCAGTAGGAGAACCAAGCAACACTATGTAAACGTTACCTGCACACAAAGAACAAATACTTGCAACCCGACGCGTAGGAGATGTTGTCAATCTCAAAGATAGATTAGTTTGTATGAAATTGGATAAATAGATTGCACAAGAACACAAAATAAAAGATGCAAATAAAAAGTGCAGCAAGGTATTTTTGGGTTTTTGGAATAATAGATCTGAAAGCAAATGCGGAAAAAGATAGATCGGAAAGCAAAATATTAAAAGGATAGACCCGGGGGCCGTAGATTTCACTAGTGGCTTCTCTCATGAGTATAACACACGGTGGGTAAACAAATTACTGTTGGGAAATTGATAGAAGATCAAATAATCATGAAGATATCCAAGGCAATGATCAATATATAGGTATCACGTCCAAGATTAGTAGACCGAAACGATTCTGCATCTACTACTATTACTCCACACATCGACCGCTATCCAGCATGCATCTAGTGTATTAAGTTCATGGAGAAACGGAGTAATGCAATAAGAACGATGACATGATGTAGACAAGATCTATTCATGTAGGAATAGACCCCATCTTGTTATCCTTAATAGCAACGATACATGCTTGCCTCGCTGCCCCTTCTGTCACTGGGAGAGGACACCGCAAGATCGAACCCATCACAAAGCACCTCTTCCCATGGCAAGAAAAATCGATCTAGTTGGCCTAACTAAACCAAAGATTCAAAGATAATCATGCATATAAGAGATCAAACAAGACTCAAATAATATTCATGGATAGAAACTGATCATGAACTCAAACTTCATCGGATCCCAACAAACACATCGCAAAAAGTCATTACATCAAATAGATCTCCAAGAGACCATTGTATTGAGAATCAAAAGAGAGAGAGAAAGCCATCTAGCTACTGCCTATAGACCCGTAGGTCTACGGTGGACTACTCACGCATCGTCGGAGAGGCACCAGTGAGGATGATGAACCCCTCCATGATGGTGTTAGATTGGATCTCGCGGTTCTAGAACTTGCGGCGGCTGGAAGTGTTTTTCGTCGACTCCTCTAGGGTGTCTGGAATATTTGGGTATTTATAGAGCTGAGAGGCGGTGGAGGAGACCCCCATGGGCCCCACAACCCATCAGGGCGCGCCAGGGGCCTCTGGCGCGCCCTGGTGTATTGTGGGCCCCACGGGCTTCCTCCCAGGTGCTTCCTTGGCTCACAAGTTGTCTTCTGGTCTAAAAAAAATCTCCAAAAAGTTTCGTGGCAATTGGACTCCGTTTGGTACTGATATTCTGTGAAGTAAAAAACAAGCAAAAAACAGCAACTGGCACTGGGCACTATGTCAATAGGTTAGTCCCAAAAAATGATAAAGTTGCTATAAAATGATTATAAAACATCCAAGAATGATAATATAACAACATGGAACAATCAAAAATTATAGATACGTTGGAGACGTATCAGCCGCCACCCAGTCAATTCAGAAAGGCTTCAAAAATGATGCGGCCTTCGGCATGGCCCTAGCCGACATATAAAAGGGAGAAGCCGCGAAAGTTGCCAAGAGGAAATTCATTGGCGACCCGTCTCACCATAATCTTGGCGACATAGTGAGTCCTTTTAAACTTCTTCGTTCATCCAAGTAGCGCACCTTGTTGATTCTAAACAGTCATCGTGCTTGACCAGAGATTGAGGCACTGATACGTCTCCGTCGTATCTACTTTTCCTCACACTTTTGCCCTTGTTTTGGACTCTAATTTGCACGATTTGAATGAAACTAACCCGGACTGACGCTGTTTTCAGCATAACTACCATGGTGTTCTTTTTGTGTAGAAATAAAAGTTTTCGGAACTGGACGAAACTTTTTGGAGATTTATTTTACAATAAATAAAAAATACTTGAGCAAAGAACCACCGGAAGGGGAGCCCTGACTGGGCACGATACACCAGGGCGCGCCACCCCCTCCAGGCGCGCCCTGGTAGGTTGTGCCCACCTCGGGGCCCCACTGACCCTAATTCCAACGCTATAAAATGCTATTTTCGGTGAATAAAATCAGAGAGAAAGTTTCATCGCGTTTTACGATACAGAGCTACCGCCACCTCCTGTTCTTCCTCAGGAGGCCAGATCTGGAGCCCGTTTGGGGCTCCGGAGAGGGGAATCTTCGGTCTTCGTCATCATCAACCCTTCTCCATCAACATTTGCATGATGCTCCCCACCGGGAGTGAGTAATTCCTTCGTAGGATTGCTGGTCAGTGAGGAGTTGGATGAGATTCATCATGTAATCAAGTTAGTTTTGTTAGGGCTTGATCCCTAGTATCTACTATGTTCTGAGATTAATGTTGCTATGACTTTGCCATGCTTAATGCTTGTCACTAGGGCCCGAGTGCCATGATTTCAGATCTGAACCGTTTATGTTATCACCATTATATCTATTTTCTTGATCCGATCTTGCTAGTCATACGCACCTATTACATGTTATGATTCGTAAACCCTGGAGTGATAATAGTCGGGATACTTTCCGGTGATGACCGTAGTTTGAGGAGTTCATCTATTCACCGTGTGTTAATGCTTTGTTCCGGTTTTCTATTAAAAGGATGCCTTAATATCCCTTAGTTTCCTTATGGACCCCGCTGCCACGGGAGGGTAGGAAAAAAGTTGTCATGCAAGTTCTTTTCCATAAGCACGTATGACTATTTACAGAATACATGCCTACATTATATTTATGAACTGGAGCTAGTTTTGTGTCACCCTAGGTTATGACTGTTATATGATGAATATCATCCAACGAGTTCACCGATCTAGTGCCTACGAGTTTTCCACATATTGTTCTTGCTAAGTTACTATTGCTACTGTTACTATTCCAACTGCTACAAAACTATTGCTACCACTGCAACCGTTACTGTTACTGCTACTACTGCTATCCAAACTATCATACTACTGTGCTACTGATCACTCTGCTGCGGATATTTAATCTCTAGGTGTGGTTGAATTGACAACTCAACTGCTAATACTCTCAAATATTCTTTGGCTCCCCTTGTGTCGAATCTATAAATTTGGGTTGAATAATCTACCCTCGAAAACTATTGCGATCCCCTATACTTGTGGGTTATCAAGACCTTTTTCTGGTGCCATTGCAAATTGAAGAAGAGAGTCTCCCACGAGCTTGGGGGTGGCTTCTCCAATTGCTTAATGCTTTGCCTGATCATCTTCTTAAGAAAAATGAAATACTTGATATCTTCTATAATGGACTAACTGATGCTTCTAGGGACTTCCTAGATAGTTGTGCTGGTTGTGTTTTCAGGGAACGAAGTGTTGAACAAGCTGAGGAACTATTGAATAATATATTGAAGAATTATGATGATTGGACTCTCCCTGAACCACTGCTTAAACCCACTCCGAAGAAGAGGGGTATCTTATTTCTCAGTCCTGAAGATATGCAAGAGGCAAAGAAATCTATGAAGGAAAAAGGTATTAAAGCTGAGGATGTTAAGAATTTATCACCTATTGAAGAAATACATGGCCTTGACGCACCACCACCTCCACAGGTGGTAGAGGTAAATTCCTTATTAAAGTTTGATGAAAGTGATATCCCTTACAATAAACATCCTAGCCAATGCTTATATGAGTTTGATAACTACATTATGAAACAAGATCACTTCAATGCACATGTTCTGAAACAATTGAAATATAATTCTGATATGATTGCTCGCTTGAGTGACTTGTTATTTAGAATCAGTAATGATGTTAGAGGTGTAGGAAAACATGCCTCTATGGTTCAAACCCAGTTAGAACAAGTTGCTAAATCTAAAAAAGAATTGCTTGATGAAATGAACAATAATATGAATGATTTCGCTGCTAGAGTAGTAACTAGAGGAGGTAGAATGACCCAAGAACCACTCTATCCCGAGGGTCATCCTAAAATAATTGAACAAGACTCTCAGAGAATTAACACCGATGCACCTAGTCCTTCTAAAAAGAAAAATAAAAATAAAAATGATACGACTCTTCATACCTCTAGGGAACCTGAGATACAAAAACCTCCTAAAGATAACGATGTCTCTATTTCCGATGCTGAAACTCAGTCTGGTAATGAGCATTCACCTAGTAATAATGGAAATAATAATGATGACGTTCATGAGGATAGTCAACCGAACAATGATAAAGAACCAGATAATGATGTTGAAATAGAGCCTGATGTTGATCTTGATAACCCACAACCTAAAAATAAATGATATGATAAAAGAGACTTTGTGTCTAGGAAACATGGTAAAGAAAGAGAACCATGGGTTCAGAAACCCATGCCCTTTCCACCTAAACCATCTAAGAAAAAATATGATGAAGAATTTGAACGCTTTGCTGAAATGATTAGGCAAGTCTTTTTGCGTACCCGCTTAACTGATATCCTAAAGATGGCCCCTTATGCAAAATACATGAAAGATATCATCACTACTAAAAGAAAGATACATGAAGCTGAAATCACCACCATGCTTGCTAATTATTCTTTTAAGGATGGAGTACCTAAAAAACTTGGAGATTCGGGAATACCAACTATACCTTGCTCCATTAAAAGAAATTATGTCAAAACTGCTTTGTGTGATTTGGGAGCTGGTGTTAGTGTTATGCCTTTCTCCTTATATAAAAGACTTGATTTGAATAAACTCACACCTATTGAGATATCATTGCAAATGGCTGACAAATTAACTGCCATACCTATCGGTATTTGTGAGGATGTGCCCGTTGTTGTTGCAAATGTTAGTATCTTAACAGACTTTGTTATTCTTGAGATGCCCGAGGACGACAACATGTCGATTATCCTTGGTAGACCCTTTTTGAATATTGCAGGGGCTGTTATTGATTGCAATAAAAGCAAAGTCACTTTTCATATCAATGGTAATGAGCATACAGTGCACTTTCCGAAGAAACAATTCCAAGTGATGGTATAAATGTCATTGAAGAATCTTCGACAATCACTATTGGAAGTTTTCAACTACCTCTACCTACTGCCAAAAAGAAATATGATATACTTATTGTTGGGGATATGCACATCCCCATTGAGGTAACTTAGTGTTTTACGAAAGTTCTTCGGTTTCATGCTAATTGGAAGTGGTTGTTAATTAGACTTGATCAACCTTATTAATGGATCAGAGGTATGAAGTTGATGAATCTAGTAGGCACAATATTCTGCTCCCACCTTTTATTTTTTGTTTTACTTAGTCAAATAAAATAAAATGCCATGTTTATCCTATTTCCTGTTTTCTCCGTGCAATAAAAAATGACCCAAAATAAAAAGTTCTCAGAATGTCCTGAAAATTTGATACGATTTTTTCCTGAATATTTCTGAATTTCTGGTGCAAATAACATCAGAGGGGGGGTGCACCTGGTGCCCACAATACACCAGGGCACGCCAGCAACCCCAAGCGTGCCCTGGTGGGTTGTGGCCCCCACGTGGGCCCCCTCACTTATCCCTTTAGCCCATGTCATCCCCTACCTCCAGAAAAAATCACCATAGCTCTCATTCCCGTGTTCTTGCTCTCAAACCCGCGGATTTCGATCTCTTTTCTCGAAGATCCGTTTCCGAAACTGTTTGGGGAGGATTGCTACTTGGTATGTGACTCCTCCATTGCTCCAATTAGTTTTTGATTTAGTTGGTTATTTTTAGAGTAATTAGCTACTCTTGGTGCTACTGTAGATGAGCTTGCATGTTGAATTCTTAGAGTTCTAAGTAGTGTGAATGCTTAATATGGCCTCTATGCACCCTTAGGAGTAGTTGCTATCAATCTTACAAAGTTTTGTTGACAAAATTTTTGTGGACTAAATTTTTCAGAATTTTTAATTATTGGAATTAGATAGATTTCTTTAGGAAGTTTTCCTCCAAGAAGAATGCTAAAGGAGTCACTGGGGAATCATCAGACAATGACCTCCACACTCCGAGAATGGTGGAGGTGCGGCCGTGCGAATGGTCGCATGATGCCTTCAAGGAGGAGGCCGGGTTCCATCAAGAGTTTGCCCAATTTGCTCCAAATGCGGGGCTGAACGATTTCCTCGCAGCTAAGAACGGATACAGGATCATGCTAGAGGACATTACAGCCTACGAGAACAACCTAGCAGCGGCTGGGGAGGAGCCCCAGGAGTGGGATGCTCAGGTGCCGCCTCCACCTCACTTCGACTTAGGACCGAATGGTTACTACGGATGGTGATTGCCAACTAGGCCTAAAGCCTAAGCTTGGGGGGGTATGTATTTCCACCTACATTATATTCATGTTCATACATTTCATTCGAGTTGTCGGTGTTCATACTTATTCATTGTACTTTCCATGCTAGATTTATTTTCTCGCTGTCTTCTTGCGTGTTTGAAAAACTTTGAGAAAACCCAAAAATATTTCCTACTTCTTTTCGTCTTTTCTTTCTAGCTAAAATTAATTGTAGCATCAAAAGAAAACCCAAAAATATTTCTCATTTCTTCTTTTACTTGTTGGGAGCTTTCCCCTGTAAATAGTTTTTCTCGTTTTTTGTTTTTACCTCTTTAATTTGCTTTCTTCAAGAAAAAACAAAAACTCCAAAAATATTTCAGTGTGTTTCTCTGAAATTCTTTTCCTTTTATTTGAGTCATACCAAGGAGAAGACCACGATGAAAATGTTGAGTGGCTCGCATATGCACTATTGTTAATCTAACAAAGAGCCCATATTACTTTGTCTTCTCCTCCTGAATAAAATGTTTGCGGATTCCAGCTTAGTCCACGACACTCTTGCACTATTATTATTATTTTCATATCATTCGGTCGTGCAAGTGAAAGGCAATAATGACGATATTTGATGAAGTGACTGTGGCAGAGAAAAGTGGGTATGAACTCAACTTATTTTTGTTTTTGTTAACATGTTTAGCCTAGTATCCTTGATGCAGCATATTATGATCAAACACGTTTGCAATGACAATTAGAGATTATAGTTGTTCATGCCATGCTTAAGTAGCTAGGAGTGGATAATGATCTATCTTGGATGTCAACATGCATTAAAATGATTGTGATGTGGTATGATGATATGGTATCCTCCTCTGAATGTTTCAAGTGGCTTGACTTGGCACATGTTCACGCATGTAGTTGAATCAAAACCAACATAGCCTACATGATATTTATGATCATGGTGTCCATATCCTACTCATGCTAGTATTCAATGTTTATTATTCGTAATGCATGCTCATGACCGTTTTCGCTCTCTAGCTGGCCGTTTCTCAATCTATTTGCTAGCCTTCGCCTGTACTAAGCGGGAACACTGCTTGTGCACCAAAATTCTTAAACCAAAGTTATTCCAGATGAGTCCACTATATCTACCTATATGCGGTATTACCCTGCCGTTCCAAGTAAATTTGCATGTGCCACCTCTAAAAATTCAAATGAACATCTGTTTTGTGTGCCTGGACCGCTCATGGAGCGACAGGGGGCGGTCGGTATCTTCCATGTTAAGCGGGTTATTCTCATGATGAGTGTTTATTCACTCGTCCTTACACGAGAGGGGCGGTAATAGGGATTCCCAGTCCCGAAATAAAAAATTACAAATAATGAAAAAAAACTCCCCCAGGAATGTTGTTGGTATGGACGGTACCCGTGGATTCGGCTAGCCGTGGAGTGTGATTGTTGGTGGAGGGGGAGTAAACCTTTACTTATACCGCTTGGGAACCGCCGCTAATGTGTTTAGCATGGAAGATATTGATAACTCTTGGTCGTAACGTTGACAGGAAGGGTGTACACTGGTGCAGCGACGTGCTATACAAACGGTTTTTAACCCCTTTGTGCGACGTAGTTCTAAAACGTCGCCTTGCATGTGTGGGCGATAGGGGGGTCCATCCCACACGACACAGAAAACCCGTCGGCGATGCTGGCCAACGAACGCAAACGTTTGGCAAAACTAAGCATATGGGATGTCCGCATCTATCACAAACGAGGGTAACCGGATAATCGTTTGAGATATGTGTATTTCCCATACGGTTCATCCTTGCAACTCATATGAGATCACACAACATCGCACGCGCTATTGTGTGAAGCGCAGTTTACGATGTGCACCGAATCGCAAACAATTCACGATTATAAAGCGTGTACGATAAGGAGTCAATCACACACATTTAGTTCCACTTTGACCGTCTGTGATATGATATAAGAGTGCATACGTTTATCATTGTAAAACCGTATGCGAAGGTTGAATATATCCCACACGTGGGGTTTCTGATAAACGTTTGTGATTTATAAAATGTCCCAAACGTGTGATCCATACTTCCCAAACGTGTCATCCAGAATAAGTGTGTCGGATGAAGGCCTATCGCATGCGTTCTTCTTTGACCAACGTTTATGATGGTACATAGTTCAAAATACGAAATTGTGTGTGATAAGGAGACTAGCATAAACGCTGGTGTTGTTAATATCACACATTCTTTCTCGTCTGACCATGCGCGAAGACGAGATTCATCGCACACGCCTCGAATGGAGAAACGTGTGTGATGTTGGAGTTGATCGCAGACGTTTTGCTTTCTCAAACTGTGAGCATTGTAATGGCCTGCAGAGTAGGATTTGCCCCTAATTAAATACCTTTGTTCATAATTCACATAATTTAAATTTGAAAGTAGGAATTCATGTATTTCATATCGAATCATGTTTAGGTTTAAGAACGAATGCATAATTCGATTAACATGTACATATACTCAAGAACTACATAAGCATCAATTCTCAAAAAAAAGGAAAGTACAGAAGGGATAAATAAAGAATGATGGAAGCACGGTTGTACTAAAGACGGTAAAGAGAGAGCCGAAAGACATTTTGTATGCTGGAGAAGGTGAAGCGGAATGCCCATATTGTGCCCTCCTCCATGCCTAACGCACGAGCGACTCTAGGCCAGCCCTTAGTGATGGCCGCCCGCCCAGCATTCACTGTCTTCATTATGACTTCTCAATGCTCATTGTAGTCTCGATGATATATTTTAACCTTCATTGCATGTCCAACAATCATGTACTTTGCGAGGTAATCTTGAGTAAACTGCTTTGGGAACCCCTGCCAAACAAAGAGATTCAGACATTGTTGTGTGACAACTCATTATGGGCAGTACTAATAGAAGCCTACGGAGTTCGTAGTTACCATCCTACAGCTCACTGTTGTGTTGGATAGAGCGTAAACAAATAGTCTAATTGGCATTGTTCGTCTCTTTTCCATAACAATCATTTTCAGTTTCCTCACTTGATGCTGGTTCATGAATATTTCATTACCCCACACGCAAAAAGGGTCCAGGAATGGATCTTTACCTAAGACGTATGTACCTACAAGCAAGAAGCCAATATTAGAAGCTAAAATGTAGTTGCAGAATGGTGTAATATATTACTCCATCAGTTCCACAATGTGTTGCATATAAACATTTTGAGAAGTCAACATTTACTTACTTTGACCAAGTTTGTAGAGAAAAACATTTACATCTAGAATTGCAATTCCATTTCATTAGATACATCACAAAATTGTATATTGTATACATTTTAGATAGTATATGTAGATACATCACAAAAATCTATATGCACTACATGATGGAACGGATGGAGTATAAGCGGAGGGATGAAAAGAACCTCGGTGGAAAACGTTGGCCACTCCCATTGTTGTCCTGTGCAAGTACATGTAAAGTCATGATAAGTACATCAGGCTTAACATCAACCAAGTATACGAGGTATCTGCTTGAAATAAACAAGGCATATATGCTCACTATAACAACCAAATATAGCCATTTGATATTGGACACATGCTCAATGGAACCAACCTAACAACCAGATAACGAAAAGCAAGGCGTCTGCTTGAAAACTAGACAAATGCTCACTGCAATCAACCTAACAACCAGATACAGAAAAGCAAGGCATCTGCTTGAAAAGTAGACAAATGCTCACTGCAATCAACCTAACAACCAGATACAGAAAAGCAAGGCATCTGCTTGAAAACTAGACAAATGCTCACTGCAACCAACCTGGCAACCAAATTCAGAGAAACAAGGCATAAATGTTTAAAGCGGGAGTTAAGGGCACAGGTTAACAACACCAGGCATAACAGGTGGTATTGATGAAATTGAACTGCACAGTTCATACTTGCACATAATGAACATCACATTGTGAATAACTGAAAGAAACAAGGCATTCATGCTCACTGTAACAACCAACTATAGCCATTGAAAACTTCACAAATACTCGATGCAACCAACCTAACAACCAGATACAGAAAAGCAAGGCATCTGCTTGACAACTGGACAAATGCTCAATTAAACACTGCATGATTATTGCATGGCAAAAGCTACTACAACAATGGGTACGAGACGGCTAGCTAGAAAAGGCATGATTTGCTGACAGGATGTTGCCTCACTTGTCATGGATGGACTCCTTCCACTTGGGATATGAGGTGCCCAGGGTGCACTCCCTGATGTCGCAGATGGCACATTTCCCCTTGTAACAGCCGTAGTGTGTGCCATTATCTTGGTGGATGAGATCTGACTTTGAAGCTAAGAATCCCAAGCCACAGCCGTAGAACGTTTCCTTTAGAAATGACAAAAGGGGCTCGATGGCGTAGAAGGATCGCAAATCCATGACCGTGAGGCGGAGGAGATCAGCGGCGGGGCCTTTGGAGATATCGACGGCGGTTGAACCAGAGGCGTTGCCGGTGGACCACTTAACTTGTGACATGGCCCGGGTGAAGCTGGTGATGTTGACGAGCTTGATGTCATAGCCGGCTCTCCTGAGATACAGGAACACGCATTCCCGCAGACTAGAAGCCTTCAGCATGGCAATGTAGGCAGCGTCCTCACCGACTCCCGCGGCGAGGTGTTCGTCCGGGATCGAAGGGTCGGCGCGAACGGCGCCCACCTCGCCAGCGTACGACGGAGAGGCCATGATAGACCTCTTTTTGCTCGTACACTCCTCGAGGTCCACGGGAGATGTGGTCGGGATGATTAGGCTGCGACTCTCTGGAGTATGGGATGGAGATCTGGGGAAAAGGGACACCGCCGGCCTCATCTAAAAACTCAGGGCGGCAATGGTGTATGTGGATCGGTGGGGACCCTGAACTTGTTTAGCTATGAGGCACGGGCAGACCGGCTGAGGTTGGTGGTGGGAGGCGGCGGCGGGGGCGAGCTAGGGTTCAAGCGGGGGAGGAAGGGGGAGGGGGTGTTGTGTGGACGGGGGTGTGTTTGCGGATGTGCTGCTGCTGCTGAAAATTTTAGTAGTAATGGTGTGGGTGGAGATGGTGGTGGATGAGGGATGGCGACGGTTCAAATGCTTCGTCAGCTAAAATTTTACTATAGGGTCGGTCTGGTGGACGAGGAAAGGCGGCATGCAGTTGAAATACCGCTTCCAATTAAATTTTGGCAAACGAACTGGGCGGGAGCAACCAAGATTGCACACGGTCCAAACATAATAAAGTGTGTACGCTCTACGCTGTAACGTAATGCCGTGCCGTGAAACCACGAATTTTTGCATCGCTCGAGGCGGGTAGCTCTTTTTGAGATTTCTCAAGGCGGGTTCATCTCACATGGTTCATCCTCAATTTCAGTCGCAGACGTCAAGTTCATCCTAAATTTCCACATGCCCACAAACAGATGACACAAACATTTGGGAAATTTTCAGCACAAAATGCCTTATTTTGCAGCGGATTAGTTGACATTAGTTCATACGCTTAGTAATTTACAAACAGTTTGTCAATTTACATGAAGATGAACTGCACAAAATATTCACAACGCCATGGATGCATACAAACGCCGCGCCTCCACCGTCGTCATGACCTTCCTCGCCTCAGAACGAGTATTCATAGGAGCTCATCAAGTCGATGAGCTCCAATGGTTCCACGGCGGAGACTGGCGGGGCTACCTCAGCCGGAGCGACCGCGGCGCCTCTCGCCCGGTTTGCCGTTGTCGACGAAGATGTCGTGGCGTCCAGGTGGGCCATCGGGATACAGACGGGCGCCAATCTCGCTAGAGCTACTTCCCTGGTCGCCGTGGCCGCTGTTGCCACGGCTGCCGCCGCAGCTGCAAGGCCTGCACTGGCCTCCAATGCGGATGAGAGGCATGCGGCGGCCTGCTCCGCCGCCTTCTGGTCCTGCTCCCGCCTCTTTTTGCCCTCTGCATCTGAGTTCCGCTTCCTCTTCGCACTCTCCCGTCGTTTCTGCCGCTTCAGATCCCTAGCCGCGTTGTGGATGGAATCCGTAGATGCGATAGATTGTTCCACACCGACACTGAGACGGCGCTCATCCTCGTCGCGCAGGAATGCATCGAGGCCTGATTCCTGGACAGACAGAGCGATGGCCATCTGCATCCGACGCTGAAACTCGGGGTCATCGTCGTCGGCGGCGGCGGCCGCGGCAGATGACGGTTGACCGTTGGCCGACATGGAGGACAGCGCGTCGGAATCCTCTATCCCGTCATCGTCGGCCGCGGCAGCTGGCTGTTTGCTGTTGCCCACCATGGCGGCCAACGCGTCGGAATCATCTATCACGTCGTCGTCCAACACTATCAGGATGGCGCCATGCACATCCCCATGGTTGAGCAACGGTTCCATTTGGTGTGTGTGGTGGTGGTGGGGAGCTATCGGCGGAAAAATTAGCTGTTAGCCGCCGCCGGCGAGATCTTTTATAGGTCGCTGTCGGGTTTGGGTTTGTACCGTGCACATTACCCCTTTGCACTGGCTAACGCTTGCGATTGGCACCACTAGGCAAGGCCGATTTTGCTGTGTACGGGCATCGCACACGGTTAGGGTAGCACACTCGTGTCTGCTCGGGGTACAATCGCATACAGTTGTTTCGTCAATCTCGTTTGCTATTTTACATAATACTAGCGTCTTTGAGATAAACGAGAAAAAACGCAAGAGAGGGTCAAAACACAACCACGCCCGCTAGTGACTCAAATATATACTCCCTCCGTTCCTAAATATATATGTAGTTCGTAGTGAAATCTGTAAAAAAGACTTATAATTAGGTTCGGATGAAGTATATATATGTACGAACATGGTGTTGTCATGTTTAAATTCGCAATGCACAACTTTAATGTGTGGCACATGCTGCATATGTGCATGCCTAAAAGTGTCCAATGTGACAGAAAAGGGTTTCATGACAAACATAATATAGGGTGTTGCCCCGTACACTATGTGTCAGAGGATATATGGGGTCCTATGAACACATGACCTGGTTCAAACTTTGTCACACATTTATCCATGTCTGAATTTTCGTAAGACAACCAGGAGAATTTATACCTTAATATGGCCGAACCATCACATATTGTTGTCGGACAATAGGGATATATAGATCACGCGGTCCCACGACTTGGCGCGTCATCGAAGATCAGTTGAGCGGGGCTAGAAGAACACCATCCCCCTGCATATGGCCAAATGTATATGCGAAAATGGTGTGGTCCGGTGTTTCAACAATTAATACACAATGGTACACTATCTATGATGTGGCATGCACCTAGCTGAGATAACTGGACATATATATATACCCCTTAAGATTGGTTATATTTATACTACCTAGATCGTTATGGACGTATATATATATCGTTCCCCTCCCCCCACCCCCACACACACATCACACGTAGCAGGGTGACATTCCAGCGTTGTCACTCAAATGGATGATATATAGCGGCCCATCGGTATATAAGCGTGTCGTCGAAAACCGCACAATGGACGCATGCATGGTCCACACACACACACACACACACACACACACACACAGAGAGAGAGAGAGAGAGAGAGAGAGAGAGAGAGAGAGAGAGACGCACACACGCACACGCACGCACCATCACCCATCCTTGGCCTTCCAGCATTGTCAGTAAAAGGCATGACACACCCTAAGGGCCCGCCGCTAGGTTTGTCGTCGGAAACCGAACAATGTAGGCACATGGTACACACACAGGCATGGGTTCACACACGCACACGCGCGCACCCCCCTCACACACGCACACACACCGTCACCCATCCTTTGCCTTCCAGCATTGTCAATAAAAGGCATGACACACCCTAAGGGCCCACTAATAGGTTTGTCGTCGGAAACCGCACAATGTACACATGGTCCACACACAAGCATATGTGTTTACATACACACACACACACATCGTCACCCATCCTTGGCCTTCCAGCGTTGTCAGTAAAAGGCATGGCAGATCCTAAGGGCCCACCGATAGGTTTGTCATCAGAAACCGCACAATGTAGGCACATGGTCCACACACATGCATTGGTACACACACACACACACACACACTCGATCCTTGACATTTTCAAAACAGCAAAGAAGCAAAAGAAAATCATGGATATTTTCAAAACAGGGATCTCAAGATTTATTTAGCCGGAATGACATATCACTACAGGCATTTTATTTATGCTTATAGTGATCATATCACACCTCCTAAATGAACCTTGAAATCTAGCAACTTCCCAACCGTTCACCCATCCTTGACTACTCCACCGAAAGCACGCTTAACTTCCGAGTTGCATTTGAATGGGTTACGGGCTGGAAAGCCGCGTCTTGCTGGTAACGGTTGCCTCCTATCATATAAAAGGCGTGCCCCGATGGGCACCTGGTGGGACCAGACACGCATCGCGGACGTTTCTGGTAGTACTGGAAACCGTGTGCGATGGTGGCATGAGGGCTGATGATGATGTCTTGCTGGTGCTCAATGGCGTGATGCCGCTTTTGCCTGCTCTCCGGCCTGCTCCGTCTCCTCCTCCTTGTCCAGTAGGTTGATGACGGGGTCGGCGCTTCGGCGGGAAACCGATTGGGGGAGTGGCGGGAGACCGATTGGGGGAGTGGCCGGAGAAGCGTGTTTGGATAGAACATCATTTTAATACAAATTGGATAACTTCTGAAAGAAGGAAGCTCGAGCTAGCACGACACGCGCACACCGTGCTTACACACGCACGAGCTTCAGACGGGCGTATTGAACTGCCTTAAATTATTCATGGTTCGTTCAGCTTTTTGTATACTACACTAATCAAGTTTGTAGACATTTAATGTGCATATTTCAAATTTGAACTAAAGGAACATGCTTCGTGTCACCAAGATGGGTTGAAAAAAGGTATTTGTGTCCTTGGGTTCCTTGTTTAGGTCCCATGCAAATGAACGTGAATGGATTGCAAACATCTCGAAGTCATGACGAGGCCACAAACATTGAGAAACTTGGCTATTAAATCATCATAAATCCACAACTCATCTGAAATTCTTGAAACTTACCCCGGTGTCATGACACGGCACTTATACGACATGATAATTTTTTGTCCAATGTGGGACAAGTCTCTTGCACACCAAAACTTCTCTCAAGAACCATCGTCGTTTTGATACGGAACATGTCACCTCTGTGGAGGGAACGACATTCGATGTCTCTTCTTGCGTTGATATTTTTTATACATAAAACATAGGCTAATACAAGTGCAATGCTAAAATGTGAAATTATTGAAACTGGTGTGTCGATACGACAATTATAGGACATGGTATATAAGTTTTGGGACAAACCTCTTACAAATTGGAGCTTCCCATGACAAGCATGGTGGTTTCGATATGGAACATGTCACCTTTGTGGTCGAAACGACATATGCATTTTCTAGGCATGCACTTAATGTGAAGAACTTAAGTTTGAATTACAAGCACGGGCTCGAGCGCATAAAAATGGATTAAAAACCATTTTGTGTCATTGGGTCCATGTTTAGATCCCATGCACTGATGGTCGCTGAATTACAAACATCTCGGTGTCGTGACTAGACCGCAAACATTGATAATCTTGGTTCCAAAGTCCGAGAGAACCCAAAGGTCACCATGAATTCTTGAAACTTACACAGAGTCGTGCCACGGCACATCTACGGTGTGCATTTTGTTTTCTGGCGAACTTGGGACAAATATTGGGACATGCATCTTACAAGCCAAAGCTTCTTCAAGGAGCCTTGTGATTTCGATAGGGAACATGTCACCTTTGTTGGTGAAACTACATTCAATGAGTCATTAGTCCATCGATTCAGCCCCTTTTATACATTAATTGAGTTTTCTAGGGATTTAATATGCGTAGTTCAAATTTTGAACTAGAGGCACATGCTCTGACCTCGTGGTTTCGATAGGGAACATGACACCTTTTGTGACGAAACTACATTCAACGTGTCCTCTAGTGCACCAATTCGGCCCTTTCTATACATCAATTGAGTTTTCTAGGGCCCTTTTCATACGAATGTGAATGAATTAGAAACATTTAGGCATGATAGCTCGTCCGCAATCATTGATAATATTGGTTTATTGAATTCCTGTACATACAAAACTTGTATGATAACCATTTGGTGCCACGCGCCCATTTTTTACTCCCTCCGTTTCTTTTTGAATTTATCCAAATTTTATATGCTAACTAAAACGAAACGGAGGGAGTACTTGATATGGGGGAGCCGTGCGTGTAGCTGTAGGTTGATGACAGGACGCATGTGAGCTTTCCGCCGCGCAGGCTTGACGTGACGCGTGCGAGCTGTCCGCCACGGGCTTGATAGGATGCGTGAGAGCTGTCTGCCGTGCATGCTCGACGGGAGGCATGAGAGTCTATTGCGCATGCTCATCGGGAAGCAATACTTTGACCTCCACCCCCCGCTTGCCTCGCTCCCAACTTTTGAATTAATGGCGTCCTACCCGCTGTTTTATCATGTGGTTAATCGCCTGGACGGAGGGACTAGTTTGCTTGTGATCACTGTTTTGTTCGTGCCTAGCCGAGAACTTTGACGTTTCGTCTGTTTTCGACTCGTATACATGTACAAACGAACGAAATAATATAACAACAAATTAGCACCGGCAAAGATAATAATTTTCTTACATATGCATGATAATAAAAAATGCCACATGTGGAAACTCCCCAAAGACACGAGGGCAAAAGAAGAAGGAAGAGGTTGAAGAAGGAAGACAAAGAAAACAATCTGGCCCGTTGCTATCTAATTCTTCATGGATTGCTGGGCGCGGAGTTCCTCAATCTCCTTCTTCATTGCCTCCACGACCTCCATCTCCTGTCGCCTCTCATTCGACATCTTCCGCATTGCGGCCATGGCGCGGGCTCTTTGCTCGAAAGCGTCCATGGCCCGCGTCGCATACGCATGAAGTTCCTTCACACGCTCCACGGATTCCTTCAACAGCCTCTCCCGCTCGATGTGGAGCTTCGCCAAGTCTTCCAAAAGTTCCTCGGAGAGTTCTTTCGGCCTCCCCTCCGAGGCACTTTTTTCTCGAGGAGTTTCTTCCAGGCGTCGTTCTCCTCCATAAGTTTCTCCATCAGGCCGGTCGCCCTGTCAACCAAGGCGTCGCTCTTTTCCAGCAGCTTCACCAGGTCATCGATCATGGCGTCCTTCCTATCGAGCTCAGCGCGCATGTCGTCGCTGGCTGAGGAATCAAAGACTGCCAAATCGTCTAGTTCGCCTCCGAGGCGAATGCGCTTGTGACTGTGAGAGCCGTCGCCTCTCCGCGAAAGATCCTCCCGGGCGTTCGCGGTGCCACCGGATATCTCTGTTGTGGCCAAAGCGGTGTGACTGGAGCTCTCTGGCGGTTCCGCGGCGCGGCGGCGGGACCTCTCGGTTGCTTCTGCGACTTTGGTCTTTCTTCCCTGGTTATATCTCGACCCAAAATCCCCCCCCCTACCGGCCATGGCAGATGGAATGAAGGACTAACAAAGAAAGGCTTGTTTTTTATGGTGGGGGTGAAGAATGTGCGGTAATTTTCGAGTACGAGTTTGTGTTTTTATAGCCTACTACAGTAAGCAGTTGCTAAGTGAGAACACGTTTAGGTTTGGTAGGTGTGAACTGCTTTTCGAAAAAATTAGCGCGTGGTAATTTGGAATGTGAAAGGAAACAAGCTCAATATTTATCGATGGTTTTAGTTCCCAAGCACGGAACGCTTTATAGTTTTTGGAAATCGTTTGGGAACAGGCTCATCGAGTAGACGCGTGGCCCTGCCTCTATGAGAGGTGGGCCCTGCCTGCCGTAGATCGCACACGCAACTACTTTCTGAATCGTATTTGATGGATCCACCTTCGCACACAGTTCATGCCATTAGCGATAGAGCTTGAACTATACCTTTTGCGATTCATCCATCGCACAAGGTTTCGTCGAAGGGTCTCTGATTGATGTGTCGTGTTTGGACCATGCATGTCGTACACACGCCCTGTCCGTTCGTGGTGTACACCAAACATCCGATCTGGATGGAGAACTCCAACGTCATGGACCTGTTACTTGACGAGGACAAGTACAGAGTGGTCTGGTTCAACCTCGCGTCCCACCGCGTGCTCTGCTCTCACGTCCCTGCGTGTGCTCTGCTCTCGCGCCCCTCCGCGCACGCTCTGCCAGCGGTTGGGGCCGGCTTACGATCACGTTCGGGGCTCCATATGCATGCGGTTGCGCCACGCGCGTCGCCCCATGCAGTTACGTGCTCCATGACTGAATCACGGGTTGCAAAAACTGCCATCCGGACGTGCCGATTTTCTAGGACGTCAGACCCCCATTTATACCCACGGCCAATAACAATAGTCTCTTCACGCTTTCGATCGCGGCCCACAACACAATAAGCACACCCTGGACGACGCATACAGAGAGGATGTCCAGTGGCGCTCCAATGGAGTTCGGCGTGCATCATGTGGAGACCCACATGAGAAAGACGGACCTCACGATGGTGTACACCAATGACTTGGGCATGGTGGAGGACTCCATCGACACCATGGAGCGGCTGCTTGATGCGGATAACAAGTACAAAGTGGTCGGCTTCGACCTCGCTTACACCGGCGGTCGTGCCGGGCATGATCAGAAGGTTGCCGTCGCCCAGTTGTGCGTCGGCCATCACGTCCTCCTCTACCACTACTGCCTGGCCACAGTGCCTTGCGAGCATTTCACCAGTTTTGTCAACAGCCCAACTACAGGTTCGCTACGATGGACACCACCGACGATCCAAAGGTGCTCAAGACTTCGGGCTTGGCCTAGCAGAAGCTTGTCAACATCCGTGGCCACTACAGGGTCTGGGGCAGCAAGAAGCACATGGACTCCCATGTTGACCTGGCCGAGGCCATCATCGACCCATACTACATGAAGGCTGAGTGCGACAAGAACAAGCCTGTCTGGCACAAGCGCTGGGTGAAGAAACTGGATGAATATCACCTCCAGACCGCGGCCAAGCAAGCGTACACATGCTACGAGATGTTCAGGCAAATCGTTGACATGAGGAAGTGCCTCCTACCTGAAGACAACGAGGGATCGAGCCACAAGCAGAGCGCTGGCGGCAAGCGTCACAAGAAGTAGATGATTTGATGATCGTTTCTCAATTCTCATACTCCCTCTATGCAGAAATATTCGTAGTTTTAGAGGGATATAAGTTTATTATGCATGTAATAGTTTATTAAGGTGTGCGCCAATGTTATGTGTGT
Organism: Elymus sibiricus; assembly: GCA_039707655.1. Classification (NCBI taxonomy): domain Eukaryota; kingdom Viridiplantae; phylum Streptophyta; class Magnoliopsida; order Poales; family Poaceae; genus Elymus; species Elymus sibiricus. Next base: position 214,229,450 of record CM077675.1, read on the forward strand.
ATTGGATGCTTAATTTGGTTATGCAATCATGTTCTTCTAAACAGAGCATAGATGTTTGTGGGCAGATTGAGCAAATCACATCGCATACGGAATAAACAACCAAATCCATCGGTGATGATTTCATCAGTCCCTGACAGTTCTTTATCCGGAACCGTTTGCCTGCAACACATCCGAGTGGCCTGTGTACATCACACACATCTTGATCTGAGAAACCGTTTGTGTTATTGTTGCTTATCACACACAGTTCATCCCAGTGGCCTGTATGCTGTCTATCACACACATCTTGATCTATGTAACCGTTTATGTTATTTTACCTCATCACAAGCAGTTCATCCGAGTGACCTGTATGCCGTCTATCGCACACGTGATCATCTGGACAATCGTTTGTGTTCTGCTTGATCAGCGCAAACAGTTTATCGGGGTGAACCGTATGCCGTACATTGCACACACTTGTATTTTTATAAGCGTTTGTGTTATATTACCCAATCGCAAACAGTTTATCTAGGCCAACTGTTTGCCAAACATCGCACACGCAACTATTTTTTAGATCGTATTTGATGGATACGCCATCGCACACAGTTAACGTCATTAGCGACGGAGCTATAACTACACCGTTTGCGATTTGGTCATCGCACACAGTATTGACGAAGGGTCTCTGATTGATGTGTCGCGTTAGCAGCATCCTGCAGTAGTGGTACCTCCCAAAATTATATCTATCTCTGTTTTAAGATCTGAGCTCTGGCACCTCTGCAAATCACTGCTTCCCTCTGCAAAGGGACTATCTATTTACTTTTATGTTGAGTCATCACCTTCTCAAATAAGCGCCAGACCTCAGAACACTATTGACATCCTCATGCATTGTGTATAGTTAATGTTGGGTGCAGCATCACTGGATCTTTTCTACCATGAATTACAATGTTTAGTCGCTGCTTGAACTTTGGAGGTGTTCTGCAAAGGAACTATTGTCATATTATATCATGATTGTTCTAACAAAGTGTTGGCGCTTGAGATATTCTATTATTGCTCGCTAGTTGCTTATGTCATTGATATGAGTTAATATAATTTCTAAGAGTTATTGCTGGCATGGTTAGTCATAATCTTTGCTAAAAACCTGGGTGCTACTTAAGCATATATATGTAAACAAGAACAAAAGAATTCGTAAAAGTTTTTCTTTATCACTTTTAGTTTGCCAACTGAATTGCTTGAGGACAAGCAATGGGTTAAGCTTGGGGGAGTTGATACATCTTCGTCGTATCTACTTTTCCTCACACTTTTGCCCTTATTTTGGACTCTAATTTGCATGATTTGAATGAAACTAACCCGGACTGACGCTGTTTTCAGCAGAACTACCATGGTGTTGTTTTCGTGCAGAAATAAAAGTTCTCGGAATTGGACGAAACTTTTTGGAGATTTATTTTACAATAAATAAAAAATACTGGAGCCAAGAACCACCGGAGGGGGAGCCCTGGCTAGGCACGATACACTAGGGCACGCCACCCCCTCCAGGCGCGCCCTGGTGGGTTGTGCCCATCTCGGGGCCCCACTGGCCCTAATTCCAACGCTATAAAATCCTATTTTCGAAGAAAAAAATCAGAGAGAAAGTTTCATCGCGTTTTACGATACGGAGCCGCTGCCACCTCCTGTTCTTCCTCGAGAGGCCAGATCTGGAGCCCGTTTGGGGCTCCGGAGAGGGGAATCTTCGGTATTCGTCATCATCAACCCTTCTCCATCGCCAATTCCATGATGCTCCCCACTGGGAGTGAGTAATTCCTTCGTAGGCTTGCTGGTCGGTGAGGAGTTGGATGAGATTCATCATGTAATCGAGTTAGTTTTGTTAGGGCTTGATCCCTAGTATCCCTATGTTCTGAGATTAATGTTGCTATGACTTTGCCATGCTTAATGCTTGACACTAGGGCCCGAGTGCCATGATTTCAGATCTGAACATTTTATGTTATCACCATTATATCTATGTTCTTGATCCGATCTTGCTAGTCATACGCACCTATTACGTGTTATGATCCGTAAACCCCGGAGTGACAATAGTCGGGATACTTTCCGATGATGACCGTAGTTTGAGGAGTTCATGTATTCACTGTGTGTTAATGCTTTGTTCCGGTTCTCTATTAAAAGGAGGCCTTAATATCCCTTAGTTTCCTTATGGACCCCGCTACCATGGGAGGGTAGGACAGAAGATGTCATGCAAGTTCTTTTCCATAAGCACGTATGACTATTTACGGAATACATGCCTACATTACATTTATGAAATGGAGCTAGTTTTGTGTCGCCCTAGGTTATGACTGTTATATGATGAATATCATCCAATGAGTCCACCGATCCAGTGCCTACGAGTTTTCCACATATTGTTCTTGCTAAGTTACTATTGCTGCTATTACTGTTCCAACTGCTACAAAACTATTGCTACCACTGCTACCGTTACTGTTACTACTACTACTGCTATCCCAACTATCATACTACTGTGCTACTGATCACTCCGCTGCAGATATTTAATCTCCAGGTGTGGTTGAATTGACAACTCAACTGCTAATACTCTCAAATATTCTTTGGCCCCCCTTGTGTCGAATCTATAAATTTGGGTTGAATACTCTACCCTCGAAAACTATTGCGATCCCCTATACTTGTGGGTTATCAGGCACTGGGTCGAGACATTGAAGTGTCCCGTGCCCGAGCCGGGGACATATCATCATGACGATGACCCCATCTTCCATGAAGACGAGGAGATATCCATGATATACAAGGAGGGGACATTTTGTCAAGAGAGCCTTGACGGCTCCCGAGTGGCTATCATTCCAGACTTGTCGGGGACACGACATGTCTCATCGGTAAAACCTCTTCCTATTCCCTCTCGAAAGAGAACTTCAACTCGAGGAACCCCGAACACCCTGAGTCCTCTACCTAAGGGTCGACGCTCGAAGCGTTCACACATTGATACGGCCCCTCTCGAGGGCCCTTTCATTGTCACGCAGGCTGCCCCTCAACAGGGAATAACAATGAAGGCGGAGTGTGATGCTCATCCTTCGAACAAGTAATTCTCACCAACCTTATGTTCTTTTCCAAAAGTCAAGGATCGCATGTCTAATTATTTGGTTCTGCCCAAGCCATCCGCCGAAGCAACGATAGCCGGGGGGCGGGGGGGGGGGGGCAAACAATCCACCCCAAGGTCTGGCATCGAGCCGACCTTTACCTCGGGGGATGCCCCCGAAGTGCCTCAACTGGCCACTTTGGGGACCTGCTCAACTACTACCTCTGTGGTCAAAAGTGCAATGAACCATCGACGCTGAAAAGCTGCTTTGAAGAATCCTGCCTTTACCAGTCAAGATTTCAACGCCCTTAGCTCGGTGGATGCTTACCTTGGCACCGCTTGTTTCGCCTTTGAGGCGGCAGTGGACATCATGTCCAAAGGTTTGCTGGTACTATACCTTTTGAATTTACTTTATGTAGGAGCGAACTCTGTTCAGTCATCGGTGTTTATACACCGAAAGATTTTTCTAGAAAAAAGTACATACTGTCGTACTAGGCAGTAGCCCCCAAGACACTGGATGGTACATCCGACTGGTGGATTCTGTTAATTAGACAAGATATTGTTAATGCAGAGGCCAGTAGCCCCCAAGCCAAGTGTGGACACAAGTGGCCACATTGAGGCTTGGTAAAAAATGCCATTATTTTGCAGTCATCTCGGGAGAAGAATGAAGAACTGTCCAAGTAGTTGGCTCAAACCAAGACGCGGCTGAGTTCCTCGGAGGCCGAGGTGGCAAAAATAAAAACCTTCACCAGAGAAGCACACGGTAAGTGCATCCGGTGTTATGATTTATTTGTGGGGGACTCGAAGTTTGTGTTTGATGTTTGTTTGTTGCCTTAGCAGCGGTAGTCATCGGTTAATTAGAAACTGACTTGAAGCAGGCTCATGAAGAACAACTATATGCTGAGTCGCAGAGACAAGCCGACAATCTTGTTTTGACCCGGTGCAAGCAAGAGGTCAGTGCGCCGAAAGCGAAAAATAACCAACAAACCCAAGAAATTGATCGGTTGCAGGCCCAAATGGCTACTGCCTAGGCTAAAAGCCAAAAAATAGTGAAGCTATGTCCGGTAAGTGTTTCCTTTCGAATAAAGGATTTGACACGATTGCATGACTGCTTCGAACTAACATGTGCATCACCTGGTGTTGTTGACAGGCCAACCCAAAGAGGCTCTAGGCCCTTCATCCGAGGACACCCTTGCGTAGCTGACCGAGGAGCATGAAAGAGCTCGAAAGGTTATGAAGGTTGTTTTTAAAGCTTTATGGCCCAAAGAAGAAGATGTGCCGAAGGGCATGTTTGAGCTCACCGAACGCCTCAAAGGTGCTTGGCGCCGTACACAGGCTTGGAAGATATTGGCCTGCCGGGAGGGAGCTAGAGACGCATGGGCAATGATCAAGACACATTATACGAACATAGATATGGAACACCTTGCCGAGGTAGGTCCAGCTGGTCCCGACGGGGAGGAGGTTCCGACTTGCCTGGTCTAGGACAATATGATACCCGCCTCTCGTTTTTCTCCGCGGGACTGTAGCCTTAAGTCTTTGATAGACGGCCTTGATAAGTTTTAAGTTATGTAATAACTCCATGTATCCATGTACTTTACGTCATTTGAGTCGCTCATGTTGTACAGACTTTGTTAGCCAGCCTTCGGCTTCTCCCTCCTTGGCCAACGGCCAAGGAGTGCCTCCTACTTTTGGTCCGAACAAGTGGAACAGATATTTTGGATAGCAAGGCAATTAGGCTATGTGGCTTGAAAAACAAAGCGATCTAGAGCTTATGTCATATTGTTTAGGCGTAAGAAAAATCTTCCAAGAAAAATATTTCCTCTATCGGATCCTTTTCTTGGGTGATCATGTGTGATCATTACGACCTGCCTGATTAGGGCGGGATATATACCTCCGAGGTGGGCGTAAAGCCCCCAGTTATTATAATTTCACTTTGATCGCTGCCGACCAACTATTTTGTTAAGAACGCTAGCTTACGGCTTCACCCCTCTGGGCTACTGATCCGGTTGACTCGGTGGCAACAATCATAGAGGTGCTCCCTTTCCCTCCTAGCCGAACAATCAGGAATGTAGGGGGTAAGCACAGGAGCCAGGCAACCTAGCTTGGCCAAAACTTAAGTCAAGTTGATGCATATTAAGGCGAAAAACGATTAGAGTGTAAGGAGGCACCGATAGCGCTTGGAATATGTCTGGCTACGAAAAAGCCTGAAGTGTATTATGTGTTGTACATATAATATGTGTCTGAAGGAGTCATATCACTTCAGATTTACCGACCATAACTAGCAAGGGATGTTTTAACTTAAAAGAAAAGGCGAAAAGCGTATAGCTATTAAATTCTAAACATGGATCGGAAAAGGTAGAATGGGGGTGCCTGCGGTTAACCGTAAAAACGTCGGAGCAGGGCGACGTTCCAGGAATTTGGCTCCAGCTTGTTATCCTCAGGGTCTCGGATACGATATGCACCTCTAGTGAGCACTTGGTCAATTATGCATGGTCCGTCCCACCTTGGGTGGAGTTTATGCCTTTGCTTTTCCGGATGAAACCTCATGACCCGGTCACCTTTGTTGAATGCTTTCGTCCGGACTTCCCTACTCTTGTAGCGTCGTGCCTGTTGTTGGTAAAAGGTGGAATGCGCCCAAGCCACATCCTGCTCCTCTTTGAGAGCATCGAGGTCATACTGCCAATCTAGCTCAGCCCCCCTCTCTTCATACATGCGCACTCTAGGTGCGTCGTGAATCAGGTCGCATGGTAGGACGGCCTCGGCTCCATATACCATGAAGAAAGGTGTGTAACCTGTGGACCGGTTAGGCATAGTGCGTAAGCCCCATAGTACGGAGTCGAGATCCTCTACCCAATGGCAGTCGGCCTCCTTCAAGGAGCGGACCAAGCGTGGCTGATACCACTTAAAACAAGTCCGTTTGCACATTCAACTTGATTAAGTTGAATGCCCATCTTTGCGAACCACGCCTTGACCTCATTGGCAGTAAAATTTGTGCCATTGTCCATAATTATACTGCGGGGGGGACACCATAATGGTGCACTACGCCAGAGATAAATTCTACAACCTGGACGGCCTCGGCAGTTGTGACCAATTTTGCTTCGATCCACTTTTGAATTTATCTATAATGACAAGTAAGTATTTCTTTTTGTGCGAGCCCCCTTTAAGAGGGTCGACCATGTCCTCCCCCCATTCGGCAAAAGGCCAGGTAACCGGGATAGTCCTAAGAGCCATGGGGGCATGTGACTTTGATTGGCAAAAACCTGGCAGCTGGGGCACCACTGGACCAAGGTTTTTGCGTCCTCTTGGGCGGTAGGCCAATAAAATCCAGCTCAGAAAGCTTTACTGACTAGAGCCCGAGCTACAGCGTAATGGCCGCTCACTCTGGAGTGGATTTTTGGAAGGAGTACACATCCTTTCTCTTCGGCTATACACCTTCGGAGGACAGCTGTGACACTTCTTTTATATAGCTCTCCTTCGTGGACCAGATAGGCCTTGGATCGGCGAATTATCCTCCGTGCTTCGGTTTGGTCATCAGGTAGCTCGTTACGGAGCAAATACCCGAGGATGGGCGCTGTCCATGGCGCGATTACTGCCATGATTTCATGAGCCGAAGTTGTTTCCTCAATAGATGAGCATGATACTTGTGATCCGCGTTAGGTTTTCCGCGAAGAGGAGCGAGTGATGCAGCACAGTATAGATAAGTATTTCCCTCAGTTAGAACCCAGGTTATCGAACCAATACGAGTAGCACGCAATGCCCGTCTTCAGCGACTGCACACAAAGAAGCAAACACTTGCACCCAACGCGGGCAAGAGGGTTGTCAATCCCCTTGGACTCGTTATTTGCTAGCGAATGAAGTGTGTAGATGATAGTTGATAACAGTAAATTGCGAAATAAATAAAAGACAAATAATGGCAGCAAGGTAATGAAAGCTTTTGTAAATATATAAGTGAATAGACCCGGGGGGCATAGTTTTCCCTAGTGGCATCTCTCATGTAGTAGGCATACGGTGGGTAAACAAATTACTGTTGGGCAATTGATAGAAAAGCGTATAGTTATGCAATGTTTATTCCCGACAATAATCATGTATATATAGGCATCATGTCCATAAGCAAATAGGCCGACTCCTGCCTACATCTATTACTATTACTCCATGTCGAGAGCGCTTCTATGCTTGCCTCTCTAGTATTAAGTTCATGACAAACAGAGTAATGCTTGGAGAACAATGACATGATGTAGACAAAGAAAACTCAATCAATATCAATTAACCCCATCGTTTTATCCTTAGTGGCAACAATACAAAGACGTGTCTTGTCCCTTTCTGTCACTGGGATATATAGCACCGCCAGATTAAACCCACTACAACGCACCCCACTCACTGAAGAAATATCAATCTAGTTGGCCAAACTATTTCAATAGATCGGATTTACGAAGCTATAATAACTGATAACCCACAAGTATAGGGGATTGCAACGGTTTTCGAGGGTAGAGTATTCAACACAAATTTATAGATTCGACACAAGGGGAGCCAAAGAATACTTGAGAGTATTAGTAGTTGAGTTGTCAATTCAACCACACCTGGAGATTAAATATCTGTAGTAAAGTGATCAGTAGCACAGTAATATGACAGTTTTATAGAAGTAGCAACACCGACAGTAGCGGTAACAGTAGTAGCAATGGTTTTGTAGCAGTTGGAACAGTAGCAGCAGCAATAGTAACTTAGCAAGAGCAATAAGTGGAAAGCTCGTAGGCACTGGATCGATAACTCGTTGGATGATATTCATCATGTAACAGTCATAACCTAGGGCGATACAGAACTAGCTCCAGTTCATCAATGTAATGTAGGCATGTATTCCGTAAATAGTCATACGTGCTTATGGAAAAGAACTTGCATGACATCTATTGTCCTACCATCCCGTGGCAGCGGGGTCCAAAAGGAAACTAAGGAATATTAAGGCCTCCTTTTAATAGAGAACCGGAACAAAGCATTAACACATGGTGAATACATGAACTCCTCAAACTACGGTCATCACCGCGAAGTATCCCAAATATTGTCACTATGGGGTTGACGGATCATAACACGTAATAGGTGCATATGACTAGGCAAGATCGGATCATGAACATGGATATAGAGATGATAACATAAATGGTTCAGATCTGAAATCATGGCACTCGGGCCCTAGTGACAAGCATTAGGCATAGCAAAGTCATAGCAACATCAATCTCAGAACATAGTGGATACTAGGGATCAAGCCCTAACAAAACTAACTCGATTACATGATGAATCTCATTCAACTCCTCACCGATCAGCAAGCCTATGAAAGAATTACTCACTCCCGGTGGGGAGCATCATGGAATTGGCGATGGAGAAGGGTCGGTGATGACGAAGACCGAAGATTCCCCTCTCCGGAGCCCCAAACGGGCTCCAGATCTAGCCTCCCGATGAAGAACACGAGGTGACGGCGGCTCCGTATTGTAAAACGCGATGAAACTTTCTCTTTGATTTTTTTTCTCCGAAAATAGGAATTTATAGTGGCGGAATTAGGGTCAGTGGGGCCACGAGGTGGGCACAACCCACCAGGGCGGGCCCAGGGGGCCTGGCGCGCCCTGGTGGGTGCTGGCCACCGTGGCCCCCCTCTTCGGTGGATTTTGGCTCCAAAAATTCACATATATTCTGAAATAATTCTCCAAAAAGTTTCGTTCCATTCCGAGAACTTTTATTTCCGCACAAAAACAACACCATGGTAGTTCTGCTGAAAACAACGTCAATCCGGGTTAGTTCCATTCAAATCATGCAAATTAGAGTCCAAAACAAGGGCAAAAGGGTGAGGAAAAGTAGATAAGTTGCAGATGTATCAACTCCCCCAAGCTTAAACCTTTGTTTGTCCTCAAGCAATTCACTTGACAAACTAAAAGTGATAAAGAAAAACCTTTATGAACTCTTTTGTTCTTGTTTACATATATATGCTTAAGTAACACCCAGGTTTTCAGCAAAGATTATGACTAACCATGTCAACAATAACTCTTAGAAATTATATTAACTCATATCAATGACAAAAGCAACTAGCGAGCAATAATAAGATATCTCAAATGCCAACACTTTGTCAAAACAATCATGATACAATATGACAATAGTGGTATCTCGCTAGCCCTTTCTGAGACCGCAAAACATAAATGCAGAGCACCTCCAAAGTTCAAGCAGTGACTAAACATTGTAATTCATTGTAGAAAAGATCCAGTCATGCTGGACCCAACATCAACTATACACAATGCATGAGGATGACAATAGTGCTCTTAGGTCTGGCGCTTATTTGAGAAGGTGATGACTCAACATAAAAGTAAATAGATAGTCCCTTCGCAGAGGGAAGCATGGATTTGCAGCGGTGCCAGAGCTCAAAGTTTAAAATAGAGATAGATATAATTTTGGGAGGTACACCCTTCCTGTCAACGTCACAACCAAGAGTTATCAATATCTTCCATGCTAAACAAATTAGCGGTGATTCCCAAGCGGTAAAAGTAAAGGTTTACTCCCCCTCCACCAACAATCACACTCCATGGCTAGCCGTATCCATGGGTACTGTCCAAACCAACAACATTCCTGGGGGAGTTTTGTTTAATTATTTTTTATTTTTTATTTCGGGACTGGGAATCCCTATTACCGCCCCTCTCATGTAAGAAAAAGTGAATAAGCACTCATCATGAGAATAACCCGCTTAGCATGGAATATACTGACCGCCCCCTGTCGCTCCATGAGTGGTCCAGGCACACAAAACAGATGTTCATTTGAGTTTTTAGAGATGGCACATGCAAATTTACTTTGGAACGGCAGGGTAATACTGCATATAGGTAGATATGGTGGACTCATCTGACACAACTTGGTTTAAGGGTTTTGATGCACAAGCAGTATTCCCGCTTAGTAGAGGCGAAGGCTAGCAAATAGATTGAGAAGCGGCCAGCTAGAGAGCAAAAACGGTCTTGAACATGCATTACATATAATCAACATTGAATACTATCATGAGTAGGATATGGACACCATGGACATAAATATCATGAAGGCTATGTTGGTTTTGATTCAACTACATGCGTGAACATGTGCCAAGTCAAGCCACTTGAAACATTCAGAGGAGGATACCATATCATCATACCGCATCACAACCATTTTAATGCATGTTGACACCCAAGATAAATCATTATCCACTCCTAGCTACTTAAGCATGGCATGAACAACTATAATCTCTAATGGTCATTGCAAACATGTTTGATCATAATGAGTTGAATCAAGGGATACTAGGTTAAACATATTTACAAAAACAAAAACAAGTTGAGTTCATACCCGCTTTTCTCTGCCACAGTCAATTCATCAAATGTCGTCATTATTGCCTTTTACTTGCACGACCGAATGATAAGAAAATAATAATAGTGCAAGAGTGCCATGGACTAAGCTGGAATCTGCAAACATTTTATTCAAGAGGAGGAGACAAAGTAATATGGGCTCTTTGTTAGATAAATAATAATGCAGATGAGAGCCACTCAAAAATTTCATTGTGGTCTTCTCCTAGGTACGACTCAAGTAAAAAGAAAAGAATTTCAGAGAAACACACTGAAATATTTGTTGGAGTTTTTGGTTTTTCTTGAAGAAAGCAAATTAAAGAGGAAAAACAAAAACAAGAAAAACTATTTACACGGGAAAACTTCCAACAAGTAAAAGAAGAAGCGAGAAATATTTTTGGGTTTTCTTTTGATGCTACAATTAAACTAAGCTAGAAAGAAAAACTAAAAAGAAGTAGGAAATATTTTTGGATTTTCTCAAAAAAATTCAAACACACAAGAAGAAAGCGAGAAAGCAAATCTAGCATGGATATTGCAATGAAAAAGTGTGAACACCGACAACTGGAATGAAATGTGTGAACATGAATGAAATGTCAGTGGAAATACGTACTCCCACAAGCTTAGGCTTTTGTCCTAGCTTGGTAATCACCATCCGTCTGAATAATAATCTAGGCGATGGCTCACTGAGGCCCTCGGAGCAGACTCCGCGGCCCTCCTGGCCGCTTCAACCTCCACGGTGTACGCTTGGGATTCGCTCTCAAGGACATAATATCTTCCTCTAGTGTGAAAATCAAAGAGAGCAGGAGCAGGAAAAGCAACAGGCACAACTTTTTTTATTAAATCTCAAGTTATAGGTGTAGTTGGTGGCCGTACCCGTAAGGAACGTATGATGCTTCATGGCATCAAAGTCTAAATACTGAGTAGGTAGGATGGGGTCATTAGTCCATGGTGAAACATTTAATCTCTCAGCTACACGGGAGGCATAGATTCCTCCATAAAAATTACCACTAGCAACATTAAGCTGCAACCTCCGTGCAACAATTGCATCAAGATTATAATCCTTATTCCCAGTTATGGCAGTGTGTAAGAGACTCAAGTCATGAGCACACAACGTGCTACAATCTTGTTTGCGTACGATACATTTACCGTTAAAGAGCGCAAAATATTGTAATGATGGAAAATGGATACTGTTAATTCTCCCTTGTGTTACCCCACTATCTTCACCAAAACAAAGATTAACTAAAAATGATTCATACTCAGCTTTTGTTGGTTCATCGAGGGAACCCCAATATGGAAGTTTGCATGCTTCGCTAAACATTTCTAACGGCATGGTGAAGGAATGATCGTACAGGTTGAATGAAACTCTAGACTCACGAGAAAAATATTTAAATTTCTTTGTGAAGGTTTTCGTGAGTTCGAGGTGTTGGGGGCACTTATCTGCGATGAAGGGAGCAAGCTCTGTATTGAAAATAAATTGGTCAAATTCCTCCTTAATACCTGCACCTTCCATGAACTCGTCGCAAGGCCACAAGCATGATTTGCTGGCGGCATCTCGCATCGAGCTTTTGCTTGGTTCAACATAAGACCGTCGAACTGAGCTTCCACCTGATGAGCCTTCCGAGGATCTCCTCCTCGAAGAACTCCTAAAGAATTGCATTTTATTCCTATAAAAAATTCTAAAAAAAATTAGTCCACAAAAATTTTCTCAACAAAACTTTGTATGATTTTTAGCAACTACTCCTAAGCATGCATACAGGCTATATTGAGCATTCAAACTACTTAGAACTCTCAGCATTCAACATGCAAGCTCATCTACAGCAGTACCAAGAGTAGCTAAATACTCTAAAAATAACCCACTAATACAAAAACTAATTGGAGCAATGGAGGAGTCACATACCAAGTAGCAATCCCTCCAAAAAGTTTCAGTGATGGAGCTTCAAGCAAAGAGATCGAAATCCGTGGGTTTGAGAGCAAGAACACGAGAATGGTGCTTGTGGTGATTTTTTTCTGGAGGTAGGGGATGATGTGGGCTAAAGATATAAGTGAGGGGCCCACGTGGGCGCCACAACCCACCGGGGCGCGCGTGGGGGTGCTGGCTTCACCCTGGTGTCTTGTGGGCATCAGGTGCACCCCCCCCTCTGGTATTATTTGCACCCAAAATTCAGAAATATTCGAAAAAACCCGTGTTAAATTTTCAGGGCATTCTGAGAACTTTTATTTTTGGGTCATTTTTTATTGCACGGAGAAAACAAAAAACATGATAATCATGGCATTTTATTTTATTTGACTAGCTAAAACAGAAAATAAAAGGTGGGAGCAGAGAGTTGTGCTTACTAGATTCATTGACTTCATACCTCTCAAAAATGATCCATTAATAAGGTTGATCAAGTCTTATTAACAACCACTTCCGATTAGCATGAAACCGAAGAACTTTCGAAAAACACTAAGTTACCTCAATGGGGATGTGCATATCCCCGACAATAAGTATATCATATTTCTTTTTGGCAGTAGGAATAGGTAATTGAAAACTTCCAATAGTGATGGTCGGAGATTCTTCGATAATATTTATACCATTCACTTGAAATTATTTCTTCGGAAAGTGCACCGTATGCTTATTACCATTGATATGAAAAGTGACTTTGCTTTTATTGCAATCAATAACAGCCCCTACAGTATTCAGAAAGGGTCTACCAAGGATAATCGACATGTTGTCATCCTCGGGCATCTCAAGAATAACAAAGTCCGTTAAGATAGTAACATTTGCAACAACAACGGGCACATCTTCACAAATACCGATAGGTATGGCTGTTGATTTGTCAGCCATTTGCAATGATATCTTGGTAGGTGTGAGTTTATTCAAATCAAGTCTTTTATATAAGGAGAAAGGCATAACACTAACACCGGCTCCCAAATCACACAAAGCAGTTTTGACATAGTTTCTTTTGATGGAGCAAGGTATAGTTGGTATTCCAGGATCTCCGAGTTTTTTGGTACTCCATCCTTAAAAGAATAATTAGCAAGCATGGTCGAGATTTCAGCTTCTGGTATCTTTCTTTTATTTGTGATGGTGTCTTTCATATACTTAGCATAAGGGGCCATCTTCAAGATATCAGTTAAGCGGGTACGCAAAAAGACTGGCCTAATCATTTCAGCAAAGCGTTCAAATTCTTCACCATCCATTTTCTTAGATGGCTTAGGTGGAAATGGCATGGGTTTTTGGACCCATGGCTCTCTTTCTTTACCATGTTTCCTAGCCACAAAGTCTCTTTTATCATACCGTTTAGTTTTAGGTTGTGGGTTATCAAGATCAGGAGCAGTCTCTATTTCAACGTCATTATCTGGTTCTTTATCATTACTAGGTTAAGCATCATCGTGAACATAATCATTATCATTTTCATTATCACTAGGTGAATGTTCACTACCAGATTGAGTTTCAGCATCGGAAATAGAGACATCATTATTATCAGGAGGTTTTTGTGTCTCAGGTTCACTAGAGGTATGCAAAGTCCTATCATTTTTCTTTTTCTTTTTCTTTCTAGAAGGACTAGGTGCATCAGGATTAATTCTCTGAGAGTCTTGTTCAATTCTTTTAGGATGACCCTCAGGATAGAATGGTTCTTGGGTCATTCTACCTCCTCTAGTTACTACTCTAGCAGCAAAATCATGCATATTATTATTCATTTCATCAAGCAATTATTTTTGAGACTTAGCAACTTGTTCTAACTGAGTTTGAACCATAGAGGCATGCTTTTCTACACCTCTAACATCATTACTGATTCTAAATAGCAAGTCACTCAAGCGAGCAATCATATCAGAATTATATTTCAATTGTTTCAGAACATGAGCATTGAAATGGTCTTGCTTCATAATATAGTTTTCAAACTCATATAAGCATTGACTAGCATGTTTATTGTGAGGGATGTCTCTTTCATTAAACTTTAATAAAGAATTTACCTCTACCACCTATGGAGGTGGTGGTGCGTCAAGGCCATGTATTTCTTCAATAGGTGGCAAATTCTTGACATCCTCAGCTTTAATACCTTTTTCCTTCATAGATTTCTTTGCCTCTTGCATATCTTCAGGACTGAGAAATAAGATACCCCTCTTCTTTGGAGTGGGTTTAGGCAGTGGTTCAGGAAGAGTCGAATCATCATAATTGTTCAATATGTTATTCAATAATTCGTCATCTTGTTCAACAGTTCGTTCCCTGAAAACACAACCAGCACAACTATCTAGGAAGTCCCTAGAAGCATCGGTTAGTCCATTATAAAAGATATCAAGTATTTCATTTTTCTTGAGAGGATGATCAGGCAAAGCATTAAGCAATTGGAGAATCCTCCCCCAAGCTTTTGGGAGACTCTCTTCTTCAATTTGCACAAAGTTAAATATTTCCTGTAAGGCAGCTTGTTTCTTATGAGCAGGAAAATATTTTTTAGAGAAGTAGTAAATCATATCCTGGGGACTACACACACAACCAGGAGTAAGAGTATTGTACCATGTCTTAGCATCACCCTTTAATGAGAACGGAAATAACTTAAGGATATAATAGTAGCGAATCTTCTCATCATGAGCAAAGAGGGTGGCTATATCATTCAGCTTAGTAAGATGTGCCACTACAATTTCAGTTTCATAGCCATGGAAAGGACCAGATTCAACCAAAGTGATTTACTCTGGGTCAACAGAGAATTCATAATCCTTATCGGTAACAAAGATAGGTGAAGTAGCAAACTTAGGATCACATTTCATTCTAGCATTCAAAGTCTTTTCCTTATACTTGCGTAGCAATTTCGTAAGATCATTTCTATCCTTGCAAGAAAGAATTTCTCTAGTTATCTCTTCGTCCATAACAAAACCTTCAGGTATCTTAGGCATTTCAAACTTAAGAGAGCTAGGACTAGTAGGTGTTTCATAGTCATCATCAGTTTCATGAGCTTCATCAATTTCAACAATCTCATCAGTTTTAGTGGTATCATTCTCTTTAGCTCTAGCAATTTGTTAATCAAGAAATTCTCCTAGTGGCACATTATCATCAAGCATGGTACTAGCATCATCAATAGCATAAATCATAGCAGAGGTAGCATCATCAATAACTTGAGACATATCAGGATTACTAGCATGTGGTGGTGTTGCAAGCTTACTCATAACAGAAGGTGAATCAAGTGCAGAGCTAGATGGCAGTTCCTTACCTCCCCTCGTCTTAGAAGGAAAAATCTTAGTCTTTGGATCCTTCAGATTCTTCATAGTGATCAATTGATATAAATCCCAAGTGACTCAACAAATATTGCTATGCTCCTGGGCAACGGCGCTAGAAAAAGGTCTTGATAACCCACAAGTATAGGGGATCGCAACAGTTTTCGAGGGTAGAGTATTCAACCCAAATTTATAGATTCGACACAAGGGGAGCCAAAGAATACTTGAGAGTACTAGCAGTTGAGTTGTCAATTCAACCACACCTGGAGATTAAATATCTGCAGCAAAGTGATCAGTAGCACAGTAATATGATAGTTTTATAGCAGTAGCAACAGGGACAGTAGCGGTAACAGTAGTAGCAATGTTTTTGTAGCACTTGGAACAGTAGCAGCAGCAATAGTAACTTAGCAAGAGAAATAAGTGGAAAGCTCGTAGGCACTGGATCGGTAACTCGTTGGATGATATTCATCATGTAATAGTCATAACCTAGGGCGATATAGAACTAGCTCCAGTTCATCAATGTAATGTAGGCATGTATTCCGTAAATAGTCATACGTGCTTATGGAAAAGAACTTACATGACATCTTTTGTCCTACCCTCCCATGCCAGCGGGGTCCAAAAGGAAACTAAGGGATATTAAGGCCGCCTTTTAATAGAGAACCGGAACAAAGCATTAACACATGGTGAATACATGAACTCCTCAAACTACGGTCATCACCGCGAAGTATCACAAATATTGTCACTATGGGGTTGACGGATCATAACACGTAATAGGTGCATATGACTAGGCAAGATCGGAGCAATAACATGGATATAGAGATGATAACATAAACGGTTCACATCTGAAATCATGGCACTCGGGCCCTAGTGACAAGCATTAGGCATAGCAAAGTCATAGCAACATCAATCTCAGAACATAGTGGATACTAGGGATCAAGCCCTAACAAAACTTACTCGATTACATGATGAATCTCATCCAACTCCTCACTGACCAGCAAGCCTACGAACTCACTACCGATGGGGAGCATCTTGGAACTGGCGATGGAGAAGGGTTGGTGATGACGAGGACCGGAGATTCCCCTCTCCGGAGCCCCAAACGGGCTCCAGATCTGGCCTCCCGATGAAGAACAAGAGGTGGCGGCGGCTCCGTATCGTAAAACACGATGAAACTTTCTCTCTGATTCTTTTATCAGAAAATAGGAATTTGTAGTGGCGGAATTAGGGTCAGTGGGGCCACGAGGTGGGCACAACCCACCAGGGCGCGCCTAGGGGGCCTGGAGCGCCCTGGTGGGTGCTGGCCACCCAGGCCCCCCTCTTCGGTGGATTTTGGCTCCAATAATTCACATATATTCTGAAATAATTCTCCAAAAATTTCGTTCGATTCCGAGAACTTTTATATCTGCACAAAAATAACACCATGGTAGTTCTGCTGAAAACAGCGTCAGTCCGGGTAAGTTCCATTCACATCATGCAAATTAGAGTCCAAAACAAGGGCAAAAGGGTGAGGACGTATCAATAATCATGCAAATAAGAATCATAATAGAACTCAGAGAAGACTCAAATATTTTTCATGAATAATCTGAACATAATCCCACAATTCATCGGATCCCAACAAACGCACCGCACAAAGTGAGTACATCGAATAGATCACTGCGAAGATGTGGTGAACTTTGTATTGAAGATCAAGAGAGAGAGATAGCCATCTAGGTACTAACTACGGACCCATAGGTCTGTAGGGAACTACTCATACATCACCATGGGAGCAGCAAGGTTGATGTAGAGGCCCTCCATGATCGACCCCCCTCCGGCAGGGCACCGGACGAGGGCTCCAGATGGGCACACGGTGGAACACAGACTTGTGGCGGTGGAAAAAGTGTTTCGGGAGTCTCTCTAGGGTTTTTGGAATACATTAGAATTTATAGGCCAGAGAGGGGCGTCGGGAGATGCCAGGGGGAGCCACCACACAACAGGGCACGACCACCCCCCTGGGCGCTTCCTGATGTGTGGTCCCTCCATTGTGCAGCCTCTGGTCACCTCCCGAAGCTTCCAGGTCTTCTTTTGGTCCGGAAAAAACATAAAAAAATTCATGGCAATTGGACTTCGTTTGGTACTGTAAACCTGAAAAGCCAAAAACATGCAGAAAACAACAACTGGCGCTAGGCACTGGGTTAATAGGTTAGTGCTCAAAAATAATATGAATTGGTAAATAAATATCCAAAAAGCATCCTATAATGATAATATTATAGCATGGAACAATAAAAAATTATAGATTTGATAAAAACAGAATTTTTGATGTGACATGCTACCCAACATGTAATCTATTGCAGGTATGATCATTGGGAAACGATGAATTAATAAACATCAACATACTAATATTCATAAACATAAGTAACATAATCATCAAGTTTCAAAATATACGATCCTTAAAGAATGTTCACCCCCTATTCAATTTATCATATTAGCATGGCATGGCTCCGTCTTCACCACATAAATACAAATGTCAAGCACCATGACGTGGCTTGAGACTGCGTCGGTATTTCCCCAAAGAGGAAGGGATGATGCAGCACAGCTACGGTAAGTATTTCCCTCAGTTATGAAACCAAGGTTATCGAACCAGTAGGAGAACCAAGCAACACTATGTAAACGGTACCTGCACACAAAGAACAAATACTTGCAACCCGACGCGTAGGAGAGGTTGTCAATCTCTCGACGGTAAAAATATAGATTAGTTTGTATGAGATTGGATAAATAGATCGCACAAGAACACAAAATAAAATATGCAAATAAAAAGTGCAGCAAGGTATTTTTGGGTTTTCGGAATAATAGATCTGAAAACAAATGCGGAAAAAGATAGATCGGAAAGCAAAATATTAAAAGGATAGACCCGGGAGCCGTAGATTTCACTAGTGGCTTCTCTCATGAGTATAGCACACGGTGGGTAAATAAATTATTGTTGGGCAATTGATAGAAGATCAAATAATCATGATGATATCCAAGGAAATGATCAATATATAGGCATCACGTCCAAGATTAGTAGACCGAAACGATTCTGCATCTACTCCAATTACACTACACATCGACCGCTATTCAGCATGCATCTAGTGTATTAAGTTCATGGAGAAATGGAGTAATGCAATAAGATCGATGACATGATGTAGAAAAGATCTATTCATGTAGGAATAGACCCCATCTTATTATCCTTAATAGCAACGATACATGCGTGCCTCGCTGCCCCTTTTGTCACTGGGAGAGGACACCGCAAGATCGAACCCATCACAAAGCACCTCTTCCCATGGCAAGAAAAATCGATCTAGTTGGCCTAACTAAACCAAAGATTCAAAGAAGAAATACGAGGCTATAAATAATCATGCATATATGATATCAAAGAAGACTCAAATAATATTCATGGATAGAAACTGATCATGAACTCAAACTTCATCGGATCCCAACAAACACACCGCAAAAAGTCTTTACATCAAATAGATCTCCAAGAGACCATTGTATTGAGAATCAAAAGAGAGAGAGAAAGCCATCTAGCTACTACCTATGGACTCGTAGGTCTATGGTGGACTACTCACGCATCGTCGGAGAGGCAACAATGAGGATGATGAACCCCTCCGTGATGGTGTTAGATTGCATCTCATGGTTCTGGAACTTGCGGCGGCTGGAAGTGTTTTTTGTCAACTCCTCTAGGATTTCTAGAATATTTGGGTACTTATAGAGCTGAGAGGCGGTGGAGGAGACCCCCGTGGGCCCCACAACCCATCGGGGCACGCCAGGGGCTTCTGGCACGCCCTGGTGTATTGTGGGCCCCATGGGCCTCCTCCTAGGTGTTTCCTTGGCTCACAAGTTGTCTTCTGGTCCAAAAAAATATCCAAAAAGTTTCGTGGCAATTGGACTCCGTTTGGTACTGTTATTCTGCGAAGTAAAAAAACAAGCAAAAAACGGCAACTGGCACTGGGCACTATGTCAATAGGTTAGTCCCAAAAAATAATATAAAGTTGTTATAAAATGATTATAAAACACCCAAGAATGATAATATAACAGCATGGAACTATCAAAAATTATAGATACGTTGGAGACGTATCACACCACGGTGTCAAGTCAGGCAATTGGATCATACTTTTTAACGCGCTTCAGCTTTTTATTCCTCACGCAATATGTGAGCATGAACCATGGATATAGCATAAAGGTGGAATAAAATATGGTGGTAGGTATCAAATGGGTAAAAGTGGAGAAGAAAGTCTCACATCAACTTGACGTATCAACGGGCTTGGAGATGCCCATCAATAGATATTAATGTGAGGAGTAGGGATTGCCATGCAACGGATGCTCTAAAGCTATAAGTGTACGAAAGATCAACGGAAGCTAAGTGGGTGTGCATCCAACTTGCTTGCTCATGAAGACCTCGGGCATTTGAGGAAGCCCGGCATCAGAATATACAAGCCAAGTTCTATAATGAAAAATTCCCACTAGCATATGAAAGTGGCAAAACAAGAGACTCTCTATATGAAGAACATGGTGCCACTCTGAGGCATAAGTGTGGAAAAAGAGGTAGTAGCATTGTCCCTTCTCTCTTTTCTCTCATTTATTTCTCTTAAATTTTCTTCTTCTTCTTTTTTCTTTTTTTCTTTTGATATGGCTGATATAGTTAAGACGACATTCCGGTATGCTGTCATCTTTGGGTCCTTTGCATCAAATTCGCCATCTACTTGTGATATGACGAGGTTGGAGTCACCTCGGACTTCCAGACGCTGGACTCCCATAGACGCGGCTATCCTTAGTCCGCGTAGCAGAGCCTCATATTTGGCTGCATTATTTGAGTCGGTATATATGATTTGCAACACATACCGTATATTGTCACCGGTGGGTGAGGTGAGAACTACCCCAACTCCTAGCCTAGCCAACATTTCAGAGCCGTCGAAGTACATTGTCCAATGTGAGTATGTACTGTATTCTCTAGGGTGTTCGGCCTCTGTACATTCGGCCATGAAATCGGCAAGAACCTGAGATTTAATAGCTCGGCATGGGCGAAAGATAATTTCGAAAGGGAGGAGTTCTATTGACTACTTAGCGATGCGCCCAGTTGCGTCTCTGTTGTTGATGTTGTCGCCTAAAGGGACTTTAGATGCCATGATGATAGAACACTCCTAAAAGTAGTGTCGTAACTTCTGAGATGCCATAAAGACTGCGTAGGCGATCTTCTGGTAGTGAGGATATCTCGTTTTACACGGGGTCAGTACCTTTGAAACATAATATACTGGCTTACGCACTTGGAATTTATGACCTTCAGCATTACGTTCGACCATGAGGACCGCGCTGACGACTTGATTAGTGGCCGAGATGTATAGCGACATTGGCTCACCCACTCCAGGCGTTGCGAGTATTGGATTGGTAGCGAGGAGCTTTTTAATTTCTTCTAGAGCATCTCCTGCCTCGCTAGTCCATTTAAAATTCTTCGTTTGCTTTAGGAGTTTATACAACGGCAAAGCTTTTTCTCCTAGTCGAGATATAAATTGACTAAGGGTGGCCACGCGACGGATAACTTTTGAACATGCTTGAGTTCGGTTGGTATTGCCAACGCAACCAGGGCTTGGATTTTGGCTGGGTTGGCCTCATTACTCTATGGAAAACAATCAATACGAGCAGTTTTCCTGCTGGTACCCCGAAGACACACTTCTCTGGATTGAGATTAATGTGGTATACCCGGAGACTGGTGAATATTTCACCAAGATCCTTGACTAGCTATCGGACGTCCTTGGTTTTGACAACCATGTCGTCTACATAGGCCTCGGTTGTTTTGCCGTTATGTTTCTCCAGGCATGTCTGAATCATATGCTGGTACGTTGCGCCGACGTTTTTTTAATCTGAATGGCATTGTATTGAAACAAAATGGCCCATACGGCGTTATGAAGGTTGTTGCTTCTTGATCGGATTATTCATTTTGACTTGATGATACCCCGAGTATGCTCTAGGAAGCACAGAGAATCGTGTCCTGCCATGGCATCAATGATTTGGTCTATGCATGGTAGAGGAAAAGGATCCTTGGGTAGACTTTGTTAACGTCTTTAAAATTGACACATAGCTACCAAGATTTGTCCTTGTTTGGTACCATCACGAGATTAGCCAGCCGTTCAAGGTGTTTTATATCTCGGATGAACCCAGCCTCCAGTAATTTGGCTGGTTCATCGCCCATGGCTTGACGTTTAGGTTCGGAGAATCGCCGGAGTTCTTGTTTGACTGGTTTAAATACTTTGATGATATTCAAGATGTGCTCATCCAAATATCTTGGGATTCCTGGAATATACGATGGGTGCCAGGCAAAAATATCCCAATTTTCCCAAAGGAAGTTCCGCATGGCTTCGTCAATCTCTGGGTCAAGCTGGGCACCGATGGGCGCCGTTCTATTTGGGCCCGTTGGGTGTACTTAGAATTTGACAGTCTCGACTACTGGTTTAAATGAGGTTGACTTAGATCTTTTATCCAGAATGACATCGTCCTTGTTAATCGAAGCCCGAAGTGTCGTTAACTCTTCGGTTGCGAAGGCCTCGACCAGAGACTACAGAGCGAGTGAGGTTGTTTTTATTCTCGGCCCTGAGTGCCCTATCTGGGTTGCAGGTAATAGTGATCACTCCATTAGGGCCTGGCATTTTGAGTTTCATGTATCCATAATGGGGTATGGCGTGAAACTTTGCGAAAGCATCCCGTCCAAGAAGGGCATGGTAACCACTTCGAAAGGGTACGACATGGACTATCAATTCCTCGGACCGGTAGTTCTCGGGAGTACCGAAGACCACATCGAGGGTGATTTATCCCTTGCATCGCGCTTCTCTACCGGGAATAATTCCTCTGAACGTAATAGAGCTGTGCCGGATGCGAGTTCTATCCAGCTGCATTTTTTCGAGTGTGCCCTCGTAGATGAGGTTTAAGCTGCTACCACCGTCCATTAGCACTTTATGTAGCTGGCATCCGTATACTATTGGGTCAAGGACCAGGGCGGTTGGACATCAACTTAGATCGACCGTCGGCTGATCGTGTTGCTCGAACGTGATCGTCGTGTATAACCATGCAGCCGAAGGTGTGTGTATCTGGGTGTGGCCGAACTCCCGTAGCGCTCGTTTTCTTTGATTCCCCAATCTGTACGTTTGGTAGATCATCAAGACCTCGGCTTCATCCGAAGACTTTGTCGGGTGACTAATAGCGCAACTATTTGTAAGGAGGGCCTCGCCACCTTTGTGCACTTGTTTCACAACCCAACAAGCTCGAAGGCTATGGGTTGGATTGGTGTTGAGCAGAGCTGAGTGTATAGGGCACAGTTTGTCCAGAAGTCTGTCTAGACCGGTCTGTGATCCCACATTTTTTTCCTTTTTTACAATGGTTCTGCTAGCATAGGGCGCCTAGAAGGCTCCCGTTTTTGAGTGGGGTTGGAGCTTTTAGAGTCTCCTGACCGGATGGGTTCTTTGGCCAAACACGTGTCCTCCATGGCGCAAAATTTTAGTACCAGCTCGGAGAAAGTCTGAACTCAGCGTCGGGCGAGGGCATTTAACACCCCATCGTTGTCACAATTGTGGCAAAAGGCGGCGAGGACTTATGTGTCAAGGCAGTCGGATATTCTGTTCTTAATGAACAGGAATCTCGACCAGAATTGGCAGACAATCTCCCCGGTTCGTTGTTTTATATAGATTAGGTCCGAGATGCCGGTAGGCCCCGAATTACTAGGACAATACTCTATGTGGGGGTGGGTGGGATCAAATATTTCAATCAGATTGGAGGGGACTCCAACATGCCCCGTGTTCCTTACGAGAAGATTGTATGGAGTGGGAGGCATCCGGGTTTGGCTTAACATCTGAAACACCCATCCTCTCTATCCGATGAATCCTATGCTCATCCCTCGAAGGGGAGTTTGGATCCGAGGTTTCCTCAACTTGAAAGCCATCAGTCGAGCTAGTCAAAGGAGTATAAAGCTCCGAACGGAGTTCCAGATCGCCCCCTGCCACCTCAAAGGGGGAGTGTGGCTTGGGATCCACTGTGTCCTCAGATGACCCATTGGTGAAAATCATCGATACAACAGGGATTCTAAGGGGATTTAGATTGCCAATCAGCGAAGCCATCGTTCCAAGGAAATCACACAGAGAGCTCTCAATGAAATCACCAATGTCGGTGTCAAAATCAGCAAACCTCGGGTAGGGGGGACCATGCTGTGAGATCAGATCGATGGGTAGTAAGAGACAGGAGACACGAAGCTTTTACCCAGGTTCGGACACTCTTTAAGGAGGTAAAACCCTACGTCCTACTCTTCCTTATATTATGGGTGAATAAAGGTACATAGTTGATCTACCTAGAGATCGTAAGTTGTGGTCTAAGCGCTAGGGGTGATGATGATGAATGTCTGTGTATCTGATAACCCACAAGTGTAGGGGATCACAACAGTCTTCGAGGGAAGTATTTTACCAAAATTTGTTGATTCGACACAAGGGAAGCCAAAGAATATTTATCGGTCTTAGCAGTTGAGGTGTCAATTCAGCCACACCTGGTTATCCTCTGTCACAAAGATTTAGTAGCACAACAATATAGTAATAGAAATAGTAACAGTAACAACAACAGTTTTATAGTGATGGTAACAACAGTAGCAGTAATAGTAACTTAGCAAGCTTTAGTATGTAAAAGCGTAGGCCATGGATCGGTGATGGATAATGATTTAGATGGCATTCATCATGTAACAGTTACACACTAGAGCGACACAGAACTAGCTCCAATTCATCAATATAATGTAGGCATGTATTCCATATATAGTCATATGTGCTTATAATAAGAACTTGCATGACATCTTTTGTCCTACCCTCCCATGGTAGTGGGTTCCATAAGGAAATATAAGGGATATTAAGGCCTCCTTTTAATAGAGATCCGGAACAAAGCATTAACACATGGTGAATACATGAACTCCTCAAACTACGGCAATCATCGGAAACAATCCCAATTATTGTCACCTTGGGGTATGCGGATCATGACATGTAATAGGTGCATACAACTTGCAAGATATTATCTATAACACTCTCATATTGATGGAAACATAATAGGTTCAGATTTGAAATCATGGCACTTGCGCCCTAGTAACATGCATTAAGCATAGCAATGTCATAGCAACATCAATCTCAGAACGTAGTGGATACTAGGGATCAAGCCCTATCAAAATAACTCAGTTACATAATAAATCTCATCAAATCCCATCACCATCTAGCAAGCCTACAAAGGAACTACTCACTCCCGGTAGTGATCATCATGGGGGTGTTGATGAAGAAGGGTTGGTGATGACGACGGTGACGAATCCCCCTCTTCGGAGCCCCAAACGGACTCCAGATCAGCCCTCCCGAGGAAGAACAGGAGGTGGCGGATTTAAACTTCTCTCCTTTTTGTTTCTCCGGAAATAGGAATTTCTAGGACTAGAATTAGGATGTGGAGCCATCAAGGCGCGCCTAGGGGGGTGGCCGCGCCCTATTGGCTTGGCACCAACAGGTGCCCCCCCCCTCCGGTGGGTCTTCGCTCCATTACTTTTTATATATTCTAGAAAAATTCTCCAAAAAGTTTCGTCCAATTCTGAGAACTTTTATTTCTGCACAAAAATAACATCATGGTAGTTCTGCTGAAAACAACGCCAGTCTGGGTTAGTTTCATTCAAATCATGCAAATTAGAGTCCAAAACAAGAGCAAAAGTGTTTGGAAAAGTAGATACGTTGGAGACGTATCAGTATCTTCTACGGACTAAACCCTCAGGCTTATATATGCGTCGGGGGTATCTAGGGTTACATATGGTTGGTTGCCATCTAGGGATTACATGCTGAATCTAATGGTCACACTTGGAGTACACATTAGGTCTTCGGTGAAGTTCGATGTGCTTACACCACAAGTTAAGGGCCTCCAGATTCCTTCATTCTTGACGGGCCTACAGCCTGGCCCACAGATTAGGCCAGCTCGGCCGGGACCCCCTAGTCTAGGACACTGTCACCCGTACACTTCTCCAATGAGTACACGACACCTCCCAAGAAGAGAGATGAGTCACCTAGGAGAAGGAGTAGAAGAGATGAGTCACCTCGGAGAGAGAGAAGGAGTAGAGAAGATCGTTATGAATGAAGACCTTCCCGGAGAAGCAAGGATTCAGAGAGAAAGGACAAGCACACCAAGAGCTACACAAGAAGAATACATCAATCTCATGTTGGTGAATGGGTTTTTGGCTCCGACTCCGACAACCAATCCGAGAGAAGTTATCATTCCAACTCCGACTATAGTCAAGATGAAGGTGTTGCCGGACTAGCTCTCTTATCCTCCAACTCATGTGACCTATTTGACTCACCAAATGAAGGAATTGGAAGATTCTTCATGGCTAAAGGCCCCAAGGTATCACACCCGGAATTCATTGACTTCAATAGTGATGAAGATGACTTATTAGGTGATGATGACTTGCTTGATGATAAAACTAGTGATGTTAGCTCTAAATAACTTGCTAGTAATCATGATAGCCAAGATGAATCGTTGATGATGCTAAGAAGGAGATTGAGCGCTTAACTAAAGAACGAAACACTCTTAAGTTAGCTCATGAATCTTCTAAAGAAGATCATAAAGAGATTCTAAGAAATCTTGAGAAGCTACGCCTCGAGAAGCTAAATTTAGAGCAGGAGCATGAGTTTCTTAAAGCTATCAATGACGGTATTCGAAAGAAGAGTTCTTATATTGTCAAATGACCCCTTTTGTCTACTTTTATGCCACAAGGTAAAACTAAGAAAACTAGTAGCCAGGGCAAGAAGAGTATTTCATCTAGTAGCAACAACAAAAATGCTAAATCTAATGATGTTGCTTCTAGTAGATCTATTGGTTCCACTAATGAATCTCTTAGCTAAGTTACACTTGAGAAAGAAAACAATTTATTTAAAGGAATTATAGAGAAAGGTGTCTACAAAAGTCTTGCCAGGAGTAAGCAATTCGAGGAGATTGTACGCAAGCAGGGATGGCATCGGAAGAATCAAGGTGTTGGTTTTGAACAAAATTTCAATGCCAATGGAGTTGAATGGGAAGAAGATCAATACCCCAAGACGAAGTTTGTTCCTCAACAATAGAACTATGATCATACTCTCTTTAAGGGAACACGAGCTCAAGATGATCTTCCACCACATGACCACAAGCTAAACGTCAAGGTCAAGCTTCAAGAGGAGATTGGCTCATTTGAAGAACCACCTCAAGCTATGGTCAAGTGGGTTCCCAAGACTACTGCAAGTGCTACTTCAACTCCAAGGATTCCCATCAAGTTGACATAGGTCCCAAAGAAGAATAAGTAGAGAGTTGTTGAGGGCGACTCCGCTAACAAAATTCACTCACATTCATTTATGGAAAAAACTTGTGCAATCAACTACAACATTATGCACTAGTTCAAGGAGTCACAAACCCTCTTGTTCATAAGCAAAGGACAAGGTATTCAATGAATCCATGGACATCATCATAGGATCATTGCACTCTATGCCCATATATACCCATGTAGGTGCTGAGAGTATCAAAACTTCAAGGATTGCTCCCAACTCTAGATGATCTTCATCAACAATTAGCATCCACTACTACAACATCTACATGAAGTCTTCAACGACAAAACCCAAGGTTAGTTCATCCCTATTAGGGGGGGTATCACGTCTAGGGGGAGCTTTGCTCTAAGGTTTGAGCTAAAGCAACTCTAATGGTGTGAACACATTAATGCTTTATGTAAAAGTGGCAACCCCACTTGTGCTTGAACGATGAGTATGACCTATGATCAAGTGTTCTCACTTGGATACTAAGTCAATATACTCATATATAGATGACTTTGTCATCGACCATTGCTTGATAGATACTAGAGTTGATTGTGCATATTGACATGTTTCATTTGCTATCTTATTGAGTGAGCATGTTGCTATGCATACTTTTCCCATTCGAGAACATCCAATTGTGGTTTGTTTGGTTTTGATTTTCTAGCCAATTGGATGTACAAGAATGCCTAAGAATCTTCTCTAGCTATCTATGTCAACTTGTCTCAAATTCATTCTTGATATATCATAAAATTTGAACAAGCTGCTTTTCGGATCCTCTGGGTGAGGAGCACTCGGAGTCAACGATCCGTCTAGGGATGGCTTCCAAAACTTTCTAAGTGTATTTCGGTCAGACCAACTCTTACACTCTCGGTCTCACCGAAGTCACTTGGACTGATTTGGTTTTCAATCTCGGTACCACCAATGTAAACTCGTCGGCGTCACCGAGCTACACTGTCTCACGCAGCTGTACACTTCAGTGCCACCGGTTCGTTTGATTCGTTGTCACCGACAGCGAATGGGTATATATAGTCGTGCAGATTGGACTTTGAACATTTCTTCAAACCCTTCGCTCCCGCACCCATTGATGTCGTCGCCATGGTCTACGGATCATCTTCGTCGTCTCCCGCACGCCCTCGCCGCAGGATTCCGCCGCTGTCAATGGAAATCAACCCCACTGTTGCCGCCGTGGAGGGATTTCACCAAGTTAGGGTAAATCTTGATCTCTTTTGTTCTTCTAAATCCTATTCTATGCACGGAATATCGCGCCTAAACTTTTGCCACAATGCGCACCTTCCCATCCTCACAAATTATTCTTAGATTCGAGCGAAATTTTTAGGTTTAGGGTTCCGTGGTACTCACTTCGGACGTTCCGATTGGATTGAATCGGAGTCACCGATGTCATTTCGGCAACAACACACATGAAAGAGATGCTCTAATCAATGCCACCGATTTAGGTTTTCAGAAGCATCATGTGCGCTTCGGAGGGACCGGGACACACTGTCAGATTTCGGGCTTCGCAAAACCCAAAGAGGTTCGAACTCAGGGGCGTGTGCGAAGATCCAAACCAGCTTCGACCTCAAGCTCACAGCTCGACATCCTAGCCCGACGAACTCACACAATCGCGGGGAAGAACACTAGCACACGGGGATTTACCCAGGTTCGTGCCGCTGCGAAGCGTAAAACCCTACTCATGCTTATGGTGGATTGCCTCACGAGGAGGTTTGTGGATGAACTAGTACAGTGGTGAGTAGCCTCGCGAGGGAGCTCGGGTGATGTTTTTTCTATCCACTTCTATGGAGCAGCCTAACCTCTATTTATAGTGGCCCGGGTGATCTTCCCTTATCGCAATGGCGGGAAGGGATCCCACAACGGCCAAATTCGAAGGGGGACAAGGAGTACACCTTATCCTGACGAAAGGTGGTCTTCGCCTGCAAAGTAGCCGGTGGTGATGCAGAGGTGGGCTCGGTGATGACGTCCGTCCTGCGGGGCTCGTGGTCTTGGTCTCGTTGCGCCGGAATGGAAACCTTTGGGGGGTGCCTTGGGAACCTGCGTACGTCTTTGCCTCCTTTGCACCAAAGAGGAAACTGTCTCCTCTGCGCGCTGGTGCCCGCCTGGCCTGGCTTGTGTCACCCCCGACCTCCCGAGGCTGAGCGCTGCATAGGGATCTCCCGCCCCTTGGGAGGTGACCTAGGGAGGCCTCCTCCCTCCGGGGGTCCTGGCGTCGTCCCCCTCACGAGGGTGGGGCTCCCGTGAGGGCCTTGTCTTGAGTGAGGCCGCACTGGGCCACACTTGGCTGTTGAAGTGGGCCACGCCCTGGGCCGCAGGCCGGCAGGTCTGGGTACCCTCGTTCCCAGAACACTGACGGCAGCCCCCGGACCCAAGGCGCGCTTGGGTTGGCTTCGGGGCGAAGCCGAAGAAGCAGACCTGAGTGCCGTGGGCCCCAATCGCCTGCGGACCCAACCTGATGCGTGGCGCATAATGAGACGCGGACGCCTCCGCTCTCCGAAGACATCGGG
The DNA here is from genome assembly GCA_039707655.1 of Elymus sibiricus. NCBI lineage: Eukaryota > Viridiplantae > Streptophyta > Magnoliopsida > Poales > Poaceae > Elymus > Elymus sibiricus. Next base: position 214,258,851 of record CM077675.1, read on the forward strand.
AACCGCCCCGAGTCAGGCTGACGCGAACCCTGCGCGCCGCGCCGGTCATCATTGCCCTTCCTTGAATGCGGCTGTCCCCTTGTGTCTTCCCCCCCTCGGGGCACGCGGATGTGACCCGCCGAGGGCAGATGAAGCGGCATGAAGCAGGGCTGCACGCCGACCGAGTCTGGCATGTGGCGCCCGAGGAGCGCACGGCGCCTCCATTCCCCACGACGCCCCATAAGCAGCGGTTGCGCCTATAAACCCGCCCCGCCCGGGGGGTCATGCCATCCTGACGCGCCCTCTCGCTTCCCATCCTTCCAAAGATATCTCCCACATCTTCCTCTCTTCCCATACCCTCCATGGCATCTGGAGGGAGTGCAGCTGGTGCGGGGAAGCGCACAGGGTCTTCGGCTCAACCGCCGGCCCCTGGAGGCAGTGGCGGGGGGCCTTCGAGGCCGGCCCAAGCACGCCGGCGCTGGGCCATCATCGACGAGTAAGTGTTCTGTCACCCACCCCCTTCTCTTGTAGCCATGCCCGATACATCGGGCCTGATTGTTTCCTCCTCCCAGGGCGCCTATGCCCAATAGGCGCAGGCTCGACGAGCTCCAGGAGGAGGCGGACGCGTTCAGGGCCCAGCTGGCGGGCGCCGAGGCCGCCCTTCAGGCCGCGCTCAGGGGCGAGGAGGAGGCCAAGGCGGAGCTGGCATCCCTTTAGGCCCAGATCAAGGGAGCAGCTGACGCCGTGCAGGCCGCCCAGGATGAGGCGGCGCACGAGAAGATGGTGGAGGCGCAGCGCGCCAAGCAATACCTGGACATTGCCCACCGCGTAGTTGGTGCGGTTGGCCGGTTCGTCGGGGAAGCCCCTACGCTGCCGTGCATGCACCGCGACGGGGGCTACCTCCACTTCTTCGGCAAGGTGGTGGAGGCGCTGGAGACCGACGTCTCCCGGGTGGACGAGGACAATGTGTCCAGCGCGCGCGACCTCATGGACATCGTGCTGACACGCGTCTTCTCCAACCTGCGCCGCCACGTCCCGGAGCTTGATCTCCCCCGCATCATGGAGCCGGTGCCCGAGGAGCTCCAGAGGCCCCTCAGGGATGAGGTGCACCAGCACGTGGAGTCCCTGGTGGAACGGTTCGTCCAGGAGCCTTCCTCCGACGAGGGCGACGACTCCGGCGCCGAGGCTGGCGGGGGTCTGGATGGTGACAGCGGCTCCTCCGCCTAGGCTTCCCCTGTTTTCTTCCTTTGGCTCCTGTTACATCAAGAAGCACTTGGCCCCTGAGGGCGTTGAACTTTTGTGTTTTACCGTCGTCTTCCTCCCTCTTCTTTTAAACCGTTGGTTGCTTGTTTTGTGCGACGCGCCCTCGTCCCTTCCGCGGAGTTTTGTGTCATCGTTGGTGCGGCACCGCGCACTCCATCGTACCTTCGCTCGTCCCGCTGTGCCGTTGCTCCGCGCCCGGCGCTCTTCGTGAGGTCCGCGGAGGTGTTGCACTACGCCCGGCGATGACGGCCTGCCGTGGCCTCACGAGGCGGACGCTCCTGAGGGGGAGCGTGCCGCCCCAAGACCAGGGTTTTAGCGACGATGCCTAGAGAGGCCGGACTCCTTCCCTTGCTCTGCCCTTCCCTGTACCTGGAGCCACAGGAGGCCTGATAGGGGAACGTAGTAAACCGTAGCGCCTGCATTCTCACGTTAGCGTTCCTGTCTCATACCCAGCATTCGGGCTATCATTGAATCAAAAGGTTTCTGCTCTTTACGGTTGGGGTATTTAGCTTGGCAGGCCGTGGCAAGCTCATGCGTTGTGAGGTGCAGTTGGAGCGCCTAGGGAGCTCTAGGATCTCGCCAGGGAGGGCTTCTTCCTTGCGAGCGCAATGGTTTGGGGGCCTTCTTAGTCCTCTGTGTCGGCGGGGCCCAGTCCCGTGCATACCTCGACCGCCGTTGGGGCGTCCGGATCACCAGGACGAGACCAAGGGGCGAGGGGCTACGTGACCAGTGAGGCTCCTGAGTCGCGTTGCTCAAGAGTCTCCCTTAACGCTCAAGCGGCCCCCATACCCTTCCTTGTTAGTTCCTTCCCCGGGAGGAGCCTGAGCCTCCTGAGGCTCCTTGATGCCGCGCCGGTTGCGGCCGATGCCCCTGAGCGAGGATCGGCCACCAATAGATGGACGCTTCTGGAGCAACAAGCGCCTGCCGGCTTGCCTGGGGACGCCGCGTGAGGACCGAGGTGACAGGGCTTCAGCAAGGTGCGCACATCGAGCCCGTGCCGCCCCCGCTCGCGGGCCGCGTGAGGAGGAGACCGACAGGTGCCGGTTGAAAAATGAGATTTCAAGATCAAAAAGGATTGAAAGATAGAAAATTCCCACCCCTTTTTCAAATAAAGCTGCGAAACTTCGAGTTTCATTTCAAAAAGTGGCAATTCGAATACAAAAAGGGGGCAAGCAACAGCCGCGTCCGGCACCTAGGCTAGTCTTCGTCTTCGTCTTCCCCCCAGCGCGGAGCATAGGGCGTCCACTAGGCGTGGGCATAGTCATTGGAGGACAGTGTTGTCCGCCAGAGCGAAGCATGGGGCTTCCACTTGGGTGTGCGATGGAACCCCTCCGCGTCCTCGGGGGGCTCCGGGTGTATACAGCCCACTCATTATTACGTGAGAGTGTCACGGCCGAAGATAGCTGGGCAAGCCCCCAGGCGCACGGCCTAGGTGCTCCCAACTCAGTCACGAGCCATCCCGCACATCTCTGCGCGGTTACGCACCCCTACAGCCCAAACCTGAGTGCATTGTTCCCCGCGTAGCCGCGGGATTGCGCTCCCGCGGCCCAAACATGAGCACAATGCACCCAGTGCAGCCATAGGGGTGTTGTGTCGGTGAAGCCGCCTCATGAGGCGTCGGGGCACCGGCCAGACCACGACCCGAGGACCTCGCAAGGCCCTGCTTCCTGAGGGCCGTGCCGGCACACCTTTGCCGCGCGTGGCCCGCGCTGCTTGTATCCTGCCGATCCCCCTAGGCGGTTTCTCCTGCGGCCCAGAGGGCTCGGCTGCGTGCTGCTTGCTCGCGAGGGCGGCGGATGTGCCGCGCCCCCGCGCATCCCGGGACGCCCCCTCGTTTGCACCAACCTGGCCCGGTGCCCCCTTAGTGGAAGCCCCCAGGCCTGGCTTGGAGAGGGCGTCTGGGACATCTCTCTACTATGAGAGGATGCTGGCACCCGCGGGGGGCGCGCGATCCACGACGCCGCCCGCAGGTACGATACTGCTCGGAACATAGGCCTCTGTGTAAAGGCGTTGGCTTCCTCCTGAACCGTCTCCGCACGCCCCATGGGCAGCCTCCCTGGGCGGCAGGGCGATGCCGCTCTGGATGCGCGGCCCACAGACCTTCCTGTGCCGAGCCTCCGCCCGAACCTGGTTACCTCTGCCGTCGCCGCGAGGTTGGTCACGCGCGTCTTGGCATGGGTTGCCTCCCTGGTTATCCACGGCGCCTCTGTTATGGTTACCTGCTTGCTCGGAAGCCTGAGCCGCTTGATCCCTGCGCCGGTTGGCGCGCTCACGCCGGGACGACCCAGGCTATTGATGATCCATCGGGATATGAGTGTGCGCGTTGAGGCGCGCGCGGAGCGTCCCGTCACCTTCTTCGAAGGCACCACCGGTGGGGTTAGAGGGCGCCCCGAAGCCGGTCACCGGGATCCGAAGGAGAAGGAGCACGACGTGCAGCGGGCCTTGCCCGGGCTCACCCGGGTATGGGGAGGGCATGCCGTCTGCCGATGAGGTGACCGGTGCGGCGAGCGAGCCCCCTGTGCCCAGCGTCGGGGGTCGAGCGGAGTGTTGCGAAACCCAGGCCCTCCTCGCGACGGTGACCAACTCGGCGATGTGGTCGGCCCAGGCGTCGAAGCCCCCGTGCGTCGGGCGATGGCGAAGCATCTCACTCGCCATCAGCAGCGCGTCATGCGCGTTGAGGTCTCCCACGTGTGTACAGGGTGATGTCGGTCCCGCGTGCGCCGCATGCCCGCCGCGCGCCTGGCCGGCACGAGCAGCAACGGCGATGGAGACAACGCTGGTGGCCTGATAATGACCGCCCAACACCGAGCTGCCACGGCGTGCGTCATGGGTGGTAGCGGCGAGGTTGGTGAAGGTGGATCCGCCGGGGCCGAAGGAAGCTTGACGGGCGTCGGCCATCGAAGCGACGGAGCGGAGAAAAAGCGAAGCTTGTGGAAGACTCCGACACACCCCCTACCTGGCGCGTCAAATGTCGGATTTCGAGCTCCGCAAAACCCAAAGAGGTTCGAACTCAGGGGCGTGTGCGAAGATCCCCACCAGCTTCGACCTCAAGCTCACAGCTCGATAGCCAAGCCTGACGAACTCACACAATCGCGGGGAAGAAGACTAGCACACGGGGATTTACCCAGGTTCGGGCCGCTGCGAAGCGTAAAACCCTACTCCTGTTTATGGTGGATTGCCTCATGAGGAGGTTTGCGGATGAACTAGTAAAGTGGTGAGTAGCCTCGCGAGGGTGCTCGGGTGATGTTTTTTCTGTCCTCTTCTACGGAGCAACCTAGCCTCTATTTATAGTGGCCAAGGTCCTCTTCCCTTATCGCAATGGCGGGAAGGGATCCCACAACGGCCAAATTCGAAGGGGGACAAGAAGTACACCTTATCCTGACGAAAGGTGGTCTTCACCTGCAAAGTAGCCGGTGGTGATGCAGAGGTGGGCTCGGCGATGACGTCCGTCCTGCGGGGCTCGTGGTCTTGGTCTCGTTGCGCCGGAATGGAAACCTTTGGGGGTGCCTTGGGAACCTGCGTACGTCTTTGCCTCCTTTGCACCAAAGAGGAAACTGTCTCCTCTGCGCGTGCTGGTGCCCTCCTAGCCTGGCTTGCGTCACCCTCGACCTCTCGAGGCTGAGTGCTGCATAGGGATCTCCGCCCCTCGGGAGGCGATCTAGGGAGGCCTCCTCCCTCTGGGGGTCTTGGCGTCGTCCCCCTCGCGAGGGTGGGGCTCCCGCGAGGGATTTGTCTTGAGTGAGGCCGCACTGGGCCGCACTTGGCTGTTGAAGTGGGCCACAGGCCGGCAGGTCTGGGTACCCCCATTCCCAGAACGCCGACACACACTTCGGTGAAACCGAAACAGTGTGGCCAAGTTTCTGTTGTTGCCACAGTGCTTCCGAAAATTCTCACTCAAAAATTCCGAAATGCCTAATGTGGAAACCTAAAACTGAATTTTGAACTCGATTTTTTCCCAAAACCTTTTAATTTTGTGATGCTCATTTATTCCACTCTTCTCACTGTAATTCACATGGGCAGAGTTCATCATGTCTGCTTCAGATGACAGTCAGAATGTGTCAGTAGAGCCAAGTGTTGACTTGGAAGAAGGAACAAGCGTTGAGGAGAGCTATGATGAAGGAGAGCGTAGTTCTCCTAGTCTTCCTAAGGCTTCTACAAGGGCTAGGAATAAGAAGAATTCTGATGAGGAAGATGAGGACTTTGCACTAGAAGAAGTCACCTCCAAAACATAGTTAGTGAGGAAGGAGTATGCAAATACTCAAAAAGAGAGGGTAGTTGCAAGGAAAGTCTCAGCTTCTACTGCAGCTAAGAGGGGCATCCTACTCACATCAGAGACCCTTGGAAGCTCAGGACCAATCAAGTCTTTTCGCAAGAAAGCGGGTGTGAAGAGTGTCGGTGCTAAAACCGGCAAATCTCGGGTAGGGGGTCTTGAGTTGTGGGTCTAAGAACAATTGTAACTGAAAGGGTATGGAGATGATGTTTACCCAGGTTCAGGCCCTCTCGAAGAGGTAAAACCCTATGTCCTGCTTTGATTGTATTGATGATGGGCTGTTGAGTACAGGTTGATGATCCACCTCGAGATCGTTCTGTAAGCTCTAAACCCTAAGGTGAATAAGTTGTCCCTCTATGGGCTAAACCCCTGGGCTTATATAGGTACCCAGGGGGAGCTAGGTTACATATTTAGGTCGGTTGCAGATATGTCGAACATAGATCTGTCCCTGGAGTGCACTCCAAGTCTTCTATGATCCTTCTATTGCGCATGAGCAGATCCTGAGGTTCCTACAACCTTCTGGGCAGCAGCTCAGTGGGCCCCTGTTCAGCCCATGAGGACCAAACACCACGGGTTAGTACCCCCTTGTCCAGAACACCCTCAATAGCCCCTGAACTAGTCTCCAATCGCCGAGGACAAACACACTCTTCGGATCTTCTGGCTTCGGATGTCTTCTGCTTGCTAGGCGAGTTCCCCTAGGAAAGCAATATTCGGATCCAAAGTCCTGATTATTCCTCGGACAATCCAAGCATCAAACTGCCTCAGATAGCTGATCTCTTTTTGAGGTCCACCAACAGTGGCCCCATGTTACACCTTTACGGCATTTTGATCTATTCTCGCGCTGCTTAGGGTGGCGAGCGGTCTAATGTCTGGTAATCGAAGCGCCTAACCATGGGATATAATTTAACAAAGTACGGGGTGTAAAAGATAATTGCACCCCCACTCTAGCCCATCACACTTTTGATCCCTCATCTCCTTCCTTCATACTCCAGAGAAATTTAGCCATGGCCAATGCTCCCAACTCTTCTGTGCATCTGCATGGGCCTCTTCAAGGGGACTAGCCTAGCTGTTCTATCACTCTCCTTCGTTTAAATATACTGGCGACATAGGGGTACCTCCCCGACACAAATCTAGGTCCCGTATGTGCTCGCCTAACCTCGATGGATGACCAGGCCCAGGCTGAAAAGCATCCGTCCCCTCACGGGGTGGAAAGAGTATGTTTTATCCCCTTTCTTCTACGAGGCTTGGGCTTCCCGATCCATCCCTTCCTCCGCGGCCTACTCACAATCTATGGGATCCAGCTCCATCACCTCACCCCTAATTCCATCTTACAAATAGCAGGGTTTGTCGCCCTCTGCGAGATGTATCTTGGATGTGAGGCCCACTTTGGCCTATGCCAGATGTACTTCCGTATCAATCCTCGTTCCCGAGGTGGTGTCATCCATGAGGTGGGCGGGGCTGTGGTGTGCTGAATTGCTGGCACCGGGTATCCATCAGGCACTCCGAAGGAGGATACCGTCACGTGGGCTTCGGAATGGTTTTGCATAGCGGACGTCCCGCTGTATGATCCTATTCGCCGAGGATTGCCCGAATTTTCATCGGTGCCTCCCAAGAAGCGCTTGAACTGGAGGCCAAAGAGTCCATCCCAGGTGTTAGACGAGGAAGTAAAGCGCTTGGCAGCTCAAGTCTCCTGCTGGCCCACAACAAGCTCACCATCATTAATGTGATGGCTATTTGTATTCCTCGGTGCGTTCAACCTCTTCAACAACGAGTACACCCCTTATGGGGATATAACGGAATGAGTGATGTAACACATTCCGTGAAGGAAGATTTTTTCAACCAGGCATCCCTGGCCAGAGCTCTAGCCGGGATTTTCAAAGGGGAAGAAAGAGAATTCACCCGACGAAATTTCATTGATGACCTTTCATCCCACAGACCGGTCGAGCTTCCGTTGCCTCACTTGTTTTGCCCGAACTGTTTCATAAGTCATGAACAACTCTTTAATATATCCAAGCAGGGTTGGAGACGTTTCATAGAGACTGTGAACTTCCTTGCTCCTCAACCGGAGTCCTATTCAAAGGATGACGATCGCAGCTTTCATGAAGATCCCAAGCTATTTGTCATTTTCAAGGATGGATTCTTTTACCAAGAGAGCTTGATACGTCTCCAACGTATCTATAATTTTTGCTTGTTCCATGCTGTTATATTATCATTCTTGGATGTTTTACAATCATCTTATAACAACTTTATATCATTTTTGGGACTAACCTGTTGACATAGTACCAAAGTGCCAGGTGCTGGTTTTGCTTGTTTTTTACTTCGCGGAAAATAAATACCAAATGGAGTCCAATCACGACAAAACTTTTTGCAGATTTTTTCTGATCCAGAAGACACCCAGCGGGCCAAAGAAGTGCCGGGGGAGTGGGCCGAGGAGACCACAACCCACCAGGGCGCGCCAGGGGGCCCCGGCATGCCCTGATGGGTTGTGCCCTCCACGGGGCCCCTCTCCACCGCCTCTGATGCCTATAAATTCCCAAATATTCCGAAAACCCTAGGGGAGTCGACGAAACACAATTCCAGCCGCCGCAAGTTCCAGAACCTCGAGATCCAATCTAAACACCATCACAGAGGGGTTCATCTTCCTCATAGGTGCCTCTCCGATGATGCATGAGTAGTCCACCATAGACCTACGGGTCCGTAGGCAGTAACTAGATGGCTTCCTCTCTCTCTCTCTTATGATTCTCAATACAATGGTCTCTTGGAGATCTATTTGATGTAAACTTTTGCGGTGTGTTTGTTGGGATCCGATGAATTTTGAGTTCATGATCAGTTTCTATCCATGAATATTATTTGAGTCTTCTTTGATCTCTTATATGCATGATTACTTATAGCCTCGTATTTATTCTCCAAATCTTTGGTTTAGTTAGGCCGACTAGATCGATTTTTCTTGCCATGGGAAGAGGTGCTTTGTGATGGGTTCGATCTTGCGGTGTTCTTTCCCAGTGACAGAAGGGGGAGCAAGACACGCATGTATCGTTGCTATTAAGGATAAGACGATGGGGTCTATTCCTACAAGAATAGATCTTGTCTACATCATGTCATCGTTCTTATTGCATTACTCCATTTTCCCATGAACTTAATACACTAGATGCATGTTGTATAGCGGTCGATGTGTGGAGTAATAGTGGTAGATGCAGGCAGGAGTCGGTCTACTTATCTTGGACGTGATGCCTATATAATGATCATCGCCTTGGATATCGTCATGACTATTCAATTTTCTATCAATTGCCCAACAGTAATTTGTTCACCCACCGTGCGATATACTCATGAGAGAAGCTACTAGTGAACCCAACGGCCCCCGAGTCTACTTTTCCAACATATTGCTTTCAGATCTATCTTTTTGCCTCTTTGTTTTCAGATCTACAAAACCAAAAACCCAAAAATATATTGCTGCATATTTTATTTGCCCTTTTTATTTTGTGATCTTGAGAGATCTATCTCTCCTAACTATCACTACCTAATCTATATTTTTACCGTAGAGAGATTAACAACCTCTCTTTCGCGTCGGGTTGCAAGTGTTTGTTGTTTGTGTGCAGGTGCTGCTTATTGGGTGGTGGTGATCCTCCTATTGGTTCGATAACCTTGGTTTCATAACTGAGGGAAATACTTACCGTTGCTGTGCTGCATCATCCCTTCCTCTTTGGGGAAATACCGACGCAGTCTCAAGCCACGTCAAAGGAATTTCTGGTGCCGTTGCCGGGGAGGAAGCGGTCTCTTCTATGTGCGTATCGTAGGCGCCGAGGGGACTCCATCATCATCTACCAGGTTCCTAATCAAAAATCTCATCTCCTTGCAACTACATTATTTACCATTTGCCTCTCGTTTTCCTCTCCCCCACTTCACCAATTTGCCGTTTTATTCGCCCTCTTTTTCGTTTACCCGTTTTCTCGCCGGATCTCTTCCTTGCTTGCAATCTTGTTTGCATGGTCACGATGACTCAAGAGAACACCAAGTTGTGTGATTTTTCCAATACTAATAACAATGATTTTATTAGTACTCCGATTGCTCCTCCCGCCACTAGTGCGGAGTCTTGTGATATTAATGCCGCTTTGTTGAATCTTGTCATGAAAGATCAATTTGTCGGTACTCCTAATGAGGATGTTGCGTCCCATCTAAACACGTTCGTAGAGTTGTGTGATATGCAAAAGAGAAAAAAGATGTGGACAATGATATTGTTAAGTTGAAACTATTTCCTTTTTCCTTGTGGGATCGTGCAAAAATTTGGTTTTCCTCTTTGCCTCGCAATAGTATCCATTCTTGGAATAAGTGCAAGGATGCTTTTATCACTAAATATTTTCCGCCCGCGAAAATTATTTCCCTTAGGACGCAAATCATGAATTTTAAGCAACTTGAGCATGAACATGTTGCACAATCTTGGGAAAGAATGAAGTTGATGCTAAGAAATTGTCCTACTCATGGTTTAAATCTTTGGATAATCATACAAAAAATTTATGCGGGATTAAATTTTGTCTCTAGAAATCTTTTAGATTCCGCTGCGGGTGGTACTTTTATGGAGATTACTTTGGGTGAAGCTACTAAATTGCTAGATAATATCATGGCTAATTATTCTCAATGGCATATCGAAAGAGCACCTACTAGTAAAAAAGTTAATTCGGTTGAGGAAATTAGTACTTTGATTGATAAGGTTGATGCTTTGATGAAATTTGTTGCTAGTAAAAATGCTCCTATTTATCTTAATGATGTGCCTTTGTCTACCTTGATTGAGAAAAATAGTGATTCCGTAGATGTGAATTTTGTCTCGCGAAACAATTTCAATAACAATGCTTATAGAGGTAATTTTAATCCTAGGCCTTTTCCTGGAAATTCCTCTAATAATTATGGTAATTCCTATGGTAATTCTTCTTACAATAATAATAGGAACACCTCTGATCTTGAGAGTAATATTAAAGAATTTATCAATGCGCAAAAGGCTTTCAATACTACGATAGAAGAAAAGTTGAATAAGATTGATGATATGTCTAGAAGCATTGATAGAATTTCTCATGATGTTAAAAATCTCAAGTTGAAAGCTTTTGTGCCTAATATTGATGAATCTATGAAAGATTTATATGTGTCTATGGATGAAAGCAAGAAAAGAACCGCTATGCTTAGAGCTAAAAGAGAAATCTTAGAAAAATCGTTTTCTAGTGATTGCCTTCATAAAAAAGATGAAGATCTTAAAGTGATTGGTGTTTCTTCTATTGATTCCTTGTTTAGTAATATTAAAATTGATAATGAAGGGACTGAATTAGAGTCAACTTTAGCTAGAAGGCGTCCTAATAATTTGGAGGGTGAAAATCTTGATGAAATTTTTGATAAAAGTGGGTTTGAAGAGGTCAAAACTTTAACTAGTGATGTGCCCACTATTTTGGATTACAAAGACTTTAATTATGATAGTTTCTCTTTGATTGAATGTATTTCTTTGCTGCAATCCATGTTGAATTCACCCCATGCTTATGAGAAAAATAAAGCTTTCACTAAACATATCGTTTATGCCATGATGAAATCTTTTGAAGAAAAGTTGGAGTTGGAGATTTCTATTCCTAGAAAATTACATGATGAGTGGGAAACTACCATTAAGGTCAAGATAAAAAATTATGAGTGCTTTTCTTTGTGTGATTTGGGTGCTAGTGTTTCCACGATTCCGAAATCTCTATGTCATGTGCTTGGCCTTACCAATATTGAAGAATGTTCTCTTAATTTGCACTTGGCGGATTCTACTATTAAAAAGCCTTTGGGAAGAATTAATGATGTTCTTATTCTTGCAAATAGGAGCTATGCTACTATTGATTTTATTGTGCTTGATATAGATTGCAATCCGTCTTGTCCCATTATACTTGGTAGAGCGTTTTTACGCACTATAGGTACCGTGATTGACATGAAAGAAGGCAATATTCATTTTCAATTTCCCTTGAGAAAGGGTATGGAACACTTCCCTAGAACAAGAATTAAGCCACCAGACGAATCAATCATGAGGGCATCCTATGGATCCAAAACCAAAGATGACAATACTTGAATCTATGTGTTATGCCTAGCTAGGGGCGTAAAACGATAGCGCTTGTTGGGAGGCAACCCAATGAATAAATAAATTTTTGCTTTTTGTTTTCTGTTTTTGAGTGTTGACACAATTATGCCTCTGTTATAATTGTGTTTTATGGTTTATTTTGTGTTTGTTCCAAGTAAATCCTTTAGGATGATTCATAGGATGAGTAGAAGCGATGCTGAATCTGAAACAGAAACTTTGTGTCCAGTATATGAATTTTATTTTTTTGCTGGACGTGATCTTGAGCTGAAATGTTAACACAGTGTTTCTATACAAATTCCTTACGTTGTCCTAATTTTTCAGAATATTTAGAGTTACATAAGTATGGTTAGAGTACAGATTACTACAGACTGTTCTGTTTAAGACAGATTCTGTTTTCGTTGCATTGTGTGCTTGTTTTGATGAAACTATGGGTTATATTGAAGGGTATGAGCCATGGTAAAGTTAAAATATAGTAGGTATAATGCAATAATAAAATATGAATGGGTTTGCAAGAGTACACAAAGTAGTGATTTGCTTTATTATACTAACGGATCTCACGAAGATTTTGTTGAGTTTTGTGTGATTGAAGTATTCAAGTTTTGGGTGAGATCACGATGGATGAAGGAATAAGGAGTGATAAAAGCCTAAGCTTGGGGATGCTACCACAACACCAAGATATATCCAAAGAGAAACAAGCAACTAAGCTTGGGGATGCCCCCGAGTGGCATCCCCTCTTTCTTCTAACGATTATCGGTATTTTACTTGGAGCTATATTTTTATTCGTCACATATCATGAGTTTTGCTTGGAGCGTCTTGTATCTTTGCTTGATTTGTTTGTTAGTTTTTCACTTGTATCCTTGCTGGACACACCTATTTGAGAGATCCAAAATCATGCTATCATTTGCTAGAATTGCTCTATGTGCTTCACTTAAACTTTTTGAGCTATAGAATTGCTCTAGTGCTTCACTTATATCTTTTTGAGCACGGTGTGCTTGGAAATTTTTGTAGAAATACTCTCATGCTTCACTTAGATTAACTTGAGAGTCAGTAAATTTTGAATAAATCCTCTCATGCTTCACTTATACCTTTTTTAGAGATGAAATCTTTATGCTCATGTGCTTCACTTAAATTTGTTTGAGCTTGCCAAAAAGCAATGGCAATATATGAAACTAGTCCCAAAGTAATAGATATCCAAGGAGGATATAATAAAAACTTTCATGAAGATCATTGGAAAAATTAAAATTGATTATTTGTAATAGTTTTGAAACATGATGATAGTAATATGTGAGAAATGCTAGTGAGTAATTATGCTTAGTAGGAATATTGGTGTTAAGGTTTGTGATTCCCTATGCATGCACGAAAGTCAAATAGTTATGCAATGAAGTTACATCCTACTTATGTGAATTTTTGTTTCTTCGTTTGGTTGCTTCCCAATCTATTTTCTAGCCTCCATTTGTACTAAGTAGAAATACTACTTGTGCATCCAAAATCCTTAAACCAAGTTTTGCCTTATGAGTCCACCATACCTACCTATATGCGGTATTTCCATGTCGTTCCAAGCAAATTTGTATGTGCCATCTCTAAATTTTCAAAATGAATTTTCTCTTTTGTGTGCCCGTACCGCTCATGAAACGGTGGGGAGTGTCCAATATTTTTCCATGCTAGATGTGTTATTCTCAAGATGAGTGTTTATTCACTTGTCATTGCACGAGAGTGCGGCGGTAATAGGGATGCCCATTCCCGAAATGAAAAAGAAAAAAAATTACTTTATGTTGTCAAATAATAAATTCATTGGAAAGTGTTGGTATGGAAGGCAACCGTGGATACGGCCCGCCATGGAAAGTGAAAGTTTGGTGGAAAAAGGAATAAACTTTATTTTCTGTTTGGGAACCGCCTATGGTATATCTAGCATGGAAAGTATTATGAGCTACTTTGTCGTTTTCGTTAACAGGAAAAGCATGCCACCCAAAATATTTTCTCTCTCTCAATTTAAACCTTGAGCTCTGGCACCTCTACAAATCCCTACTTCCTCTGCGAAGGGCCTATCTATTTACTTTATGCAATTTTTATTTTTACTTTGAGTCTCCATCTTCTCTTATAAAGCAGCAACTAGGGGGCACTATGATCATACTTGAGCATTGGGCATAGTAAATATTTGAGTGTGTCTCATGAATGGATCAATGATTGAGCATGATGGGCTAGGGATAACTTTCTTTAGTGTTGATATTTTGAAAGACATTGTTGCTTGTTGACATGCTTGAGTATTGAAGTCATTATGTTAAAACTAGACTATTGCTTTGAATCATTTACAAGTCCAAATGTCCATGCTATACAAAAGAAAAGAATATGATGAACATCTTAGGCAACATTCCACATCAAAAATTCTGTTTATATCATTTACCTACTCGAGGACGAGTAGGAATTAAGCTTGGGGATGCTGATACGTCTCCAACGTATCTATAATTTTTGCTTGTTCGATGTTGTTATATTATCATTCTTGGATGTTTTACAATCATTTTATAATAACTTTATATCATTTTTTGGGACTAACCTATTGACATAGTGCCAAAGTGCCAGTTGCTATTTTTGCTTGTTTTTTACTTCGCAGAAAATCAATACCAAACGGAGTCCAATCACGACGAAACTTTTTGGAGATTTTTTCTGGACCAGAAGACACCGAGTGGGCCAAAGAAGTGCCGGGGGAGTGGGCCGAGGAGACCACAACCCACCAGGGCGCGCCAGGGGGGCCCCGGCGCGCCCTGATGGGTTGTGCCCTCCTCGGGGCCCCTCTCCACCGCCTCTGATGCCTATAAATTCCCAAATATTCCAAAAACCCTAGGGGAGTCGACGAAACACAATTCCAGCCGCCGCAAGTTCCAGAACCTCGAGATCCAATCTAAACACCATCACGGAGGGGTTCATCTTCCTCATAGGTGCCTCTCCGATGATGGTGTGAGTAGTCCACCATAGACCTACGGGTCCGTAGGCAGTAGCTAGATGGCTTCCTCTCTCTCTCTCTCTCTTATGATCCTCAATACAATGGTCTCTTGGAGATCTATTTGATGTAAACTTTTGCGGTGTGTTTGTTGGGATCCGATGACTTTTGAGATCATGATCAGTTTGTATCCATGAATATTATTTGAGTCTTCTTTGATCTCTTATATGCTTGATTACTTATAGTCTCGTATTTCTTCTCCGAATCTTTGGTTTAGTTAGGCCGACTAGATCGATTTTTCTTGCCATGGGAAGAGGTGCTTTGTGATGGGTTCGATCTTGCGGTGTTCTTTCCCAGTGACAGAAGGGGCAGCAAGACACGCATGTATCATTGCTATTAAGGATAACAAGATGGGGTCTATTCCTACATGAATAGATCTTGTCTACATCATGTCATCGTTCTTATTGCATTACTCCGTTTTTCCATGAACTTAATACACTAGATGCATGCTGGATAGCTGTCGATGTGTGGAGTAATAGTGGTAGATGCAGGCAGGAGTCGGCCTACTTATCTTGGACGTGATGCCTATATAATGATCATCGCCTTGGATATCGTCATGACTATTCGATTTTCAATCAATTGCCCAACAGTAATTTGTTCACCCATCGTGCGCTATACTCATGAGAGAAGCCACTAGTGAACCCTACGGCCCCGGGTCTACTTTTCCAACATACTGCTTTCAGATCTATCTTTTTGCCTCTTTGTTTTCAGATCTACAAAACCAAAAACCCAAAAATATATTGCTGCATATTTTATTTGCCCTTTTTATTTTGTGTTCTTGAGAGATCTATCTCTCCTATCTATCACTACCTAATCTATCTTTTTACCGTAGAGAGATTGACAACCTCTCTTTTCACGTCGGGTGCAAGTATTTGTTGTTTGTGTGCAGGTGTTGCTTATTGGGTGGTGGTGATCCTCCTACTGGTTCGATAACCTTGGTTTCATAACTGAGGGAAATACTTACCGTCGCTGTGCTGCATCATCCCTTCCTCTTTGGGGAAATACCGACGCAGTCTCAAGCCACGTCAGAGCTCGGATGGCTCCGAAATGGCTCTCCTCCCAGATTCACTAGGGGCTCTGCCATCAACAATAAGTTTCCACCAGGCCTCACCTCCAGATATACGTTCTGGTCCTGAAGTTGTAGTTTCTCCTTCCAAGGGTCGTCGCTCAAAGTGTCATGCACCTGTGCAGCCCATCCAACCAGACCAGCCATGGACCTGAGGAGCGTCAAAACGGCTAGCGACTGGTCGCGCGACTTCAACGACTTCCTCCTATCGAAGGTAACTTACCCATACAACCTTCTACGGATCACTAGTGTCCACATCTTTAACTGTTCCTTGTCTACCTTTTTATATAGGCGTTTCAACTAGACACCTCCGTCCGAGGAAATGGTGAATGTGAGTGCAGGCACTGCCCGAGGACCAGTGCAACTCTCGCACCCGCTCCTAAGGTCCCGTAGTCCTAGGACCCAGCCGAGAACTTTTAGCCTGAGAACTCGGGGGCTTTTTCTGCCACATACTCCGAGACAGAAAGCATGATGCGACATCGAAAAAGGAAAACCACACCGAGGAATCCGATCTTTTCGTACTAGGAGTGTGCTATTAATGCAATCGTTGCCTACCTCGGAGCATCTCGAACTGGCCTTGAAGACGTGGCGAGCATCTAGTCCACTGGTTATAGGCTCTGTTGGAAAAGGCAGTGCCTAGGAGGCGCTTAGGCACGCCGAGGCGCTAGGCGATGGCCAAACGCCTCGCTTAGGGCATAAGCGGAAGTCTAGGCAGGACAAGCAAGGAAATTGCCTACCAAGGCAAGAAATCATGCTATATTGCATTGATATGCCTAAAGGGCCATATTCCAATGGCAGTAGCTTGTAGTTAACTTATTTATATGCCCTAAATTAATATAATACACATATAATAACCATAGATACACTCTAATAGTAATAACTATATAATCGCCTAGTTCACGCCTAGGGCGCTTAGGCAGCGGCTAGGCACTAGGCGAAGGACAACCGCCTCGCTTACGCCTACCGCTTTTTCCAACCTTAGGTAACTATTCCTTTACACTGTGTGATCCACTAATTATGACATCCAGTCAACTTATTAGCCAGTATCCCCTAACACTCTTGTCGGCCCCAAAGGCCAACAAGCGTGTCTAAACTTGAGCCTAAACACTGCGTGAACAACATATAAGTCATTGAACTAATGTTTCCACTAAGCATATTTCAGGAAAAGTTCAATGATAGGGATGGCAAAAGGATTGTGGAGATACCCCAAGATGCAAGGAAATGGATTGGCAAAGCTTCAAGCAAGAGGACTCTACATTTTACTTTGTGAGAAATCACTTTGAGTCCATAGGAAAGCCAATACTATTAAAAGGGGGTGAGGTATTGTTGGTGAACAAGATGCTCCACGTGCATAAGAGATAGTCACCAAAAACACCCACAAGCTCTTCCACAAAAGTCTGTCCAAAGTCAAATATCCAAAATCGGTGTGACCAACACTTCCCACTCGGTGCCACCGATTCCCAAACTCAGACAGACCCATGCCAAACCCTAGCACATCGGTGCAACCGATTCCACTTCGGTGCCACCGAGTTTGGGTTGCCAACTTTCTGTTTAGCCATTTTCAGTCTTCGGTACCACCGAGTTTTGCCAGTCGGTCTCACCGAGTTTCTGGACCAACTCTCTGGATAGCCATTCACAAGAATCGGTACCACCGAGAATTGTGAATCGGCGCCACCGAGTTTCTGGACCAACTCTCTGGTGAGCCATGGTCAAGAATAGGTACCACCGAGATATGAAATTCGGCGTCACCGAGTTGCGCAATCTGACCGTTGGTCACCTAATCGGTACCACCGAGAATTATATATCGGTCTCACCGAGATTCAAAAGTTGACACCTTTTGGTCACTTCGGTACCACCGAGATTCACACATCGGTGTCACCGAGTTGGTCACTTTAGGTGTAACGGTTGGATTTTTGGGGATGCCTATATATACCCCTTCACCACCACCCACTCGAAAGAGAAGCACTCAGAACTATTCCATACTTGCCCCATCATATTTTCTGAGAGAGAGCCACCTACCCTTGTGTTGAGATCAAGCTATTCCACTCCATCCATATGAATCTTGATCTCTAGCCTCCCCAAGTTGCTTTCCACCAAATCAATCTCTTCCACTATAGCCAAATCTGTGAGAGAGTGATTGTGTATTGAGGAGTCTATCATCTTGAAGCACAAGAGCAAGGAGTTCATCGACATTGCCGAGCCTATTACCTTTTGGAGGGTGGTGCCTCCTAGATTGGTTAGGTGTCGCTTGGGAGCCTCCTACTTCGTGTTGTGGAGTTGAACCAAGAAGTTTGTACGGGCAAGGAGATCACCTACTTCGTGAAGATCTACCCATAGTGAGGCTAGTCCTTCGTGGACGGAAGCCGTTATGGAATAGTCAAGGTTGCTACTTCGTGGACCCTTATGGGTGGAGCCCTCCGTGGACTCTCGCGACCGTTACCCTCAGTGGGTTGAAGACTCCATAAACGTGGACGTACGATAGCACCACCTATCGGAACCACGAGAAAAATCTTTGTGTCTACAAATTGCGTTTGATATTCCTTCCTACCCTCTACTATACATGCTTGTTGTTACTTTCCGCTGCTATACTCTTAGACATGCATGTGTAGGGTGTGCTTGACTTGCTATCATTGCTAAAATCTGCCAACACTTAAAATTGGGAAAAGGTAGAATTTTTATTTGGTCAAGTAGTCTAATCACCCCCCCTCTAGACATACTTTCGGTCCTACAAGTGGTATCAGAGCTTTGGTCTCCATTGCATTGGTCTTACAATCTAGGAGAGTATGGCATCTAGTGAGGGAAATTATCACCATAGAGGTCCGTACTTTGATGGCACTAATTTTGCTAGTTGGAAGCACAAAATGAAAATGCATATTCTTGGTCATAACCCCGCTGTATGGGTTGTTGTTCGTGTTGGCTTGCAAGGTGAATTCTTTGGCGATGGAAAGGAACCGGATCGTGAAGCGACCGCGGATGAATTGAAGATGTTGCAATACAACACTCAAGCATGCGACATTCTCTTCAACTGCCTATGCCCCGAAGAATTCAACAAAATCAGTCGTCTTGAGAATGCAAAAGAGATTTGGGATACTTTGGTTGATATGCACGAAGGTACCGAGTCCGTGAGAGAATCCAAGTTGGATGTTCTTCAAAGTCAGCTTGACTAGTTCAAGATGAGGGATGGTGAAGGAGTCGCGGAGATGTACTCTAGGCTAGCTCTCATCACCAATGAGATTGCCGGCTTAGGAAGCGAAGAAATGACCGACAAATTCATCATCAAGAAGATACTTTGAGCTTTGGATGAGAGATACGACACCGTGTGCACATTGATCCAAATGATGCCCAACTACAAAGATCTCAAGCCTACGGAAGTTATTGGAAGGATTGTTGCTCATGAGATGACACTCAAAGACAAAGAAGAGCTTCACAACAAGTCTAGCGGTGCTTACAAAGCTACAAGTGATGCTCCCGCAACTTCAAGCGACAACCTTCTCACCAATGAAGAGATAAGCCTCATGGTCAAGAAATTCAAAAAGTTCTACAAGAATAGAGGCAAAGAACGAAACTCCAACTCAAGATATGAAGAGAAGCGTTCGTCAAGTCGTGACCGCAACTGCTACAATTGTGGGAAGCCCGAACACTACTCCAATGAGTGCATGGCTCCCTACAAACAAAGAGAAGAGTCACCTAGAAGACGAAGCTCAAGGAATGAATCACCTCAAAGAGAGAGAAGGAGTAGAGATGATCGTTATGAACGAAGACCCTCAAGGAGAAGTAGGGACTCGGAGAAGAAGGACAAGTACACCAAGAGCTACACAAGAAGAATACATCAAGCTCATGTTGGTGAATGGGTTTCCGGCTCCGACTCCGACAACAACTCTGAGAGAAGCTATCACTCCAACTCCGACTATAGTCAAGATGAAGGTGTTGCCGGACTTGCACTAGTGACTACCAACTCCTATGATCTATTTGATTCACCAAATGAAGGGAGTGGAAGTTGCTTCATGGCTAAAGGCCCCAAGGTATCACACCCTGAGTATCTTGATTTCGATAGTGATGAAGATGATTTACTTTGTGATGATAACTTGCACTTTGATAATACTAGTGATGTTAGTCAAAATGAACTTGATAATTCTCATGCTAGTCAAGATAAGTCATTTGATGATGATAAGATGAAAATTGAACAACTAACTAAAGAACTAAACACTCTTAAGTTAGCCCATGAATCTACTCTCGAAGATCATAGAGAGCTTGTAAGGACTCATGAGAAGCTACGCTTCGAGAAGCTCACCTTGGAGCAAGAGCATGAGTTTCTTAAAGCTATCAATGACGATCTCCGAAAGAAGACTTCATCTTATCTAGCCAAACGATTACTCTTGTCTACATTTATGCCACAAGTTAAATCTAGACAAACTAGTAACAAAGGCAAGAAAGGTTCTTCATCTAGTAGCAACAATAAAAATGCTAAACCTAATGATGTTGCTTCTAGTAGTTCTATTGATTCCACTAATGATGATTCTCTTATCCAAGTTACACTTGAGCAAGAAAACGCTTTATTGAAAGGAATTATAGAGAAAGGTATCTACAAGAGTCTTGCCGGGTGTAAGCAATTTGAGGAAATTGTACGCAAGCACGGAGGATACCGGAAGAACCATGGCATTGGCTACTTCAACGCTAATGGAGTTGAATGGGAAGAAGGTCAATACCCAAAGCCCAAGTTTGTTCCTCAAAAGGAGAAGTATTAAAATACTCCTCCCATGGGAACAAACACTCAAGATGACCTTCCACCACAAGACCACAAGCTCAAGGGCAAGAACAAGCTTCAAGAGGACATTGACTCATATGAAGATAAATCCCAAGCTTTGGTGGAGTGGGTTCCCAAGGCTACATCAAGCTCAACTTCTACAAGGGCTACTTCAACACCAAGGATCCCCATCAAGTTGATGTGGGTCCCCAAGAAGAAGAACTAGAGAAGTTCTTGAGGGGTGACTCCGCCAATGAAATTCACTCACATTCATTATTGGCAAGAACTAGTTGCAATCAACATCAACTCTATGCAATAGTTCAAGGAGTCACACATTCCCTCAAAGGTAAGCAAGGGACAAGGTAATCAACAAATCAATGGACATCATCACACATGCTTTGCACTCCATGTCCATAGATATCCTTGTATTTGTCTCTTGTGTGTTGTGACTAACCCATGTAGGTGAGAAGAGTAAGGAAACAACAAGGATGCTCCCAACTCATGGTGATCTTCATCAACCTTGAGCATCCACCTCTACCTCACCAACATGAAGTCTTCATCGACAAAACCCAAAGTTAGTTTATCCCTCCTATGGGGGGATGTCACATCAAGGGGGAGCTTTACTCTAAGACCTGAGTTAAAGCATCTCATAGTATGTGACAACATTAAATGCTTTATGTAAAAGTGGTAACCCCACTTGTGCTTAAACGATGAGTATGACCTATGATCAAGTATTCTTACTTGGCTCCTAAGTCAATATACTCATATATAGATGACTCCGTCATTGCCAAAATGCTTGATAGATGCTAGTATGTATGTGCATGTTTGCCATGATTTCATTTGACATCTTAGTGTGTGAGCATGTTGGTCTCCATGTATTTACCCATTCGAGGACATCCAATTGTTGCTATTTGGCTTTTGATTTCTCTTTTGCCAATTGGATGGACAAGAATGCCTAGGACCACTCTCTAGCTATCTATGCTTTCTTACCTCATATTCTATTTTTGCTGCATCACAAAATTTGAACAAGGACTTTTCGATCTCTCTATGTGAGGAGCACTCGGAGTTTCGTATCGACAAAGGACTGACCATTAAAACCTCCCAAGTGCATCTCGGTGGAACCAACCCAAAATCTTGGTCTCACCGAATGCCTAGGGTTGATTTGGTTTTCTATCTCGGTACCACCGATTCCATCTTCTCGGTTACACCGAGTTTCCCTGTCAGCTGACAATTGAGGAACTCGGTGACACCGAAAAGTTAGAATCGGTGTCACCGACAGCTATGGGTTTATATAGAGGCGGACCCGACTTTTGAAATTTATTCTTCAACCGTCGCCCCCTCCGAAACCCTCGCTGCCGAACCAAGACCCCTGGTCGTCGCCTTCGTCTTCCCGAGCGCCTCCGCCGTTGGAAGTCTCCGCCATCGACGGAATCCTCTCCCCCGTCGCCGCCGTAGCGAAATCATCACCAAGCTAGGGTACGATTTCACCCCCTCTTGCGCTCCAACCTCCGATTCTTGCGCGTTAGGGCTTTTCCATCGATAAGCCAAAGTTTGAGATTGATTCGTCCACGAGAAACTCCAGTAGAATAGCGAACGAACGATTTTTTAGGTTTTGCCATCCGCCACATGAATCTCTGTAGAACCGACGCAAAATAATCGGTAGCACCGATTCGTTTTTTCTGGCAAACTGAGAACACCTCGGTGGAACCGAGTACCAATTTTCGGTGTGACCGAAAATGGTGCCAAGTTTCTGGAAAGTAGGTTGTCTGTCTCGGTGGGTCCGAAAAATTTTCTTCGGTTGTACCGACATACATTTGGCAGAATGCAAAATTTTGAGAAATCATAGTTCAATCTTTTGAAAACATCTGCATTTTGTGATGACTCATCTTTTTCACTCTTCTACACTCTATTCACAGGGTCAGAGATGTCTGCTTCAGATGACAGTGAGAACAACTTCAGAGAGCAGAGTGTTCACATGAGTTCAGGCACTAGTCCTGAGGGGAGCTATGATGACATTCCTAGTTCTCCTGATTTGCCCAAGGCTGCTACAAGGACAAGGAGGAAGCTCAATTATGATGAGGAGGATGAGGTCTTCATCCCTGAGGAGCTGCCTAAGAAAGATGATACTGCCACTTCTTCCAAGAAGAAGAAAGCTATAAGGAAGGAGTATGCCAGCTCAGAGACAGTGAGAGCACCAGAGAGCTCCAGGGCAACTATGACAGTTGAGCCTCCCAAGAAATCTATGCCTAAGAAGTCAGGGGAGAAGAAGAAGAGGAGGTAGAGCCAGCTGCAAAGGCCCCTCCCAAGAAGAAGAAGAAGAAGAAGAAGCTTATGGCAGATGCTATGCGTAAGGCTACCACATCCAAGAGGACCAAGTCTGCTCCCAAGAAGGCTGCTGCTGCTGAAAAGCCTAAGAGGTTCTCCAGAGAGATACCAGCTTCCAGCAAGAACAAGACCTCCACTTTTAGGGAAGCTGAGGATGATGATATGACTGCTTTGATGAAGCTCATACCACACCTTCCAGAGCACAATGCCAGCCATTTGCTTGATGAGGACATGAAGAAGAGGAAGGATTCTGGTTTGAGGGTATGGAGAGCAACTGATCCATATGCTCAGAGGAAGAAAACAGTTGTGGACTATAGGTTTTATACCAAGGAGCAACAAGATTTCTATGAGACTATCTTGCTTGATAAGAGCCCAGCTGTGAGTGACATGAAATACATTGATTGGAAGTACATCAAGGCAAATGAGGATTACTTCCCAAATGTTCAAGACAACTTTCACTGCATTGGCTTAGATGAATTTGTTGGCAAAGAATTCACTGCATGGAACGATGAGATGATCATGCAATTCTACTCCACTGCTCACTTCTATGGAGATGGTAGGATTGTGTGGATGACTGAAGGAGTAAGGTATGAGTCTACTGTTGAGGAATAGGCTGCCATCTTAGGAGTCCCAAAGGTGGAAGATGGAGACTTGGATGTCTATTCTGAATCCAAGGAGAGCCATGATTCTATGAAGAACATGTACAATGAGATCCCTGCTGCCAACTTGAAATCTCATAAGTTAGGATCCATTTACTTCCTCCAGGCTGGCCTCCGCACCATGAACACCATCTTGAGGCACACATTGATGCCTAAGTCTGGAGATGACAAGATGATTAGAGGCTACTCCATCAACATGCTGATCCATCTTGATAGACACACCAGGATAAGAGTGATGGATTTGATCATAGAGACTGTGAAGAGGGTTGCTGCTGACCATAAGCGCTCATGCTGCTATGCACCCTATATTCAGATGCTCATCAACTCCAAGCTGGAGAAGCACATTTTTGCTCTTGACAGGCCACGTTTGCCCCTACAGCCAGATCTCGAGGACAACGTCGTGGTGATGAACCCAGATCATCCCACCTCAGCTGCAGCACAGGCAGAGGCAGAGGCAGCTACAACCACTAGTTCTCAAGTCCCTAGATCCAGGAACGAGCAAATGGATCTCTTGATCACTACCGTTCAAGGCATGCAGAAGGACATCAAGGACATATTGGAGAATCAACATAGTCTTGTGAGGATCATGGAGAATAGGATCAAGACCCTCAATGACAAGGTGGATGGGCTGACAAAGACTGTGAACGAGCTCAAGAAGGAGATTGATAGCGTGCCCAGTCCCGACACTTTAGAGGATGAGGATGACTCTCCTCTCAGGCCAGGCACTCAGTTCACTACCCAGGCCAGATCAGCCACAGTGCCAGTTCTAGAGTTGAGGCCTTCTTCATCAGCACCTGCTACAGCCTCTTCAGCTCCATCAACTCCAGTACCTCCCGTTGCTAAACCAACTCCGTCCATGACATCAGCTGAAGTCTTCGCCGACGCAGTTCTCTCGACTCCTTCATCAACCACTGGAAGAGATCAGCCCCAGAAGAACGATTAGCTATATCTCTTTGAACTTTTTGGTAACTTGTTGCCAAAGGGGGAGAAGTTGTATATAGATCTTTAGGCTTCGAGTGAGATAGCGTTTGGTTTTTATTCCTTTTTCAAAAACATTTGATCTTTGGTTTGTTTGTGTTAAACTTTGTGGTATTTGTGTTGGAAATATGCCCTAGAGGCAATAATAAATTGGTTATTATTATATTTCCTTGTTAATGATAATCGTTTATTATCCATGCTATAATTGTATTGATTGGAAACTCAAATACATGTGTGGGTACATAGACAACACTGTGTCCCTAGTAAGCCTCTAGTTGACTAGCTCGTTGATCAAAGATGGTTAAGGTTTCCTAGCCATTGACATGAGATGTCATTTGATAACGGGATCACATCATTAGGAGAATGATGTGATGGACAAGACCCAAACTGTAAACGTAGCATTTGATCGTGTCAGTTTATTGCTATTGTTTTCTGCATGTCAAGTATCTGTTCCTTTGACCATGAGATCATGCAACTCACTGACACCGGAGGAATACCTTGTGTGTATCAAACGTCGCAACGTAACTGGGTGACTATAAAGGTGCTCTACAGGTATCTCCGAGGGTGTCTGTTGGGTTGGCATGGATCAAGACTGGGATTTGTTACTCCGTATGACGGAGAGGTATCTCAGGGCCCACTCGGTAATACAACATCACATTGAGCCTTGCAAGCAAAGTGACTAAAGAGTTAGCCACAGGATCTTGTATTACGGAACGAGTAAAGAGACTTGCCGGTAACGAGATTGAACTAGGTATAGTGATACCGACGATCGAATCTCGGGCAAGTAACATACCGAAGAACAAAGGGAACAGCATACGGGATTAACTGAATCCTTGACATAGAGGTTCGACCGATAAAGATCTTCGTAGAATATGTAGGAGCCAATATGGGCATCCAGGTCCCGCTATTGGTTATTGGCCGTAGAGGTGTCTCGGTCATGTCTACATAGTTCTCGAACCCGCAGGGTCTACACACTTAACGTTTGGTGACGATTAGTATAATTGAGTTATTATGTTGGTGACCGAAAGTTGTTCGGAGTCTCGGATAAGATCCCGGACATGACGAGGATCTCCGGAATAGTCCGGAGGTAAAGATTGATATATGTGATAATAGTGTTTTGATCTCCGGAAGAGTTCCGAAGTTCACCGGAAGGGGTTCCGGATGTTTACCGAAGTGTTCGGGTGCAGCAACACTTTATATGAGCCAAAGGGATAAAGCCCACGAGGTATTGGAAAGTGCAAAAGTAGTTTTGCTGCCGCGTAAGCGGTACTACCGCTTGGTGAAGCGGTATTACCGCCCGAGCGGTACTACCGCTTGTGTGAAGCGGTACTACCGCCCAAGCGGTACTACCGCTTATGTGAAGCGGTACTACCGCTTGTGCGCGGCTGTGCACGGTTCGGCAGGGATCCGAGTTGGACTCTTTCCCTGCGGGCCAAACCGACCTTGTGCGGGCAAAACCGACCCGGAGGAGGCTTTTACTCCAAGTTTAGACCCCAAGGCTCAACATATAAATAGAGGGGCAGGGCTAGCACACGGGACACATCAGGATTTCCCAAGCCGTGTGCCGGCAACCCTAGCCCTCTAGTTCCTCCGTCATAATCTCCGTAGTGCTTGGCGAAGCCCTGCAGAGATTGTTCCTCACCACCATCACCACGCCGTCGTGCTGCTGGAACTCAACCACTACTTCACCATCGCTCGCTGGATCGAGGAGGTGATGGCGTCATCAAGCCGTACGTGTGTTGAACGCGGAGGTGCCGTCCGTTCGGCACTAGATCGGAAGGATCGTGATTGGATCGCGGGACGCTCGGCGATTTGGATCGCGAAGACGTTCGACTACATCAACC
This sequence comes from Elymus sibiricus, assembly GCA_039707655.1. NCBI lineage: Eukaryota > Viridiplantae > Streptophyta > Magnoliopsida > Poales > Poaceae > Elymus > Elymus sibiricus. Next base: position 214,285,059 of record CM077675.1, read on the forward strand.
GCGTTTATTAACGCTTCCGCTTAGCGATCTACAAGGGTATGTAGATTCACTCTCCCTCTCGTAGATGCTCATCACCATGGATAGATCTTGTGTGTGCGTAGGAAAATTTTTGTTTCCCATGCAACGTTCCCCAACAGTGGCATCATGAGCTAGGTCTATGCGTAGATGAGATCTCGAGTAGAACACAAACGAGTTGTGGGCGTGGGTGTATACATATTGCTTGCCGTTACTAGTTGATACTTGATTCAGCGGTATTGTGAGATGAAGCGGCCCGGACCGACATTACGCGTACGCTTACGCGAGACTGGTTTTACCGCTGCGTGCACTTGTTGCATAAAGGTGACTGGCGGGTGTCTGTCTCTCTCACTTTAGTTGAATCGGTTCAATGAAGAGGGTTCTTTTAGAAGATCAAAAAGCAATCACTACACCACGTTGTGGTTTTGCGTCGGTAAGAACGGTTCTTGCAAACCCGTAGCAACCACGTAAAATTTGCAACAACAATTAGAGGACGTCTAACTTGTTTTTGCAGGGTATGTTGTGATGTGATATGGCCAATTACATGATGATATATATGTGATGTATGAGATGATCATGTTTTGTATAGAATATCACGACTTGCATGTCGATGAGTACGGCAACTGGCAGGAGCCATAGAGTTGTCTTTAATTATTGTATGACCTGCGTGTCAATCATTAAGCGCTATGTAATGCTTTACTTTATCGCTAAACGTTAGCTATAGTCGTGGAAGCAACAGTCAGCGCGACAACCTTATGGCGACACGTTGATGGAGATCAAGATGATGGAGATCATGGTGTCATGCCGGTGACGATGGAGATCATGCCGGTGCTTTGGAGATGGAGATCAAAAGCACAAGTTCATGGCCATATCATGTCACTTATGATTTGCATGTGATGTTAATCCTTTTATGCATCTTATTTTGCTTAGGACGACGGTAGCATTATAAGGTGATCCCTCACTTAAATTTCAAGATAAATTGTGTTCTCCCCAAGTGTGCACCGTTGCGAAAGTTCGTCGTTTCGAGACACGCCGTGATGATCGGGTGTGATAGACTCTACGTTCGCATACAACGGGTGTAAGCCATGTTACACGTGCGGAACACTCGGGTTAAACTTGACGAGCCTAGCATGTACAGACATGGCCTCGGAACACAAGAGACCGAAAGGTCGAACATGAGTCATATAGTAGATATGATCAACATGAAGATGTTCACCATTGAAACCACCTCAACTCACGTGATGATCGGACTTGAGTTGGTGGATTTGGATCATGTTACACTCGAATGATCGGAGGGATGTCAATTTGAGTGGGAGTTTTTAAGTAATATGATTAACTAAACTCATTATCTAAGAACAATAGTCTAAGTTGTCTTTGCAATATTTATGTTGTAGATCATGGCTCGCGCAGTAGCACCCCTGAATTTTAATGCGTTCCTAGAGAAAGCTAAGTTGAAAGATGATGGAAGTAACTTTGTGGACTGGGCCCGTAATCTAAGGATTATCCTTACGGCTTCCCAGAAGGCTTATGTCCTTGATGCACCGCTTGGTGATCCACCCGCTCCAGTTGAGTCTCTAGACGTTGTGAACGCCTGGCAGGCTCGTTCTGATGATTACTCAATAGTTCAATGTGCAATGTTGTATGGCTTAGAATCGGGACTTCAAAGACGTTTTGAACGTCATGGAGCATATGAGATGTTCCAGGAGTTGAAGTTTATCTTTCAGAAGAATGCCCGGATCGAGAGATATGAGATCTCCGATAAGTTCTATGCTTGCAAGATGGAGGAGAACGGGTCTATCAGTGATCACGTGCTCAGAATGTCTGGGTACTCCACCCGTCTGGCTGAGTTAGGGATGCCCCTTCCGCCAGAGGTTATCACTGACAGAGTTCTTCAATCATTGCCACCTAGCTACAAGAGCTTCGTGTTGAACTATAACATGCACGGGATGAACAAGTCAGTCGCCGAGCTGTTTGCGATGCTGAAAGCCGCTGAGTCTGAAATTCAGAAGGAGCATCAAGTGTTGATGGTCAATAAAACCACTAGTTTCAAGAAAAATGGCAAGGGTAAGAAGGGTAACTCCAAGCAGAGTGGCAAAGCAGTTGCTCCTCTCGTGAAGAAACCCAAGGCTGGACCCAAACCAGAAACTGTGTGTTTTCATTGCAAGGGAACTGGACACTGGAAGCGGAATTGCCCCAAGTATTTGGCTGACAAGAAGGCGGCCAACAACAAACAAGGTATATATGATATACATGTTATTGATGTGTACCTTACCAACTCTCGTTGTAGTGCCTGGGTATTTGATACCGGTGCGGTTGCTCATATTTGCAACTCAAAACAGGAACTGCGGAATAGACGGAGGCTGGCAAAGGACGAAGTGACGATGCGCGTGGGAAATGGTTCCAAGATTGATGTGATCGCCGTCGGCACGCTCGCTCTTCGATTACCATCGGGATTAGTGATGAACCTAAATAAGTGTTATTTGGTGCCTGCGTTAAGCATGAACATTATATCTGGATCTTGTTTATTGCGAGACGGTTACTCATTTAAATCAGAGAATAATGGTTGTTCTATTTATATGAGTAATATCTTTTATGGTCATGCACCCGATGTGAGGGGTTTATTCTTATTGAATCTCGATAGTAATGATACACATGTTCATAACATTGATGCCAAAAGATGTAGAATTGATAATGATAATACCACTTTCTTGTGGCACTGCCGTTTAGGTCATATTGGCGTAAAACGCATGAGGAAGCTCCATGCTGATGGACTTTTGGAGTCACTTGATTTTGAATCACTTGACACATGTGAGCCATGCCTCATGGGCAAGATGACTAAAACGCCGTTCTCTGGAATAATGGAACGGGCAAGTGACTTATTGGAAATCATACATACTGATGTGTGCGGTCCGATGAGTATTGAGGCGCGCGGTGGTTATCGTTACTTTCTCACCTTCACTGATGACTTAAGTAGATATGGGTATATTTACTTAATGAAACACAAGTCTGAAACATTTGAAAAGTTCAAACAATTTCAGAGTGAAGTTGAGAATCATCGTAACAAGAAGATTAAATTCCTACGATCTGATCGAGGAGGAGAATATCTGAGTTATGAGTTTGGCAGTCACTTAAGACAGTGTGGAATTGTTTCACAATTAACACCGCCTGGAACACCACAGCGTAATGGTGTGTCCGAACGTCGTAATCGAACCTTATTAGATATGGTGCGATCTATGATGTCTCTTGCCGATTTGCCACTATCGTTTTGGGGTTATGCATTAGAGACAGCTGCATTCACTTTAAATAGGGCACCATCGAAATCCGTTGAGACGACGCCATATGAACTTTGGTTTGGCAAGAAGCCAAAGCTGTCGTTTCTTAAAGTTTGGGGATGTGATGCTTATGTCAAAAAGCTTCAGCCTGAAAAGCTGGAACCCAAAGCGGAGAAATGCGTCTTCATAGGATACCCAAAAGAGACAATTGGGTATACCTTCTATCTCAGATCCGAAGGCAAAATGTTTGTCGCTAAAAACGGAACATTTCTTGAGAAAGAGTTTCTCTCGAAAGAATTGAGTGGGAGGAAGATAGAACTTGATGAGGTTGTTGAACCTTTACTTCAACCTGAGAGTAGCGCAGCGCAGAAAGTTGTTTCTGTCGAGCCTACATTAGCTGAAGAGGAAGTTAATGATGATGATCATGAAGCTTTGGATCAAGTTGCTATCGAACCTCGTAGGTCGACAAGGACGCGTACTGCTCCTGAGTGGTACGGCAACCCTGTCTTAGAGGTCATGTTGTTAAACAACGATGAACCTACGAGCTATGGAGAAGCGATGATGGGCCCGGATTCCGAGAAGTGGTTAGAGGCCATGAAATCCGAGATGGGATCCATGTATGAAAACAAAGTATGGACTTTGGAAGTATTACCTGAAGGGCGTAAGGCCATTCAGAACAAATGGATCTTTAAGAGGAAGACAGACGCGGACGGTAATGTCACCGTCTATAAAGCTCGACTTGTGGCAAAGGGTTTTTCACAAGTTCAAGGAGTTGACTACGATGAGACCTTCTCACCCGTAGCGATGCTTAAGTCCGTCAGAATCATGTTAGCAATAGCTGCCTTTTTCGATTATGAAATTTGGCAGATGGATGTCAAAACAGCGTTCCTTAACGGTTACCTTAAGGAAGAGTTGTATATGATGCAGCCAGAAGGTTTTGTCGATCCAGAGAATGCTGACAAAGTTTGCAAACTCCAGCGATCCATTTATGGACTGGTGCAAGCATCTCGGAGTTGGAATCTTCGTTTTGATGATGTGATCAAAGCGTTCGAGTTTATACAAGTTTACGGAGAAGCTTGTATTTACAAGAAAGTGAGTGGGAGCTCTATAGCGTTTCTAATATTATATGTGGATGACATATTGCTGATTGGAAACAATATAGAAATGCTGGAAAGCGTAAAGGAATATTTGAACAAGAGTTTTTCAATGAAGGACCTAGGAGAAGCTGCTTTCATATTAGGCATCAAGATCTATAGAGATAGATCAAGACGCTTAATAGGACTTTCGCAAAGCACATACCTTGATAAGATTTTGAAGAAGTTCAAAATGGATCAGTCCAAGAAGGGGTTCTTGCCTGTTTTGCAAGGTGTGAAGTTGAGTAAGACTCAATGCCCAGTGACTGCAGAAGATAGAGAAAAGATGAGTGTCATCCCCTATGCTTCGGCCATAGGCTCTATCATGTATGCAATGCTGTGCACAAGACCCGATGTCAGCCTTGCCATAAGTATGGTCGGAAGGTTTCAAAGTGATCCAGGAATGGAACACTGGACGGCGGTCAAGAATATCCTGAAGTACCTGAAAAGGACTAAGGACATGTTTCTCGTTTATGGAGGTGATCAAGAGCTCGTCGTAAAGGGTTACGTCGATGCAAGCTTTGACACTGATCCGGATGACTCTAAGTCGCAAACCGGATACGTATTTATTCTTAATGGGGGTGCGGTTAGCTGGTGCAGTTCCAAGCAAAGCGTGGTAGCAGATTCTACATGCGAAGCGGAGTACATCGCTGCCTCGGAGGCGGCGAAGGAAGGTGTCTGGATGAAGGAGTTCATGACAGATCTTGGAGTAGTGCCTAGTGCACTTAACCCAATGACTCTGTTTTGTGATAATACTGGTGCCATTGCTCTAGCCAAGGAACCAAGATTTCACAAGAGGACCAGACACATAAAGCGACGTTTCAATTCCATCCGCGATTACATCAAGGAGGACGACATAAATATTTGCAAAGTACACACGGATCTAAATGTTGCAGATCCGTTGACTAAACCTCTTCCAAGGGCTAAACATGAACAACACCAGAACTGCATGGGTGTTCGATTCATTACAATGTAAATCACATAGTGATGTGAACTAGATTATTGACTCTAGTGCAAGTGGGAGACTGTTGGAAATATGCCCTAGAGGCAATAATAAATTGGTTATTATTATATTTCCTTGTTAATGATAATCGTTTATTATCCATGCTATAATTGTATTGATTGGAAACTCAAATACATGTGTGGGTACATAGACAACACTGTGTCCCTAGTAAGCCTCTAGTTGACTAGCTCGTTGATCAAAGATGGTTAAGGTTTCCTAGCCATTGACATGAGATGTCATTTGATAACGGGATCACATCATTAGGAGAATGATGTGATGGACAAGACCCAAACTGTAAACGTAGCATTTGATCGTGTCAGTTTATTGCTATTGTTTTCTGCATGTCAAGTATCTGTTCCTTTGACCATGAGATCATGCAACTCACTGACACCGGAGGAATACCTTGTGTGTATCAAACGTCGCAACGTAACTGGGTGACTATAAAGGTGCTCTACAGGTATCTCCGAGGGTGTCTGTTGGGTTGGCATGGATCAAGACTGGGATTTGTTACTCCGTATGACGGAGAGGTATCTCAGGGCCCACTCGGTAATACAACATCACATTGAGCCTTGCAAGCAAAGTGACTAAAGAGTTAGCCACAGGATCTTGTATTACGGAACGAGTAAAGAGACTTGCCGGTAACGAGATTGAACTAGGTATAGTGATACCGACGATCGAATCTCGGGCAAGTAACATACCGAAGAACAAAGGGAACAGCATACGGGATTAACTGAATCCTTGACATAGAGGTTCGACCGATAAAGATCTTCGTAGAATATGTAGGAGCCAATATGGGCATCCAGGTCCCGCTATTGGTTATTGGCCGTAGAGGTGTCTCGGTCATGTCTACATAGTTCTCGAACCCGCAGGGTCTACACACTTAACGTTTGGTGACGATTAGTATAATTGAGTTATTATGTTGGTGACCGAAAGTTGTTCGGAGTCTCGGATAAGATCCCGGACATGACGAGGATCTCCGGAATAGTCCGGAGGTAAAGATTGATATATGTGATAATAGTGTTTTGATCTCCGGAAGAGTTCCGAAGTTCACCGGAAGGGGTTCCGGATGTTTACCGAAGTGTTCGGGTGCAGCAACACTTTATATGAGCCAAAGGGATAAAGCCCACGAGGTATTGGAAAGTGCAAAAGTAGTTTTGCTGCCGCGTAAGCGGTACTACCGCTTGGTGAAGCGGTATTACCGCCCGAGCGGTACTACCGCTTGTGTGAAGCGGTACTACCGCCCAAGCGGTACTACCGCTTATGTGAAGCGGTACTACCGCTTGTGCGCGGCTGTGCACGGTTCGGCAGGGATCCGAGTTGGACTCTTTCCCTGCGGGCCAAACCGACCTTGTGCGGGCAAAACCGACCCGGAGGAGGCTTTTACTCCAAGTTTAGACCCCAAGGCTCAACATATAAATAGAGGGGCAGGGCTAGCACACGGGACACATCAGGATTTCCCAAGCCGTGTGCCGGCAACCCTAGCCCTCTAGTTCCTCCGTCATAATCTCCGTAGTGCTTGGCGAAGCCATGTAGAGATTGTTCCTCACCACCATCACCACGCCGTCGTGCTGCTGGAACTCAACCACTACTTCACCATCGCTCGCTGGATCGAGGAGGTGAAGGCGTCATCAAGCCGTACGTGTGTTGAACGCGGAGGTGCCGTCCGTTCGGCACTAGATCGGAAGGATCGTGATTGGATCGCGGGACGCTCGGCGATTTGGATCGCGAAGACGTTCGACTACATCAACCGCGTTTATTAACGCTTCCGCTTAGCGATCTACAAGGGTATGTAGATTCACTCTCCCTCTCGTAGATGCTCATCACCATGGATAGATCTTGTGTGTGCGTAGGAAAATTTTTGTTTCCCATGCAACGTTCCCCAACAATTTGATCATACACTTGATGTGTGTTGCTACTATTTCCTATCATTTTGATGCTTATGAGATGGTCAATCACCTTTACTTGACTGTGTTGTGCTATGATGTTCATTCTAATTATTCTCGCACACCACCAAGTTGTATGTGACATGAAAGAGTGCCCCATGTACCTAATCTATTGTGCATTTGCATTCAAACGCAAATTCAAAATAATCCACAAATTTAGGGGGAGCTCTTGCTTATCACATACTTCTCAAAGCGACGATTATATTCATTGATTATATCATATGTCGAAGCTTTGATCTATATGTTGTCATCAATTACCAAAAAGGGGGAGATTGAAAGCACATTTGCTCCCTTGGTGGTTTTGGTAATTAATAACAACATATAAGTCATTGAACTAATGTTTCCACTAAGCATATTTCAGGAAAAGTCCAGTGATAGAGATGGCAAAAGGATTGTAGAGATACCCCAAGATGCAAGGAAATGGATTGGCAAAGCTTCAAGCAAGAGGACTCTACATTTTACTTTGTGAGAAATCACTTTGAGTCCATAGGAAAGCCAATACTATTAAAAGGGGGTAAGGTACTGTTGGTGAACAAGATGCTCCACGTGCACAAGAGATAGTCACCAAAAACACCCACAAGCTCTTCCACAAAAGTCTGTCCAAAGTCAAATATCCAAAATCGGTGCAACCAACACTTCCCACTCGGTGCCACCGATTCCCAAACTCAGACAGACCCATGCCAAACCCTAGCACATCGATGCAACCGATTCCACTTCGGTACCACCGAGTTTGGGTTGCCAACTTTCTGTTTAGCCATTTTCAGTCTTCGGTACCACCGAGTTTTGCCAGTCGGTCTCACCGAGTTTCTGGACCAACTCTCTGGATAGCCATTCACAAGAATCGGTACCAACGAGAATTGTGAATCGGCGCCACCGAGTTTCTGGACCAACTCTCTGGTAAGCCATGGTCAAGAATAGGTACCACCGAGATAAGAAATTCGGCGTCACCGAGTTGTGCAATCTGACCGTTGGTCACCTAATCGGTACCACCGAGAATTATATATCGGTCTCACCGAGATTCAAAAGTTGTCACCTTTTGGTCACTTCGGTACCACTGAGATTCACACATCGGTGTCACCGAGTTGGTCACTTTAGGTGTAACGGTTGGATTTTTGGGGATGCCTATATATACCCCTTCACCACCACCCACTCGAAAGAGAAGCACTCAGAACTATTCCATACTTGCCCCATCATATTTTCTGAGAGAGAGCCACCTACCCTTGTGTTGAGATCAAGCTATTCCGCTCCATCCATATCTTGATCTCTAGCCTCCCCAAGTTGCTTTCCACCAAATCAATCTCTTCCACCATAGCCAAATCTGTGAGAGAGTGATTGTGTGTTGAGGAGTCTATCATCTTAAAGCACAAGAGCAAGGAGTTCATCGACATTGCCGAGCCTATTACCTTTTGGAGGGTGGTGCCTCCTAGACTGGTTAGGTGTCGCTTGGGAGCCTCCTACTTCGTGTTGTGGAGTTGAACCAAGAAGTTTGTACGGGCAAGGAGATCGCCTACTTCATGAAGATCTACCCATAGTGAGGCTAGTCCTTCATGGACGGAAGCCATTATGGAATAGTCAAGGTTGCTACTTCGTGGACCCTTATGGGTGGAGCCCTCCGTGGACTCTCGCGACCGTTACCCTCCGTGGGTTGAAGACTCCATAAACGTGGACGTACGATAGCACCACCTATCGGAACCACGGGAAAAATCTTCGTGTCTACAAATTGCGTTTGATCTTCCTTCCTACCCTCTACTATACATGCTTGTTGTTACTTTCCGCTGCTATACTCTTAGACATGCATGTGTAGGGTGTGCTTGACTTGCTATCATTGCTAAAATCTGCCAACACTTAAAATTGGGAAAAGGTAGAATTTTTATTTGGTCAAGTAGTCTAATCACCCCCCCTCTAGACATACTTTCGGTCCTACAACCGTGTAGACCCCGAGCCTTAATTTTGGCAAGTATGGAAAATTTAAGGGTCCGAAATGCATGACGCAGGGTGCTTGGGAGAAAAATGAAGAACTCTCCAAATAGTTCAAATTGACAAAAACAGAGCTAGCATCTGCCAAGTTCGAGCTGGAGAACCTTAAGAAGTTCACTTGAGAAGCTCATGGTATGTGTATTTAAAGAAATGTCCTATTTCGCCGCAATAGTAGGTCCATCCCTGATCCATTGAGCCTGTAACAGGCAAAACCATTGGTCAGCTAGAGAGGGACCTGGAGTAGGCCAGGGAAGATAGGCGATATGCTGAATCGCAGGAGAAGGCGGGCCGTCACATGCATACACGGACTATCAACGAGAAAAATGCTATAAAGGCAAAACATGAAAAGAAGGCGCGCGGCATTGAGAGCTTGAAGGCTCAACTGGCCACGGTTGAGGAGAAGATACGGAGGACAGACGACACCAGCACTGGTGAGTAGAAGTACTGTGCATGTCAGAAAGAATCGTACTTAATTTCAAAACTATGTCCTCGGTTTTCGTTCTCTTTGCAGTTCTATTGGTGGTCGGCTAGAAAGGGCTGAAAACACTTCGGCAGCTGATCATGTATCATGATTGAGCGAGCTTTTAGAGAAGTTGCATCTCTCAATGAAGACCATGTTCAAGGCTTTATGGCCTGGCGAGCCGATCCCCGAGGGAATCCATGAGCTTGCTGTCATATGAAGAGTGTGCGACGTCGCTACAGATATCGAAGATATCTTCTTGCCGAGAAGGAGCCTGGGAAGCCTGGGCGATGATCAAGATTTAGTTCACCGGAGAGGACACCGAACACCTTTCCTGAGTTGGCCCAAAAGGTCCAGACGGCAAGGAGGTTCCTACGCACCTGGTGTACGACAAAGTCATGCCCGCAGCTCGGTCCTCGCAACAAGACTGTGACGTGGCTTGAGACTGCGTCGGTATTTCCCCAAAGAGGAAGGGATGATGCAGCATAGCTACGGTAAGTATTTCCCTTAGTTATGAAACCAAGGTTGTCGAACCAGTAGGATAACCACGCAACACTATGTAAACGGTACCTGCACACAAAGAACAAATACTTGCAACCTGACGCGTAAGAGAGGTTGTCAATCTCTCCACGGTAAAAAGATAGATTAGATTGTAATAGATTGGATAGATATATCGCACAAGAACACAAAATAAAAGAGGCAAATAAAAAGTGCAGCAAGGTATTTTTCGGTTTTTTGAATAATATATCTGAAAACAAAAAGCGGCAAAAGATAGATCGGAAAGCAATATGTTAGAAAAGTAGACCTGGGGGCCGTAGGTTTCACTAGTGGCTTCTCTCATGAGTATAGCACACGATGGGTGAACAAATTACTGTTGGGCAAATGATAGAAGATCGAATAATCATGACGATATCCAAGGCGATGATCATTATATAAGCATCACGTCCAAGATTAGTAGACCGACACAATTCTGCATCTACTACTATTACTCCACACATCAACCGCTATCCAGCATGCATCTAGTGTATTAAGTTCATGTAAAAACGGAGTAATCCAATAAGAATGGTGACATGATGTAGACAAGATCTATTCATGTAGGAATAAACCCCATCTTGTTATCCTTAATAGCAACGATACATGCGTGCCTCGCTGCCCCTTCTGTCACTGGGAGAGGACACCGCAAGATTGAACCTATCACAAAGCACCTCTTCCCATGGCAAGAAAAATCGATCTAGTTGGCCTAACTAAACCAAAGATTCGAAGAAGAAATACGAGGCTATAAGTAATCATGCATACAAGAGATCAAAGAAGACTCAAATAATATTCATGGATAAAAACTGATCATGAACTCAAAATTCATCGGATCCCAACAAACACACCGCAAAAAGTCATTACATCAAATTGATCTCCAAGAGACCATTGTATTGAGAATCAAAAGAGAGAGAGAAAGCCATCTAGCTACTGCCTACGGAGCCGTAGGTCTATGGTGGACTACTCACGCATCATCGGAGAGGCACCAATGAGGATGATGAACCCCTCCGTGATGGTGTTAGATTGGATCTCGTGGTTCTAGAACTTGCAGTGGCTGGAAGTATTTTTTTGTCGACTCCTCTAGGGTTTCTCTAATATTTGGGTATTTATAGAACTCGGAGGTGGTGGAGGGGGGTCCCGAGGCCACCACAACCCACCAGGGTGCGCCGGGGGCCTTTGGCGCGCCCTGGTGTCTTATGGCCCCCCTGGGCCTCCTCCCACGTACTTCTTCCGCTCCCTGGATGTCTTCTGGTCCAAAAAAAATCTCCAAAAAGTTTCATCGCGATTGGACTCCATTTGGTACTGATATTCTGCGAAGTAAAAAACAAGCAAAAAACAGCAACTGGCACTTGGCACTATGTCAATAGGTTAGTCCCAAAAAATGATATAAAGTTGCTATAAAATGATTGTAAAACATCCAAGAATGATAATATAACAACATGGAACAATAAAAAATTATAGATACGTTGGAGACGTATCAACATCCCCAAGCTTAATTCCTACTCGTGCTCGAGTAGGTAAATGAAAAAAAACAGAATTTTTGATGTGGAATGCTGCCTAACATGTTCATCACATATTCTTTTCTTTTGTAGCATGGATATTTGGACTTTTAGATGGTTCAAAGCAATAGTCTAGTTTTGTCATGAAGACTTTAATACTCAAGCATGCCAACAAGCAACCATGTCTTTCAAAATATCAACACTAAAGAAAGCTATCCCTAGCCCATCATGCTCAATCACTGATCCATTCATGAAACACACTCAAATATTAACTACACCCAATGCACAAGTATGATCATAGTGCCCCCCTAGTTGGTGCTTTATAAGAGAAGATGGAGGCTCAAATAAAAGTAAAAAATGCATAAAGTAAATAGATAGGCCCTTCGCAGAGGGAAGTAGGGATTTGTAGAGGTGCCAGAGCTCAAAGCTTAAATTGAGAGAGAAAAATTATTTTGGGTGGCATGCCTTTCCTGCCAACGGAAATGACCAAGTAGTTCTCAATACTTTCCATGCTAGATACATCATAGGCGTTTCCCAAACATAAAATAAATTTTATTCCTTTTTCCACCATTCTTTCACAATCCATGGCTAGTCGTATCCACGGTTGCCGTCCATACCAACACTTTCCAAGGAATTTATTATTTGACAACATAAAGTAAATTTCTTTTCATTCCGGGACTGGGCATCCCTATTACCGTCGTACTCTCGTGCAATGACAAGTGAATAAACACTCATCTTGAGAATAACACATCTAGTATGGAAAATATTGGACACCCCCTACCGTTTCATGAGCGGTACGAGCACACAAAAAGGAAATTCATTTTGAAATTTAGAGATGGCACATACAAATTTGCTTAGAACGGCATGGAAATACCGCATATAGGTAGGTATGGTGAACTCATAAGGCAAAACTGGGTTTAAGGATTTTGGATGCACAAGTAGTATTTCTACTTAGTACAACTGGAGGCTAGCAAATAGATTGAGAAGCAACCAACCAAGAAACAAAAATTCACATAAACGGGCATTAAGCATAACTAACACAGAATAATGCACCATAAGTAGGATGTAATTTCATTGCATAACTATTGACTTTCGTGCTTGCATAGGGAATCACAAACCTTAACACCAATATTCTTACTAAAGCATAATTATTCACCAACATGACTCACATATCACTATCATCATGTCTCAAAACTATTACAAGGAATGAAGTTTTATTTGTCCAATGATCTTCATGAAAGTTTTTATTATATCCCCCTTGAATATCTATCACTTTGGGACTAGTTTCATATATTGCCATTGCTTTTGACAACCTCAAATAAATTTAAGGGGGGAACATGAGCATAAAAATTTCATCTCTCAAAATAGTATAAGTGAAGCATGAGAGAATTTCTTCAAAGTTTACTAACTCTCAAATTTATCTAAGTGAAGCATGAGAGTATTTCTTCAAAAATTTAAAGCACACCATGCTCAAAAAGATATAAGTGAAGCACTAGAGCAATTCCATAGCTCAAGAAAATTAAGTGAAGCATATAGAGCAATTCTAAAAAATCATAGCATCATTTTGGCTCTCTAAAATAGGTGTGTCCAGCAAGGGTACTTGTGACAAACTAAAAATAAAATCAAGCAAAGACTCAAACAATACAAGATGCTCCAAACAAAACTGATGATATGTGATGAATAAAAATATAGCTCCAAGTAAAATACCGATGGTCGTTAGAAGAAAGAGGGGATGCCACTCGGGGCATCCCCAAGTTTAGTTGCTTGTTTCTCCTTGGATATTATCTTGGGGGTGCTGTGCATCCCCAATATTAAGCTCTTTTCACTCCTTATTCCTTCATCCATCGTGATCTCACCCAAAACTTGAAAACTTCAATCACACAAAACTCAACAAAACCTTCGTGAGATCCGTTAGTATAATAAAGAAAATCACCACTCTAAGTACTGTTGCAAACCCATTCGTATTTTATTATTGCATTATATCTACTGTATTCTAACTTTACCATGGCTTATACCCTTCAATACAAACAATAGATTCATCAAAACAACCACACAATGCAACGAAAACAGAATCTGTCAAAAACATAACAGTCTGTAGTAATCTGTACTCTAACCATACTTTCGTAACTCTAAAAATTCTGAAAAATTAGGAAAACGTAAAGAATTTGTATAGAAATACTGTGTTAGAATTTCAGCTCATTATCACGCTCCAGTAAAAAAATGAAAAATTCCTGCACTGGAGTCAAAGTTTCTGTTTCAGATTCAACATTGTTTCTACTTATCTTGTGAGCCATCTTAAAGGCTTTACTTGGCACAAACACTAATTAAAACATAAAAAAACACAATCATAACAGTAGCATAATTGTGTCAACACTCAAGAACAGAAAGACAAAAGGTGAAAATAAATTTATTCATTGGGTTGCCTCCCAACAAGCGCTATCGTTTTACACCCCTAGCTAGGCATAAAGCATAGATTCAAGTATTGTCATCTTTAGTTTTTGCTCCATAGGATGCTCTCATGATTGATTCATATTGTGGCTTAAATCTTGTTATAGGGAAGTGTTCCATACCCTTTCTTAGTGGAAATTGAAATTTAATATTGCCTCCTTTCATATCAATCACGGCACGCACCTATAGTGCATAAAAACGGCCTACCTAGTATAATGGGACAAGACGGATTGCAATCAATATCAAGAACAATAAAATCTATGGGCACATAGTTCCTATTTGCAAGAATAAGAACATCATTAATTCCTCCCAAAGGCTTTTTAACAGTAGAATCCGCCAAGTGCAAATTAAGAGAACACTCTTCAATATTGGTAAGACCAAGCACATCACATAGAGATTTCGGAATCGTAGAAACACTAGCACCCAAATCACATAAAGCAAAGCACTCATAATTTTTAATCTTGACCTTAATGGTAGGTTCCCACTCATCATGTAATTTTCTAGGAATTGAAATCTATAACTCCAACTTTTCTTCAAAAGATTTAATCATGGCATCAACAATATGTTTAGTAAAAGATTTATTTTGTTCATAAGCATGGGATGAATTTAACATGGATTGCAGCAAAGAAATACATTCAATCAAAGGGAAACTATCATAATTAAAATCTTTGCAATCCAAAATACTGGGCACATCACTAGTTAACGTTTTGACCTCTTCAAACCCAATTTCATCAAAATTTTCATCAAGATTTTCACCCTCCAAATCATTGGGACACCTTCTAGCTAAAGTTGACTCTACTTAAATCCCTTTATCATCAATTTTAATATTAATAAACAAGGAATCAATAGAAGAAACACCAATCACTTTAAGATCTTCATCATGTTTATCCTCTAGAGAGACTGGTTTAGCGTCCATTTGATTTACTAAAGTCGCTTGTGTGTCGGATATTTTACCTAGCAGATTTTCAGCATGAGCATACTTAGATTGGAGATTAGAAACTTCTCTACTAATATCATCAAGTTGTTTTGTTATGGCATCTAGTACGGTAGAGTGTTCTTTAAGCTCCTCGGTAAAATACTTATTATGCTCAAATTGTGTAGTCATATATTCCTTGGTACTTTTCTCAATCTCAAGCAAAATATTGGGGTAAGGAACATCATAATACTTTTGTTGAGCCATCATGACTACGCAAACAAGATTGCAAGCAAACAAGAGATCTGGCAAGAAAACGACAAACGAAAAAGAGGGCGAATAAAACGGCAAATTTGTGAAGTGGGGGAGAGGAAAACGAGGGGCAAATGGCAAATAATGTAATTGCACAGAGATGAGATTTGTGATTAGGAACCTAGTATTTGTTGATGATGTCTCCCCGACAACGGCGCCAGAAATTCCTTTGACGTGGCTTGAAACTGCGTCGGTATTTCCCCAAAGAGGAAGGGATGATGCAGCACAACTAGGGTAAGTATTTCCCTCAGTTATGAAACCAAGGTTATCGAACCAGTAGGAGGATCACCAACACCCAATAAGCAGCACCTGCACACAAAGAACAAATACTTGCAACCGGAAGCGAAAGAGAGGTTGTCAATCTCTCCACGGTAAAAAGATAGATTAGATTGTAATAGATTGGATAGATAGATTGCACAAGAACACAAAATAAAAGAGGCAAATAAAAAGTGCAGCAAGGTATTTTTGGGTTTTTGGAATAATAGATCTGAAAACAAAAGGCGACAAAAGATAGATTGGAAAGCAATATGTTAGAAAAGTAGACCCGGGGGCCGTAGGTTTCACTAGTGGCTTCTCTCATGAGTATAGCACACGGTGGGTGAACAAATTACTGTTGGGCAAATGATAGAAGATCGAATAATCATGACGATATCCAAGGCGATGATCATTATATCGGCAACACATCCAAGATTAGTAGACCGAAACGATTCTGCATCTACTAATATTACTCCACACATCGACCGCTATCCAGCATGCATCTAGTGTATTAAGTTCATGGAAAACTGGAGTAATTCAATAAGAACGGTGACATGATGTAGACAAGATCTATTCATGTAGGAATAGACCCCATCTTGTTATCCTTAATAGCAATGATACATGTGTGCCTCGCTGCCCCTTCTGTCACTGTGAGAGGATACCGCAAGATCAAACCCATCACAAAGCACCTCTTCCCATGGCAAGAAAAAT
Organism: Elymus sibiricus; assembly: GCA_039707655.1. Classification (NCBI taxonomy): domain Eukaryota; kingdom Viridiplantae; phylum Streptophyta; class Magnoliopsida; order Poales; family Poaceae; genus Elymus; species Elymus sibiricus. The sequence continues at coordinate 214,301,531 of CM077675.1, forward strand.
CGATCTAGTTGGAACCAAAGATCCGAAGAAGAATTACGAGGCTATAAGTAATCATGCATATAAGAGATCAAAGAAGACTCAAATAATATTCATGGGTAAAAATGATCATGAACTCAAAATTCATCGGATCCCAACAAACACACCGCAAAAAATCATTACATCAAATAGATCTCCAAGAGACCATTGTATTGAGAATCGAAAGAGAGAGAGAGAAATCCATCTAGCTACTGCCTACGGACCCGTAGAGAATTTTTCGTCGACTCCTCTAGGGTTTCTGGAATATTTGGGTATTTATAGAACTCGGAGGTGGTGGAGGGGGGTCCCGAGGCCACCACAACCCACCAGGGTTCGTCGGGGGCCTTTGGCGCGCCCTGGTGTCTTGTGGGACCCCTGGGCCTCCTCGCAGGTCCTTCTTCCGCTCCCTGGATGTCTTCTGGACCCAAAAAAATCTCCAAAAAGTTTGTCACGATTGGACTCCGTTTGGTACTGATATTCTGCGAAGTAAAAAACAAGCAAAAAACAGCAACTGCCACTTGGCACTATGTCAATAGGTTAGTCTCAAAAAAATGATATAAAGTTGCTATAAAATGATTGTAAAACATCCAAGAATGATAATATAACAGCATGGAACAATCAAAAATTATAGATACGTTGGAGACGTATCAGACTGTACCCTTGACACTATAATAGATGGGTTGGACAAGCTGTAATTTATTGTATCTAATGGTTCTATGTAACTATGTACTTTACATAAATGTGCTCGGATCTGTAATGCCTACTTTATTAACCAGCCATCGGCTTCTGCCTCCTAGCCAATTGGTCGAGGAGTGTTACCTACTTCTGGTCCGAGGAGTCGGGCCAGGTACTTCGGAGAACAAGGCAATCCGTCTATATGGTTCAAAAAACAAAGTGCTACAAAGAGCTTATGTTATTATACTATTTAACATAAGAAACATCTTCCGAGGAAAATAGTTCTTCTAAAATTTCCTTTCCTCAGGGTTGTCATGTTAACCTCGGCCAGGTTCTGTACCATCCGATTTATTCAGAGGAAAATAACAAATTGGGGTTGAAGCTCCTAAGTATTACTCAAAAAATCACCGGTTCATTCACTTCCATCGTAGCCGACCAGTTGTACCCTTAAAGAACTCTACCTTTTGGCTTCACCCACCTGAGGTACTTGACCAGCCGAACCAGAAGTAACAATCACAGTGGTGCTCCCTTTACCTCTAGTCGAACAGTCCGAAACGTAGGAGGCAAAAACAGGAGCGAGGCAACCCAGCTTGGAAAAATCTTAAGGCCAACTGATGCATATATTGGCATAAAACGATTGCAAAGGGAAGGTGGCACATATACATGAAACATGAGTGCGCAAAAGAAACATGAAAGTACTTTACTTGACTAGAGCCCCTAGGGAGGTACAAGTGTACATTTAAGGATGTCGCCGAACTTTGGTTGTACCAAGCACTATGGAGGCATGGTTGTAACAACCTAAGTAAACGAGTCCTAACTGGAAGGGCTTAGTATGCTAGACAACTATAATAATTGGCTAAAAAGGAATGGAGACAACACTGATGCTTTAGCCGTAGAAGCATCGAAGCCGCGCGGCATTCCATGGATGTGGCTCCAGTCAGTTGTCTTCAGAATCTCGGAGGCAATAAGCCCCCCTGTGAGTACTTGGTCAATTTTAACGGGCCATCCCATCTAGGCGAAAGCTTATGCTTTTGCTTTTTTGGATGGTTTCGGAGAACCAGGTCCCCAGCATTATATGCCTTGGCTCAGACCTCCCTACTTTGATAACGTCTGGCTTGCTACTGGTAAAATGCAGATCGGGCTCGGGCTACGTCGCGCTCCTCTTCCCGGGCGTCTAGGTCATCCTGCCTGTCGAGCTTGGCCTCACTTTCCTCGTACAAACACACTCAAGCTGCATCATGAATGAGATCACAGGGAAGGACTGCTTTTGCCTGGTAGACCATGAAGAAAGGTGTATAGCTCGTGGATCGATTAGGTGTGGTGCGCAAGCCCCATAGTATGGAGTCGAGATCCTCCACCCATTGGGTGTAGGACCAATCGTGGCTTTATGCCGCTTAGTATTAGTCCATTTGCATGCTCAACCTGACTATTGGACTGGGGATGATATACTGAGGCATAATCGAGCTTAATGCCCTTATCCACACACCAATCCGTTACTTCATGGGCCGTGAAATTGCTTCCATTATCTGTGACCATGTTGTGGCGGATGATACGTCTCCAACATATCTATAATTTATGAAGTATTCATACCATATTGGCAACAATTTTATATGGTTTTGGTATGATTTGCATGGAACTAACCCGGACTGACGCTGTTTTCAGCAGAACTACCGTGGTGTTGTTTTTTGTGCAGAAATAAAAGTTCTCCAAATGCAACAAAACTTTTTAACGATTTTTTTTGGAACAAAAGAGGCACTAGTAGCTTTGTGGGAGGGCCAGAAGAGCCACGAGGTGGCCACAACCCCCCCCCCCCCCAGGGCGCGCCAGCCCCCTCTAGCGCGCCATGGTGTCTTGTGGGCCCCTCGTGGCCCATCTTCGCGTGAAACCGACGCCCAAAAATCCTATATATTAAGAAACCCCCAGAAATAACCCTATATCAGAAGTTCCGCCAACGCAAGCCTCTATAGCCACGAAAAACCAATCTAGACCCCGTTCTAGCACCCTGCCGGAGGGGGAAATCATCACCAGAGGCCATCTTCATCATCCCTATGGTCTCCATGATCAGGAGGGAGTAGTCCACCCTCGGGGCTGAGGGCTTGAACCAGTAGCTATGTGTTTAATCTCTCTCTCTCTCTCTCTCTCTCTCTCTCTCTCTCGTGTTCTTGATTTGGCACGATCTTGATGTATCGTGGGCTTTGTTAATATAGTTGGATCATATGGTGTTTTCCCCTATCTATCTTGTTGTGATGAATTGAGTTTTCCCTTTGAGATTTCATTATTATCAAATTGAATACTTTTATGGATTTGAGTATCTAGGTGACGTTAGAGTTGGTTGATGCGTATCATATGGTGTTATTTTAGTACGAACTCTTAGATAGATCGATCTGAAAGGATAACTTGGTGTTATTTTAGTACGAACTCTTGGATAGATCGATTGGAAAGGATAACTTTAAGGTGGTTTCGTACCCTACAAACAATTTCTTCTTATGTTCTCCGCTAGATAAGAACTTTGGAGTGATCCTTCGTTGCACGTTGAGGGATGGTTATGTGATCCAATTATATTAGCATTGTTGAGAGATTGCACTAGCGAAAGTACGGACCCTAGGCCTTGTTTTCAAGCATTGAAATACCGTTTGTGCTCACTTTTTTTACTTGCTACCTTGCTGTTTTTATTGTTACAATTACAAAAATCAATATCTACTATCGTTACTACACTTGTATCACCATCTCTTCGCCGAACTAGTGCACCTATACAATTTACTATTGTATTTGGTGTGTTGGGGACACAAGAGACTTTTTATTATTTGGTTGCAGGGTTGTTTGAGAGAGACCATCTTCATCCTATGCCTCCCACGGATTGATAAACCTTAGGTCATCCACTTGAGGGAAATTTGGTATTGTCCTACAAAACTCTGCGCTTGGAGGCCCAACCAGAGTCTACAAGAACAAGTTGTGTAGTAGACATCAAGATCTTTTCTGGCGCCGTTGCCGGGGAGGTGAGTGCTTGAAGGTATATCTTTAGATCTTGCAATTAAATCTTTTAGTTTCTTGTTTTTCACTAGTTTGGTTTTATAAAAGAAAACTACAAAACAATGGAGTTTAGGTTGCCTCAATTGCCTCGTCTTTTTAATGTCTTTCGTGAAAATGATGGTAGAGGAAGAATTTATGAAAATACTTAATGAGAATTCCTTGAATGATGGGCATGATAGAAATATTGCAAGTATGAATTCTTTGAATATCCATGATGCTAATGATATGCAAAGCCACAAGCTTAGGGATGATATGTTTGATGAAGATGATATTTTTAGTCCCCCAAGTTTTGATGAGAAAATTTATTATGATGATGGCATGTCTCCTATCTATGATGATTATGATGATGACTTGTATGCTATAAAGAATAATTATAACTATGAAACTTGTCATCATGATTTTAATTTTCAATTTGGTTATGTCAATCATGTATCTCATGATAGTTATTTTGTCGAGTTTGCTCCCACTACAATGAATGAGAAGAAAATTGCTTATGTGGAGAGTAATAAATTTTCTATGCTTGTAGATCATGAAAAGGATGCTTTATGTGATAGTTATATTGTTGAATTCCTTCATGATGCTACTGAAATTTATTATGAGGCAGGAACATATGCTTGTAGGAATTGCAATAATATCAAGTTTCCTCCCTATATGTTCAAAATCTTGAAGATATGCTTGTTTTGCCTTCCTATGCTAGTTGATTCTTGCTCCCATAAATTGTTTGATCACAAAATACCTATGCATAAGAAGTGGGTTAGACTTAAATGTGCTTGTCATATGCTTCATGATGCTCTCTTGCATGTTTCAATTATTATTCTTATGTGAGCATCATTGAAATCATCATGCCTAGCTAAAAGGCATTAAAGAAAAGCGCTTGTTGGGAGACAACCCAACACTTTTACTTTCTGTTTTTGAGTGTTCACATGATTAAGCTACTGTATTAATCATGTTTTGTTTCTTTTATTTTAATAAAGTGCCAAGTAAAGCCTTTGGGGTGACTCACAAGATGAGTAGAATTGATGCTGAACCAAAACAGAAACTTTGAACTCAAGTACAGGAATTTAATTTTTTACTCGAGAGTGATAATGATCTGAAATTTTTACACAGTGTGTAAATACAAATTTTTTAGGATTTAATATTTTTTCAGAATTTTTGTAGGCAGGTAAGTATGGTTATACTACAGATCTTCACAGACTGTTCTGTTTTTGACAGATTCTGTTTTGCATGCATAGTTTGCTTGTTTTAGTGTTCCCATAGCTTATATTCAGTGATATAAATTATGTGAATGGTAGAATACAGTAGTTATTATGTGGGAACAATTATGAATCTTGTCTTAAGAGTACCTAAGTGAATGATCTATATTTACTATACTAACCCATCTCACGAAGTTCCGTTAAGTTTTGTGTGATTGAAGTTTTCAAGTTTTGGGTGAGACACTGATATAAGAAGAATAAGGAGTGGTAAGACCCTAAGCTTGGGGATGCCCAAGGCACACCCAAGGTAATATCCAAGGAAGATTCAAGCGCCTAAGCTTGGGGATGCCCCGGAAGGCATCCTCTCTTTCGTCTTCAACATTATCAGTATATCTTACTTAGCGCTATATTTTTATTCGTGACATAATATGTGCTTTGCTTGGATCGTCATTATATTTTGTTATTTTCTGTTAGGTGTTATTTATAATCTTTTTTTCAATAAAAAAGTTCCAAGAATTGCCTTAGGATGCTTGCATTGCATGTTTGATGTGTGCCGTGTAAAAACAGAAACTTTCTCTGTAGTGTTTGAATTTTCATATTTTACTGGAACTTGGAAAGTTTCTAAAAATTTTACACAGTGTTGTCACATAAAGTCTCTATCACGTCCTAAATTTTCATAATGTTTTGAGTTACAGAAATACACTCTTTTCATAAATTGCTACAGACTGTTCTGTTTGGACAGATTGTTGTCATAGTTTTGTTATCTACTTATCCTATAGTTTCCATAGCCTATATTGGTAGATATAAATTGTGGAAACGATAGTAAACAGTAGATGTTGTTTGGAAAATATTGTGCAACTTGTCTTGGCAGTACAAGAAGTGTGGACTTATTCTTATGTGTACTAACCTATCTCACGAGTTCTTTTCGAGTTTTTGTGGATGAAGTTTTTAAGATTTAGGGAAACCGTGATATAAAAGGAATTAAGGAGACACAAAAGCTCAAGCTTGGGGATTCCCAAGGCATCCCAAGATAATATTTCAAGAAGTATCAAGCATCTAAGCTTGGGGATGCCCCAGTAGGCATCCCACCTTTCTTCATCAACAATTATCGGTTAGTAGCGGTTGAGCCTAAGTTTTTGCTTCTTCACATGATGTGTGCTATTCTTGGAATGTCATTTTATTTTGTTTTGCTTGCTGTTTTAATAAAATACTTGGATCTAAAAGTTTTTAGATGAGAGAGAGAGTTCTCAAATGGCTACCCATTTACTTAACTACTCGCTTGATCTTCACTTATATCTTTTTGGAGTAGCTTGTCATTTACTATTGTGCTTCACTTATATCGTATGAGTAAATTGTTGAATGAATTGAATACCATGAAGTTGAAATTATATGTTCATATCATGCCTAGTAGTAGTTTCACATTGGGTTTAGAAAGTGAAATCTTTTGAAGCTTGACAATCACAATATTGGTCATACAAGCAATTCGTGAATGATTAGTATAAGGAAGAGAACTTTCACATATAAATATATTATCTTGGACATCTTCTATGATTGTGAATACCAATTAATTATTTTCAAACTTGAGCAAATTAGTTGAAGTTGTACAAGGAAGATAACGTAATGAGTTATGGTTGTGTATATTTGCATAGAAGTTGTATTGTTATGGATCCTCCAACATGTGGTGTTTGCTTAGGATCTTTTGCTAGCCAAAAATTCGTACTAAGTAGAGATACTACTTGTGTATCCAAAAACCCTTAAACCCAGTTTCTTACCATGAGTGTCCACCATACCTACCTATGTATTGAATAAGATCCTTCAAGTAAGTTGGCATCGGTGCAAAAAGGCAATAAAAATTGCTTCTAAATGTGTTTGATCATTTAGTGTAAGAGAAAATTGAATGTTGTACGAACTTGTGATGGCAAAGTAATAAAAGCGACGGACTGCATAATAAAGGTTGCTATCATAAGGGGCAATATAATGTGACGTTCTTTTGCATTAAGGGATTGTGCATACAAAACCAAAAAGTGCATGACAACCTCTGCTTCCCTCTGCGGAGGGCCTATCTTTTACCTTTCAGTATTTACTTTTATGCAAGAGTCAATAGCATGCATTCTCATTTCAACCTCAATTATTCTCTAGTTGGCAAGCATCATGTGGTCGGGAAAGATCTAGGCACATATGGCCAGTCAAATATATTTGATCATAACTTATTATTGTTAACAATTATCTCTATGATAAATGAGTTGGGAGGCGAAACATTAAGCCCCTATCTTTCTCTGTGTTCGATGGATGTCATTTTTTCTAAAAATATGCTTTGAGTACTAGCAATCATAGAAGACTATATGATGATTGAGTATGTGGAGCTCTTACTTAGACTTTGTTGAGAAAAAGTTGAATTGCAATTGTTTGGTGACTAAGAACATAGGTTGTTAAGTTTCAAGAGAATTCATTGTTTGAACCATGACATGTGAATTGGTTGCTACTTTATCATGATGAGTTTTATGAGAAAGAGTTTTTGTTATGATGCTAGGAAAAGTGGTTGAAATTATCATTGATCAAACTTATGCACTATGCTAGCATTCACACTTCATAAATTATTTCTTTTATCATTTACCTACTCGAGGACGAGTAGGAATTAAGCTTGGGGATGCTCATACGTCTCCAACGTATCTATAATTTATGAAGTATTCATGCCATATTTACAACACTTTTATATGGTTTTGGTATGATTTCCATGGAACTAACCCAGACTGATGCTGTTTTCAGCAGAACTACCGTGGTGTTGTTTTTTGTGCAGAAATAAAAGTTCTCCAAATGCAACGAAACTTTTTGACGATTTTTTTGGGACAAAAGAGGCACTAGAAGCTTCGTGGGAGGGACAGAAGAGACACGAGGTGGCCACAACCCACCAGGGCATGCCAGCCCCCTCTGGCGCGCCCTGGTGTCTTGTGGGCGCCTCGTGGCCCATCTTTGTGTGAAACCGACGCCAAAAAATCCTATATATTCAGAAACCCCCAGAAATAATCCTAGATCAGAAGTTTCGCCATCGCAAGCCTGTGTAGCCACGGAAAACCAATCTAGACCCCGTTTCGGCACCCTGTCGGAGGGTGAAATCATCACCAGAGGCCATCTTCATCATCCCTATGGTATCCATGCTGAGGAGGGAGTAGTCCACCCTCGGGGCTGAGGGTTTGTACCAGTAGCTATGTGTTTAATCTCTCTCTCTCGTGTTCTTGATTTGGCACGATCTTGATGTATCGTGGGCTTTGTTAATATAGTTGGATCATATGGTGTTTTCCCCTCTCTATCTTGTTGTGATGAATTGAGTTTTCCCTTTGAGATTTCGTTATTACCGGATTGAATACTTTTATGGATTTGAGAGAACTTGATCTATGTCTTGTCACACAACTCGCGGATTCCCGAGGTGACATTGGGGTAATCTATGCATAGGGGTTGATGCACGTTTTCGTCCGACTTTCTCCGGTAGAAATCTTGGGGCATTCTTTGAGGTTCTTTGCGTTGGATTGAGTATTATGAATCTGAAATTGTTTGATGTGTATCGTATAATTAACTCATGGATGCTTGTGGTGACATTGGAGTATCTAGGTGACATTAGAGTTGGTTGATGCGTATCATATGGTGTTATTTTAGTATGAACTCTTACATAGATCGATCCGAAAGGATAACTTGGTGTTATTTTAGTACGAACTCTTGGATAGATCGATCGAAAAGGATAACTTTAAGGTGGTTTCGTACCCTACAAACAATTTCATCTTATGTTCTCTGCTAGATAAGAACTTTGGAGTGATTCTTCGTTGCATGTTGAGGGATGGTTATGTGATCCAATTATATTAGCATTGTTGAGAGATTACACTAGCGAAAGTACAGACCCTAGGCCTTGTTTTCAAGCATTGCAATACCGTTTGTGCTCACTTTTGTTACGTGCTACCTTGCTATTTTTATTCTTACTATTACAAAAATCAATATCTACTATCATTACTACACTTGTATCACCATCTCTTCACCGAACTAGTGCACCTATAAAATTTACCATTGTATTTGGTGTGTTGGGGACACAAGAGACTTTTTATTATTTGGTTGCAGGGTTGTTTGAGAGAGACCATCTTCATCCTACTCCCACGGATTGATAAACCTTAGGTCATCAACTTGAGGGAAATTTGCTACTGTCCTACAAAACTCTGCGCTTGGAGGCCCAACACGAGTCTACAAGAACAAGTTGTGTAGTAGACATTAGGGGACTCCATAATGGTGCACTACATCAAAGAGGAAATCAATCACTGGTTCGGCCTTTGCCGAGGTCACCGGTTTAGCCTCTATCCACTTTCTTATTGGTCCCCCCTTTAAGTGGACCGGCCATATCTAGCCCCCAGACCGCAAAGGGCCAAGGAATCAAAATAGTCCAAAGTGTCAGCCGGGGCATATGACTTTGATTAGCAAAAACCTGTCATACTCTACACTTTTCAACCAGTGTTTTAGCATCTGCTCGGACTATTGGCCAATAAAATCCTTCCCGGAATGCCTTGCTTACCAAGGCCCGGGTTGTGGCGTGATGACCGCCCATGCCGGAGTGTATTTTCATGAGCGGCTCTCTTCCCTCCTCCTCAGGTATGCATCTTTGAAGGACACCCGTAGCACTCGTTTTATAGAGTTCTCCCTCGTGGACCCTTATAAGCCTTGGACCGTCGATTGATCCGTCGTGCATCAGATTGGTCCTCGGGGAGCTCATTATTGAGGAGATATGCGAGGAAAAACCCAGTCCATGGTACAATTACTGGCATTATCTCATGGGTAGAGGAGGTCTCTTTGACCCCCGAGCCCCCAATTATCTCGCCGTCGTGGTCTGCATCTGAAGATGTGTTCTTTTCTCGCTTGTCAGAAGGGGGTGCCATGTTCTCCTCCTGCCACACCACGGATGGCTTAAACAACCGATCCAAGAAGGTGTCCTTTCGAATGGGGTATCATTTCGCACCCATCCTAGTCAGGATATCTACAGCCTGATTGCTGTCTCGCGGGATATGGTGAAACTCTAGCCCCTCGAACCGAGTTGAGATCATCAGAATTGTGTTTCCGTATGCAGTCATCTTGGGGTCCTTTGCGTCAAACTCACCATTTACTTGTGTGATAGCCAGGTTAGAGTCCCCCCCCCCTCGGACCTCTAGACATCAGACTCCCATAGAGACTGCAATCCAAAGTCCATGCAGCAATACTTCATACTCGGCTACATTGTTTGAATTGGTGTACATAATCTGCAGTACATACCGAATATTGTTGCCGGTGGGTGATGTGAGTACCACTCCGAACCCTAATCCGGCGAGCATTTTGGAGCCATCAAAATACATTGTCCAATGTTCGTACGTACTGTACTCTCGAGGGAGCTCGACTTCCGTCCATTCTGCCACGAAGTTGGCCAACACCCGAGGCTTAATAGCTCGGCGTGGCCAGTAGGTGATTTCAAAGGGCAGGAGTTAAATTGCCCACTTGGCAATTCGTCATGTGGCATCTCTATTGTTGATGATATCATTAATGGGGACTTTGGATGCCACGGTGATCGAGCATTCTTCAAAGTAATGTCTCAATTTCCGAGATGCCATGAATACGACGTATGCTATCTTCTGATAGTGGGGATACCTCATTTTACATGGGGTGAGTACCTCGGAGACTTAGTATACGGGTTGTTGGACCTGGAACTTGTGACCTTCCATGTCATGTTCGACGACGAGGATTGTGCTGATGACCTGGTTTGTGGTCGATATGTATAATAGCATCGGCTCGCTGGCGCCCGGTGCGACTAATATGGGGTTAGTATCAAGGAGGGTCTTAATGTCCTCCAGAGCAGTCCCTACCTCACTAGTCCATTTAAAGTTCTTGGTCTGCTTTAGTAGCCTATATAGGGGTAATGCCCTTTCCCCGAGGCGGGATATAAATCAGCTGAGAGCCGCCACGCATCATGCCAACCTCTGGACGTGTTTCAGTTCGGTAGGCACCTCCAGGCGGGCAAGAGCTCGGATTTTGTCTGGGTTAGCCTCTATCCCTCTACGGGATATTATAAACCTGAGCAATTTGCTAGACGGTATGCTGAAGAGACATTTCTTTGGATTGAGCTTGATTTGATATGCTCTGAGACTGGCAAATGTTTCGTGGCGGTCATCAACCAGATGGTTGATGTTTTTGGTTTTGACAACCACATCATCACGTAGGCTTCGACTGTCTTGACGATCTGTTTCTTCAGGCATGTTTCAATCATGCATTGGTGTGTTGCGCCGACATTCTTTATTCCGAAGGGCATTGTATTAAAACAAAATGACCCATAAGGCATTACGAATGTTGTGGCGGCTTGATCAGATTCTCTCATCTTTATCTGATGATACCCCAAATAGGCATTCAAAAAACAAAGGGAGTCCTGCCCGAACGTCGCATCTATGATTTGATCGATTCGGGTAGCAGGAAAGGGTCTTTGGGACATGCTTGGTTGACGTCTTTGAAATTGACGCAAAGGCGCCAAGATTTATCTTTCTTGGGTACCATAACAAGGTTTCCAACCAATCGGGGTGCTTTATATCTCGGATAAATCCGGATTCGAGCAATTTCGTCAGTTCCTCGCCCATGGCCTGACGCTTGGGTTCTGAAAATCGGCGGAAGGCCTACTTGACAGGCTTAAAACCCTTTATTATGTTCATGTTGTGCTCGGCTAGGCCGCGTGCTATTCCTCGCATATCTGAAGGGTGCCAGGTGAAGATATCCCAATTTTCACGAAGGAAATTGTGCAAATCCTCATCAACTTCTAGGTCCAGCCATGCTCCTATGGATGCGGTCTTGTTTGGGTCCGTTAGATGCACCTGGAACTTGACAATCTTGTCAGCTGGTTTAAACGAGGTAGACTTTGATTTTTTATCGAGGATAACATCATCCCTGTTCACATGGCTCGAAGGGTGGGTAACTCCTCGGCCGCAAATGTTTCAGCCAACAGCTCTAGGGCGAGCGACGCCGTTTTGCTTGGCCCGAAGTGTTGTGTCTGGGTTGCTAGCGATGGTAATGACCCCATTGGGTCCCGGCATCTTGAGTTTCATGTATCCATAGTGCGGGATTGCGTGAAGTTTCATGAACACTTCTTGTCCCAATAGGGCATGGTAACCACTTCGGAAGGGCACAATATGGAAGGTCAGCTCCTCAAATCGGTAGTTCTCAGGATTTCCGAACACCACATCTAATGTGATTTTTCTGATACACCGTGCCTCCTTTCCCGAGATGATCCCTTGAAAAGTGGTGTAACTTTGCTCGATTTGTCTTTTATCAATTTGCATCTTGTCCAACATATCCTCATATATTAAATTGAGGCTGCTGCAGCCATCCATCAGTGCTCTACGAAGTCGGCAATCGCCCATGATTGGCTCAAGTACTAGGGCGACCGGACATCCAGTAAGATCAGAAGCCGGCTGGTCCTGTTCTCCAAAGGTGATCGGCATATCAAACCAAGCATCCGAGGTTGAGACATGGTGGACTTGGCTCAATTCGCGAAGGGCTATTTCCCTTGTTCTTGGATATCCAAGTTTCGTATATCATTAAGACTTCCTCCTCGTCCGAGGACGTGGTCGGGCACCTAGGTGTGGTTGTTCCTCCGAGGAGGGATTCTCCCCCTTCGCCACCTGTTTGACCACCCAACATGCTCGAAGGCTGTGAGTGGGGCTATCGTTCAGTAGGATCGAGTGTATGGGACATGGCTTATCCAACATGCCATCAAGAACAGAACTAGATCTTGCCGCGATCTTCTTTTTTTAGGTCTCTTACTTGGTGTTGCGGAACGGGCTGGCTCCCTTAGGTGTTTTTTATGATTCTGTCTTGACTCGTCGGTGTGGATCAAATCTGCCTGTTCCTTCCGAGCAGTCCAAGCGTCCTCCATGGCACAGAATCTTTTGACCATATCGGAGAGTAAGGAGAAAGTTTGGACATGACGCCGATCAAGGGCGTTTAAAAGTCCTTTGTCCTGGAAGTTATACCGGAAAGCTGCCAGGACCTCGGCGTTGCAGCAATTTTTTATTTTGTTCTTAACAGACAGGAATGTGCACGAGAATTGCTGAACTGTCTCATCGGCATTCAGTTTGACATAAGCTAGGTCCCAGACATCGGTTGGCCCAGAGTTGCTTGGGCAGTACTTGATGTGGGTGGTGGGTGGGATAAAAAATTGATCCCCGCTGAATGCGGGCCCGAGGACCCAAAACACTCTTCAAGAGAGGGACGTGCTAGCGTCACGTCTTTTGGGTTAACTCAGATGTCCAAGCTCCTAGGCTCCTTCAATTGATTGAGTTCAATGACTTCCACCGGCCGGTACGTTGCTCTGAGGGGCTTTTAGCCAAGCCCGGAGAGGGTGCTTGAAGTGTTAGTGACGGTTCCTCCTCTCCACTCTTAAGATCGCGAGGGAGGGGGCGTGGCGCGTTTTCCTCGTCGGTCGATCCGATGGGGGATTTCAGCGTGGAGAACATGACGGTTGGGTTTTTGCCGTAGATCGACGCCTCCATTGCTTTGGGTCGATCACACATCGGGACCTGTATGGGCCACCAATGTCTGTGCTAAAACCGGCGGATCTCGGGTAGAGGTCCCGAGTTGTGGGTCTAAGAACAATGGTAACCGGAAGAGTAGGGGGACAATGTGTAGCCAGGTTCAGGCCCTCTCGAAGAGGTAAAACCCTATGTCCTGATTTGATTGTATTGATGATGGGATGTCGAGTACAGGTTGATGATCTACCTCGAGGTCGTTGTGTAAGCTCTAAACCCTAAGGTGAATAAGTTGTCCCTCTACGGGCTAAACCCCTGGGCTTATATAGGTACCCACGGGGAGCTAGGTTACATATTTAGGTCGGTTACAGATATGCCGAACATAGATCTGTCCCTGGAGTGCACGCCAAGTCTTCTATGATCCTTCTCTTGCGCACGAGTAGATCCTAAGGTTCTTATGGCCTTCCGAGCAGCAGTTTAGCGGGCCCTTGTTCGGCCCATGAGGACCAAACACCACAGGTTAGTACCCCTGGTCCAGGAAACCCACAAAGAGGGCAAGAAAGGGAGTTGTTCACGTTGTTGGAAGGCAAACTTTCATGTATGAGGATCCAGAGGATGTTGAGGAGGCAGAGCCTGCTGCACAACCTCCTCCTGCCAAGCAACAGAAGCTCATGGCAGATGCTATGCCCAAGAAGGCACCTACCACCTCCAAGTCCGCTGCCATACCCAAAGTGAGGACCACCAGAGATGTGCTAGCTTCTAAGAAGAACAAGACCCAAGTGCCTAAGAGGACTTATGATGATGATGATGATGATGAATGCCTAGTGCTCAAAAAGTTGAGGCCAATATTGCGTGAACATAATGATGGATATCCAATTGCTGAGATTATGAAGGAGAGGAAGGACAAGGGATTGAGGAAGTGGAGAGCTGAGGACACCTATGCAAATAGGAGGAAGACTACCGTGGATTACCGTTTCCACACCAAGGAGCAGCAAGACTTTTATGAGACAGTGCTCCTTGACAAGAGCCCGACAGTGAGTGACATGAGATATGTGGACTGGAAGTACATTAATGACAATGATGACTATTTTCCCCAGGTCCACGAGAGTTTCAGACTCATGGGTATTGATGCCTTCGTAGGCAGAAAGATGACAACATGGACAGACGAGCTCATCATGCAGTTCAACTCCACCACATATTTCCCGACAAAAGAATTGTGTGGATGACAGAGGGAGTGAGGTGCCAATCCACCATTGATGAATCGGCTGCTTCAATTGGTGCTCCCGAGGCACTAGAGGGAGATGTTAATGTGTATGGTGAACTGAAGAAGGGTTAGAACTCCATGACCAACATGTACACACCCATTCCCAAGGGGTATCTGAAGTCGCACAAGCTAGATTTAGTGTACTTTCTTTGGCGGGACTTCCCACATCAAACACTATCATGAGGTACACCTTGATTCCCAAGTTAGGTGATGAGAAGATGGTCAGAGGCTATTCCATCAACATGTTACATCTAGTGGATGGTAACACCTGGTTCACTGTGATGGATCTCATTGTGGACACCATCAAGAGGATTACTACGGATCAGAAGCGATCTTGTGGATATGCACCATACATTCAGATGCTTATAAACTCCAAGGTTGGTATCAAAGTTTATCAGCTTGATCGTCCGCAACTGCCGCTTCTGCCAGAGTTTGAGGATAACACTATGACGATGAATCCCTCCCATCCCACATCATCTACTACACATGTAGAGATAGAGGCAAAGGCTGCTAGAGCTGCTAGTACTCCAGTGCTCAAGACCAAGACCAATCAAATGACATATCTTATTAGTGCTACTCAGAGGATTGAGCGGAGTCTAGCTGAACTTGTGAAGAACCAAGCGAGCATTGAGCGAGTCTTCAAGACAAAGCTCCATGCTCTTGATATCAAAGTGACAGAGGTCAAGGCAGTTGTAGACAGTTGCAGAGGGACGTGGATGGCGTAACTAATGATGAGGAGTCTAACCCTCCTATTACCAAGTAGTTTACCACGATGCCCAGATCTTTAGCAGTGCCAGTTCCAGAGTCTAGGGATACAGTGTCTGCTCAAGCTACCACCACTGCAGATGCACCATCAGTTCCTCCAGTGACCACTCCTCCAACTAAGCGGACATCAGCAGAAGCATTCATCGAAGCACTTCTGTCCACTCCATCAATGACCACCGGAGGAGTGAGTCTGAGGACTTCATCGCCCCGTGGAGGAGATCAAGCCCAGAGTGACATTTAGCTCTATACCTTTCAAACTTTATGGTAACTTGTTGCCAAAGGGGGAGAATGTGTATAGATCGTAGGGCTTCGAGAGAGAGTGTCTCGTCTTTTTCTTTTGGTTATTTGGTGATCTTGATACATTTGGTTTCATTTTTCCCGTATTTTGGTTGAAACTATGTCGTGCTAGATCATACCGTACTTTGATGTTATGTTTGCATATTCATTTATCTACATGCTCTATGTTATGATCATTCGCTTTTATGCCTTGGTGATGTGCATTGTAATTCATTCATATCACATTATGCACTCCACCAAGATGTGTGTGACATGGAAGAGTAACCCATGATCCTAATCGATTGTGCATTTGTATTAAAACACAAATTCAAAATAATGCACAAATTTAGGGGGACCTCTTTCTTATCACATATTTCTCAAAGCGACGATATCATTCATTGATTATATCCATTATTGAAGTTTTGATCTATATGTTGTCATCAATTACCAAAAAGAGGGAGATTGAAAGCACAACTCATCCCTTGGTAGTTTTCGTAATTAATCACAACATATAGCTCATTGAACTAATGATCAATCAAGTATATTTCACGAAATGTTCAATGATTAGCATGGCTAGGATATGTGATGTGGAACCCCTATGATGTAAAGGAAACAAATTGTCAAAAGCTTCAAGACTCTACATTTTGCTTTAAGTGATTCTGGTCACATTGAGTCCATAGGAAAGCCAATACTATTAAGGGGGGATGATGTATTGACGATGATCTGGTTGCTCAAGTGCTTAAAGATTTGCCACCAAAAACCCTCAAACATATTCTCATATCAGTTATGTCCTAAACCCTAAATGCCAACTCGGTCTCACTGAACACATCCTATCGGTGCCACCGAGCCACTCCTAGCATCTCGGTGCCATCGAGACAACATTCAGTATGACCGAACCACAATGATCGACCTTCTGTTAACCATCGTATTCATTTCGGTATTTCAGAGATGAAATGACCGGAGCCTCTGAAGTGTTGGATCTACATAGATCAAGTCGAATGGGTCTCACAAGTTGTTTCATTCGGTCTCAGTGAAAAGCCAAAAGTTGGAACCTTTTGCACTAGTTGGTCCCACCGAGATTTTGTTTCTGTGTCACCGATTTGTGCACCAAAGTTGTAACGGTTGGACTTGGTGAAGGCTATATATATACCCCTCCACCACCACCTACTTTTTGAGAGAGCCATCAGAACGAAACTACACTTCCACTATTCCTTTTCTAAGAGAGAACCACCTACTCATGTGTTGAGATCAATGGATTTCACTCCAACCAATAGATCCTTGATTTCTAGCCTCCCCAAGTTGCTTTCCACCCAATCATCCTCTTCTACCAAGCAAATTTCTATGAGAGAGTGATTGAGTGTTGAGGAGACTATGTTTTGAAGCACAAGAGTAAGGAGTTCATCATCAACACAACATTTATTACCTCTTGGAGAGTGGTGTCTCCTAGATTGGTTAGGTGTTGCTTGGGAGCCTCCAAATCATGTGGAGTTGAAACAAGAATTTTGTAAGGGCAATGAGATCGCCTACTTCGTGAAGATCTACCCCGAGTGAGGCTAGTCCTTCGTGGACGTAATCCAAGGTGGAATAGACAAGGTTGCTTCTTCGTGGACCCTTCCTGTGTGGAGCCCTCCGTGGACTCATGCAACTGTTACCCTCCGTGGGTTGAAGTATCCATCAACGTGAACGTACGATAGCACCACCTATCAGAACCACACAAAAAATCACTGTGTCTTCATTGCGTTTGATTTCTCCAATCCCTCCTTTACATACACTAGCAATGTCTTTACTTTCCGCTGCTCAACTCATAGAATTGCATGTGTAAGGTGTTGCTAGACTCGGTAAAATCGCTTAAACATGCCTATCAATAAAATTGGGAAAAGGATTAGTTTTAATTTGGTCGAGTAGTCTAATCACCTCCCCTCTAGACATACTTTCGATCCTAGAGTGATCTTCATCGCTTCAGGATTGCGTTGTGCACTCGATGGCTATGGCTTCAGCAGACAAACCTCAACCGTCTGTGGAGCCATCAACATATCCCTGAGACTCTGCAGGTGTTTCGTGCTTCTACCACCTGGTTGCTTGGTGATGGCCGCTCGTGTAAGTTTTGGACGGGCCATTGGATCGATGGCCAGTCGATCAAGAAGGTGGCGGCTCTCGTCTACACCATTTGTGCCCAAGAAATTATGCAAGCGTCGCACTACTTGTGATGGCCTTGAGGGTCGTTCATGGGACGGAGACATACGGGGTGCTCTCGGGCTGGCGGCAATGCTTCATTACATCGGCCTCTGGCGGCACATTCGATACCAGCACCTCACTAACACCCCGGACGAGATGCGCTGGAAGTGGACCACCTCGGGGAATTATTCAGCGAGCTCCTACAATCGGGCTCTCTTTCTCGGATCGACAATGAACCCCCACTGGAAGCTCACGTCATGCACTTATGCTCCAATACGCATCAAGGTCTTCCTCTAGCTTGCGTTGCTCAGCCGCCGCTGGACGGCAGATCGCTTGGGGCGCCAAGGGTTGCCCCATACACATTTGTGAGTCTTCTCCGACCAAGCGGCTGAAACCATAGATCACCTGCTTGTGTTATGCCCCTTCTCACATCAAATATGGCACGAGGTGCTTGCCTGGTGCCGATTCACTATCGACATCCCGGACCAGGATTCCTCCTTTGGCTCCTAGTGGCTGTCGGCACACTCTAGCCCCCTCATGGCATGCGCAAGGGCTTCACCTCTCTCTCCACGTTGACCGCATGGTGGTTATGGAAGCAGCATAACAATGCCATCTTCAGTTCCCATTAGCCCTCCTCCCACCGTATCCTGCTCACCTTCCAGGAGGAGGCCCGGACTTGGGCGCGTGCGGGCGCCACAGGACTAACATGTATTTTATCGGCCGGTTAAGCCCGTGCACGTCGGGCTGAGCATCCCCTAGGTCTTATGCTCGTGTGATTGCTTCGCTCCACTAGCGTGTACGTGCCATGGCAACTCTCCTACTTGTAATCTCTATAAACTCTCATGCCTGACAATGAAAAGATACGCAAGCTTTGCGTATTGGCAAAAAAAAGTTATGGCGATTGGGTGACCGTTTGCGTTGGAACGGACCAAAACAACGACCCAACGCGTTGACCCAAATCCAAAAAGCGTTCGCTCGGTGTCTGTCTGGACGCATTTTAGGCCCAAATGTGCACCTGGTTTGCATCCACACGGACACAAGAGGGACGAGCCGCGCGTCCGCTCGATTTTCGCTGCGGCCCCACTTGTCGGCCGCCCAACCACCACCTCCTGTCATATTAAATTTGGCCACCTACCTCGGGACTGCTTGGCAGTGGGTGGAAGCACCGTGTCGGCGTCCTTTTTTAATGCAGGTGTGCGGCTCGCCTGGCCTCATCCACTTCCTCTCCCTGTCCACATCTGGCCAAAATCGCTCCCTCTCCGACAACACCAAAACCCTAGCCACCCTATCTATGGGTATCTTTGGAAAGGGCAAGGGGATGCTCACCCCTGGCGCCAGCTTTTCCCTCGGGCCTCCTCCATCGTCGGCGTCGGCTCCTCCACGCGACGGGCCACAGGAGCGATTGTACATCCCGGTGCACCAAGCACGCTGGCATTGGGAGTACCGGCAACCGCTGCCGTATCCGGATGTCAACCTGCCTCACGGCTGGCATCTAGATCCACACGCATCCCCTTGCCGGCGGTGTCGCGGGAAAACGCAGAGGAGGTGCACCGACGCCATACCCTCCTTATGCCTGAGCAGCGGCATCTCCCTGACTACGCGTCGGACTCCCCCACCTGGGAGGCCTCGTTCGCGATGGAGCATGACGTCACCCGCCGTGGAGGCATGCAACTCAACCCCGGCTACATGCCGCCGCCCCCAGAGGTCAATCCGGGGGAGGGGGCAGCGACGCAGCACGTCCTGGAAGAGAGCAGGTGCGTAGAGGACGCACATTTGGGACTACCCGAAGGAGGCCCTCACCCTCTCTACTGCCTGGGAGTGCGTCATCCCCCCCCCCAACGGAGCCCGAGCCATAGAGGTACGAGTGGACCGTCTACCTCCGTGAATGGGTCAGCGCGCTGACGGTCGCCCTGGGTGCGACAGCGCAGGAGGCTGCCTACCTGGAACACTGAAGGCAACGCCACCTGGCGTAGGAGCACGCCGAGGGGGAGTGGCTGATGCAGGCCCAGCACGAGGAGGAGGAACATCGTGTCCTCTAAGCACGGAAGGAGGAGGAAGAGCGCCAAGAGAGGGAGGAGGAGGAGGAGCGCGCCCGCCACAGAGCAGTGTAGACGGGGCAGGCCACGGAGGAGGAGGCGTGTGTGGCGTGGGAAACCGCCTTCTCATGGGCAGGGCCGGCGCCGGAGTTCATGGACCTCACCGGCCCGGGGGAGGATGACGACACCTAGGGCAACACGCTAGGGCACTTTTTTTTGGACGACGGTTGACCGACCACTTAATGTTTAATTAAGTTAAATTTGGACGCATGCATACGTCTTTTTATAAGTTGACGCGCAACAAATGCATCGGCCTACATTGGATGCAATGGCCGACCCAAACGAAAAAAACGAACACAACCGCCCGCTCGGCCGACCCAAACGGGACAAAAAACGAACAAAATGGGAATCCGATTTGGGTCGGCCCGTTGATGTTGCTCTAAGCGACTGAGCTGTCCTCTCCCTTGAACAATGTTGGTTGCGTGTATTTCCAAATGCAGTACAGAAGAAACACCCTCAACCCCCACCCACGAAGCAGAGTCTACATTTGAACACTTCACACGGAAACAGAAGCGCTACAACTCTCTCTGACAAAGAGGATAGCTATTTCACTCACAAAGTCATTTTTATCGGTGTTGGTAACTACCGATGGTCTTGTCATCAATGGGGTGTTGTCATATGTAAAGTTGTGGGATCATATGCATGTGTATATGGAAGTATTTAGTGTAAGGCATCTCTTGTATTTTGATTTTACTCAAATCAATGTCACATAGTGTAGTACTTTTTAACAAGGATGGTACGCATGCATGCAACACCTCTCCTGTCCCTCTCTTTCTCCAACATATTCATGCATTTTATCTTTGTTTTAGATTGTAGATGCCCAATATCTTTAAAAGTAATTTTCTATTATTATTTTTATATATTCAAATTCCTCAGCACATGATCTTCAGGACAAGACCAATCTTGAATATGTTTAAATTAGTTTAATTTTTGCTATTTTAGTCATAACAAAATTGTAATTTCACCCATTACAAGTTTATTATTTCAAAAATATTGAAGTCAGTTATTGAAACCACTTTCCTGTAGAAAAAAAAAAGCATACATATGAAACATATTTCACTGTGAAATATCTGAAACCTGTTATTTTTAAAATGCATGAAATATTGTTTTGAAACTAGTGAAATTGTTTTTTGTAATAAGTGTTATTTTTAAAATGCATGAAAATATTGTTTTGAAACTAGCGAAACATGTTTTATGAAGCGAGTGAAATCGTTTTTTAAAATAATTGAAATATGTTTTCCGAAATAATTGAAATCAATAAATCGAAATGACTGAAATCAAGTTTTTTTGTCAAAACATGTGAAATCGGTATCTTAAGGATTGAAACAAGTTTTTTGAAATGTGTGAAATTATATTCCGAAATGAGCGAAGTGAGTTTCTTCGGATATGTGAAATGGATTGTTTCATGTGTGAAACTGATTATTTCAAATATATGAAATATCTTATCAAAGCGAAACAATTTTATGTTTTATGAAAGTCATTTCAAAGATAACTGAAATATATAGAATAAAAAGTATTTCAAATATATCCAAGATTGATCTTGTTCTGACCTTGTCACCACGACTCCAAATACATAAAGGTTTTAAAACTAAATATTTAATTTAACAGATACTACCTCTGTTCATAAATATAAGACGTTTTAGAGACCTGTAGCAAGTCTCTGAAACGTCTTATATTGATGAAAAGAGGAAGTGTCAATCAATCAAAATATAAGGAGGAAATAAAATGCAACAATTTTGCTTGGGGAGAGAGAACACATGTGGCGTCCTTTTCCTCTCACTCACTCTCTCTCTCTTTCTCACATCTAAAGCTGCCATAAATCTGACATGCACTAGTGTATTTTTTCTCACTGTTCGTATTGCATAGGAAATTAGTTTTACTTTATACATAAAAAATTGGCACGAATCACAGAGGAAGCAAGTGAACGGGTGATGTTCCACCGGTAGGTACCGGCTCGGGCTATTTTGCTATTTCACTGTCAGTCCGGCCGAGCTGATCCCACAAGAATGGCGTCGTGAACAAATGACGCAGTGAACAGAACCACACCGGGCCGGCCGGCAACGAACATGGCGGTGGCGACCTACACTTCG
Organism: Elymus sibiricus; assembly: GCA_039707655.1. NCBI lineage: Eukaryota > Viridiplantae > Streptophyta > Magnoliopsida > Poales > Poaceae > Elymus > Elymus sibiricus. Next base: position 214,323,620 of record CM077675.1, read on the forward strand.
ACGGTCTTCTGGTTGAGCGCCGTGTACCTCCACCTCTCCTTCTCCACGAAGTCGGCGTCCAAGAACTTGGCCACGAACGCCCACAGCTTGTACGCGTCCTCGAAGTTGGTCAAGAACCCCAACGACGCATTCACCACGTGGATCCCCACCTCACCGCCGCCGCCGCTTGCCTGCTCAAGGACGGCGCTCCTGTCGGCCTCGTACTTGTCGGCGAACCAGATGTTGCGCAGGAAGCCGCAGGTGAGGGAGATACCCTGCCGGTCGGCGAGCTTCTGCACCAGCGCCGGCGCCACCTTCTCCCCCTTCCAGTCGTACACGTTGAACGCCAGCGAGGGCCCCCGCTCGAACTTGACGCGTGGCCCGTGCACCCGCACCAGCTGCTTCCCGCCGCCGTGCTCCGGGTGCGGGTGCCGCAGCTTCTGCATCGCCACCACCAGCCAGTTGCTGATGCACCGCAGCCGGTTGCCGATGGCGATGAGGCCCAGCGCGTCCGCGTGGTCCAACCCCCTGCACTCCACCTCCTCCTCTGCTTCAACTGCTGCTGGCGGCGCCCATGACCGAGTGTCTTCTTCGGCTTCGGATGGCCTACGGTCCACCTCGCAAATTTCCGGCGTGTCGCCATTCTCGGCCTCGTCGATCCTGCGACCGGTGGCGGTGGCGCTGAGAGGACCGGAAAAGGAGCAGCTGGTATCGAGATCGACATCGTCCGCCGTTGGCGGGTCGGCCACTTTGGGGAAGGTGAGCGAGTGCTCCAGGTCGGTGGAGTAGTCGTCGCGGAGCGACCACCGCCGCGCCGGAACGATGCTGACGATGCCGATGCTGCGCGCGACCGCGGAGCGCTCGAGCGTGCCGAGGCTGGCCTTCTTGACGAACAGCCCGGCGAAGCCCGAGGGGTTCTCGCCGAACACCTTGAAGAAGTTGCAGACGATGAAGTCCGGGCGGAGGAGGGAGAGGCCAAGGGTGTCGAGGTCCTTGGCGCCGAGCGCGCACGCGTCCAGCGCCACGTGCCACCCCTGCTCCGCCGCGGCGCTCATCCAGAGGTACGGGTACCTCGCGCCGGTCATCCGGGACACCAGCGGAAACACGAAGAGCCCACGGCCGCGCTGCCGCCGCCGCCCACGGAGCAGCTTCTTGCGAAGGTCCGCGGCGTGGACGCGCATGCTCGGCCACGCGAAGCTCGCGTGCATGACCTCCGCTCCGCGGCTGCGCGCGCTCTGAGCCATGGCACCCACTGCCTCGCTCTCGTAGTCGTACACGGAGAGCAGCTTCTTCCTGCCGCCGTCGGGGGTGAAGGAGTAGGATTCCGCCAGGAGCCGGAAGGCCGTGGTCCGGTTCGCCGTGCACACCATGGTGTACTCGTCCTCGGGGATCTTGAGGGACGCCATGATGCGCCTCGTAACGGCGCCGCTGATGCCCCCTGCCGCGGATGCGGCGGCAGTTCCGTCCCCGCATTGCTGCACCTGCGACCGCAGGCTCGCCGACCTGTACGCTATGTCGAAGAACGGCGGCTGCCACGCCGACGGCTCCGCCGGAGCTGACGTGGACGGCACCGACGAGTTCATCTGCGCGTGGGAGAAGAGGTTCATCCCGTTGTAGTCCAGGCAGACGTGGCGGTCGAGGTGCCGGTACTCCCCGTCCCTGATCGCGTCCGCCGAGCCGGCTAGCCCGCCGTACTGCGGGAACGCGGCGGCGAACTCCGAGTAGGCCTCGGGGAGCGCCGGGAGGGACTCGTGGTTGGTGAACACCGGCGTCCCGGGGAACAGCCCCGACGCCGCTGACCTGACAAAGTTGTGCCGCGACGTCCTCGCCGACGTGGTCGTGACGGTCGTAACCGTGGCCGTCCGCTTGGCGCGCACCGGCACGCAGCCGGGCATGCACCCGTGCTCGCGATCCGTAGCCCCATTCGATGCCGATGCCGCCGGCATCTCGCCCTGCTTCTGCTTCTGCTTCTGCCTCTGCCTCTTGTCGTCGTCGCCGGCTGCCGCGTTCTTGCTGCCCCTGGATAAGTACTTTGTGAAGAGGAAGAGCATGGTTGCCTCATGGGCGGGTTGTCGTTGGGCTAGAGCTAGCTCGGCGCCGGCCGGGCGCGGTCGACGCCGCTGTCTAGGAGCTGTCGGACAGCGACCGGATGGCCGGGGCGGCCGGCCGCGGCCGCCTCTTTCTGGGCTCCTTGTTTGCTCCGCTAGCTGGTGATGAACGAACGACGATGTGCGCGCCAGTGGCTCTCCTGCTGCCGGGGAAAAGCTTTAGTTTCTCCTTGAGCTAGCCAAGTCCACAGGCTCAAGCAGACAGCGACGTAGCAACAAAGCGTGAAGCAGCACCCATCTGGTTCATGGAGGCTGCTATGCAGTTCCAGTCAATGAGAAACCGATGATTATATAGGATTGTCTTCAACCTGAACATACATTCTCTTGTACATTATTTTTTTGCGAGATTACATTCTCTTGTATGATGATGGATGGTAAACCAGAGCAGACAGAGTTGCTTTCCCACTCCCCCGGATTCATGGATTTTTACTGTTTTGTTCTTCCAGTATTTACGCCACCGACGGTGACCGGCCAGTTTGTTCAACTTGTGTGTGTGGTTGCGCTACTTGTTCAGGAGCGCCTTGCTTTTGTAGACGATCTGCAAAGTCGCGTAAACTAATAGTATGGATTTATTTATGGCTGCGTTTGTTACTCTAGTCTAGACATTTAATCCAATTCTCCAACTAGACTAGAAGTCGCTCTTGACGTTGACACGGTACTAGCGTCTGTTCTGTTGTGCCTAAAATTACCGTCACACTGAGATCTCTATCTAGGCGATTCTAACCTAACTGGTTCATTAGTGTAGAAGACCCGAGGCGTCGGAAAAGGAAGACGTGATTTTCTCCATAAATTGGCGATAGCAACAACCTAATGAGAGAAAATTCATGACATATGGAAAAACCCAGCGCCATGCCCGCTCCCGACCTGCCCCAACCCATCGCCCACTGGCCCATACCGGCGGCGTTTCCTCCGGCGCCGTTGGCCACCTCCCAGCCCCCTCCCCCGTCCGCCCTCCTGGGTCCTGGCCGGGCTCGCCCGTCCGTCCCCTGCGCTGCCTAGGGGTTCCCCCCTGCTCCCCCCCCCCCTCAATCGCAATGCATTCCGCATCCAGATCTGATCTGGGCCACACCGCCGCCGCCTCCCCTGGGCACCCCCACGGCATGGGTGGAGAAGTGGACTGCGTCCTGGAGACTCCTCCCGAGCTCCTCTCCTGCGCTCCGTCCTCCGTGGCCGCCTTCAATGCGGTCCCTCCGCGCCGTACCGCCAGCCCGATGCGCCTTAATGGCGTTAATGGCGGATGCGACTCGGGCTGGCTGGCATGCTTTCGGCCCGCCCCTCCCACCCCGGCGTTGGCTGCGGCTATGCTGTCATCCACGCGCGGCGCGACGGCTGCAGAGCCCGAGGTTGAGGTGACGGCGTCGTGGGTCGAGGTCAGGCATGGGCGGTCGCGCCCGGCGCCTGCGCCTCCTGCTGCCTTCACTCCTCCCGCTACAGCTCGCCTCCACCCCCGAGCCCCTCCTCCTGCATGGATTAAAGGGATGTGTTTCTGCTGCCTAAAACCACGCCACCACGCCTAGGACTATCGCGACCCAATTACTTGTCGTCGGTGCTTTCGCTCCGGGCACATCGCTCGTGGCTGCAACCACGCGTCGCGCCTGCATCTTCGCCCCGGCGCTAGGGCCCCTCCCTGTGCCCGGCTGTCTCTGCCTTCGCCCGTGCAACCCCCAGCTGCCATGGCATCCTCTTCTGTCGCGCCTCGGGCCTGGGCAGGGGACCGCTGCGTGCGACCGGAGGTGTTTGCTGTCATCCCCAACACCCCGGCCATGCACGTCGAGGCTGCTCTCCTGGAGTCCAATGGAGTGGTGGCATGGTTCGACCGCAACCGCCGCGCCTCCATCGATGAGGTCACCGCGGCTATTGCGGACGGGATCGGTGCCCTGAAACCGGACCTCGTCGTTGTCTACCACTTCTCGAGCGCTTCCTGGTGCGATTCATCTACAAGCATCACGCCGACATTGCCGCTTCCCATCGCGAGCTTCCGTACGGCGACACCAAACTCCAGATCAGGGCCTGGCGCCTGGAAGCGCACGCTGAGCATGTGGATCTTGGCCACCATGTGCGCCTCTGCCTCGAGGGGCTCCCCCTGTACGCCTGGGACATCGAGGCTGTCGCCAAGGCCGTCGGCGCCGGCTGCTCGCTGGACTACATCGAGCCGGCATCGTTGATGAAGACGGAGACCAAGGTGCGGGCTCTCTGGGCATGGACGCCATGCCCAAGCAGGGTCCTGCGGGTGAGCTGGATCACCTTCCCCGCCCGCAATGGTGGTGCGCCGGTATACGGCCGAAGGGGCTCGAGCACCGCGTCCTGGTCCACCTCGACATCCATGAAGACCCCTCCTCTGGCAGGATGGTGTCGAAGGCAAACTCCTGGAGATCCAACATCGTTGATGGGGAGAAAGAAGCACGTGATCGGCGTGAGCGCGTCTCGCGTCCTATCACGCGCGCCCGCAGGGACCGCGATGATGAGGAGGACCGTGGCCGCGATCGAGGTGGCCGGGACAATTCCAGGGGCGGGCATGGCTGGGGCGCCTTCCTTCGCCGTAGCCTCTCCCGCGCGCCTCGTGATGGGCAGCGCGACTTCGACAGGGACCGCCGCGACTGGCGGCGTGACGGTCGCGATGAGCGTCGCCGTGACTGCTCGGGCCTCCCTGCCGCCCCTTACGCCGGGCAGGTGCTGCTGGGCTCCGGCTCCCTGAGCGCGCCCCTGGAGCAAGCCAGGGAGCTCGAGCCGCTCCGCCCATCCATCCCTACTGCTGCTGGGGGACTGCGGGGATGCAGCCCCGTGCGGCAGCAGCAACCGGCCTCTGGAAGGCATCTCTCCAGGGACGCGCGCACCCCACCCGCATCGCCACCTCTATCCCCTACTTCGGTGCTTCAGACACCACCGGCCTCCAAGCGTGATGATGCACGTGGTGCTGCAGCAGCCCTCCAGGTCCCCCGCCCGGCTCTCATCGAGCTCTGCTTGCCCACAACACTGCAGCGCCCCCTGCTGGGCGGATCCCCGATGTGGCCACCGGGCTTTAAAGCCTAGCCCACCCCACCACTCTAGCTCAATGGCAGCCTGCAGCGTGCCCCCTCGCCCCCCCAAGCTCACCTGCTTGATGTGGGGCAGGACCTCCTAGTGGGCCTTGCAGAGCTCATCGTCCCCTACGTCGAGCTTTCGGAGACGTTCTTCAGTGTGAGGCAGCCGACGCTCCTGTCCTCTGCATGCCTGCTGCCTCCAGCCGCGGCGCCCCTTCTTTCGCCTAGACCAAGCCCCCCCCCCCTCGCAGCCCGACGGAAGACCCTGGCTGGGGTGAGAATCTCCAAGGAGGGTGGGCTCTCCCTGCAGCGAATCATGCGGACTTCCAGCCGCGCATCGGCAACCCCGGCGGCAAAAGTGACTGAGCGCCTCGTAAGCCACAGGCTGGGCATAACTCAAGATGGTGAGGATGTCACTTCCAAGACTCTCGACGCGTTCACAGAGAGGTTCAAGGAGCAGCTTCCACCTGAAGTAATCGTGGCTATGAGGGATTTTTTCTAGCTTGATGATCGCGACGTTAACGCAGCTGAAGATGCTCTAATTGACCACGGCGGCGCTGCTGCAGTAGACAATGTGGGGCTCAACCAAGCCGGTCAGGGATCGCAGCCGGCGAGCGCTTGAGCTAGTTAGTTTGTGTGCTAGGGAACCCATGTTTATGATGTTAGTACGCCTTCTTTGTAACGACGAGCGGTGTAATCTTTCTGCCTCTTGCATTAAGGGGTGTAACTGTTCTAGATCCGGGCAAGTGCCATGTACGAGGGACTGCGATCCCTTAGTGTGTGTGTGTGTGTGTGTGAGGAAATGTTGTGCGAGAATATGCTGCATCTGCTTCGGCCATGGGCCATGTACCAAGTAACCAATGTTAGTCCTGACGTTTACAATGCTTGTCCAAGGGTTGCTTCTGTGTTTCCATGACAGTACACCCGATCAACACTTTGTGCTGGAACGTGAGAGGACTAAACTACCCTGACCGTAGGGCAACTGTCAAGGCAACCATCGAGGGCACCTCCTGCCATCTTGTCTATCTTCAGGAGACCAAATTGAGCGCAGTCGACACTTTCATCGCTGCCTCTCTCGGGGGTAATAGACTCAAAAAATTTGCGCAACGCCCGACCGACGAAACTAGGGGTGGAATCCTCCTGCTTTGGGATGACAACCTCCTGGATATCACTGACATCGTCACTTGCCTGTCGGCCATGGATCAACGAGAGGGCGAACCCCACACTATGCAAGCTTGACTCCTTCTTCTGCAACGCTGAATGGAACACTACTTTTAACACCCATGTGTTGCACGCCTTGTCTTCGTCCCTCTCCGACCACTGCCCTCTTCTGTTGGCCGACGACAGGGGCCCCAAGAGGCCACGCTCCTTCAAGTTTGAGAATTTTTGGACCTCTTTGCCGGGATTCCATGAGGTGGTCCAACAAGTCTGGGTTGAGGTGGTGCCACACACGGTGCCTTATCTCATTTTGCATCATAAGCTCTGCAAGACGGCATGTCCGCTCTCTACATGGAGCAGGAGGCTTTTCTTCTCAAGCAAACATCCACTTCCATGCGGCTCTTCTGGTGATTCTTCGTCTGGATATGGCGCAGGAAATTCGTCTCCTCTCGTCGGACGAGCTCGACCTCCGTACTAGACTCAAACGCAGATTAATTAGCTTGGCAGTACTTCAGAGGGCCCGGAAAAGGCAATGCGCTAGGATTGCCAACCTAAAGGAGGGTGATGCTAACACCAAGTTCTTCCGCCGCCGCATCAATGCTCGGAGAGGGAAGAATCACATCTACCGCATCAAACTTGGGAGTGGATGGGCTACCAACAATGAGGAAAAGGAAAAAATAATTCACGAACACTTCTCGGCGGTCATGGGAAAGGGCGATGCAAGCAAGGTGGACTTCAACTGGGAGGAACTCAACGTTCAGCCTGCCAACCTGCAATCCCTAGAAGCCGCTATTACGGAGGAGGAGGTCTGGGAGGCCATTAAGGAGATACCGAGTGACAAGGCCCCCGGTACGGATGGCTTCTCGGGGATCTTTTTCAAAAAGTGTTGGCCGGTTATAAAGTATGATATCATGCGAGTTATAGACCGGTTTGACTCCCTTCACACGCCCAACCTCCAATGGTTGAATTTGCCAATGTTGTGCTCCTGCCCAAGAAGGACGGTGCGGAAGGCATCTCTGAGTATAAGCCAATTAGCCTCATCCATGCCATCGCCAAAATCATCGCTAAAGTTCTCTTGCTGCGTCTTGCTCCTATTATGGACAATCTCGTCTCCAACGCCCAAAGCACCTTCATAAAAAAGAGGAGCATCCACGACAACTTCATGTTCGTGTGTAACTATGCTCGCCGCCTCCACAAGCGCAAGACGCCCGCCCTCCTCTTCAAGTTGGACATCAGAAAGGCCTTCGACTCGGTCAAATGGGAATACATCCTAGACCTCTTCCAACGTAACGACTTCCCGAGCAAATTCCGGGATTGGGTTGCTGCACTATTATGCTCGTCATCTTCGCGAGTCCTGTTCAATGGCCTCCCCGGCCCCCAATCAGGCATGGTCGCGGATTCCGGCAGGGTGACCCGATTTCCCCGTTGCTCTTCATGCTCGCCATTGACCCGCTCCATCACATTCTTGAACTGGCAACCAGAAAGGGTCTTCTGCATAAGATCAGAGGGCGGGGAGCTCTGATGAGAACCTCCCTTTATGCGGGCGACGCTGCTATTTTCATGGCCCCGATTAAAAATGACATTGAGAACCTCTCTACCATCTTGAAGGGCTTCGGTGAGGTCATGGGTATATGCACTAACTTCCACAAGAGCTCGGTCGTGCCCATTTAATGCGCCAACGTTGATCTTGATCACATTCTCAGTGGTGTTCCGGTGGCCAGAGCAACTTTCCCGATGAAATACCTAGGCCTCCCTCTCTCAGTCTGGCAGCTTATGTCAGTGGATTTCCAATACGTGGAGGACAAGGCGGCTAGCAAGCTCGCCACCTGGGACGGGCAAAACATCACCACCATCGACCGCACGAGCCTTGTCAAATTGGTCATCGCCTCCCAGGCAGTTTATGCCATCACGCCTCTCATCGTGCCACCGAGCTCCCTTCACAAAATCAACAAATTAGAGAGAGCCTTTCTCTGGTCAGGTTCGGATAGAACCACGGGAGCCAACTGCAAAGTAAACTGGAAGGTGGTCTGTCGCCCCAAGGAATATGGAGGCCTTGGGGTCCTGGACACTAGCAAATTCGCCAGGGCACTACGCCTCAGATGGCCATGGTATGAATGGAAGGAGCCGAGCAGACTTTGGGTGGGCCTTGGGAACCCATGCACGGCGAAGGATATGGACTTCTTCTACGCCTCAACGACCATCATCTTGGGCAACGGAGCCAAAACGCCTTTTTGGGACTCCCCCTGGCTTCTTCGGAGGAAACCAAAAGACATCGCTCCTTTAATCTTCGAGGCCTCCACGCGCAAGATTTGGAAAGTTAGGGATGCTCTCAACGGGAATGCTTGGATTCTGAAGACCAAGTGCAACACCGTCGTCACTGCCGGCCACATATACCAATATTTCACCGTTTGGATGCTTGTGCCTGACATACACCTGAATGATCAGACCGTCGATGACATTTTATGGAAGCACGCTAACGACGGGATTTATTCCGCGGCCACCGCATACAAGGCTCGGTTCCTCGGGCTGACACTTTTGCCAATGGACTTCATGATCCGGAAAGCATGGGCTCCTCCAAAAGTTAAGTTCTTCGCCTGGCTTTGCTATCCAAGACCGGATCTGGACCGCCGATAGACTGGAACGGCGTGGTTGGGAAAACTGTGGGCTTTGCCCGCTTTGCAAGCGAGAAAATGAGACGGGTGCCCATTTCTTCTACAAATGCCGTTACACCATTAGGTTGTGGAACTCGGTCATTCTCAAATTCTCCCTCGCGCACATGACCACCTCCTCCTGGCATTTGGATGGATCCGTCTTGGAATGGTGGGATAAGCGGACCGGTTTGCACAACCCGAATCGACGTGCTTTGGCTTCCCTTACAATGCTTGTCTCTTGGACAATCTGAAACGAGCGTAACGCTAGAGTCTTTCGTCACAATAGTGTGGCGCCTCCAATTCTCCTGCGCACGATCATCGATGACGCCAAGCTTTGGGTCATCGCGGGCGCCAAGAAATTAGGGTCTATTGTAATGTACGAGTAATTGTCATGCGGAGCATGTGGGTCGTCTGTAACACTCTAAAACTCTTCTTTCTTATTTAATGAATAAGGCAAATCTTTTGTCTCCGTTTTAAAAAAAAAAACTAATGAGAGAAGCAGGGGACCTCTTTCTTTTTGGAATCAACTTGAACTTGCTTCCATTTGCAAGATGCCAGACGTGCGGGAGTCTTGCGCTAGTCAATCAATCACTGGCCCATCAAGTGTTGCGCGTGTTTGGCGACTGCTCGATCGTGGCAAAAATAAGTGGAGAGGAACGGCCGTGGAACCAACCGGTGGAGGCGGCCGGGGCAGAGATGGCGCGTTTTGACCAGCCTGCTTCGATCGGCTCTCAGGAGCTCATTGACGTAGACCGTATTCCCTGCCTGCCATTCCACTAATACTACGGCCTGCAGGATTGCACCACGACCACGACGATGTGCATATATTCCCAGCGTGGTACCAACAAATATAATCAAAAATTGACGTCCACCTCCGGCTGCTACCTGCACATACGATACGAGCTAGCCGTTGAACGGTTGCAATTGCAACGCTCCCGTCGAGTCTGCGCAGGCGATCATTCCAGGCAGAAAAAGGGCGTGGAGGTGGACAGCGCGCCACCGCGGGGAAAAGAAGCCCACCACACCACGACCGGTTCAACGATCTCGACACCACAGATAGAGAGAGGCCGTCCTGCACATGCCTTCTAAAAAAAATCTCCGTCTTGATTGCTCCGGACAACGGCGACTGACGAGGAGACGGCGATCGATCCGTGTGTGTGAAAGATGTGAAAACGTGACCGGTAATCGGCGCCTCCACTGTACCTGTACCTGGAGGCCGAGCGCAAGGCCCGGCCAACACGCATGTCCACCTTTAAAAAAAAAACGCCCTAAAACATTTTATTCGTTTTGGTGGATCGTATCTTATTGCAAAATTATTTGATTGAAAATTGCAAAATGTCAATAAAAAATCAGGAATTGCAATAAAACATGGAGAATATGTCTGTCCTTGACACATCAATGAACCGCTTCATTCCCCTCTCACCCTGTCCGTCGAATATCAAACCCTAGTAGAAATTCGAAAGACAGGAGTGCATCTCCCTAACAAGGTGTCGTCCCAACCAATCGATCATCCCCAGTTGTCAAGCATAGAAGACTGACTGCCAATCAGTTTAGATAATAACCTGAGAGAACCACCGACCATTGCCCATTGCCAACACCATAGCATCTAGACACGCATCAATCACAATAGTAAAAGGGTCATATAAATGCTGGGTATCTACAACAATGGCCCATCTGAAAGTGCTCATCATGATCCCAAACCACAATACTCGTGCTAGCACATCCATTCATACGATATGTAGCTCAATTGGTGTTCATTTTGAGCCAGCTTTGATCAGTCAATGTCCAAACTTGTCGCTCTATAGGGGCCCTAGCCATTGTCTGAGCTAGGATATCAAGGGCCCCGGGGAGTTCGTTAATCAGCTCCATCGATCGTTGTGGCTGATACTAGACCTCATTGTGTTAGGAGACTCTCTCAAGTAGAAGATGATGAACATCCTCAAGGACAAACATACAATAATTCTTTATCAAGATAACCTACGTACACAAAGACAATCATTGATTAGGAGGAGTATTAGGAATTAATTGCTTAACTAGAGAATAATTTCTGCTATGTCAGTTATCATAGTTTGACAACCATTCCTTGTAAACCTTCTTTGTACCAGGGTATATATATAACCAAAAGTTCAATAATGCGAACATTGTTTCATCATTTTCTTTCACGACAAAACACACTAGCACATCGAGCACGCCATTACCTTTCGGAGATGGCATTGACCCAATGATGACGGCGAATCAACTTTGGTTTCCCCAGATACATCAACTGCATCTATAGTTCAATGCTTTGGGGGCAACTAATTGGGGTATCCCTTGGTTGGAACATCTAGCTGGCAGTTTCCAGCGCCTGGGAGCGCTCCAACACTTCACGTTGTTTGTCCCGTTGGTGCCACAATGGTTTTATTATTATTATTATTATTATTCTAATTTTGGTTTTTCTTGTTACTTCTTGGTTCCATATTTTTCGTTTCATATCTTTGATTTTTATGTTTCATCTCTTCCGGGTTTTCTTTTCTATTCATTGTTTTCGTTTTTGTGTGCTCCTGGGTGGAGTACAAGCACATGTGTGCTTCACCCTTGCAGTAGCATACGTTAGTTCACTTGGGAGCGCATATTAGTACAGTTTGGAAGAGGTTGGGTCACTTTGGAGCAGAAATTTCACCATTTTTTTGTTGAATGTATGAACATAGGATCTAGTATTGTATATCTCGACACGAAAAATGCAACGATGAAAATAATTTGTAATTTAAACACACAATTCATGAGATATTTCATTTTGAAAAATCAAATATATGAAAGAAAAGATTCTCAATACATCTGATGTCAGATTTTTTGCTTTAAAAACTGATGCCCTCAAGTATGTCTGATCCAGATCGAACGCATGGCAATTACTTGTTGCATCATGACAATTTTTGTGACATTTTTTACTACATGCCAAATTTCTCTTTAAAATATGGAAAATCCTTATGCAACAATATGACAAATTTATCCATTTTAGTATGACAAATTTATTTGTTTTATCATAACAAATCTGGGCGTTCGCTGAGACGCTAAAGATTTTTAACATTTACAAAACAATCACGAACAACTAACTTCACATTCATTGTCTGCGGGTGAGTAAACTCATCAAACTTTCTGGCAGCGACAAGTGACACACCTGTGTTGTGCCAATTGACACCACCAGACAAGTTTGGGGGTAAACTCTACAAGGATAACCCATAACTAATGATTTTGCAATGCTTTTCTTGGCGAAGGATTTGGAGCTTAACTTTTGGGCTTTATTTCTTCGTATGACAACCTAGCCTTCTCATGGCCCAACCATCAAGTGCGGCACTGTGTTATAGTTCCAATTCCACCCGGCCGCAACCCAAAGCTCTAAAGAAAACATCTGCAATCCGAATCACTCGTTCCGTCAAGTTTCCCCTTTTTTATGTCATATACCCAAACCACACTATGTTGGGCGTGGCTATGTCCCACTTGTAGCGAGCCTATTTTGGGCTGGCCAAACAGGAAGTGACATTCGTCATTTCCCGCATGTTGGCTCATTGGTTAGTTAGTTTCTATTGTTTTTTTCTTTTTTTTCTATTGTTTTTTTCTTTTTAAATTTCATTTATATTTCCAGTTACACCAAGTATATATTTCAAAAATTAATTTATTTAAAATTTAAAATGCACATCGTGCATTAAAAATGTTCCATAAAGATGAAAAAGGCCGGCAAATTTAATACTTGTTTATGATATTTAAAAACCATTCACAAATTTTTAGATTTTTTTCTTCAGAAAATGTAAGAAATTGTTTGTGTAATTTGTAATAAAATGTTCATACCTCTCAAAAAATTGTTCACGACACTTCAAAATGTTTACACGTTTAAACATATGTTTCACTACATATAAAAAGGTTATGCAGTTTAGGAAAAAGTTCATAACATATAAGAAATGTTCATACAATTTAAAAATATGGCTTAACATTTATTAATTGTTTGCACTTTGTAAGAAAGAAATCATGACATTTGAAGACCCAAAAAACCCAACACCTACTCCTAGATTCAAGTATCTATTCTACTGTTTAGCAACTTCAAAGGGAGAATTCTTTAATGGTTGCAGGCTTAATCCAGGTTTCCTAAATGTTTTGTTGATTTTACTATTCTAAATTCCTGGTTTCCTTAATGTTTTGTCCTGGAACTAATTTCTGACCTAATCCAGGTCTTGATGGATGCTTCGTAAAGTTAACCACCGGACAACAAATTCTTGCAGCCACAGGAAGGGATGGCAACAATAACATATACCCCATAGTTTTGGTGTGGTTGACAAGGAAGATGGTGACAGTTGGACTTGGTTTTTAACCTAATTGAGATGTTGCATTGGTAGTGCCAACAAATTTGGAACATACACCATTATATATGATAGGCAAAAGTTTAACAACTATTTCATTTATCACTGTTGTTTTAGTACTTATTGGAGATATTGGAGTTTGATCATGTGTACTACGAATTTTTTATTGAACAGGGCTTGCTTAAGGCAATAAATGAGGTATTCCCTGATTCACCTCAAAGGTTCTGTCTTAGACACATATATGCAAATTTTCAATCATCTCGATATAGAGGGCAGGAACTAAAGAAGTGTGTTGACAAGGCCAGCTACTCCTACACAAAACATGTGCATTAATTAGGGATAATAGATCCGGAAGCACAATCCGAGGAAGCTTGGAAATGTCTCAAAAGAATTGAAGTGTCTCCTTGGGCTAGGTTTGCTATGGATCACACTTGCAAAACAGATCTGATTGTGAACAGCCTTAGTGAAGTTTTCAACAAGATGATACTGGATGTTAGGCCAAAACCAATCAGGACAATGTTTAAAGGGATTAGGACCAAGCATATGATCAAGAGGCAACATACTAGGGAGAAGTTACAGATTAGTAGGTGGACAATCACACCTAGCTATTCCGAGATTTTAGAAGAGAACAAGAAGTATGCTAAGTACTGCCAAGATGACAAAGCAGGTCCAACCATATGGCAAGTTACTAGCAAAGAAAAACAGTATTGTGTTGACATGGCAAAAATATACATGTGATTGCAAGAGATGGAACATGTCCGGTGTACCTTGCAGTCATGCCATGTCTTCATGGACAAAGCAAAAGATGTATCCTGAGGACTATGTTAGTGAATTCTTCAAGAAGCCACTATATTTGAAGAGATACAAATAAATTATATACCCCGTCCCTGGTCCAAATTGCTGGCCTCAAACAAACATTCCATACATTGAGCATCCTATGTTCAATGAGTAAAGGGGAGTTTGAAGTTCCTGGTCCAAGAGACACTAGTAGGATGGGTACTATAACATCATGTGGAAAGTGTGGGTTACAAGGACACAAGTATACAAGTTGCCACCAGACTCCGAGGCCTAAGCTTCAGATGAGGAAAAACAGACGTCAGGTAATTACAAGACTTATAGCAACTTTTCCTTTTTGCATGGTTTAGCAAATGTACTTATGCTTACATGCATGAAAACATGGCAGTTTATGCTGATACACCTACTGCATCCGCTCAAGTCCCTGCTGCAGCTGCAACTGAAAGAACAACAATGCCAACCACATCAGTCCCTGTTGCAAGAGCAAAAAAACACAAGCCCCTCGCACTTTTGTTGCATCTTCTCCAGGCCCTTATGCATCAGCACCAGCCCCTGGTGCTAGAACTAAAAGGGGTAGGCCTGCAGGTAGAGGGGAAAATACTGGATTCAGTGCACCAAGAGCTGCCACCACTTTTTTCAGATTGTTTGGCTGGGCCGAAAATAAAGAGGTATCCAAACTCCAAATTGAAGGGGTACTTTTATGCAAGGGTAACTAATGAAGGGAGAAAATGGTAAGGCCGAACTTGTGTGAAATGTCTGAATTTGTGTGAAACTGTCTGAATTTGTCTAAACTTTTCTGAATTTGTCTGAAATTGTGTGAACTTATTTGATAGTTTATCTAAGATGGGTCTGCTGCCATGTTATGTTTAATTAATTTGTGGCTCTTAAGCCTCCAAATGGGCCTGCTAGTGGGCTCTGTACTTGGATCTACCTCCCCCCAAGCTAGCCATGCTGCCTACAAAGACAGTGCCACCCTTGCCCCTCTTTCCCCTTAACCAAAACCTAGCCGCCGATACAACACTAGATCCCTAGTTTAGCCAGAGATGGATCCAACATTAGGAGAGGTAGTGGATGAGCAGGTGGAGGTTGCTAGGGCTGAAAGAAGTGCTGATAGGGCTGCAAGGAGGGCCGGTCGTAGGGCGCAAGCACATGAGCTACGTCGGCGGCTAACTGCCATGATTATGGCAGAACACAACTCCAACGATGACAAGCAGTTCAATGAGGCGTTCCTAGAAGGAACGAATATCACCGATGACCCAATCATCTGGTGGGCAAGAGACACGGCAAGCTTCAACCCATTCCAAGTAACTAGGATGAGGTGGACTCGGATTCTGGCTGCGGCCGGAAGAAGAGAGGAGTAGTTCAATGTCTTAATATTATTCTTAATTTGGGTTTGTTCAGTGATTTCTGTTAGTGAATCTCTTATGCTTGTTCAGAATGTGACTGAAAGTGTGTGCATCTATCTAAACTTAACTGCAGTTGCTGAATTTCTCTAAATGTTTTTCAGTTGATGTTACTTAACTAGCGTGGTGGTTGAGAGAAGTTAAGTTTCCCCTAGAAGCCACCAGAAAGATAACTTCTCCCTCGCCTTTAAAACCACCCCTCCAAACGTGTCCAATCCACTTCTCAATTCTCCCCATTCTTCCACACCTCAACGCATTCATTTTCAGAAAACCACACTTCTTCCAAGCCCGGAGATGCCATTTGGCAATGGCTGGCATAGGTCCCATGAAGAGCTTTGTGACAACAACGCCAAGAAATTGGCATAAGCACACGAGGTGACCACTTGGTTCAGCAGCCCTACCAAGCTGCAGAACCAAGCGCATGTCATGCGGGACATCGTGACCTCTGAGGATAGGAAGCTCTTGCCGGACCTCCATAGTCCTCTCATCGCGAATCTCATCTAGGCGATGGGCAAGACTAGGGATTTGCCTGACCCGTTCCTACGTTCACGTTGGTGCATGTATCAAGATCGCATGAATCTTCATCAGGTGGATACCCTGGTGAAAGGACATGAATGTCGCCTAGGGGGGTGAATAGGCGCTTTAAAATAATTATGGTTTAGGCTTGAACAAATGCGGAATAAAACTATCGTTTAATTAGTCAAGCACAAAACCTAAAACAACTAGGCTCACCTATGTGCACCAACAACTTATGCTAAGCAAGATAAACAACTAAGTGATAGCAAGATATATGACAAGAAACAATATGGCTATCACAAAGTAAAGTGCATAAGTAAAGGCTCGGGTAAGAGATAACTGAGGCACGCGGAGACGACGATGTATCCCGAAGTTCACACCCTTGTGGATGCTAATCTCCGTTCGGAGCGGTGTGGAGGCACAATGCTTCCCAAGAAGCCACTAGGGCCACCGTAATCTCCTCACGCCCTCGCACAATGCAAGATGCCGTGATTCCACTAAGGGACCCTTGAGGACGGTCACCGAACCCGTACAAATGGCAACCCTTGGGGGCGGTCACCGAACCCGTACACTTTGGGAACCCTTGGGGCGGTCATCGGTACCCGTACAAATTGCTCGGGGCAATCTCCACAACCTAATTAGAGACCCCGACGCTTGCCCGGAGCTTTACACCACAATGATTGAGCTCCGAGACACCACCAACCGTCTAGGGCGCCAAGGCACCCAAGAGGAACAAGCTCTAGGGTGCTCAAACACCCAAGAGTAATACGCTTCTCAAACTTCACTTCCACGTATCACCGTGGAGAACTCAAACCTATGCACCAAATGCAATGGTAAGGGCACACGGAGTGCCCAAGTCCTTCTCTCCCAAATCCCACCACAACAACTAATGCTATAGAGGAAAATGAGAGGAAGAACGAAGAACTACAAGATCTCGATCCAAGGAGTTCCCCTCACATATAGGAGAAAGTGATTTGATGGAAATGTGGATCTAGATCTCCTCTCTCTTTTCCCTCAAGAACTAGCAAGAATCAATTGAGGGATTGAGAGATAGCAAGCTCGAAGAAGGTCAACAATGGGGGGCAAACTCGAGCTCAGAAGATAAGAACCATTGGGGAAGAAGACCCCCTTAAATAGGTGGGGGGAATCCAACAGTTACCCCCACAGCCCGCACACAAGCGGTAGTACCGCTGGCCAGGGTGGTGTACCGGCTACAAGCGGTACTACCGTGCTGGCCAGGGCGGTACTACCGCCCACCCTCAGAACCGAGCAGTAGTAGTAGGGACAGCGGTAGTACCGCTTAGTACTACCACTCCTGGTGGCGCGGGTCACCAAACATGTGTGTGGTGCCCCGTGAAGGGGCCCTGAGCCAGCCCAAGTCCCCCAGCGGTACTACCGCTGGACATGGCGGTAGTACCAGCTATAAGCGGTACTACCGTGCTGGCCAGAGCGGTACTACCGCGGGAGAACAACAAAGAACCCAAGCAACCAGATAGATACAATAAAACCTGAACTGCCATAACATTCGCATATGAGCTCCAAATGGAGCAAACTTAAGCTTGTTGGTTATAAAAAGAAGAGGCAGTATAACAATGCCAATGATATAGAGATGTGAAACCTCTATCAATGAAGAACCGACAAAAACTCCAACATCGAAAACATCATAGAAGATGCATATGGACTCCGTTTTCGATGAACTCGAGCTTGTCATGAAGATGACCATAAGCTCTAAAACTCTCAAAGGGAAACACCAAACAAGAACCAATAAAGATGATGCAAGGATGCAAATGGTTTGAGCTCTCAATGAACGATACGATCAAGCTACTCACTTGAGAGCCCCCCTTGATAGTACGGCAATCGATCCTATAACCCTGGTCTCCCAACTACCACCATGAGACCGGTAAACTAAAAAACCTATGAAGGGCAAACCTATACCTTGCACATAGTCCACTTGAGCTAGATGATGACGATCTTGACTTCATCAAGATGGACCACCTTTCTTGATTGCATTGGCTCGATGAAGACTAGTTGGTTGCTCCCCCATACTCCACTATGGGTGAGCCACTCTTCGGCACATCTTCACAAGTCCATTGTCACCACAATGAACGGCAAGCTTCAAGCATGATCTCTTCGTGATGCTCCACTTGAACTTGCACAACGCAATCTTGATGACCATCACCACTTCATGTCATCCTCCATGGGTTGTATGAGATCTTTCTCTTGACGTAAGCCCATGGAAACATACATAACCCCACATAGAACTCTCACGTAGACCATGGGTTAGTACACAAAGCATAATGGACAATACTTACCGTACCATGAGATCACTTGACCCCTCTCGGTACATCTTGTACGCTTTGTATGTTGATCAACTTGATTCACTCTTTGACTTAGTCTTGATCAACCTTGTATCTTATCTTCTCTCTTCATAAAGATGATGTCTTGAAGGTAAACATGAATGCTCACACAATCTTCTTCTTCAAGACATGCTTGCAATAAGCTCAACTCTCACATGACCAATCTTTGGATAAAACCTTGAATACCACCTTGGTCACCATATAAACTCCTTGAAACCTACAAATGGACTTCAAGAAGTGCATATGGACAAATCCTTCGAATATAACTCAAGGCAACCATTAGTCCATAGGGATTGTCATCAATTACCAAAACCACACATGGAGAATGTGCTCTTACACCTGGCTAAGCGCATCGTGCCGGTGCTCTCTCTCATGCACATGATGGAGATGGAGCGTCCGCACGTGCAAGAGGAGGCAGTGTCGGCCATGGAGCATCCACAGATACAGGAGGAGGTAGGCGGCTCATCTACCAAGAAGAAGAGCAAGGCAAAGAAGTACGACGACGTTCTAGTATGGTGTTCCGAGCGTATTCATCGCATGAAGGGAGAGTGAGGGTGCAGCAATGGAGATGGAGCAGCCACTGAAGATATGAGAGTATTACTGCACTTCTTCTTTTATCTGGTATCAAGTGTTTTTTATGTCGGTTTGAACTATATATGTGTGTGTTGTGATGCTGTTTGGATGCTTAGTTGGTCAAGAACTATCTATGCATGTCTTACTCTATTAGTGTGGATTCTTATTTAGTGTTTGTGATGCTATTTGGATGCTATGTGAATGTGTCAACTTTGCTGAACTTTGCTGCATTTCTGTCAGTTAATAAAACAGGAACTTGTCAGAATTTATCTAAATATATGACAATCTATCTCAACTTTGTTGCATTTATTTGAATATATAAGAGAATGTTAAGCATAACAATTTGTAACTAACTTTGACAATGAACTATAGCAGTAAATTAGCACAAGTTTCAACACACTTGGACCATTAACTACAGCACATCTACCACCCTTCCAAAGCAGCCAAATGAAATCAAGCACCGAAACACTTGACCTCGTTGTTACTTCTCCACTGCCACACTACACCTCCACTTTCACTCCTCCACTTAACTACTATGCCAACACCTATCCACCTCACTTCTGCCTCCTCACCTCACACACAACTCTTCTCCTAGCTCCAACCATGGCTGGTTCTTCCTCTACACCAGACCCATGGCTCAACCCTTTCCCAACTGGCAAGGGATGGGTTGCCATGCTTCTTGATTCGGCGCGTGGTGACCAAGACCTCTTCTTCGACTACATGAAGGTTGCCATGAGATACACCAGCATCCAAGTTCTAGTACCTGCAACAGAGGAGGTGAGGAAGAAGGCGACGACTGAAGAGAAGCAACGCATGGACCAGCGCTATGGAAACCCGGGTAAGGGGATCCTGCCCATCGACATGCTGCTATGGTAAATGAAGGAGGCGGAATGCCGGTCAGAGGCAACGGTGGGCAGTGACGTGGCTTGAGACTGCGTCGGTATTTCCCCAAAGAGGAAGGGATGATGTAGCACAGCGACGGTAAGTATTTCCCTCAGTTATGAAACCACGGTATCGAACCAGTAGGAGGATCACACAACACTATGTAAACAACACCTGCACACAAAGAACAAATACTTGCAACCCGACGCGAAAGAGAGGTTGTCAATCTCTCCACGGTAAAAAGATAGATTAGGTTGTAATAGATGGGATAGATATATCTCGCAAGAACACAAAATAAAAGAGGCAAATAAAAAGTGCAGCAAGGTATTTTTGTTTTTTTTGGAATAATAGATCCGAAAACAAAAGCGGCCAAAAGATAGATCGGAAAGTAATTTGTTGGAAAAGTAGACCCGGGGGCCGTAGGTTTCACTAGTGTCTTCTCTCATGAGTATAGCACACGGTGGGTGAACAAATTACTGTTGGGCAATTGATAGAAGATCAAATAATCATGACGATATCCAAGGTGATGATCATTATATAGGCATCACGTCCAAGATTAGTAGACTGAAACGATTCTGCATCTACTACTATTACTCCACACATCGACCGCTATCCAGCATGCATCTAGTGTATTAAGTTCATGGGAAAACGGAGTAATGCAATAAGAACGGTGACATGATGTAGACAAGATCTATTCATCTAGGAATAGACCCCATCTTGTTATCCTTAATAGCAACGATACATGTGTGCCTCGCTGCCCCTTCTGCCGGAGGGGGAAACCATCACCAGAGGCCATCTTCATCATCCCGGCGATCTCCATGACGAGGAGGGAGTAGTTCACCCTCGGGGCTGAGGGTATGTACCAGTAGCTATGTGTTTGATCTCTCTCTCTCTCTCTCTCTCTCTCTCGTGTTCTTGAGATGGCACGATCTTGATGTACCGCGAGCTTTATTAATATAGATGAATCATATGGAGTTTTCCCCTCTTTGTCTTCTTGTGATGAATTGAGTTTTCCCTTTGAAGTTTTCTTATCGGATTGGGTCTTTAAGGATTTGAGAACACTTGATGTATGTCTTGCGATGGGATATCCGTGGTGGCAATGGGATGTTCTATTGATCCACTTGATGTATGTTTTGGTGATCAACTTGCGGGTTCCGTGACCTTGGGAATCTATGCATAGGGGTTGGCACACATTTTAATCTTGACTCTCCGGTAGAAACTTTGGGGCACTCTTTGAAGTTCTTTGTGTTGGATTGGACATGATGAATCTGAAATTGTGTGATGCATATCGTATAATCAGCCCATGGGTACTTGTGGTGACATTGGAGTATCTAGGTGACATTAGGGTTTTGGTTGATGTGTATCTTAAGGTGTTATTTTAGTACGAACTCTAGGGCTGTTCGTGACACTTATAGGGATAGCTCATAAGATTGATCGGAAAAGATAACTTTGAGGTGGTTTCGTACCCTACAATAATTTCTTCGTTTGTTCTCCGCTATTTGTGACTTTGGAGTGAACTCTTTGTCGCACGTGAGGGATTTATATATGATTCAACTATGTTAGTAATGTTGAGAGAACTTGCACTAGTGAAAGTATGAACCCTAGGCCTTGTTTTCAAGCATTGCAATACCGTTTGTGCTCACTTTTGTTACTTGCTACCTTGCTGTTTTTATATTTTCAGATTATAAAAACCTATATATACCATCCATATTGCACTTGTATCACCATCTCTTCGCCGAACTAGTGCACCTATACAATTTACCATTGTATTGGGTGTGTTGGGGACACAAGAGACTCTTTGTTATTTGGTTGCAGGGTTGTTTGAGAGAGACCATCTTCATCCTACGCCTCCCACGGATTGATAAACCTTAGGTCATCCACTTGAGGGAAATTTGCTAGTGTCCTACAAAACTCTGCCCTTGGAGGCCCAACACGAGTCTACAAGAAGAAGGTTGCGTAGTAGACATCAAGCTCTTTTCTGGCGCCGTTGCCGGGGAGGTGAGTGCTTGAAGGTATATCTTTAGATCTTGCAATCAAATCTTTTAGTTTCTTGTTTTTCACTAGTTTGGATTTATAAAAGAAAACTACAAAAAAATGGAGTTGAGGTTGCCTCATATGCTTCATCTTTTTAATGTCTTTCGTGAAAATGATGGAAAGGAAAATTGTGCTCAAGTGTTAGAAGAAGAAGTTATTAAAATGTTTGGCACTAAATCTTTGTATGATGAGCATGATTGCAATATTGTTAGTATGAATTCCTTGAATATTCATGATGCTAATGATATGCAAAGCTACAAGCTTGGGGATGCTATGTTTGATGAATATGATATTTTTAGTCCCCCAAGTTTTGATGAGCAAAACTATTATGATGATGGCATGCCTCCTATCTATGATGATTATGATGATGACATGTATGCCATAAAGAATAATGATAACCATGAAACTTGTCATCATGATTTTAATTTTCAATTGGATTATGCTTCACATGATAGTTATTTTGTTGAGTTTGCTCCCACTATTATGAATGAGAAGAAAATTGCTTATGTGGAGAGTAGTAAAATTTCTATGCTTGTAGATCATGAAAAGAATGCTTTCTGTGCTGGTTATATTGTGAAATTCCTTCATGATGCTACTGAAAATTATTATGAGGGAGGAACATATGCTTGTAGGAATTGCAATAATATCAAGTTTCCTCTCTATGTGTTCAAAGTTTTGAAGTTATGCTTGTTTTGTCTTCCTATGCAAGTTGATTCTTGTTCCCATGAATTGTTTGCTCACAAAATCCCTATGCATAGGAAGTGGGTTAGACTTAAATATGCTTGTCATGAGATTCATGATGCTCTTTTGCATGTTTCAACTACTATTCCTATGTGAGCATTATTAAAATCACCATGCCTAGCTAAAAGGCTTTAAAGAAAAGCGCTTGTTGGGAGACAACCCAACACTTTTACTTTCTGTTTTTGTGTGTCCACATGATTAAGCTACCGTATTAATCATGTTTTATAGCGTTTGTTTCAATAAAGTGCCAAGTAAAGCCTTTGGGATAGTGTGGATGATAGTTGACTTGATTCTGTGCAAAAACAGAAACTTTTGCTCTCAGTACAGGAATTTTATAAATTCACTGGAATGAGATTTTGATCTGAAGTTTTTACACATGATTTATATACAAATTGCCTAGATTTTCCTAATTTTTCAGAATTTTTAGAGACAGGGAAGTATGTTCACACTACAGATCTTCACAGACTGTTCTGTTTTTGACAGATTCTGTTTTGCATGCATAGTTTGCTTGTTTTAGTGTTCCCATAGCTTATATTCAGTGATATAAATTATGGGAATGATAGAATACAGTAGGTATTACTCCCTCCGTTCCTAAATATAAGTCCTTTTAGAGATTCACTGGAGGACTACATACGGAGCAAAATGAGTGAATCTACACTCTAAAGTATGTCTATATACATCCGTATGTAGTCTCCTAGTGGAATCTCTAAAAAGACTTATATTTAGGAATGGAGGGAGTATGTGAGAACAATTATGAATCTTGTCTTGACAGTACCTAAGTGAATTATCTTTATTTATTATACTAACCCTTCTCACGAAAGTTCCGTTAAGTTTTGTGTGATTGAAGTTTTCAAGTTTTGGGTGAGACACCGATATGAGGAGAATAAGGAGTGACAAGAACCTAAGCTTGGGGATTCCCAAGGCACCCCCAAGGTAATATCCAAGTAAGACTCAAACGCCTAAGCTTGGGGATGCCCCGGAAGGCATCCCCTCTTTTCGTCTTCAACATTATCGGTATATCTTACTTGGAGCTATATTTTTATTCGTCACATAATATTAGTTTTTCTTCGAGCATCATATTATTTTGTTGTTCTCTGTTAGGAGTTATTTATAATCTTGTTTTTCAATAAAAAGTTCCAAGAATTGCCTTAGGATGCTTGCATTGCATGTTTTGATGAATGCTGTGTAAAAACAAAAACTTTGGCTGTAGTGTTTGAATTTTCATATTTTACTGGAACATGGAAAGTTTCTGAAATTTTTACACAGTGTTGTCATATAGATTTTTTAGGATGTCCTAAATTATCATAATTTTTTGAGTTACAGAAGTACACTGTTTTCATAAATTGCTACAGACTGTTCTGTTTGGACAGATTGCTGTCATAGTTTCGTTATCTACTTATCTTATAGTTTCCATAGCCTATATTGGTAGATATAAATTGTGGAAATGATAGTATACAGTACCTAATGTTTGAAAATTATTATGCAACTTGTCTTGGCAGTACATAAAGAGTTGATTTATTATTATGTGTACTAACCTATCTCACGAGTTCTTTTCAAGTTTTGTGTGGAAGATGTTTTTGAGAATAGGTGAAACCATGATATGAGAGGATTGAAAGAGATACAAAAGCTCAAGCTTGGGGATGCCCAAGGCACCCCAAGTAAATATTTCAAGAAGTCTCAAGCATCTAAGCTTGGGGATGCTGCGCATCCCACCTCTCTTCATCAACAATTATCGTTTAGCCTATGTTGAGCCTAAATTTTTATTCGTTCACATAATGCGTGCTATTCTTGGAGTGATATTTTTCTTTTGCTTGCTGTTTAATAAAATACTTAAGATCTGAAAATATTTATTGAGAGAGAGCCCTCACATAGCTACTTAATTGTTTGACTACTCATTGATCTTCACTTATATCTTTTGAGAGTAGCTTGTCATTTGCTCCTGTGCTTCACTTAAATTTGTTTGAGCTTGTCAAAAAGTAATGACAATATATGAAACTAGTCCCAAAGTGATAGATATCCAAGGAGGATATAATAAAAAAACTTTCATGAAGATCATTGGACAAATTAAACTTGATTCTTTGTAATAGTTTTGAAACATGATGATAGTAATATGTGAGTCATGTTAGTGAGTAATTATGCTTTAGTAGGAATATTGGTGTTAAGGTTTTTGATTCCCTATGCAAGTACGAAAGTCAATAGTTATGCAATGAAGTTACATCCTACTTGTGGTGCATTATTCGGTGTCGGTTATGTTCAATGCTCACTTATGTGAATTTTCGTTTCTTGGTTTGGTTGCTTCCCAATCTATTTGCTAGCCTCCATTTGTACTAAGTAGAAATACTACTTGTGCATCCAAAATCCTTAAACCAAGTTTTACCTTATGAGTCCACCATACCTACCTATATGCGGTATTTCCATGCCGTTCCAAGCAAATTTGTATGAGCCATCTCTAAATTTTCAAAATAAATTTTCTCTTTTGTGTGCCCGTACCACTCATGAAACGGAGGGGAGTATCCAATATTTTTCCATGCTAGGTGTGTTATTCTCACGATATGTGTTGATTCACTATCATTCACAAGAAAGTGGCTGGTATTCGGGATGCCCAGTTCCATGCTCAAAAATCAAATCAAAATATAATGAAACAAAACTCCCCCAGGATTGTTGTTTGTATGGACGGTACCCGTGGATTCGGCTCGCCGTGGAGTGTGATTGATTGGTGGAGGGGGAGTAAAAACTTTACCATTCTGTTTGGGAACCGCCTATAATGTATCTAGCATGGAAAGTATTGTGCGCTACTTTGTCGTTTTCGTTGACAGGAAAAGCATGCCACTCAAAATATTTTTCTCTCTCAATTTAAACCTTGAGCTCTGGCACCTCTACAAATCCCTACTTCCCTATGCGAAGGGCCTATCTATTTACTTTATGCAATTTTTATTTTTGCTTTGAGTCTCCATCTTCTCTTATAAGCACCAACTAGGGGGCACTATGATCATACTTGAGCATTGGGCATAGCTAATATTTGAGTGTGTTTCATGAATGGATCAATGATTGAGCATGATGGGCTAGGGATAACTTTCTTTAGTGTTGATATTTTGAAAGACGTGGTTGCTTGTTGACATGATTGAGCATTGAAGTCATTATGTTAAAACTAGACTATTGCTTTGAATCATTTACTAGTCCAAATGTACATGCTATTCAAAGAAGATAAGAATATGATGAACATGTTAGGCAGCATTCCACATCAAAAAATCTGTTTTTATCATTTACCTACTCGAGGACGAGTAGGAATTAAGCTTGGGGATGCTGATACGTCTCCAACGTATCTATAATTTATGAAGTATTCATGCCATGTTTACAATAATTTTATATGATTTTGGTATGATTTTATTAGACCTAACCCGGACTGACGCTGTTTTCAGCAGAACTACCGTGGCGTTGTTTTTCTGCAGAAATAAAAGTTCTCGGAATGAGCTGAAAATTTACGGGGAATATTTTTGGAAAATATAAAAAATACTGGAGCGAAAAGTCACCGGAGAGGAAGGCCGAGGAAGCCACAAGGGTGGGGGGCGTGCCCCCCCTAGGGCGTGCCCCCCTGGCTTGTGACTTCCTCGGGAACCTTCTGGACGTGGGACCAACGCCATATACTCCTATAAATACCCAAAACGCCGAAAAGAAACCTAGATCGGGAGTTCCACCGCCGCAAGCCTCTGTAGCCACGAAAAACCAATCGGGAGCCCGTTCCGGCACCCTGCCGGAGGGGGAAACCATCACCAGAGGCCATCTTCATCATCCCGGCGATCTCCATGACGAGGAGGGAGTAGTTCACCCTCGGGGCTGAGGGTATGTACCAGTAGCTATGTGTTTGATCTCTCTCTCTCTCGTGTTCTTGAGATGGCACGATCTTGATGTACCGTGAGCTTTATTAATATAGATGAATCATATGGAGTTTCCCCTCTCTATCTTCTTGTGATGAATTGAGTTTTCCCTTTGAAGTTTTCTTATCGGATTGGGTCTTTAAGGATTTGAGAACACTTGATGTATGTCTTGCGATGGGATATCCGTGGTGACAATGGGATGTTCTATTGATCCACTTGATGTATGTTTTGGTGATCAACTTGTGGGTTCCGTGACCTTGGGAATCTATGCATAGGGGTTGGCACACGTTTTAATCTTGACTCTCCGGTAGAAACTTTGGGGCACTCTTTGAAGTTCTTTGTGTTGGATTGAACATGATGAATCTGAAATTGTGTGATGCATATCATATAATCAAGCCCATGGGTACTTGTGGTGACATTGGAGTATCTAGGTGACATTAGGGTTTTGGTTGATGTGTATCTTAAGGTGTTATTTTAGTACGAACTCTAGGGCTGTTCGTGACACTTATAGGGATAGCTCATAAGATTGATCGGAAAAGATAACTTTGAGGTGGTTTCGTACCCTACAATAATTTCTTCGTTTGTTCTCCGCTATTTGTGACTTTGGAGTGAACTCTTTGTCGCACGTGAGGGATTTATATATGATTCAACTATGTTAGTAATGTTGAGAGAACTTGCACTAGTGAAAGTATGAACCCTAGGCCTTGTTTTCAAGCATTGCAATACCGTTTGTGCTCACTTTTGTTACTTGCTACCTTGCTGTTTTTATATTTTCAGATTATAAAAACCTATATCTACCATCCATATTGTACTTGTATCACAATCTCTTCGCCGAACTAGTGCACCTATACAATTTACCATTGTATTGGGTGTGTTGGGGACACAAGAGACTCTTTGTTATTTGGTTGCAGGGTTGTTTGAGAGAGACCATCTTCATCCTACGCCTCCCACGGATTGATAAACCTTAGGTCATCCACTTGAGGGAAATTTGCTACTGTCCTACAAAACTCTGCCCTTGGAGGCCCAACACGAGTCTACAAGAAGAAGGTTGCGTAGTAGACATCAGTATGGTGGACTCATAAGGCAAAATTGGGTTTAAGGATTTTGGATGCACAAGTAGTATTCCTACTTAGTACAAGTGGAGGCTAGCAAATAGATTGAGAAGCAACCAACCAAGAAACAAAAATTCACATAAACGGGCATTGAGCATAACTAACACCGAATAATGCACCATAAGTAGGATGTAATTTCATTGCATAACTATTGACTTTCGTGCTTGCATAGGGAATCACAAACCTTAACACCAATATTCTTACTAAAGCACAATTACTCACCAACATGACTCACATATTACTATCATCATGCCTCAAAACTATAACAAGGAATCAAGTTTAATTTGTCCAGTGATCTTCATGAAAGTTTTTATTATATCCCTCTTGAATATCTATCACTTTGGGACTAGTTTCATATATTGCCATGCTTTTGACAAGCTCAAACAAACTTAAGTGAAGAACATGAGCATAAAGATTTCATCTCCCAAAATAGTATAAGTGAAGCATGAGAGAATTTCTTCAAAAGTTACTAACTCTCAAATTAATCTAAGTGAAGCATGAGAGTATTTCTTCAAAATTTCAAAGCACACCGTGCTCAAAAAGGTATAAGTGAAGCACTAGAGCAATTCCATAGCTCAATTTTTTTAAGTGAAGCATATAGAGTAATTCTAACAAATCATAGCATAATTTATGGCTCTCTCAAATAGGTGTGTCCAGCAAGGATACTAGTGACAAACTAAAAAGCAAAGCAAGCAAAGATCAAATAATACAAGACGCTTCAAGCAAAACTCATGATATGTGACGAATAAAAATATAGCTCCAAGTAAAATACCGATGGTCGTTAGAAGAAAGAGGGGATGCCACTCGGGGCATCCCCAAGCTTAGTTGCTTGTTTCTCCTTGGATATTATCTTGGGGGTGCTGTAGCATCCCCAAGCTTAGGCTCTTCTCACCCCTTATTCCTTCATCCATCGTGATCTCACCCAAAACTTGAAAACTTCAATCACACAAAACTCAACAAAACCTTCGTGAGATCCGTTAGTATAATAAAGCAAATCACCACTTTAAGTACTGTTGAAAACCCATTCAAATTTTATTATTGCATTATACCTACTGTATTTTAACTTTACCATGGGTTATACCCTTCAATACAAACCATATATTCATCAAAACAAGCACACAATGCAACGAAAACAAAATCTGTCTTAAACAGAACAGTCTGTAGTAATCTGTACTCTAGCCATACTTATGTAACTTTAAAAATTCTGCAAACTTAGTACAACGTAAAGAATTTGTATAGCAACACTGTGTTAAAATTTCAGCACATTATCACGCTCCAGTAAGAAATGAAAATTCGCGCACTGGAGTCAAAGTTTCTGTTT
Organism: Elymus sibiricus; assembly: GCA_039707655.1. NCBI lineage: Eukaryota > Viridiplantae > Streptophyta > Magnoliopsida > Poales > Poaceae > Elymus > Elymus sibiricus. The sequence continues at coordinate 214,352,473 of CM077675.1, forward strand.
CAGGTTCAGCATTGTTTCTACTCATCTTATGAATCATCCTAAAGGCTTTACTTGGCACAAACACTATATAAAACATAAAAACACAATCATAATAGAGGCATAATTGTGTCAACACTCAAAAACAGGAAGAAAAAGATTAAAATAAATTTATTCATTGGGTTGCCTCCCAACAAGCGCTATCGTTTTATGCCCCTAGCTAGGCGTAATGAGTTCAATGATGCTCACATAAAAAGTAGTATTTGAAATATGCAAGAGAGCAACATGAATCTCATGAAAAACACATTTAAGTCTAACCCACTTCCTATGCATAGGGATTTTGTGAGCAAACAATTTATGGGAACAAGAAACAACTAGCATAGGAAGGCAAAACAAGCATAACTTCAAAACTTTGAACACATAGAGAGGAAACTTGATATTATTGCAATTCCTACAAGCATATGTTGCTCCCTCATAATAAATTTCAGTAGCATCATGAAGTAATTCAACAATATAACTATCACATAAATCATTCTTTTCATGATGCATAAGCATAGAATGTTCATTACTCTCTACATATGCAAATTCCTTATCATCCATGGTAGTGGGAGCAAACTTAACAAAATAACTATCATGAGACACTTGATTGACATAACCACATTGCACATTAAAACCATGATGATAAGTTTCATGGTTATCATTACTCATTATAGCATACGTGTCATCACCATCATCATAAATAGGATGCATGCAATCATCATAATAAATTTGCTCATCAAAACTTGGGGGACTAAAAATATCATCTTCATCAAACATAGCATCCCCAAGCTTGTGGCTTTGCATATCATTAGCATCATGGATATTTAGAGAATTCATACTAGCAACATTGCAATCATGCTCTTCAATCAAGGAGCTATCATGAGTCACCTTATAATTTTCTTCTTTCAACACTTCATCAAAAATTTCATATTCATGATTTTCAAACAATACTTCATAGAGATAATCAAGTGCACTCAACTCACTAGCAATTGGTTCATCATAATTTGGTCTTTTGAAAAGATTAGCAAGTGGATGAGGATCCATGTCAATAGATTTTTAGCAAGCAAAGATGCAAACAAATAGAAGGCACATGGCAACACAAGAAAAGATGGCAAACAAGCAAAAAGGCAAACGAAAAAGAGGGCGAATAAAACGACAAATTTGGTGAAGTGGGGGAGAGGAAAACAAGAGGCAAATGGCAAATAATGTAATTACAAGGAGATGAGATTTGTGATTAGGAACCTTATAGATGTTGATGATGTCTCCTCGGTGCCAGAGATTGGCACGTTGAAGAGACTGCTTCCTCCCCGGCAACGGCGCCAAAAATTCCTTTGACGTGGCTTGAGACTCCATCGGTATTTCCCCAAAGAGGAAGGGATGATGCAGCACAACGACGGTAAGTATTTTCCTCAGTTATGAAACCAAGGTATCAAACTAGTAGGAGGATCACGCAACACTATGTAAACAACACCTGCACACAAAGAACAAATACTTGCAACCCGACGCGAAATAGAGGTTGTCAATCTCTCCACGATAAAAAAGATAGATTAGGTTGTAATAGATGGGATAGATAGATCTCGCAAGAACACAAAATAAAAGAGGCAGAGAAAAAGTGCGGCAAGGTATTTTTGGGTTTTTGGAATAATAGATCTGAAAACAAAAGCGGCAAAAAGATAGATCGGAAAGCAATATGTTGGAAAAGTAGAACCGGGTGCCGTAGGTTTGACTAGTGGCTTCTCTCATGAGTATAGCACACGGTGGGTGAATAAATTACTGTTGGGCAATTGATAGAAGATCAAATAATCATGACGATATCCAAGGCGATGATCATTATATAGGCATCACGTCCAAGATTAGTAGACCAAAACGATTCTGCATCTACTACTATTACTCCACACATCGACCGCTATCCAGCATACATCTAGTGTATTAAGTTCATGGAAAATCGCAGTAATTCAATAAGAACAGTGACATGATGTAGACAAGATCTATTCATGTAGGAATAGACCCTATCTTGTTATCCTTAATAGCAACGATACATGCGTGCCTCGCTGCCCCTTCAGTCACTGGGAGAGGACACCGGAAGATCGAACCCATCACAAAGCACCTCTTCCCATGGCAAGAAAAATCGATCTAGTTGGCCTAACTAAACCAAAGATTCGAAGAAGAAATACGAGGCTATAAGTAATCATGCATATAAGAGATCAAAGAAGAATCAAATAATATTCATGGATAGAAACTGATCATGAACTCAAAATTCATCGGATCCCAACAAACACACCGCAAAAAGTCATTACATCAAATAGATCTCCAAGACACCATTGTATCGAGAATCAAAAGAGAGAGAGGAAGCCATCTAGCTACTGCCTACGGACCCGTAGGTCTATGGTGGACTACTCACGCATCATCGGAGAGGTACCAATGAGGATGATGAACCCCTTCGTGATGGTGTTAGATTGGATCTCGCGGTTCTGGAACTTGCGGCGGCTGGATGTATTTTTCGTCGACTCCTCTAGGGTTTTTGAAATATTTGGGTAT